>JAPXFY010000015.1:41282960-41400460 GCA_030674185.1 Monoplex corrugatus
TAAGTATAATGTCACAACGATTGTTCCCCTCCTCACCCCCCTCCCGGTTGAATATCAACCATAAAAACATACACACATACATAAGAAAGTCCCAAAACATCAGCCTATAGGAATGCATCCGTATATGATTCTCGTGGGAAGGATTTCAAATACAAACGAGAAATCTGGTGAAACATAATATTACCGTCTATAATTCGAAACAGAATTATAAACGTTTCAAATGCTAGCATAATATCAAAGAGCAGACGTGGATTTTTCTCCTTCCCCTCCCCTGCACTAGATCTGAAACAGTGGTCTAGATGTCAGTCTTTCTGACGAGACGATACACCGAGTTTCCGTTCTAGCACATTAAAGATTCCGCGGCGATAAAGAAGTTCTACTTGTCAGAATTCTATAGCTAATCCACTTTCACAGGTCAACATAAATATGCGCTGCACTGTGCCGACGGGCTTCTTCTTGAGATAACACCCGAACTTCACATGACAACTCCATCGTGACAACAAGAACAAAAACAACAAATCCCCACATAAATAGAACAAACAAATGAATAATGACAAAAACATACCGCGCAGCGAGGTTGGATGGGGGGGGGGGTGGATGGCGGGGTGGAGGGGGGAGAAGCGAAGAAAATCCATGAAGCTTTTTACAATTTCGAGAATTTCTTATTACCATTACGCTTCCAAACAGCTAGCAATTGATCAAAGAATTCACAAAATAAATAAAAAGAAAGCATACATTCAAGTGAGTGTGTGTACATGCAAACAAATGTACCTATGTGTGCACACACGTACGCACGCAAGCACACGCACGGCTATGCAAGCAGACACACACACGCACTCACGCGCGCGCGCGCACACACTCACACACACACACACACACACACACACACTACGCACAAACTTTCTTAAGGTAATCTCACAGCGTTGTATGGTTGTGTGTGTGTGTGTGTGTGTTGTGTGTGTGTGTGTGTGTGTGTGTGTGTGTGTGTGTGTGTGTGTGTGTGTGTGTGTGTGTTGTGTGTGTGTGTTGTGTGGTGTGTGTTATGGGCGGAGGGTGTATCTTTTTAATTCCTTTTTATGGAGGGTGGGAGTGGTCTTTTAAACGCACACCACATTAAACAAATGAGCAAACTTGTTGTCAACCGACGAGGCGTATGTGTACATGCGTGTGCACAGTGTGCCTGTGCGTTCGTTCGTTCGTTGCTTGATTTAACGTCTTTTCACTATAAGTGATATTAGACGTGTGATATTAGTGTGCGTGTGTGTGAGCGTGCGTGTGTGTGTGTGTTTGTGTCTGTCTGTGTGTCTCTCTGTGTGTCTGTTGTCTGTCTGTTTGTCTGTCTGTCGGCGTGTGAGTGTGCGCGTGTCTGTGGTGTGCCTGTGCGCGCGTGCGTGCGTGCGTGCGTGCGTGCGTGTGTACGTACGTCTGTGTCTGCATGCGCGTGCGTGCGTTTCTATAGACCAATAAGAACACCCACACTAATGAAACTTTCAAAGAAATAATAAAACGGCTGCCGTATGGGTAAACTATTGGTTTTGACGGTAGTAATTGGGTAAGCGCTCAATAACAGTACTAACAAGACGCAGCCAGTTTATACTCGTGATTGTAAGAAAAATCAATCTTTTGAGTCAGCCGAAGAAAAACAGAGCGAATCGTTATAGAAATGAATAAAAAGCTTGTACGTACTGTTGTCGCTGAAACTGTAAGAACTGGACTAGAAATAAATAAAAACTGCGTATTTTTTTGTTTTTCACTACTGGCATTATCTTTATATTTCCCGCACAGTCTTTGTTATGAATACATTTATTGCTGCACGTTATATTCTGCCGCACGGCTACATTCAAATGAAGCCAATCACTTCATTGTTTGAATGAAGCCAAAAGCGATCTGACGCCAAAAAGAAGGCACATAATGATGAACATCGCAAAGATTTTTTTAACAGCACATTTTCAAGTCTCTTGTTATCTAGTACAGCTAAGAAAATTGTGTACTTGCATATGAATGTATGAAGAGTGTGATTTTCCTATATTCACTTAACTTTGTTCCAATACACTGCTGTACCAGATTTTCCTATATGGAAAGTAAAATGGTTTCGAATTAACTTACATTGACTTAATACTTCATATTTTTATTAAGTGTATGCTACTTAATATTGTTTTATGCAATAAAGCAAACAACAATGAACAGAGCAAATGTGTGTGACTGTTGCATTTTTTTTAATCTATTTTCTTAAAAACTTACCTTGTATAGTAAATCAAGGAACAATAAACACAGTAAAGATTTGTATTAAGTCTACATTCATAAAAACTGTTTTGTTCAGTAAGGTATATAATCATTGATTCGCATTAGGCTTGCATTTAGTACTTTTTTCAGATTTTTATACATAAAGGCATGACATGACATACAATACCAAATATACCAAATACAGCAAAGATCTGTATGTATGTTTTCATGAAAACTATTTTAAATAGTTATAACTGCAACAACAAAAGCACTAAAAACAGGTTGCCGTATGCAGTGGTCAGCGCAGTGGACTAACGACTTGAAGGTTGTGGGTTCGAATTCCATCCTTCACTGTCAAAATCAATGTGGGATTTTCGGCCCTGACTGGCTCTAATCCCAGAGTCCAGCAAGCAATGGCTCATCGGGAAGACTGAAACCACACAATCGAATCTGAACCACCTCATGGATGCATCACTAAAGGTGTTGTTCAAATATTCTGCCCAATACGGCAGGTGTTTGTATCTCTAGGGCCTGGTTGACCTGTGGATATATTATAAAAGTAAGCATTGAGTACCAGCCCTGCATGCAGTCTTAATCAACATCGGAATTCCATAGCATCACGATTATCATCCCCATCACATCATCATCATCATAGCCAGATTCTGAGGCTACTGAATTAGTGTAGACATTGGGACAGTTAAAAATGATTTGTATTTGATACATCTACAGAAGACTATTGTATACAATGAGGAATGCATATAACACACATTAGCAACTTGTATAGAATGCATCCTCGAGAAGATTGTTTCCGTAACTTACGACTTGAAACAGAAAATACGAAAAAACAAAATTTGTATTTAGTTTGTGACTGGTTTTTCTTAGACTGTTTTGCGTGTTGGTCTGACGCATGCATTCCAAACCCGTCATGACTGTTCATTCCAGTATCATGACGACAGACTCTTACAGTCTACTTCTGAACAACACCGCTAATTTGGGGGGTGGAGATGACAAGTTCACCACCCCAAAACAACTTCCCACAGCAGAGAGTAAAACCATTCCCGACGGCTGCATCGAACGCAATTATAGCGCCCTGGGTTATGTCCCGTGGGATAACCCTGACAACATCGTCAGTATCCAAGTGGAAGTGATGTCTATCCGAATTCAACAGAATATATTAGCTATCTTGATTCTGATTGGCGGGCCGGCGAACATCATCAATATGGCGATATTCTACAAGCAAGGCCTCAGAGATCGTGTCAACCTGTGCCTCTTTGCCTTGTCTTTGTCAGACTTGCTCTACTTGATCACGGCCACTTCTCTGTATGCTGAGCAGATGGTGATGCAGTTCACATCTACGGAAAGATATGGTCCGATCACGGCTTTCATTGTAAACAACAATTTGATGGGGTTCTTCGGCTTCCAGTGGGTGTCCCAAGTCCTTACAGCAATTATTGCCAGTGAGAGATGCTTCTGTGTTCTCTGTCCGTTAAAATTCCACACTATGTTCCGCACAAGAACCATGGCCATTCTTATAGTTACTGTGTATATTGTGGTGGTTGGACTCTTTTTCCTAGTGTCGTTTATATATCGTGTAGCGTGTGTTTACAATCCTGTTTCGGGTTTAGCCACAAAGACATTTATTACCGGGGAGTTGTACGAAGCCCACAAAACAATGGTCAACTATCTGAACGGGCTCGTGTTCGGCGGTGGCTTGCCCGGAGTCGTGTTAATTGTGGTGATGATAACGACCATAATCACGACGATAAAACTCCGTCATATCGTGACCTGGCGTGCAGGGTCATCAACGGCTCTGTCTGCACCTGAGGTGGCGCTGACCAAGATGTTGGTGGCTAATTCTATCTTCTTCACAGCATGTGTTGTGCCTGACGCCATATTCCGTATTGCCTGTTTCTTCCTGCCTGAAATGTCCATGGGAAGGCGAAACCAGAACTTGTACCTCACCTTTGTGTGGAGTTTGGACATCATCACTTATATCAACTCCACTTTCAATATGTTTTTGTTCTATGCCATGGGGTCACGTTTTAGGGAAACGTTTTGGACGTTATTTAAGAGAAAACCTCACACAGGCAAACATAAACAGCCAGTGGACAAGAATTTGTCCTCAAGTTCAAACCAGCCGGGCATAAAAATAGTGTGTGACACCGGTTCTTTGCCTTTAGCTTGAAAGATGTTTATTTTGATTCTTTCCATGTTCCATACTTTTAGTCTGAATATCGCTTATTTTCAGTTGTTTTTTTTTAACCCACAGAATTTGAACTATCAAATATTCATTTTAGTGTCCCGTCTGTTACGTATTGTTATGCAAATATACGGCTGTGAACAGATCTATGAATAAAATATTTTAAACGCATATATGTTGTTGGTTTATCGTGATCCTTTGAGATTTTATAAAGTATTCATACAACCTGACAATGTAGAATGGCGGCTCATTCTGCCATAGTCAGTGAATGGAAATACTTCTTCCTTCTTTTATTTGTTCGCTTGTAAAATCTCCTTTAGGCCAACCAGGAATACCTGGATGGACGTGGTGAAGGAGAATAGAAATTACTATTACAGATGTGCGAGTCTTAGCCCTTTATTTACATGATGAAAGGTTTCTATGGACAGATTATATTCCAAATTCATTGAAAAACTGCTGTACTTTAATTGTGTGGATGTGGTCTGAAATTTAAAGACCAGCGCTTTTACCTAATTACTTCGTTGATGTTGAGTAGTTTTGGGTTTGGTTTTTTTTGTTTCTTTGTTTCTTTGTTTGTTTGTGTTTGTGTTTGTGATTGTTTTGTGTGTGTGTGTGTGTGTGTGTGTGTGTGTGTGTGTGTGTGTGTGTGTGTGTGTGTGTGTGTGTGCGTGTGTGCGTGTGTGTGTGTGCGTGTGTGTGTGTGTGTGTGTATGTGAGTGAGTGAGTGAGTGAGTGTGTGTGTGTGTGTGTATGTGTGGTGTGTGTGTGTAGTGAGTGAGTGAGTGAGTGAGTGATGTGTGTGTGTGTGTGTGTGTGTGTGTTGTGTGTGTGTGTGTGTGTGTGTGTGTGTGTGTGTGTGTGTGTGTGTGTGTGTGTGTGTGTGTGTGTGTCCAACAAATGCAGGACACTATCCTTCATGCTTCTATCAACAACGATAGTTTGTTTAGTCGCGGAGACAAGTAAGCGAGTGTGTGTGTGTGTGTGTGTGTGTGTGTGTGTGTGTGTGTGTGTGTGTGTGTGTGTGTGTGTGTGTGTGTGTGTGTGTGTGTGTGTGTGTGTGTGTGTTCCAACAAATGCAGGACACGATCCTTCATGCTTCTATCAACAACGATAGTTTGTTTAGTCGCGGAGACAAGTAAGCGAGTGTTCGAACCCAGCCGGTACAAAAATCAGAAAAGCTTACTCTGAAATCCGCACTTATATCACCCACGTCACTTCAACTGAAGTACAAATTAACACAGCACACCAGGTTCTTACGTTGGCCATGATAGGACAGCATAACGAACAGGAAACATGGACACATGTATATGCCGATGGATAAACCACCGATACTGTGACTGATGGGGAAGCCGATATCCTCATCAACTTCCATGAGCTAAAACCACAAGTGCTGGTATTCAAACGGGCAAACACTGCACCAACTACTTCGCAGAAACAGAGGCACTCATGTAAACAGCCTCCACGATTCTGACTACAGATGACAAAGGCTATCAAGTGGTCTTCCTCTCAGACACCCTTTATGTTCTCCATCATCATCATCATCATCATCATCATCATGAGCCCTGCCGCATGGCGTTGGCAATCATAACCCTCCAGACGAATCTATCCCCTATCGCTGCAGGTACATCTTCCACCCTCTCTGTCTTCAGTCATCCTGTAAGTCAATCCAATATTTTCTCCCTGAGTCTACCTGGTGCTCTCTTTCCCTCTATCTTTCCTGTTGTGACCAGGTGTTCTCCATACCTTTACAAACAAGTTCCCCTCTAGACAAACACCTTCTAAAGAACTTGAAGAATAGTCCTCCAGTCCTGTGGGTAACCAGAAAACGAAATGGTAGATGATATAGCAAAAGAGGAGTCCACAAAACTAACCAGATAAGAACGTCAGCTACAGTGAGGTGAGGACATCATCAGATTTTTCCTTAAGCCATAGACATGAAATGATGACTACAACCTTCTGTCCAGTATGATGAAGCTCCCCACCTACCACAACTGGCTCAGCGTTCACATGAACCGTATGTTCAAACTGACCTCACCAACCTACCCTGCGTTCAAGAAGACTTCACGGCTGAATATGTATTGTAGTGATGTCGCGTCTATCAAGTGAAGCGACAGGAAACATGACAAAATATAAATCTCTGACCACCGAACTCTATGACAGTCAGCAAGAACAAGCTCTTCTTCTTCTTCTTCTTCTTCTTCTTTCTTCTTCTTCTTCTTCTTCTTTTTCTTTTTCTATTTCTTTTTTTCTTTTTCTTCTTCTTCTTTTACTTCTTCTCTTTTCCTTCTTCTTTTTCTTTTTCTTCTTTTTCTTCTTCTTCTTCTTCTTCTTCTTCTTCTTCTTCCATCTTCTTCTTCTTCTAATCCTCCTCCTCTTTCTCCTCCTCCTCCTCCTTCTTCTTCTCCTCCACCTCCTCTTCCTCCTCCTTCTTCTTCTTCTTCATCTTCTTCGTCTTCTTCTTCTTCTCCTCATCCTCTTCCTCCTCCTCTCCTCCTCTTTCTCCTGCTTCTTCTTCTCTTCCTCGTCCTCCTCCTCCTCCTTTTCCTTCTTTTTGTTCTTTTTCTTGTTCTTTTTCTTTTTCTTCTTCTTCGTCTGCTTATTCTTTTTCTTCTTCGTTTTCTTCTTCTTCTTCTCCTTCTTGATGTTGTTATTGTTGTTCTTCTTCTTCTTCTTTTTCTTTCTTTTTCTTCTTCTTCTTCTTCTTTTCCTTCTTCTTCTTCTTCTTTTCCTTCTTGTTGTTGTTATTGTTGTTGTTGTTGTTCTTCTTCTTCTTCTTGCTTGCTCTTCTTGTTCTTGCTCTTGTTTCTCTTCTTCTTCTTTTCTTCTTCTTCTTCTTCTCTTCTTCTTCTTCTTTTCTCTCTCCTCCTCCTCCTTCTTCTTCTTCTTCTTTTTCTTGTAGTAGTTGTTGTTCTTCTTCTTCTTCTTTCTGTTCTTCTTCTCTCTCTTCTCCTTCTTCTTCTTCTTCTTCGTCGTCTTCTTCTCCTCCTCCTCCACTTTTTTCTTCTTCTTCTTCGTTTTCTTCTTCTTCGCTTCCTCTTCCTCCTCCTTCTTCTTGTTCTTCTTCTTTTCTTCTTCTTCGTTGCTTCTTCTTCTTCTTCTTCTTCTTCTTCTTCTTCTTCTTCTTCTTCTTCTTCTTCTTCTTCTTCTTCTCCTCCTCTTCCCTCTTCTTCTTCTTCTTTTTATTGTAGTAGTAGTTGTTGTTCTTCTTCTTCTTCTTCTTCTTCTTCTTCTCTTCTTCTTCTTTTTCTTTTTCTTCTTCTCATTCTCCTCCTCCTTTTTCTTCTGCTTCTTCTTCTGTTCGCCATCCACATGGTCAGACCACGATGGCGACGACTGTGGCCATTTCCTTCCAAATCCTGCCGGTTTCCATGGAGCTTGGCGGTCAAGGGAGTTGTGGTCGGCCATGTCTCCTGCCTCTCAACTTAATAAATGTAGGGGCGACTTCGCTGAAATATACGTTCAGCTGTCTGGTCCTTCAGGCTGCATAAGGGGGCTGGTGACGACGTCAGTTTGATGTTGAGGTTCCTATGGGCGTTGAACTGATTGAAGCCGATGCACAGTCTGATCAGGACCACATATTGGATAGCAGGTGGTAGTCGTCCCCTTTTGTCTGTGGCTTATGGAGAAATTCGATTTTGCTCATGTTTTCGCTGTCACTGACGATGCTGTTCAGTTGTCTTCCTGGGCTCCTCTCTGTGCTACATCATTAACCCTTTCGTTTCCGTAAGGCAATGACAGAAGCACCAGAAAGGAGCTCCAGCTGGATCTGCTCGAGAAGGAACAAAAGTGAACATCACAAGTTTTGAAGTTTCCCTGCAGACAGCAGGTGTCTTGTTATTGTTATTGTTATTGTTTATTATTTTTGTTTAAAGCCCAGCCGACTGCGTAGAGCTATACCAGGGCTATAACCACTTCAAAACATCCAAAACTTCAACAGGACAGAAAAAGGAAGAGAAAATTCAGTACACATATCAAAGCATTCGCGCACACAATCCAAGGACACGCCCCCGGCGCTGACCACCCCGTTCAACCTATCGCACAGGGGATTTAAAAAACACACCTGAATACAATTTCAAGGACACCAAAACATACATAAAAACGGGCATAAATTATCCAAAATTGCCGCCGCACATCTCACTTCCCCAGAGCCAAAAATACGTCCAACATATGAACCCAATTATCAATCCCAAGAAAAAGTACGTAAGACTTTACCTAACACACACAGGTAAACGGACCAGCAAGGCAGAAAATGATAGCTAGAACTGACAGAAAGCAAAGGAACAAGGCAGAAACAAGGAGAGAGACAGAAAAGAGGAAATTTCTAGCACAGAATTTCCAGAAGGTGAGGACACTGTTTATACTAAAAGAGCCCCCGGCATCCCCATGGGGGAAAGCAGGTGTCTGATAGCTAAATGGTTAAGACATCCATCACAAGGGTGACTGGCCCTGAGGAGCTCAGCCACCTTGAAGGTGCAGGTTCAAACCGAGTTGGATAAAAAAAATGATGACAGTGAAAGGCATCCAGCAGTGATGACCTGGATGAGGTTTAGTCCCCCTTAGACTGTAAAGAGTTTATGGCCGAAACGTGCATGAAGGGGACTTCTCCTCTAAAGCCTTCTGCTGTCGAGCTCTCCCCAGCGTTTTTGCTACCCTGTCTCCTAAGAACAAGGGATAGATTCGTATGGAGGGCCATGAATGCCAACACCATGCAGCAGGGCACATGATGATAATGATGATGATGATGATGATCTCTTGAGATATACATGTAACATCTCAGCCTCATCATTAGGAAACTATAAATGTGATGACCAGTTAGCTCAACAATCACTAAAAAAGTTTTTAAAATGTAATGTGTCATGGGCTTTACTGACCCCTTCATAACTTGGGAATGGTTGGGGTGGCTGGGTTTATCTAAAAGAGCCGTTAGGAAAATTTACATATTTCGAAGCAAACTTGAAACTGTCATGATGATAGAGGCCAAGTACGGTGAGACTTTTCTTTTTAAAACCGACTGTGCAAAATTCATTTTCGCACAAAGTCCTAACCTTTCTCAGACTGAACGTCGACTCCTGCCAGTTATTTCAGTTGGTTAGACCGCCATGACGAATATGCAGGGGGTGCGGGTTCCATGCTCTGACGGGCCACACTTTTTTGACAGGTTGGCTCGATCTGTTGATAAAGCCACGAACTCAAGATATGGTACTTCGAGTTCAATCCCAGCCTACAACACAAATACTGTCCTGTTCGCTGCCCATCTTAACTAAATGTTCCAATCATAAGCGGAAGAAATTTTAGGTAATTTAGGCCTTTTTTTTTTTTTTTTTTTTTATATATATATATACATCGTTCAGTGACCTTAGGTATGTTTGTTTAGATTTGTATGCAAGTATTTTTTTAATTCCCCCCGTGTGATAAATTGGACGGAGTGGTCAAGGCCATGAGCATCTCCTTAGATTATGTGCGAAACGCAATGATATGTGTACTTAATTCTTTTCTTTTTTTTCTTTTTTTTTGTTGAAGTATTGTTTACATTTAGGAACGGTTATAGCCCTGATATGGCTCTGCGCAGTCGGCTGGGCTTAAAACGAAACAATAAAGATTCTGGTGTTTTCGTATGCTCCGTTCTCTCCCCTCCCCATTTCAAGACCTTTGCAGGCTCAATGTGTCTGCCAAGTAATTCCTAGAACTGTGCGACAGCGATGAATCTCTCTTGAACAAACTCCGAACAAACTGCAAACCAGCCACACATCTCTCTTTGCTGTACGCTAACGCGTGCTGCGTTTGCGGTCTAAGGGAAGCAACTCCTAATTTGAGATACCCAGGCATGTTGAGAATGGATGGTCCCCCTTCAAGGGTAATTATTTCATAAAGACAGGAGAGAGGTCTGAATGGGTATCCATCTGCCTGCCTGCCTGCCTGCCTGCCTGCCTGCCTGTCTGTCTGTATGTCTGTCTATCTGTCTGCCTGCCTGCCTGTGATAAAATGTGCGAACAAGATATTTCCAGTTCTTTATAGGTGGATCTTTACCAAAAGTTTGGTCAAAGGTGGTGGATTGTTAAGGGGTCGCAAGGTAACATGCCAGGCTCAAAGTCATAGGGACAAAAAGAAAAAGTGCCAACAATAAACACTTAAGGAAAGGTGTATGAAGAGCACCTTCTCAGAGATCTCGAACACTTATTCAATTCTGTTTACATCTATTACACAGGTGCAGTTGTCAGAGTCAATGCAACTCTTAATGTAAATCTTTTGTCATTGTACCTTCCTTCTGGTCCAAAAGATGATAACACCGATTGGATCAAGCTTTTGGACACAAAAGGCTCAAGGTGGATAGTTCTGGGTGATTTTAACGCTCATTCTCCTTTTTGGGAGAAAGAATGTCTCAAAATCACCAGCAATCGCCTAATCGAAAACATAGCAGATTCAAATCTTTACTTATTAAATAAACGATGGTTCAGTTACACGGGTTCCTAATGTCTCTACTCACAGAGCAAACACAGTGGATTTGTCTCTCATTTCTCCAGAGCTTGCAACAAATTGTACTTGGCTCGTAGGAGATGATAGTTTGGGTAGTGATCATCTTCCAATCGAAAAATTTAACTTTTGGAGAAAACAACTTTCAGAACACACACTGACTCTGAAGATAGAATCCCGAAATTCCAATACAAGAACGCCGATTGGATAGCGTTTGGCAATGTCCTTCAGACGTAAAACACAGATTTAATAAAACATGATGATATAGATGTATTTTATTCTAATTTCATCGAAGTTGTCTTAAAGGCAGCTTTCTCTTCTATTCCATTGTGTAAGTCGGTGAAACCAGGCAAATACAGTGGAAATTCGTGGTGGACGAAAGAATGTGAACAGGCTGTTGCCTTTAAAAAAGAAACTTTTAAAATCTGGCTGAAAAATAAAACACCTGCACATCATTTGAACATGAAGAAGGCTAAAATTCAATGTAATAGAGTAATAGCACAAGCAAAGAAGTCTTACTGGACCAGTTTCTGTAATGATGAAGTATTTGAATCAAAGGATATAAGCTCTTTTCAAAACATCAAAAGAGGAGTCAAACAGGGTTGTGTTTTGTCACCAGATCTGTTTTCACTATATAGCGAAAACATCATGAGAAACCTAGAAGAAGACCCTGGATTAAAGGTTGGAGGGAAAATGATAAACAACATTCGGTACGCAGATGAGACCGTGCTAATTGCAGAAAATGAAAGGGACCTACAAAACCATGTGAATATACTAGAAACAGAAAGCAAAGGTAAGGGGTTGGAACTAAACAGCAGGAAGACTGAAGTCATGGTGATCAGTAAAAAACATGAAATCCCCTCCTGCAAAATAACAGCAAATGGCACAACCTTGACACAGGTTAATAAGTTCAAATACCTGGGAACGGTCATTTCATCAGACGGCAGATGTACATCGGAAATAGCTGGCAGAATCGGCCAAGCCAAAACAGCATTCAAGAAGATGACAAGCATTCTTACCAACAAATGCCTATCAATTAACATCAGAAAGAGAGTCCTTGAATGTTATATAGAACCAATACTGTTGTACGGATGCGAGGCATGGACAGTCAGCAAGCAAAGCCAGAGCAGGATTGAGGCAGCCGAGATGTGGTTTCTCAGAAGAATGTTGAGAGTACCATGGACAGCAAAGAAAACAAACGAGACAGTCTTGATGGAGGCAGACACAAGTCGATCACTGATAAGGAAGATTAGGAAAAGACAAGCAACATTTATAGGCCATTTTATGAGGAAGGGGGATTTGGAGCACCTGGTCACAGCGGGAAAGCTGGATGGAAAGAGAGCACCGGGTAGACCCAGGGAGAGAATGCTGGACGGACTTGCAAGGTGGCTGAGGATGAAGAGGGTGGGGGAGATGCTGGGTGCAACGAGAGATAGAGATGGTTGGAAGTCCATGGTCGCCAACGCCATGCGGCAGGGCACCTGATGATGAGTCGGCTGGGCTATAAGCAATATGAACTGAATTGAACCCTCCCTGACCAACGAGCTTCTATGCAGGCGTTCACCAGCAGCTGCAGCTGAGCGTAGATAGGATCCAGCAGTGGGCAGAGACAAACGGCTTTACTTTTTCCACAACTACAACACAGTGTGTCCACTTTCATAACCTGCGACAATTCTTTGCTGCTCCAGAAATTCATCTGGGAAAGTCCATTCCAGCTGTGAAAGAAGCTAAATTTTTGGGCTTGATCTTTGATGAAAAGTTGAACTTTCTCAGTCATATGCAACATCTGAAAACCTCTTGCCAGAAAGCTCTGAATATTCTTCGAGTTGTAGCTCATACAGACTGGGGTGCCGACAAGAAAACGATACTTCACCAGCACAGAGCTTCAATTCGCTCTAAACTGGACTATGGCTGCGTAGTATATGGCTCTGCGAGACTGTCGTACCTGAAGGTGCTAGATCCCATTCACCATCAAGGGCTGCGTCTATGTCTTGGTGCATTCAGAACAACTGTGTATAGTTTGTATGTAGAGGCAGGGGAGCCATCCCTGAGCAACTAAGCTTAAATTTCTGTTTGAAACTGTTCTCTGAACCGGAAACCCAACTTACGACTGTCTTCAACCCCAGATTTCAAAGCGAATTTGAAAAACATCTGTAAGTGACTCTTCTTTTGGGACTCCGTATCCGTCCCCATATGGAAAAGGCAAGCAGTTGTAAACGACTTCTCGAAGTTTCCAGATAGCCCACCACGGACATTGAAAACACCAAAGGTTTGTTTTGATCTTGTTTCCTTCCGTAAAGACAATACCAGTGCACTGGCGTACAAATCGTTTTATGCGGAACTATGTGAGAAATCTCCCGTCATCCCACAGAATCTTCACTGATGGATCCAAGTCTGATGCAGGTGCTGCCGCTGCCTTCTGCTCCGAGATTCCCGATCGAGCATTTTCAAAACATACTCCGTCTGACAATTCCGTATATATTGCTGAACTGACTACTCTGGTTTTGGGACTAAACATTGTGTCAAAATCCAAACGTGGTGTTAGCCCTGATATGGCTCCAGTAGTCGGCTGGGCTAAAAGCAGTATGAACTGAACTGCTGGCCGAAACATTAGTCACCCTGAAGTTGTGAAATTCTTCGAGCTGTATTCTACTCTTAACAAATGAAGATTATGGGATTGTTTTTGCCTGAATTCCTGGCCATGTTGGTATTCGAGGCAATGAAATGGCTGACTGCCTGGCCAAGAAGGAAAAGATGTCTAAATCCTTGATTCCTTACACAGATGTCAAATCGAAAGTACGCAGTTACGTGAGAAATGTGTGGCAGGATGATTGGAACGAATAGACAGATAACAAACTTTTCCAAATCCAAATCCTGAAAGAAATTCTCTCATCTACTGCAGAAAACCGTGAGAAAGAGTGTTATGTAGGTTACACACGGGTCACACATCCTACATTCATTCGTACCTTTTGAAAAATAAGAAGCATCATGGAGTATACCGTGTGACGAGCCGTTGAGCATCAGACACCTACTCCTCGATTGCTGGGACTTGTACGATGTGATACAAAAGCAATACACGGCGGACGCCTTAAAGAACCTCTTTCGAGACGTCCCTCCTGATGCAATTTTCCAGTTTTTACAAGAGATCAGTAGATTTCACCTGACGTGATTTTACGTCTGGTTTTCTTTAATTGTATTTTAGATTTGCAAGGTTAACGGGGAACATGGTTTTAAACTTTTTTTTTTTTTTATCTTAACGGGTTTTTTCACGGTGTTAGCCTTAGTAGTCGGCTGGGCTATAAGCAATATGAATTGAACTGAACTGACGTGGTATTAACCCTGATATGGCTCTAGTAGTCGGCTGGGCTACAAGCAGTATGAACTGAACTGAAACCCGCTTTGGTTGAAATGTGATTATAGAGTGTGAGTGTGTGTGTGTGTGTGTGTGTGTGTGTGTGTGTGTGTGTGTGTGTGTGTGTGTGTGTGTGTGTGTGTGTGTGTGTGTGTGTGTGTGTGTGTGTGTGTGTGTGTGATTGTTGATATAGATATATATGTGTATCCGCGTATGAGTAAAAGTGAAATAGGTGTGCCCCCCATGACATAACCACCGTTGGCAGCATGGGATTAATATACTTTAGTAAAACGTTTGAAAAAGGACCATCTCTACTTTACATAATCGACTCGAGAGTGAGCGTGAGAGTGTGTGTGCGAGTGCATGTCGGTGTGCCTGTGTGTGTGTGCCTTCGCGAGTGTGCGTTTTAGTGGGTTTGTGCGCGTGCGTGTGTGTGGAGGCGCGTGCGTGCGACTCTGTGCGTGTGTGCGGGGGGGGGGGGGGGGGGGGGGGGGGGGGGGGGGGGGGGGGGGGGGGGTACGTAAGTGTATGCACGGGCTTGTGGGTGTGTGTGCTCATCCCTGTGAGTGTGAGAACGTGTGTGTGTGTCCCCCCCCCCCCCCCCCCTAGGGATGCCGGGGGCTCTTTCAGTATAAAAAATAGTATCCCCGCCTCCTGGAAATTCTGTGCTAGAAATGTCCTTTTTTCTGTCACTCTGTTTCTGCCTTGTTCCTTTGCTTTCTGTCATTTCTACGTATCATTTTCTGCAATATGAACTGAACTGAACGGTTGGTTGGTTGTTAACTGTTGTCTTGTATCCTAACATATATGGTTCTAATAGTCGGCTGAGCTATAAGCAATATGAACTGAACTGTCGTTTTTTGATGTGGTGTTAGCCCTGATATGGCTCTATAGTCGGCTGGGCTATAAGCAATATGAACTGAACTGTCGTTTTTTGATGTGGTGTTAGCCCTGATATGGCTCTAGTAGTCGGCTGGGCTATAAGCAATACGAACTGAACTGTCGTTTTTTGATGTGGCGTTAGCCCTGATATGGCTCTAGTAGTCGGCTGGGCAATAATCGACGCATAGTAAAGTGAACTGCGCCAAATGAACGGTTTCAAATTACTGTTCCGTGTGTCATGTTTCGCCTTCCGGCAACTAACACAGTAGACCAGACAGTAGGGCCTCACTTTATGGATGTCTGTGGGCTCACCAGTTAAGCGACCTGCCTTTTTCAGTCATAATGCAGTGGGCTATAGTTGCCAGCTGCCCAAATACAACGTGGCCTGCAATCCTGACTTGGAAGGACAATCATCACAAACTGTGTTCGCCGATTCCACAATACCATTACACCAAAGATCAATGCACCAGCCCTTCTCTCCAGTATGCATGTACTCAACTTCAGTCGGTGAAACGTGCACCATTAACTACATATGTATGTAGTATCTATGTAATGTATGTATGTAATATATGTATGTATGTGTGTACATATACAGATATATATATATATATATTGTGTGTGTGTGCGTGCGTTCGTGCGTGCGTGCGTTCGTTCGTTCGTTCGTTCGTTCTTTATTTCTTTTACCGTCTATTCACATAGATGCTTTTAGACGAGTGTGTGTGGTGTGTGTGTGTGTGTGTGTGTGTGTGTGTGTGTGTGTGTGTGTGTGTGTGTGTGTGTGTGTGTGTGTGTGTGTGTGGGGTGTGTAGAAAGAGAGATGTAGCAGTCTCTGTGTGTGAATATGTCTGTGTGTATATGTGTCTGTCTGCGTGTGTGTCTTGTCTAAGTGTGTATGTGTGTATCTGTCTGCTGCTTGTGTGCGTGTGTGTCTCCCTGTGTGTCTGTCTCTGTGTGTGTGTGTATGTGTGAGTGTCTCTCTCTGTGCGTCTGTATGTCCGTTGACTTTTATCTTAATCGGGTTGTTTTTGACATGGAGTTAGCCGTCATATGGCTCTCTAGTAGTCGGCTACGTGGTGTTAGCTCTGATATGGCTCCAGTGGTTGGTGGGGCTCTACGCAATATGAAATATGAAATGAAATAGTAGTCGGCTGGGCTGTAAGCAATATGAAATTGGTCCGTCTGTGTCTGCTTGTGTGTGGATCTGTGTTTCTGTCTGTGTGTGTGGGTCTGTGTGCGTGTGTGGGGGGGGGGGGGGGGGGGGGGTCTGTATGTGTCTGTTTGCATGCGAGTCTCTGTGTGTGTGTCTGCCTCTTGTGTGTGTATGTCTGTGCGTGTATTTGTCTCTGGGTCTATGTGTGTATCTGTGTGTGGGTCTCTATCTCTGTCTCTGTGTGGGGTCTGTATCTCTGTCCGTGTGGGTCTGCGTGTCTCGTGTGTCTGTGTCTTTCTGTCTGTGAGTGTCTATATCTGTCTGTGCTTTTTGTTTCTGGGTCTCTGTGTGTCTGTCTGAGCTTTTTGTTTCTGGGTCTCTGTGTGTCTGTCTGTATCTGTCTGTGTGTGTGTTTCTGTGTGTCTGCCTGCGTGTTTGTGTGTGTCTCTGTGTGCGTGTGTATCTGTGTCTGTGTGAGTGCGTCTGTTTGTGCGTTGTTCTGTCTCTCTGTGTCTGCCTCTGGGTGTGTATGTGTGTATGTGTCTGTCGGTGTGTGTCTGTGTGTGTGTGTGTGTGTCTGTCTCTGGGTCTGTCCGTCTTTCTTTCTCTGGATCTGAATGTGTGTTTGTGTGTGTCTCTCTCTGTAGTGTCTGCGTGTGTGTGTGTGTGTTAGTGCGTGTCTATCGGTGTGTGTGTGTGTGTGTGTGTGTGTCTAACTCTGGGTCGGTCTGTGTGTTTGTCTCTGTGTGTGTGTCTGTCTCTGTGTGTGTGTCTGTCTCTGTGTGTCTTTTCTGTCTCTGAGTGTGTCTGTGCGTCGGTCGGTAGGTCTGTGTGTGCACTGTTCTGTCTGTGTGTTTGTCTCTGTGTGTCTCTGGCTCTGTGTGTATCTGCGTGTGGGTCCGTGTCTGTGTGTGATGTCTGCCTGTGTGTGTGTGTGTGGTGGTCTGTGCGTGTGTGTCTGTGTGCGTGTCTGTGTGTACCTCTGCCTGTCTCTCTGCGTGTATCTGAGTGTGTGTGTGTCTGTGTGTGTGTGTGTGTGTGTGTTTGTGTGGGTCTGAATGTCTGTCTGCGAGTCTGTTTCGCTTTCTGTCTGTCTGTCTGTGTCTGTGCTTTTTTGTATCTGTCTGCCTGTCTCTGGGTCTGTTGTGTGTCTGGGTCTGTGTGTGTGTGTGTTCTTCTTCTCTCTCTCTCTCTCTCTCTCTCTCTCTCTCTCTCTCTCTCTCTCTCTCTCTCTCTGGGTCTCTGTGTGAGTGTGTATATCTGTGTGTGTGTGTGTGCGTCTGTTGTCTCTGTGCGTTGTTCTGTTTTCGTGTCTGTGTCTGTCTGCCTCTGGCTGAGTGTGTCTGTCTCTGTATGTGTGTGTGTCTGTTCGTGTGTCTCCGTGTGCCTGTGTGTGTGTCTTTCTCTGTAGTGTCTGTGTGTGTCTGTCAGTCTCTCTGTATCTGTGTGTGTCTGTCTCTCTGTATCTGTGTGTGTGTCTGCCTGTGTGTTTGTTTCTGTCTCTGGGTATGTGTGGGTCAGTCGGTCGGTCGGTCTGTGTGTGCGTTGTTTTTAGTCTGTCTGCCTTTGTGTTTGTGTGCGTCGGCCTCTGTGGGTCTGTCTGTATGTCTCTGTGTGTGCGTTATTGTGTCTGTGTGTCTCTACGTGTCTGTGTGTGTGTGTTGTTCTCTGTGAGAGTGTCTGCCTCTGTGTGAGTGTCTATGAGTGTGCGTGCGCGTGTGCTTGTGAGTGTATGTGCGTGTAAATGTTTGTGTTTGCGAGCGCGAGTGTGTGTGTCTTCGTGTTAGTGTATGTGGGTGTGTGTGTGTGCGCGTGAGCGAGTGTACGTGCGCGCGAGTGAGTGTTTGTGCGTATTGGTGTGTACGTGCGTGTGTGCTTGCTTGCGTGCCTGTGTCTGTGTGCGTTGTTCTGTCAGTGTGTCTGCTTGTGTTTGTGTGTCTCTCTCTGTCTGTCTGGTTGTGTGTGTCTGGCTATGTTTGCGTGTGTGTTTATCTGTATGTGTGTTTGTGGGTGTCTGTGTGTGTGCGTTGTTCTGTCTGTGTGGGCGTGTCTGTCTGTGTGTGTGTACGTGTGTGTGTGTGTTGTTCTGTCTCTACGAAATATGCATGAAGCCAGTACGTTCATATATTTCTATTGCTCTACATGTAACATGTCCATATGTCAGGAGTCCTGAATTTGTGAGCACATATAAATCGTCTGATAATAACGTCGGACTATTCTCACACGTATAAATCGAAGTCACATGCAAGCAGTTCGTTGTGTATGCCCGACGGGCAAAGCAGAAGTTCGAGTTATGTGTGAGACGACCAGCATCAATGAACAGAAGCGAAATGATGAGAGCGGAGGAGGAAAAAGACAACAACAAACGTATACAAAGTGATTAACAAGGAGACAAGCCAGAGGCAGACTTGTGGATGAAAGTGTACTACTGAAACAAGATAGAGAAAGAATGAGGTGATTGAGGAGGATCGAAACCCTACACTGCGCAACAGTTACCGAAGTACATACCTTGCAATGGAGGACAGATTCGAGTAAAATAATATAAAAAAAAGGCGCGCACGCGCGGACACACACACACAACGCACACACACACAACACACACACACACACACACAACACACACACACACACACACACACACACACACACACACACACCACAACACAATATGCACACACACACACACACACACACACACACACACACACACACATACACACACACGCACACACACACACAAAGTGACATGCATACACATGCGTGCGTGTCTCGCGCACGCACACACACACACACACACGGAGAGATTCTACCCTCCCGCTGACAGAATGATATACATCCCTGTTGCCCTCCCTCCCCAAACCACCCCCACCCCCGCCACACTGAAGATGAAAGATCAGTGGGGAGGAATGCACATGCAGCCCTAGAGCTAGACAAATTATTAATAAAGTCCCTCTTACCTTTCAAACTCCACACAGTTATCCTTTGCAGAAACGCACACAGCGTATGAACAATACACTGGCAGCTAGCTAGGCACACAGCAACACGTGCACAATACGAAACGACACTTCCTAATTCTGACACGGTAGTTACTGAACAGCGTGATTTCACGGTGATACAGTTTGTGTCGTCTGCTCAGTTTGACAGAAGACCGTGTTGCTGCGCCGGGCAAAATATACCGAATGTTTGTAGAGTTCGCATAACAGACTCTCTGTCTCGGTGCTTGAATAAAAAATGTTGGCAATGCTGATTTATTCAATCATCTGAAATCTGATCATCGGATTTGAAGCGAAAAATCGGCGAAGGTTTACCCAGAAGTGAGTGCACTCTTTTGTGTCGGAGAGACATTGTTTTCTTTCGTAGTCGAAAAGGGGCTATTTTTAGGATGTAGAGATCCGCTAGTGAAAAGACTCTGTTAGTGATAGTAACTTTACCAGTGGTTTGCATAAATTCTATAACAATATGATAATAATTTATGATGATGGTGATGATGATAATGATAATATTAGAATGAATGAATGATATAAAAACAAAGCCGGTGCCGCTTTCGTCTTCTGTCCCGCCGGCGCTGCCGTCGTCTTCTGTCCCGCTGGTGCTGCCTTTGTCTTCTGTCCCGCTGGTGCCTCCTTCGTCTTCTGTCCCGTCGTTGCTGCCTTCGTCTTCTGCCCCGCTGGTGTCACCTTCGTCTTCTGTCCCGTCGATGCTGCCTTCGTCTCCACCTCGGCCGCCGCATTGTGATAAACTGAAACTATGCCTTTTTAACGCTCAGTCAACATGCACTGATGGCAAAGCTGATGTCATTGCTGACTTTATCGTAGATGAGCATGTTGACATTGCTTTTATCACCGAAACATGGCTTAACCCCCTTGGTCATGAACCTATACATGTGAATCTCACTCCGAGTGGTTACAGGCTTGCTTCTTTCCATCGCTCATCCCGAGGTGGTGGTATCGCCATCCTCTACAACGACTCACTTCATTCCCGCCTGTCTTTCTCGCAGTCTCTGCCTTTCTCCCATCCTTCTTTCGAGCACGTTGAAGTATCCTTCCAATCCACCCTCACCCCATCACCTTCTCCTGTGTCTATCGACCTCCACCTAGCTCTGCCAACAAGCTCACCACATCCATGTTTCTCTCTGACTTTGATCAACTTCTTGATTACTACTGTCTCTTACCTGGAAATCTCATCATTCTAGGTGACATCAATGTCCACTATGACAACACTCACCGTTATGACACAAGACATATCATCAACTCTCTGTCCAATCACAATATGACTCAACACATTTCTGAACCAACCCATCAAAAAGGTCACATTCTTGACTGGATCATTTCTCGTGATCACCACAATTCAGCTACTGATAACTGCTTAGTTCTTTCTACACGTCTAACTTCAGCCCTTCCATCTGACCACTCTGCAATTCTCTGTTCTCTTGACATTCCTCCTCCTTCCCGTACCATGCGCACAGTGACTCGACGCAATCTCAAATCTATCGACCTCTCCTCATTTTCATCTGATGCCTTCCGTCTCCTTTCTGAAAAGTCACATAACCTTGCCAATGAATTCTACACTACTCTCCACCATCTTCTGGACACTCATGCTCCAGCCACAACCCGTCTTTTACCTGACCGCCCCCCTACCCCCTGGCTCACTCATGAGATTGCCTGTGCAAGACGTGCCCGCCGCAGAGCAGAGCGCCGCTGGTGCAAATCCAAACTCACTGTACATAGGCAACTTTTCCAAGCCTCTAAAACAAAAGTATCCACCCTCATTGCATCTGCAAAAACAAACTATTTCCAAACCAAAATCCTGAATGCCTCTTCTTCAACTTTACAACCATGAATCATCTCCTTGGCACACGAAAAGATTTACCTCTCCCAACAAAACACACAAATGAAGAACTCCCATCTGTATTCTCCAAATATTTCACCACCAAAATACAAACTCTTCGTGACAGGCTCGACAGGACACCCTGTCAACCATGCCCACCTGACCCTTCCTTCTCTGGCACACCTCTTACTACTCTTACCCCAGTCTCACAAGAAGAAATTCTCAACACAATCAGATCCATGTCGTTCAAAACCTTCGAACTGGATCCTCTTCCAGGTTCTCTCTACTCTGACTGTCTCCCTACGCTCCTCCCATTCATCACTGACATCATCAACACTTCTCTCCAAACTGGAACTGTCCCAGATTCTTTCAAGTCTGCTATTGTTCACCCTCTCCTCAAGAAATACAATTTAGACCCAAATGAACTGAAAAATTACCGGCCTATCTCTAATCTCTCTTTCTTGTCAAAACTGCTTGAAAAATTTGTCCTCAACCAATTGAACTCTCACCTGTCTGCCAACAATCTCCTCAATCCTTTCCAGTCAGCCTACCGCCAGTGCCATAGCTCTGAAACTGCCTTGCTACACATTCTCAACAATCTCCTCCTTGCAACTGATACTGGCAAAGTCTCTCTCCTCACACTCCTTGATCTGTCTGCAGCCTTTGATACCATTGATCATGGTATTCTCTTTATAGACTTCATCATACTTTTGACATCTCTGACATTGCTCTCTCCTGGTTCACTTCTTATCTATCAAACAGAAAACAAACTGTTCTCATCAATGGCACTTACTCTCAACCTGCATACCTGACCTGTGGTGTTCCACAAGGATCTGTCCTTGGCCCTGTTCTTTTCACTCTTTACACCTCCCCCCTGTCCACCATCATCAACTCCCACTCTATAAAACACCACTTCTATGCTGATGACACCCAACTTCAAGACAGTGACTCACCTGACAATATACAGCGCCTCCTGACTCGCACCACTGAGTGTTACTCGGACATAAAAAATTGGATGACATACAACAAACTTCAGCTAAATGATGACAAGACAGAAGCTATCCTCATTGGCACCCGTCAGAAACTTTCTCAGCTGCCTCCTCTTTCTCTCCCATTATGTAACACATCAGTCCCAATTTCTGATTCAGCTAAAAACCTTGGTGTCTGCATTGACTCTACCCTCTCCATGAACAACTTTGTTTCTCAAACTGCCAGATCTTGCTACTATCACCTCCATCGTATAAGCCTGATCAGGAAGTATCTCTCTGTGGAAACAACTGCAAAACTCGTTCTCTCCTTCATAATGTCTCGCATTGACTATTGCAATTCACTCCTGTCCGGTCTTCCTGCCTCCACCACTCATATCCTACAGCGCATTCAAAACAATGCTGCACGCCTTGTACTCAAAAAGAAAAAAGCTGACCACATATCTCCTCTCCTGGCACAACTTCACTGGCTCCCTGTATCAAAGCGCATACAGTACAAACTAGACACCATGTGCTACAAAAGCCTCAATAACGCAGTCCCCGATTACCTGTCAAGCCTACTTGAGATCTATGTTCCCTCACGTACCCTCCGCTCTGCCTCCGATCCTCTGACGTTTCGCTTTCCACGCACTAAGCTCAATACCTATGGTCCACGAGCCTTCTCTGTTTCTGGTCCGCTCTCCTGGAACAAACTTCCTCTCTCAGTCCGTCAGCAACCTACTTTTGTCTCCTTCAAGTCCGCTCTCAAAACTCACCTTTTCTCCTCTGCATAAAATCCTGACCTCACTCAATCCCCTCTGCAGCCTGTCTCCACTCGGAGGGGAATCACATTGCAATATATAATTGTATATAATATGCTCTCTATAATTTTCCATTGTTTTTATTCTTTCTCCCCATTTATAGCCGTGTGTGTGTGTGTGTGTGTGTGTGTGTGTGTGTGTGTGTGTGTGTGTGTGTGTGCGTGGGTGCGTGTGTGTGCGTGCGTGCGTGCGTGTGTGTGCGTGCGTGCGTGTGTGTGTGTTTCAGCGCTTAGATTTGATTTTATCAAGATTTTGCGCTATATAAATATTGTAATTATTAATTATTAAAGCATAACCTGCCTTTTGAGAGTGAGGTGATAGAAGTCTCAACTTATTATTTCAGACACCTTCTCTTTGATTTCTGGGACTTGTACGGTGTGAGACCACAGACATCTTACATATGATGTCTGTGAGTGAGACAAGCATTACACGGTGGACTCCTTAACGAACCACTTCCGAGACGTCCATCCTGATGCAACTTTTACAAGAGAGATCAATAGATTTCACCTGATAGGATTTTACGTCCTCGTGTGATTTTCTTTTAAACTTGCAAGATTAACGGTGAGTATGGGTTTTAACTGTTGTCTATCTTAACCTGGTTGTTTTTGACGTGGTGTTAGCTCTGATATAGATCTAGCAGTCGGCTGGGCTATAAGCAATATGATGTGTTGGTAGTGTTCTTCTTTCAGGCCAGCATTATGACAGAAAAAAAATCATCTCCCTCGCTTCCCCATGGGGATGTCGGGGTCTCTTTCAGTACAGATAGTATCTCCACCATCTGGAAATTCTGTGCTAGAAATTTCCTCTTTTCTGTCACTCTCTTTGTTTCTGCCTTGTTCCTGTGCTTTCTGTCATTTCTTCTTATCATTTTCTGCCTTGCTGGTCCATTCACCTGTATGTGTTTGATAAGAGTCTTACATGCTTTTTCTTAGGATGGATAATTGGGTACATGTATTAAGTGCGTTTTTGGCTCTAGGGAGGTGAGATATGCGGAGGCAGTTTTAGGTAAATTATGCCCGTTTTTATATATATTTTGGTGTCCTTAGGTCTGCTTAAATTTATATTAGGTGTGTTTTATAAATCCACTGTGCGATAAATTGGACGGAGTGGTCAACGTCAGGGGCATGTCCTTAGATTATGTCCGCTAATGCATTGATATGTATACATAAATTTTCTTTTCTTTCTTCTTTTACTGTTGAAGTTTTGTATGTTTTGAAACGGTTATAGCCCTGACATGGCTCTACGTACTCGGCTGGGCTTTAAACAACAATAGCAACAACAACAATCTCCCTCGCTGTTTGACCCTACCTATCATGAACAGGGATCGGGTGGGTGGGCTGAACGCTACAGGCACTAAAGTTTTTTTTACAACAATAGCAACAACAACAACAATCTCCCTCGCTGTTTGACCCTATCTATCATGAACAGGGATTGGGTGGGTGGGCTGAACGCTACAGGCACTAAAGTTTTCTGCAGAGATATAAAACTTTTAATCACGGGAACGCAGGTGCAACCTCTTGGCCAACGAGGAAAATACACTACGCACAAAAAGTTAAGGATCACTTACACAAAAATTCATAACTTTCAAAATAAGAAAGCCAATGCGTTGAAGTTTGGCAAACATTTAATTCCATGCTTTAGTGATAACGATACACAATTGCCTTCAATTTCGAGCAATCGTTTGGTGTGTACATTTGATCAAAGTTGGTACGTATCGAAATTTGATTTCCCAAAGTCATTGAAATCACAAGACAGGGCATTCTGATGCTCCCAAAAGTTCAGTAATGCGTGTAACTGCCATGGCTGTTCTGGCACTCGACGCAGCGAGTCCTCATCGAGTTGACCAGGTTGGTGAAGATCCTCTGTGGAAGCGCCTGTCACTCAGCCTGCAGCATCTGGTAGAGGTGTTGGACATCCCTGGGAGGGGGGTGGTTGCTCCTCACTTTGCGATCCAGCTCATCCCAGAGGTTCTCAATCGGGTTGAGATCGGGACTGCATGCTGGCCACTCCATTCTGTTGACTCCAGACTGCTGCAGGAAGTCGTTGACCACCTTGCCCTGTGGGGGCGAGCGTTGTCATCCTGGTAGACAGCCGTCGGTCCCATCTGCTGCAGTGTAGGCACAGCCAGCGGTCGAAGGATCTCATCCCGGTATCGGAGGCCAGTCAGGTTACCCTGTACATGATACAAGGGTGTTCTGTGTTGAAGGCTGAAGGCCCCCAGACCATTACAGAACCTCCACCAAAGGCCACCTTTTCTTGGACAGTGGTGTCAATAAAGCGTTGCCCTGGGCGCCTCCAGACCCTCAGTCGGCCGTCGTTGTGGTTCATGGTGAAGCGTGATTCATCACTGAACAGGACCTGGGACCATTGCTGACGTGTCCACCTCACGTGACGTCTGCAGAAGGCGCGGCGTGCTACCCTATGGGCTGGAGTTAAGCGTGGCCGTACAGCTGGGCGACGAGACGGAGGTTAAACCCATGAAGGCGGTTCCGTATGGTCTGCTGGCTGATGTTGATGTTAGTAGCCACCCTCAGCTGCCTTCGAATGATGCTGGAAGAGGCTGTTCTTGTCTGCAGGGCTTGTCGTTCAATGAGACGATCTTCATGTGGGTTTGTCTTCTTCGGTCGACCAGATCTGCCTCTTTCATGGACCCTCCCAGTGGCTGTGAAGCGTTGAATCAGTCTGAAAATGACCGAGATGGACACCTGAAGTCTCCTGGCCACTTCTCGCTTGGGAACACCATCTTGGAACCATGCAACAGCTCGTCCCCTCTCAAACTCGCTCAATTTTCATCGTGGAGGCATTGTCAGATCAGGCCTACTACTGGTGGAATGTCTTCTTATAAAGCCAAGCAAGAGACAGCATCTCACACATAAACAGCAGTGCTTGCACGTGCATAATGGTTTTTCCATCTGGCTTGTGCAATGTGTTCAGGCAGAACGGTCCAAAACAAGGTCCTTTTTCGCAAGTTTCCGCTTTTCCGTTTGCGGCCAAGCTCAGTAGTAGAGAATCCCGTGCAATTTTCGCACTAACACAACATCGCCCACTTACAGCTGAACAAGAATTCATAACAATTTGGCTGGACTGAGAAATAAATAACAGTAGCGAACTGAGTTTATTACGCACCTGTTTTCTCATAGTGATCCTTAACTTTTTGTGCGTAGCTTATATACCCAAAACACATTTTGGTCGTATCAAGAAGTACTTAGAGCTATATATTTTAAAAACTATCCAGGACAGTAATCTATTTTCGCATTTACATTTGGAAAAAATATTTTCAAAAATTTCAAATGTAAATATGACAATGGCAAATCATGTAGCAATTATTCATTATACCGTGAAACATACGGTCAGTTGTCCTGAAGTATTAGATGAAAGCATCTTTTAATCTTTGCATTTTTTTTTTCACATGCGGAAAAATCATTTTGATGAATAAAAAACAGAACTTAATTATCTAAAATTTCAGACAGCCCACCATGGACGTTTAAAACGCCTAAGATTTGTTTTGATCTTCCTTCCGTAAAGACGGTTCCATTTCACTGGTGTACAATTTGTTTGATGCAGAAATTTCCATCCCACAGAATACTCATTGATGGATCACAGTTTGATTAAGGTGTTGCTGCTGCTGCCTTCTGGTCCGCTATTCCCTATCGTTCATTTTCCGTCTGACAGTTCCGTTTATACTGCTGAACTGACTGCTCTCATTTTTTGGCACTTAAAATGGCGTCCAGATGCAAGCATAATTATATAAAGATTTTCTAATCTTTTCTGACTCCCTATCTGTTTTGCAGGCAATTACTGGCCGAAACATTAGTCACCCAGAGCTTCTTATTAAGTTCTTTGAACTGTTTTCTACTCTTACAAGTGAAGGTTACCACATTGTCTTTGCCTGGATTCCTGGCCATGTTGGTACTGGAGGCAATAAAAGGCTGACTGCCTGGCCAAGAATACCACAAGGAAAAGTTGTCCAAATCCTTCATTCCTCATACAGATCTGAAAGCCCAAGTTAACAAATAAATGAGAAATCTATGCCTGACTCGTCAAGAATGCCGCAAGAGGAAAATGTCTAAATCCTTCATTTCTTACTCAAAAAAGCCAAAGTATAAACTTACGTGAGAAATCTCTGGCATGATGGTTAGATTAAATTAAGCAGACATACGACAAACTTTTCCGAATTCGCCCCGACCATAAAGAGATTCTTCCATCTGCTCTTGGCAACCGTAGGAAAGAGACAGTATTGTGTATGTTACACACGGGTCACACATCCTACACTCATTATTACCTTTTAAAAAATGAAGAAACAAAATGGTGTATACCACGTGACGTGCCCCTGAGCATCATATACTGTATACTATACGGCAGACTTTTCAAATAACCCCTTTAGAGATTTTTCTGAGAACGCTGTTTTAAAACTTTTTACGAGAGATCAATATATTTCATCTGATCAGATTCTACATATGGGAAAGGTTTTTTAATGGATTTTAGACTTGCAAGGATAATCGTGAGCTTGACTTTTAACAATTGTCGTTTTACTTAAACTTGGGTGTTGTTTTTAAAGTGGTGTTGGCCTTGATATGGGCTATAAGCACTATGAACCTGAACCTGAACAGTTGGACCCGGCGTTCTACACTGAAAATCTGAAACGCATCAGCAGAAATTTGGGACCACAGGTAGGACGATGTGACCACCGCTTAGTCCTCCTCCATCTCTGGAAGTCCTCCAGCTGACTCTACCCAACACCCTAGATGAAACTACAAAATGGCACAAGACATTAGCAGGAACGTGATATAAAACTTCAATGCCATTGTCATCAAGGCCGCCAAGGAAACCATACCCAGAGACGCCAAAAAGAACTACACTCCATACTGGACCACAGTATTCCCAGGATGTACATAGCGACCTCACCAGGGCCAGAGAAGTTGATACAACCTCAGCAAAGAAAACGTCTAGGTGCAGCAATGTAAAGCCTGATACCTCAAGACCAAACTGGAGTGCACCTGCACAAATTGGAGAGATAAAACTTGAATACTGAATATGGAGAACACAACTCCAGGCTGTGGACTCTAGTCAGCTGAAGGCACTGAACGATGAAGGCAATAAGGAACAAATCATCACGGAAGAAGATGGGAAGACACTCGCGTGAAAAACAGCTGTAAATGTATTTGCAAAGGGACAGGCCCAGGAAAACAACTCTATCGTGAGAAAAAATGAAGAAGAAAGTCGGAAAAGAGGGGGAAAAAAGAATTGCAAAACATAACGTGCACAAGGAAATGAAGAGGTGGACAACATGGTGAAGCTGGGAGCAGAAAATGAACAGAAATGCAACAGCATCAGAGATCTCTCCTCTGCTACTCTTAGCCATGTCTCATCCTCTGCCTGGCACTTTCACAGCGTCTCATCATCTGCCAGCCTCGGCGGTGTCTCAATCTCTTCAGCCTCGGCGGTGTCTCAATCTCTTCAGCCTCAGCAGTGTCTCAATCTCTTCAGCCTCAACAGTGACTCATTCTCTACCAGTCTCAACAGTCGCCTCATTCTCTGCCTGTGTGGGCAATGTGATATTCTCCTCTAGTCTCGCTGTCCCTGGCAGTCTCTTCCAGTTTCCTCTCCAGTTCCATCGAGGGCAGCTACAGAACTGGACAACCGTTCAACCCACCAACCCGTCAGTGTCATACCACAACTGACACTTTGCCGGGGTCAACTACTACACTAGGAGATAATGCGCGAGTATGTTGGGTGGCGTATGGATATAATCTGTTACACCCAACACACACACACCACACACCACACACACACACACACACCACACACACCACACCACCACAACACCACACACTCTCTCTCTCATTTTCACTCCTCTCTCTCTCTCTCTTCCCTCCCTCCCTCTTTCTCTCTCTTGTGCAAAATGAAGGGGATTCGGATGTGTATTTATTCGTCTTGTCTCAGTTGATTATTATTTTTGCCATACGAAAGCTCAAGAACAATAAAACTGCAGGTTTATTGTTTTTCGTATATCAAAAAATGAATAAGTTTATCCAACAAAAATACTATAAAAAATCTCTCTCTCTCTCTTCTCTCTCTCTCTCTCTCTCTCTCTCTCTCTCTCTCTTCTCTCTTAATCGATATAATTAACCCCTGCTGATTCTCAAGTTGTTCGTGACCTTGTTTGCATACCAACGCGAACAGTCCTTTTGACCTTCACGCGATCGATCAGCAGCCTTGACCTTTCGTCGCCTGCAAAACCTCTAGCGGATAAACTAAGGCGAAAAAGTTCAGCCCACGTTCTTTGGCTCAACGCTTGTATGCTAGGTCTTCGTTTTCCTATGACACAAGTGGAGGGACGCTTTCTACTCGCGCAATAATTTCAGTCAAGCTTGCTACGTTCTGGTGAATCGATCAACCATTTTTCCATAATGTACGCCTAGGATTTGATATTACATAAACTCTTACTTAAAAGGACTGATAACGACGAGACAGTATGATGATGATAATGATAGTGACAATAATGTGGGTACATAACGAGATAGTATTAATGGTATTAATATTAACGATAAAGTCGGTACTGCCCACTCGGAGACAAGTTTAGAGTTCGTTCAAGAGGGATTCATCACTCTTAATCTGTTCCATATGCGCTCCAGATCTGCTTATACTTATTTCATAAACATTTTCAGCCTGCGCAAAACTCTATGTGATGTCAAGATCTTGACATGGGGAGTGTGGATGCCAGTGGGGAACGGACCCGGTGAAACACTAAGCTAACGCCACAAAATAATTTTGAGTATTACGAACTGACAGCAAACAGGCCAGTTTTCACGTTGTGTGCTGGACTGACCTCGAGACATCAAATCTTGAATGCACAGATCTAACCTCGAAGCCAACCAGCTTGCTGTTAAAAAATTGTTTAATGTGGCTTGCTTTAGAGATGAACCCATGGCACTGTAACATTGAAACATAATGTCTTGTCTTGTCTTGTCTTGTCTTGTCTTCAGTATTATATAATAATAATAATAATGAGTACTTATAAGCGCAAGATCCAGAGAACTCTGCTCCAAGCGCTTTACAATTCACCCTATCTTTACCACCCCTATTCGCCACTTCAACATTAGCAGTTATACATACATATCAATCAAGTCTACTATAATTACAATGACATCAACACAAACAGAAACATGTCTATCAAATCTAACCAATAGTTGCCCATCGGACAGACAATAATAGATATTACATCACAAGTTATCCAAAATACACAAACAACCACACCCACAATGCACATTATATAATACACGAATCATACGCACAAACGCAACAGCCCAAACAATATTTTAAAGACAGAAACTTTTTTCACATTTTCTATACAGATGTGTTTTGAGGCCAGATTTGAATGAGGTGATTGTGTCTGAGTGCCTAAGGATGTTGGGGATGTTGTTCCATGTTTGGGGTGCTTGATAGGAGAATGCTCGTTGTCCGTATGTTTTTGTTCGAATGCGGGGGATGCGAAAGAGTCGTGTGTCTGCAGAAGAACGCAACTGACGGGATGGTGTGTAGATGTCAAGAAGCGAGGATAGGTATTCTGGCGCAGTGTTCGAAACAATCGAAAAGGAAAGAGTAGCAAGCTTGTAATCTATTCTGTCAGAGACAGGCAGCCAGTGCAGAGTGAAATATGCGTTCTGATTATTATTATTATTATCATTGTTATGTGAGTGTTTGTTTCCGTTTTCCTTAATCGCTGGCAGTCACTTTAAGATTTCATAGAGGCTGGGGGGGGGGGGGGGTAAGCACCAGCACAGCGCTCTTGTCACCCGTGATAATAGCCCATCGTCATTATCACCACTGCCTCGAGCCGGCGCCAATGCATGAAAGCCGTCAAAGAACACACACACACACACACACACACACACACACACACACACACACACACACCATACACACACATACACACACACACACACACACACACACACACACACACACACACACACACACACACCAAAATCACTGAGGCAAAACAGATGTTTGCACGGTTAGCAGGGTCTTCCGATTTTCGGGCATCACGATTTGTGATCTTGATTACTTCATTCCTTTATGAATAGGTCTAAGAACAATCTCGACTTGTCCTAATAATTATTCCTTTGAAATGTTCGTACGGAGTGGCATCAGCCTACTTTCGTTTTCAGGTGATGCAACACTTCCGTCATATTACGGTGTGGGAAATATGCAAATAAGAAGACGTCAACACATTGGCCAATCAAGTCAATGCTCTTACACGCTGGGGGCTGTAGGCTCGCTGGAAGCTTAACGGCATTTTCTGAGAAGTGTGCAATCACGTACCATTGTGGTCAGTAGACTTGAATAGGACTGCTCTATATAGCATTTATAGATTCTTATCCATACAAGAATGGGAAAATACAAGGTGTATGTTACGAGACGGATACCAAAGCCGGGTCCAGAATATCTCAAGTCGAACGATTGTGAACTGGCATTTTGGGACAGCGACGAAGCAATTCCTCATGCAGAGCTAGTGAAAAACTTGAAAGCAGACAAGTACGATGGACTTCTGTGCATGCTAACGGACCAAGTCGATGGAGAAGTTATGGATGCAGCAGGTGAATATCTGTAAATAGTATTGTTATTAACGTGGAACTTTAATGTCGTCGTTAATTTGAGTGTACTCTATTTAGACTACTAGCTCGGTCGGGCAGAGCACAGCATGCAGAGTAAAAGATCGTTTTCATAATTTTTGAATCGGCAAAACCTATTGCAGCGAATTAAAAAGTGGAGCGTTTTTGTTTCATTTCCATTCCATATAATTGATTGCTAAATGGGTTTGCACCGAACACGTTTTAGATCAGAAAAGGGTATCTCTTGCATTCGAATACCCTCTTTGTGGGGCACCTTCACACGTCCCTGACCTTGCAGAGAACAACCTTCAAGGGTCAAGGTTCCTTTAGGCCTACACACTTCAGCCGTGGCCTTTTTTTGCGAAGACCATGCGTCGTCCGCGGACACACTTTGTCATGTCCGTATTCATGTTGATGTCATGGCACAACTTCCACACCCATCCACCTGTAGTTCTTTACTGCAGTAATCGTTTTCATCAGGGGTTGATACTAGCTCGAACTCAGTCTAGAGTCAGGAATGAGGTCATTACCGGTACTACTATACCAGCCTATAAATTCCAAAATTCAGAAAACTTTTCCTCGATTATGATGATTAAAGGCCTGATTAGGCTTGTGCAAACAAAAAGAAAATGCGCATTAACACCTGTTTTAGAAATAGTTGAGAAAGAGGGGACGTAAATAGGCCGTAAGGCCTAGGCCATTGAAAGCCAGTCCCAGCTACTACTACTAGTACTACATTATCTTTTTTCATTCCGTGAATAGATTAATTTAACAGTTCTACTTCTAATGCTGTAAAAGTATGGATTAGGTTTAGAGTTTGGTTCGCACTATAAATAGGAAATCCAGCCGTGTAAACGAAGCAAGGAAAATCAAAACGGAACCATTATTCCCTGATCTTATTTAACCCAGGGCTACAGGCAACATAAACTGAAGTTTAACCCTGACCTTATTGCTAGGAATAAGACGGTAAAGACCTGACTGAAACCAAAGAGTTCATTCCTAAGAGGAGAGCAGACTTAAAGTCCAGCACACATGTAAACCTTCTCCTGTGCTTTTTATGAAAAAAATGCTTTCACTGCATAATAAAATAAATTGATGCTTGCAAACATGCGTGCAGTTGACCAGAGGTGTAATGTCATTTGTGAGTCAAAATTATGCGTAATGACATAATTCGGAGGGGAATCACTTTGTTTTAATATATAATTGTATATGATGTGCTCTCTGTGGTTTTCCATTGGTTTTATTCTTGCTTTTATTGCTTTTATTCTTTTCTCCCCATTTGTGGCCATGCATATGTGTGTGTGTGTGTGTGTGTGTGTGTGTGTGTGTGTGTGTGTGTGTGTGCGTGCGTGCGTGTGTGCGTGTGTGTCTTTTCGGCGCTTGGATTTGATTTTGTCGAGATTTGCGCTATGTAAATATTGTAATTATTATGTATGCATGTGCGTACGTATGTATGTATTGTATGTATGTATACGCTTAGATTTATGTATGTATGTATGTATGTATGCATGTATACGCTCAGCTTAGATTTATGTATGTAAGTATGTAGGCATGTATGTATGCATGTATACGCTCATATGTATGTAGGTATGTATGCATGTATACGCTCAGCGCTTAGATTTGATTTTATCAAGATTTTGCGCTATATAAATAAAAATATTATAATTATTAATTATTGCATTTTTCTGTGATTTTGTTGCATACAGTACTTTAGCAATGTTCACACACACACCATATCAGATACTTTTCACATACATAATAATACATGAACTGATGATAGTAATGCATTGGTGATAACAATTTTTGAAAACTGTCACACCTACATGTGTACATGAGGTACTTACTTATTGATTTAAACAAATCAGTAAAACATCCCCAGTACCATAACACTGATCACTGCTGGTTGCGCTTGTATTGATCAGTAGTCCAGTAGCATGGTGGCATAGATAGTACAAATTTTTAGATAGATAAATAAAAAGGCAACAGCAGAAGGGCATCTGGCAGTTATGACCTGGATGCAGCCCGGCCCTCCTAGTGTGTCAGGAGTTAAGGGCTGAAACTCTTGCTTGATGGGGGTTTCTCTTCTGAGGACCTTCTGCTGTCCAACTCTCCCCAGAGTTTCTTACACTACTGACAGCACAGTTGGTTAGTGCCATGCTTATATCACAGGGGTGATGGGTTCACCTTCAGGCAAGCCACAGGGTGGGGTTTTTAATTAATGATGTTGTTTGCTTTTTTGTCTATTTGGTTGGTTAGTGATTTTTTTTCCTTCTGTTTGTTTGTTCGTTAACTAAGCAAGTTCGTTAACTAAGCAAGCTGGCTAGCTCTTTTAATAGACCCAACAACCCGAGATCTTCTGTTTCAAGTTCAGTCCCATCCCACGACTGAAAAGTTAAGTAAATGGTTGCCCATCTGATTGCTGTATTCAGTTTGGTGATGTCAGTATTTTATCAGTCCCATTTCCTTCCTTGCTCCCCCCCCCCTCCCTTCCACCCCTCCCCAACTCTACCTCTTGCTCATTTGAAGGATTTTGCCTTGTTTGTTTGTATGTAGGATCAAGGAGTTTGTAGATAATTGATGGCAGATTTGGGTGGATCACATATGGAATTATGAGTTAATCGGTGAATCCCTTATGAACAATTTCAACATTAAAATTAATAAAAATGAGTTTCAGTGATGGCACACACACACATGCACATGCATGCATGCATACAAACATACACATGTACACACACACACACACACACACACACACACACACACACACACACACACACACACACACACACACACACACACACTTTTCACAACTAGCTTTCATTTATGTGACAGTTGAGTATGGAGGGTTAACATGACAAGCATCACTGCTCCTTGCTAATGCTGATTATATTCATGGTATTAATTAAGGCAGTACTGATTAAGTAGGCCTACACTGATATTACTATTACCATACATGTATGATGTATCTGGATATGAATAAGTATTTCTGGATATGTATAAGTTATGCTTATTTTGAAGACTACCTTATATAAGTTACTAATATTGGCACTGCTGGTTTTGCTTATATTATGAGCACACTTATTGTATCTCTTATTCTTGGTTGATTTTTTTGTTTGTTTTCAATTGTTTTTATTGCCTTTCTGTAGAGGGTGTTGCTTTTGTTTATTGTTATGGGTTTTTTTGTTTTTGGCTGCCCTATCTTTCACACCGCTCCTGTTTCACTAACCCCCTGTCTCCACCCACCCCTCAACACACATACCTCTCATTTAGACTGTATAATGCACATTCAAACCTACTGAAACTGAAACACCATGACAACAAGACATGAAAGGTCACAGAATCTTAGACAAATTTTTCTCAGTTCTGTGATGTTGAGACAAAGGAATGATCATGGTGCTGATGCTGTGGAGTTCCATTTCGGATCAAGAACTGTACTCTATACGTGCTTTTTATTATATCCTGGTGTTAATTAGGCCCAACAGACATAAACAGCTGCAGTGTTGGAACCAGAAAAAAAACACGCAAAAAAAGAATCAGAAAGCGAATTTAATACAACCACATGAGAGGCGCAAATTTTCGGCCAACTGGACTTTGTCAAGCGAAGATGTCCAACTGGCCTTTGTTAAGCGTAGATGTAAGATCACAACCAAACACCAAATATAAAAGTTAGGGGAAAAAAGACTGAAACTTCCCTGCTGCTTTGTCCAGTGGGAGAAAAGAACTAAAATCAGTGCTGCAGTATTGGTAAAAAAAATATTAAAAAATGTGAGCACACCCTCGGCGAATGCATCTGTAAAAGGGATGAGATTTTACTGTACGGTCACAGTCTCTCTTTGGAGCCCATGGCAGGCTCATCTCTGGATAGGAGCTGGTTGGTGCTAAAAATTCCCTCAAATTTTTTGACCGATAGAGATTCAAACCCTTGGCTTCCCAGTCAGTAGTCTGTTGCACCAATTACATCACCACATTGTCTGGTCTACTTTTTACATATCTTTGTTGCTGAATTATCATTGAACCAGCTACAATATTTCTTTCATATAATCATATGTCATATCCTTTTCATTATGATTTATGATGATGTGCAGGGAGTCAGCTTCAGGCGATTGCCACAATGTCAGTTGGCTACGAACACATTGACTTGGAGGAGTCCAAGAAGCGAAACATCAGTGTTTCCAATACACCCAATGTCTCCACAGACAGTGTGGCAGAGGTCACAGTCAGCCTCCTCCTTTTCACAACACGACGCCTCAAAGAAGGTTGGTAATACAGTTTTAATTCTCAATGAGATTTTTTCTTTGTTGTTTGTTTTTTTTTTTCTGTGCTCCATTTTCTGGAGCTGGGCATGAAGGGCCACAGTTTTTTCCACAATGCTGTGATGATGAGAATGGGGACAATATCAATGATGGCATAGATTTCCACTTCAGATGGTGCAGTGGTTTAGGTGATAATGGGAATAATATTGATGAAGGTACAGATTTCCGTTTCAGATGGTGCTTTGGTTTATGTAATAAAAATGTGTGTGTGTGTGTGCACATGTGTTCATTATTGTTACATGTACACAAATCTACTCTGTCAACAAGGCTTTAAACAATAAAAACAATAATGATAATAATTTATACAGGTATTTCCAGAGTTGGTATTTAGTGCACATGAATGTAACTGCATACAAATATTTCCAGAGTGGGCATTGAATGCGCATGGATGTAACTGTTTCTTCATTTTCTTGATTTCCTTTCTCTTGCACTGTGTTGATCAGGAGTGATGGCGGTGAGGGAAGGTGCACAACAAGAATGGCGTCCCACCTGGTTATGTGGAATGCAGATCACTAACAGGATCATTGGTATCTACGGTATGGTACCTGTAATACTGATATGACATTTTTCACACTGACATAATGGAAAAATCACAGGAGCTTGGGCATGAAATTTTCACACTGAAATTTAAGAAAATTACCCAGGGACCCAGAATTCAATTTTACAATAGCATTACGATATTTATGGTTTGTCTGCCTTGGCCTTGATTAAAACAAGTAAGACCTTATGAGCCTTGGTCTGTGACAAGATGAACAAGCAAACAGATTTATTGAAAGAGGAGAAGAAAGAAAAAGAGCTTTAAAAAACATTGTAAGAAGTGTCGGTTTCTTTGTTTATTTTGTTTGAAGTCTGTCACATGGTTGTTCATGATGACATCTAATACGTAACTGCAATTGTGAAAAATGCTTGATGCCAGGAACTGCATTTTCAATGTGAGTGAATGCAGGTTAGTGCCCTCGGTCATGTTCGTTTGTTTGTCCAAAGTATTGCTAGGCAGACAATTTGCATTCTTTTGTTGCAGCCTCTCATGAGTGTAATTACAAAAGAGTAGTACTAGTAACCTCTGTCTCATGTCTGATGATGATTATAATTTTTATAAGGTGTTTAAATGTTGTGTGGATGTGAGAGGTTGGTGTGTTTGTTTTTTTGTTTGTTCTGTTTTCTCAGTTGTGCTTTGTATAGGGTTTAGTTTATTCACTATTTTCTTTTTTTGTTGCTGTTTTTGGTTGGTTGGTTGGTTGTTTTGACAAGACATGTTATGTAGTGTAGGAGATTTAGATTGCAATGTCTGTCCAATACTAGATGGTATGACTGAACTCTAACATAACTTCGCAATTTCTGTCCAGTACAGGATGATACAAGCTTGCTTTCAAATAATTGTTGCACTTTCTGTCCAGTATTGGATGATACCAGTGTAGCCTTAAATAATTGTTTGTTTGTTGTCCTGAAAATCTTTTTTGTCGACTGTTTCCCTGCATCAGTTGTTTACTGCTAAGACTTTGAATCTTATAGGTTTGGGTCGTATTGGTTTTGGCGTTGCCAAGAGACTGCTCCCATTTGGCCCAAAAAAGCTCCTGTACCATGACGTGGTGCAAGTGTCCTACGCCAAAGATGTAGAAGCTGAGTACTGTGAGTTACTGGAGGACATGCTGGACCAGGTGGACTTTTTGTGTATCTGCTGCAACCTGACTCCTCAGACACGCCACAAACTGAACCTCACCACCATGTCTAGGTTAGTATGTGTTTTTCTTTTCCTTTTGAAAAATAATCATACTACAAACTACATTTTTCATCTTCGTATATGATGTTTGTGTATCTACCTCTATTCAAATGTATGTTTGTATGAACATGGGCATACATGTATATATATTTTTTTTTTCAGTGTTTTTATTGTTGGTATTTTGTTTGTTTGTTTTTTTTATCTTTAAGGATTAATTGTGTGAAATTCAAAGTTCTTTCCTTGAGAAGAAAATGCCACCACACTGCAGCATTACTCACTTTTTTGTGTCTGTATATTTCAGTTTATGAAATTCTTTGTTTATTGCTATTATAACTTTTATGTGCCAAGTGTACACTGCATACAGGGTCTTGGTTTCTCGCCTTTCCCACTTCCCCTTTCCACATCACAAAGCCTAGTACCCAGGCCACTGTTTTAAGATTTAGTGCAAAGGGAGACAAATTCCTGTGAAACCAGGACTTCTCACTTCCTAAGCAGGCACTTAAAGCCTTGGTTGCCACTCGATTGAAGAAAAAGGAATTGGCTGTAAATGTAATCATCATAAATTCTTTGACATCAACCAAAGATAGAAATCATGGTGTTTGCAGTGTGCATTTGTATATTGTTTTTCATACGTTCATACATGTATGTTAACCCTTTGACTCCTGCATTCTGTCCACCAGCGTCCTGCATTATCAACTATGCTAGCGAAGCAAAAACGTAACCCTTTAACTCACTCACCCTGTCCACAACCATCTTGCAGGAAGCTGTTGGATAGGGTTAGGGAATAAAAGGGTTTAAATTTTTGCTGTTGGTAGACAGGCTGTGGGAGATCAAAGGGTTAAAATCACCAGTATGCAAACGCAAACTAAGAACTCTGCTGTCCCCATAAACAGGATGAAGCAGACAGCCATCATTGTCAACTCAGGAAGAGGAGGTGTGATCAACCACAATGACCTGGTGATCGCCCTGAAGAATGGCATAATTGGAGGGGCGGGGCTGGATGTGACGGAACCGGAACCTCTACCCTCAACCCACCCCCTGGTTCATCTGCCCAACTGCGTGGTGACGCCCCATATGGGCTCCAACACCTGGGACTCACGCAACAGCATGTCACTGACAGCTGCCCAATGCATCGTCAGCGTCTTTAACAAGGAGAAACCTATGGGTTTGGTAGCCTAATCACAGCTGCTACAACTCATGAAGGTTTGACATGACCCTGAATGATCTGTTTCTTTAAGGGGAGAGAAGGAAATACTGTAGAGAAAAGTCCAGTGGATTGGTTGGTTTCTTGTTCCTTTGTTTTTATAGGGGGGTGAATGGTTAAAGGAACTATTAATCTCTTTCCTTTCACCCTGGTCCTTTTTTTAGGGGGTGAATGGTTAAAGGAACTATTAATCTCTTTCCTTTCACCCTGGTCCTTTTTTTTCTAAGAAGAAAGGAGGTAAAACTTAAGTTAAAACCTCCTGTCCCCCATCACTTGCTTTCTTTATGTAAGTCTTGGTGAGGAGAAAGGATGTGAAGTTTGATATTGTTAATTTCACATGCTGTTGTCTGTTTTGCATGTTGTCTTGAGTGTGAGTCAAACAATAAAACTGAAGTGAATATTTCTCCTGACTGGAGTAAAATTATTTATTTCAAGTTCTACTTGCAGCACAAGTTCTTTGCCAGAACATAGCACCCTTTTTTCCCCCTCCAGCCTATGGTGAAATCGTTGACATAAGATAATCTTCACAGCACAATCAACTAAGAATGTTCACTTGTTTGTACTTATCAGTGTTGAAATCATTTTATTTTTGTTCTTCTCATAGCATAATCTTGTACCCAGTTTTCATGTTAAATTTTGAAATGTTTTGCTTAGGTTTCTTCTTAATGCAATGTAGCCTTTAAATAGGGTAGTTTTGAATGCAAGGGCATATAATCTGCTGTTCAGTTTACTAAATAGTATGTTATAGAGGGGTGAAAATTTTCCAGCCTAGACTGGAATTACAGATTGAAAAATGTTTGTTGTTTACTTTTTCAGCTCAGCAAAATTTCCTTTGGATAGTTTCTGGCTTTGAGACGTGACTGGTGCTCCCATTTTTCTCTGGATTTTATAATGAAAGAGAGAGAGAGAGAGAAAGGGTGCGAGAGCGAAAGAGAGAGATGGATGGGTAACAATAAAAAAGAAAAAAAATTGAAACACTGGGAAAATCATAAATGGAGTTGTTTGTAAAACTCTCATCTAAAGGTGGTACTGTTTATTTGTGAAATTTACACACAAAAAAAGCACTATTTTTCCTTGCTGAGCTGAGAGAACAAAACTGAAATTTCTAATAGGTTGCAATGTGAACGTGCTTATTCAGGTTTGGGAGGGTTTAGTTAAGAATAGCTGGAGGTGGATTTATTTGGAAGAGAGGAACGAAAATGGTGACGTATTCAAAAATTGGTCCTGGAAAATGATGTTACTGGTGCTTGTTTCTGTCATATGGCAAAACATTGCACTACAGTTCGAGCAAAAAAACAGAACAAAACATTTAAACAACGCCTACACTAGTGTACAAATGACCCAGTAGTTCAAAGGATTGTGACTTGTTGAAGAAAAATTTGATACTTCTAGGTGCAAAAATAATGACATGCACAAATTCAGAGAAAGTCAGAGATGAGATAGATGAAATGAAAACCATAATAACTGATTTTCATGTTTTTTGAAACAGGCTTTAGACTAAACTGCAGTAGTATGCTGTATTTAGAAATTAACATTTATATAGATAGATAGATAGATGTACTTATTTATACTTTATATATTTATACACACATACACATATATGTATGTATGTATGATGCCTCACCACCCCTTTCAGCAAACATTTTTCAGGCTTGCAGCCATATTCTGTAATGTGTTTCAGCTTATGGGTTTCTGGCTTCAGGACCCCTTCCCGCTTGCATCCCTGTATTATATGAATAAAACAAGGTTCGGTACATGTGGACAGAGGTGACCAAAAAAAAAAAATATGAGTACATACATAAATGCGCAAAATCTAACGGCTTCAACTTTTTCTAAGAGATGTGTGAATTGGATAGACATTGGTGTATACATATGCGTGTGTATGTTGCAGGTTGTGACTTAAGGAGTCAGCAGTTCTGTCAGTAATCACAGCCTGCAAATTATGGACTAGGCCACAAAATGGTCCGTTTGCTACCCATCGCAAGATTTAAGTTATTCTGGTAGTGGTACATATGTCCTATTCCCTCTGTCTTGTCCTCAATACCCATTTCAGAGCTTTGCCAGCACATAAGATTTTACTTAGTCTCAAGGATTCTGACAAATAAATCACTAGCACGTTTGGATGGAACTCATGTAGAATTATCTGAGTGCGATGAAAACTTCTGAAACTGTAAACTTTGTCATTGCCAGCTGTGTCACCAGATACGTGTTGAATGTGATTGTGATGAAGTTATCACTGCTGTCAAGATTTGTCTGCTGGTGTCATAGTCCTCGTCTGTGTTGTTTGCTGTTTCTGTAGGTAGATTATCCTTTGTCCTGTTTACATGGGATTTTTTAAAAATCTCCCCTGGGTGATAAATTCATGGAATGGCCAATGCCAGGAGCATATCCTTAGATTATTTTCATGAATGCAGTGATATATTTTCTTTTCCAGGAAAACCTGGGTCATCGATGTATTGAGATTTTTTGTTTTGGTTTGTTTGTTTGTTTGAGATAATAATAGCTGTGATCTGACTGAGTCGGCTAGGCTGTAAACACTTGACATAATATTGCATGGGAATGCATAATTACAACATGGTAAACGTATGCTTTTTAAAATCCAGTAACTCCTTCCATTTATCTGTGAGTATCCTACTTAACAAGATGAAACAGATGTATATTTTATGGAGACAATCTAATTGTGACTATTGAAGCGTGCTTTATTTGCCTACTGATAACTGTAAATGTGATATGCATTTTGGGCGACCCCTTTGATTGAGATAGGCCTAACTGCTGCTGTTGGGTTTTTCTTAGTCTTTTTTTATTTTCTTGTATGTACTTTTGTGGTTGACTTTGTTTCATCTGTTGGTCACATAAGTAAAATGGCCTTTTAGTCGTTTCTGTTTTGAGGAAGCATTGCTGTGATGAGTAACTCTGTAGGGGGGGTGAATTCAGTTTTATAGATATTCTTTGTTGTTATTTGATACAATATTTCAATCTCTTCCCACTGAGCCACAAAAAAAGCAGTCCGTAATTATATCGCTTTGATTTGCCTTTTATCTCTCTAAAACCCACCCCCTCTTTCACCTACACTGTCTGTCCTCATTTTTTAAAAACAGTATGTAAATACAAACTTTTAATCAAACATCACATTCAGAAATTTTACTCTTGAAAATGTATCTTTTAATTTTTGAAACAATAATATATATTATTAACAGTACATTTTTGCTCTTAGGTCTGCTTTTCGTTTCTACTGAATATCATCTTTCTTGGTCTATTGATGGAAGATGAAGGGTTAAATTGCAGTCAAATTTCTCCAAAGGTTTCACATGATTTACTGTTGTCCATGACAATACCTCTGCATTTTCCTCATTAAAAGATTTAATCTCTCAGAGCATTAAAACATGTATATGACAGTCAGCCAGATTCACAAAGAGTCTTGTTGAAAACAGGATGGTGCTAATAACTGGCTCAGGGAATACACTACAGTGGAGGCTGATGGGCTGCGTTGTTGGAACTCTGGAACCAGCATGTGATGTCTTGTGTTCAGTCCCAGCCTTCAACATGAAAACTGGCCCATTTGCTGTCCAGCTTAAAGCTCCAGTCATTACTTTGGTGGTGTCAGCTTAGTATGTAGTGGATTCTGTTTTCTCCTCCCCCCTTCTCCTCCCCTCCCCCTCTTTATTTCAAAACCTTGCTAGCGCATAAAGTTTTATGCAAATGCAAGGAATTTGCCAGATAACTGCCAGCATATCTGGGTGGAGTACATGTGGAATTGTTGGAGTGGGATTAATCCTTCTTGAACTCCATGCTCTGCTTGGAGTTTGGAGTTTGTTCAAGAGGAATTCATCACACTTGGCCAGTTCCATATGTGCTCAACCCAAATCTGTCAACAATTATCTGGCAGATTCCCTAAGCCTGCACAAAACCCCATGCGCTGCAAGGTCTTGAAATTTTGGGGTGGGGGGGGGCACTTTTGAAACACTTGACACCACCAGAATAATGATGCTGTGCTGTATGAGTCAGTCAAAAGTTACACACCAGTTTCACTCACAAGCAAATGGTGAAAGACCTGTCTGTTTGCTCTTGTCTTCTTTGTGTAGCTTACACCCCACTGTCAGCTTCTGATAGCCGTTGACCAGATTTAGATGAAACGAATCTGACAATTTCTGTTGATCAGACTCGAACCCTGTTTCATGACTTGTTATTAAAATGACACTGCCACTTTACTTTAACGCCTGACTACTTGCAACAGTAGCATTACTATACAAGCTTCGTATCAGTACAGTTACTAACACCTTTATTTTTCTTACTTTTTATTTTTCTTTCAAACTTGTTTTTAATCCATTCTTGACAAGACACAGACAAATACAAGAATGAAAATGGTTAAATGTAATTGCAATAACCATAAGAAGATTAAAAGAAATGAACATACATGTGCTATATCTGCAAACCAATCATATGTACTACATATTTTCATGAAACAGAATTACAAACCTAGAGTGTGGAGCAATAAAATGAAGATGAAATGTAACATACATGTATTACATGTACAGACCAATCATATGTTGTACATACTAGCATGAAACAGAATTACAAACCTAAAGCATGAAGTGGTAACAGTAAGAAGATTAAAAAAAAAGTGACATACATGTATCGTATGTACAAACTGATCATATGTCATACATGTTTGTATGAAACATAATTACAAACCTATGGCATGAAAAAATTTTTTACAATAACAAACAAATTTTTACAATAATGTACACAAGTTGCTGGTTGATTATTAGTATGCACAGTAAAAATGACGTCTTGTGTTTTACATATAAATAAAAAATAGTATAAAGCATTGTTGTAATCATTGATAAGTATTGTGGCCATTTTTGCTTTCAAAATATGCAAGTTCCATACTGATTTTATAATGTCTTGTTTAATTGTAAGATATCCTTTCGAAGAGGTTATGTTTGGCAGAGTCTTTTCAAAGTTGCTTTGATGAGTACACCTTTTCCCCAAAAAAAGACTGACACTCCTCCCCCCCCCAATCCCCTCTTCGGATCTTAGGGAGGCATGGCTAAGTCCTTTCTTACCCATCCTTCAGATCTGAGCGGGAAAAAAACATCTTTGATCTGAGTGGGGGTCGAACCCATAACCTTTATCAGTGTGATGTTCAAACCACCTCAGTTAACAGGACCTAGAAAAGTTATCCCTGGCAGGATGCGAACTCACAATTTTTGCATTGGAAGCCCAGCATTCTAGCCACTGCACTGCAAGGAGTAAAACCTGGAGGCTTGAGGGTCAAATCCATGATTCTTGTATTGTCTAGCCAAATAAGCCAGTGGCACAGTGTTGGTGGTGAGTGAGGGGGGAATTGAGAAAACCTGTGACTTGTCTGAGCATTGAACACACCGCCTTAGCGTAAGAGCATTGCACTCAAGCCAACTGGGTTTTAAAAAAGTATGGATCTATCCAACTGAGCTTTTTGCCAGTGCATAGGGTCTTGGGTATGCTCAAAGAGTTAGCTGGCAGATTTTGGTTGAGTAGAAGTAGGCCTCCGTCAACCAGCGTCGACTCTGGATAATGTGCATAGTCATACTGAGTTGAGTTGACACCTCTGGAGTATCATCGGCTGTGGCTGACAAGGCAAATGCAGGAAAGGCAGTCTCTGCAACATTAGATGCATGTATTGATACTGGCCATGGGATTGCCTTCACAGGAGCTTGCTTTCTGCCAGACTCTTTTCCTCAGTTAAGGTCTGGATCCTCTTTTCCCCCGACCTGCGTTGTTTCTGGAGTACACTGCGCCATCTGTTGCTGTCGGTTGCTGTGTCTTCCCAGCTGTCTGTGTTGATGTTCAGAGCTTTCATATCGTGCTTGCAGAGTACATAACCATGGAATTGTCCAACTGCAGTGAATTACTGATGAACAAATTCCAGATTCTAAATGTTGATCTAAGACAAAAGTTATTCATAAAATGTGGACCAAAGATCTTGAATTGATAATTGTGTAGTAATTGCAACAGATATTTTGGCTTGGTAGCTAGTATCACTACTATTTTTACTGGAGACTGAATGGTGGTAGTTGTACCTAATTTCTGTTCTCTTCTGATTTTTAGTTCATTGTTTAACATATGTCTTTGTTGTACTTCACATTTTTTGAAGTTGTATTATATTACTGTTAATGGCGCTTTCTGTTTTCTGCTTTCTTTTTGTTATGCCTTTTCCACATATGACTGACGTATGCTTTAATATTGGAGAGTGATGTTAGAATCTCATTTTTGTTTGAAACTGTATTGCAGATTTGTTGAATAGTCATGTCCAAGAAGGAAATAATTCTATCTTTAAACGAGACAACTAAATTTTTTAGTTACTTTCATTTGCTATTTATCTGTTTTAATGCTGTTTATGTGTTTTCTTTTCAAAAGAAATATTCCCATTGTGGTTAAAAAGCCAAAAAGTTAGTTAATAGTGAAACCTTCCCAGAGAACTTAAAAAAACAGAAAACTTAAAGGACAATCAGCTCATTTGAAAAAAATGGTAAAATCATCACGCTGTGAGAAGTTATAGCTATGATTATGAAAATCAGCTTGTCTTGTCAAAAAAGGCAAAGTCATCAAGTTAACCATCTAAGCATATTAATTCTTTACAATTTACACAAATAGTTCAGTTCAGTTCTAGTCATACAGGAGTTATTTTGAAGCACAGTCTCCCAGTATCCGGACCATCCCTTCGTATTTATTGCTCTCAGCAAATCTTAGAGATCACATCGGCAAAATAAAGCACAACTAAACAACTCTTCATGCAAAATCAGACAACAAAGCATGAATTTCGTTTTGACTAGATCTGACAACAGACAAAATTTGTCTTTATAAAGACTAGATGAAAAATGGGGAAAAGCTCTGTTGTGGATGGTATGAAATAAAGCACAGACTCCATCTAAAAGCACAGACTGCATCTTTGTGATAATTAGATTAGATAGATTAAGAACAAAACTTTTCTTCAGTAGGATCCACTAAAGAAGAAATTAGTTAAAGCAGATTTGAGCACAAGACATCCATTTGGCAAGATCAGATAAGTTAAAGCTCAATACTTTTTTGTTGATAGGTTGGACTTCAGGAAACTCATCTTTAAATTTTAACAAGATCAGGTTAGATAAAATACAAAGCATTTTATTTGACAGAGTGGATTAAGCACAAAACTTACCTTCAAAGATTGGCAAGATCAAATTAGACAAAGAACAGAGCTTCTGTCAAAATCAATTTGACATGAAAAAGACAGTCTTTAAAATCACAGTCATCTTTTCAGTTAGTTTTTAATGTATTTGAAGAAAGTCTGTACCCAGATGTGTATATATTGTTTTAAAAGCAAACATAAATATGGTTCTTCATAATGGACTGACAGATTATTGTGCTAAAGCCAAAGCCATATAAATCTCATCTTGTTTATATTGGTAGTCATGGATGTTATGTCAAGCCATATATTGCTATTGCAGTTATATTTTATTAAAATTACCAAAGAGGATACTGTTGAATAAAAAAAAAAACATATCAAACTGATAATTATTATGATTCACATTCATTTATCACCACACCAAACAATTTCTGTAAATAAAAAAGATTTTGTTTTCAGCCTGAGAAATATATAAATTGTGCTGTTTGTTTTGATTTTTTAAATTTTTTTTCCCCCTAGCATTTTGAGTTTTCTCAGATGCATTTATGCACATAGTTTTACCCACTCTTTGCAAGCAGCATGTTGCTTCACAGTCTGCATACTCTGGTGGTCATGTATGCAGTGGGTTTTTTTTTTATGTTTCCATAAGCCAGCCACAAACATGACTTACAAGATCTTTAATGTATGTTTGATATTCTGCATGCATACACGCACAGAGGGCTTAGGCATTGGCAGGTTTGTACATATGTTGACCTTGGAGATTGGAAAAATCTCCAACATTTACCCATCAGATAGAGGTGTCTAGGGGGATCAGTCAGGGATCTTCAGATGGAAAGTCCATTTACCAGACTAACTGCTGCACATCTCAATATTGCCATCTAAAACCAAAAAAAGCAGGCAATTGTCACTGTTTTATCAACATGTCTCATACAGATCAGCTTGAGTCACAATCAGTTGTGTTATATATTATGTAATCCATCTTAAACCAAAAATGCATATAATAGTCATTGTTTTATGACTATATCTCATATAGATGTGTTTTGTCATAATCATTTATGCTATATGTCATGTACAGTCTGTATTATAGATATGTCTGTCTGTCCTGAACAGTTCTGTTGAGCGTTGCTTGCAGATACAAACTATTGAATCTTTTGTTTAAAGTACAACTACATAACAAAGAAAGAATATCTTTGCCTTTCATTTTGACATTAACTGATGGATTACAAGCAGCCTTTTTATGCTTTGGAGAATGAAAAACTGGAAAAACAGGACAAAGAGGGAAAGGAAGATGATTATCAATATCATTGGAGAAATCTCCATCTTGCATGGAGCAGTACAGTACAGTGTGTGTGTGTATTGTGTGTGTGTGTTTGCTGTATTTAAATATAGTGCACTAGCTTTAGATGGTGATTGTGTTTTTGTGCAACTATCCAGGTCAGAATAGATGTGCTTTTGGTGTTACCTCATTCTAATTGCATTTATCACTAGTTATCACAAGGTATTGTTTATGTTCATCAAAAAGTACATGCTGTGTTCATGTTTTTTTTCTGATGTCTTACATTTTAGCCTGAAAGTTGGCACTTTGTGGTTCTAGAAGTAAATGTACTGGTTGCTGTGTTGTTGCTGTGTTTCTATGTTTGTTGTATTTCATAATTGTTGTATTTATTTTTGTGTTTTTGATCTCGTTCAAAGCAGTCAGCTTTTACCTGTTGCCACTTTCAGATGACTATCTCTTTTATTTTGTATTGCTTTTGGGGTGGGGGTGGGGTCTTTTTTTGTTGTTGTTGTTGTTGACAATTTTTGGTCTTGTTAAAGATTTTCTGCTGGAAGTAGTATTAGGTCTAAGATGATGCTAAGAGGAGAGATTATGAGCTGGCTTTTTTCCCCACTGCAAATCATTGATATATAACAGCCATTTTATAAATGTACATTTTGGCATATTAGCTAGTGTGCACCAAAATATATGCATGCACTTATTCATATATCATAAGTATGCATGCTGTAGCTGCATAAACACAAATATGCATAGGCTTTTTGGCATGTGTATGAGCTCATAGCTCTGCATCAATAAAGCATACTTATTTGAAGGCGAGCACACATGAGTGTCCTCATGCATGCATGCACACACATCCAAGTAGATAAGGCGAGCACACATGAGTGTCCTCATGCATGCATGCACACACATCCAAGTAGATGCTTCAGACGTTTTCTCCTTAACAACTGCATCAGTAAAAAGAATTAGCACCGCATTAGTGTAAACAAAATGCATTTTTAGTCTTGTAAGCTGTAGCAGATGTTATCCAGACATTTTAAGATATCCAACAACCCATTCCTTATGTCTGTTCCATGGTAGTGGAGAAGAGAGGATAGAGCACTTTCAAAGTCCATTTTAATTACACATACTATACCGTGGCTCACTAATGCAATAAGCGGCAGCGATTTGCCATTCCTGCCTCATAAACAATAAAGTCCGAAGGGACCATAACTCTGAGAGTATCCATGTCTTGCGCATGCGCATGTGCTCTTCCTCTTTTCTCGGCAGCCATCTTCCACCTCGCCTCGTACTCTCTGAGCAGCTAAGTATTTTTCGATTTCACTACGCGATCGATCGATTCTCGTTGCTGTTTTTGTGTCTTGCCTATGTTTTCGTTTAAGGGAGAAACTTATGTGAAGTGATTGGGTGGTAAAGCGGGGGTTAAGAAGATTTCTCCGCCGAATTCTCCAACCCACAGACCGGTGGTTCGACCGGCGCACCAAAACCCGCTCTCTCTTCATCTTTGTCTCTCCTTTCTACGTCTTCTCTCTCTCACTCTCTCGAGTCATCGCAACTCAGCTACGGTTCTGTTGCGGTGACCACGAGCCCTCAACTCAGCTGCGACTCAGTTGACTTTTCGTCATTTTGCGGCCTTCACACTGCCCATCACAGTTATCGACTTAACTGCGGTTCTGTCGATTCTGTGCTCGCCCCCTTCGTACAGCTCAACTCCGGTTCTGCTGATACTGTTTCAGCCCCTATGGCTGAAGGGCGACTTGGGTATGGGTCTCCTTCAGGAGGCAGGAAGGCCAGCACTTTGACTGAAACTGGCTCACCCCCTGGTTCGGCAGGCGGGACACCCCCTGGTTCGCCAGGTGGGCCAAGGGAGGCAACCCACCTATTACGGGCGTCAGATCGTCGATCCCCCCGGTTGCCTCCCTTCCTTCCCTGCAGCCTGCTGCTGCCCCCGCCCCAACCTCTGTCCCATTCCGGACAGAGCACTTGGGCGCCTTGGCAAATACCAAGGACCCATGGCGGGCTGGCACCTCTCTGTCCCCTCCGGACAGAGCACTTGGCCGCCTTGGCAAATGCCAAGCGGCCCCCAGCAGGCTGGCCCTTTGGGCACTGGGGAACCCCCGACCCACAGGGACCATTACCCGCGGGCGTCAGACCATAGGTCCGCCCCGGCTGGTCATCACAACTCAACTACGGTTCTGTTGCCATGACCACGAGCCCTCAACTCAGCTGCGGCTCTGTTGACTTCTTGTCATTTTGCGGCCTTCACACTGCCCCTCACGGTAATCGACTCGGCTGTGGCTCTGTCGATTCCGTACTCGCCCTCTCAGTACAGCTCAACCCCGGTTCAGCTGCTACTGTTTCAGCCCCTATGGCTGAAGGGCGATACAGGTATGGGTCTCCTTTGGGAGGCAGGAAGGCCAGCACCTTGACAGAAAATGGCTCACCCCCTGGTTAGCCAGGCGGGACGCCCCCTGGTTCGCCAGGCGGGCCAAGGGAGACAACCCCCCTATTACGGGTGTCAGATCATAGATCCGCCCAGGTTGTCTCCCTCCCTGCAGCCTGCTTGTGCCCTCAACGCAGCTGCGGCTCTGAAAAAGGCTCACCCCCTGCTTAGCCAGGTGGGTCATGGGTGACAACATCCCTGCCGCGGGCGTCAGACCGAGGTCCGCCCTGGCTTGGTCATCACAACTCAACTACGGTTTTGTTGCCATGACCACGAGCCCTCAACTCAGCTTCGGCTCTGTTGACTTTTTGTTATTTTGCGGCCTTCACACTGCCCCTCACGGTAATCGACTCAGCTGCGGTTCTGTCGATTCCGTACTCGCCCCCTCCGTACAGCTCAACCCTGGTTCAGCTGCTACTGCTTCAGCCCCTATGGCTGAAGGGCGACACGGGTACGGGTCTCCTTTGGGAGGCAGGCAGGCCAGCACTTGGGCAGAAAATGGCTCACCCCCTGGTTCGCCAGGCGGGCCAAGGGAGACAACCCCCCTATTACGGGCGTCAGATCGAAGATCCACCCAGGTTGTCTCCTTTCCTCCCCTGCAGCCTGCTTGTGCCCCCGCTCCAACCTCTTTGTCCCATCCGGACAGAGTGCTTGGTCGCCTTGGCAAATGCCAAGCGACCCACTGCGGTCTGGCACATCTCTGTCCCATTGTGGACAGAGCGCTTAGTCGTCTTGGCAAATGACAACCGACCCCCAGCAGGCTGGCCCCTTGGGTACTGGGGATCCGGGGACTCCATCAGCTCAGCCCATGATGCCTCCCATGGCATCGTACATGGTGCCATGGCAGCACTTCCCATCTATGGGATTTCCCCTTGCCTCGTTTGCAGGGTATACTTGGTGGCCCTGCTTTATGCCCGGCGCCCCACCCACGCAGACGTCTGCCCTGACCACCACTCTGGATCCCCCCCCCCCCCAGGTCGGATTTATCCCCAGGGGGGCCCCCCGGGGCTTCTGACCCCAATCCATCGCCTCCTCTGTAGGCGGGTCGGGGGTACACTGACTCCACAGCCCTAGCCTCCCCTTTCCTAAAAGAGTCAGGCTCGGTGGCTGACTCGGTGATGTGAGGGGCACTGAGGCACAGGACATCCTTCCAGGCTCTGTGCCCGACTTCCTTGGAGCTCTGGCTTACGGGAAATTCCTGAGGCCAGAGAAACTCCCTTTCCACAGAGTGGTCCTCACGGTCCATGAGGCCATTCCAGAGTCGCCACTCTCCCTCACACAGGATAACCTCCTCTTAGCGCAAGAGAGGTCTCAGGCCCAGCAGCGGCATATCTCCCTCTCGCAGCGCTGCCTGGCAACTGGGAGGAGACTGCCAGGAGGGGTCTGGAAGTGGATCCAGTGGTGGATTCCTTCTTGGGTGCGGTCTGGTGTCCGCTCTTCAGGACCCAGACTACGAGCCCGCTTCTCTCCGTCAGTCACCTGTCTCTCCCACAATGGTTGCTTCCATTCACTCCATGGTGGAAAGAGCTCAAGCACTCAACCAATGCCCTTCGCCAGATTGTACCTCAATTCAGTCCTGTCAAGGCCAAATGCAGTACTCTTACCATCTTTGGTCACCCGCTCTTCATCTGCCAGAGCTTCCTCGAGAGCTGTGCCACTTAGGTCTGGTTCCCTCTTCGGGACCCACGTGCAGGCCACTATCAAAAGTCAGGACGAAATCAGGAGGGACCTCGCCCTTCACTCTGGTCCCGCTTGCCCCGCGGCAAAGCGCCCTGCTCCGGCGGCTCCCCCACCTTCCAGGGGCCTCCACAGGAGACATTTTGCGCCTCCTTCAGCCCCAAAGGGGCTAGGGCAAGCACACCCCCCCCCCCCACACGCGATCCTGTGGGCAGTCTGTCCCGACACATAGACACTTTCAGATGGAAACCCCTAGGTCCATCTGTGATGCCTTGCTCCCGGACGACTGGGGGATTTCCATTGATCTCAGAGATGCGTATTCCCATCTCTTTATTCACCCAAGGGACAGGACGTACCTCCAATTCGTTTCGAGGAACTGATTCTTCCAGTTCAGGGCTTTTCCCCAGGGTTGCTTGGGACCAATCATCAGTGAGCAAATGGCACTCCCGGTCCCAGTTAGCCCAGGGAGTCCATATCACACACCCCCCTCCTCAGCGGACTTGTTCACGGATGCGTCCTAATCCGGGTGGGGGGCCTACGTGGGCCTGCTAACAGCAGCAGGTCAATGGTCACAAGACCTCCTTTCCTGTCACATCAACATTCTGGAACTGGAGGCAGTTTTTTCAAGCCCCCAGAGACTTTCTCCCCTTTCTTAAGGGAAAACATGTTCGCATCGACACGGACAACACTACTATGGCTCGTTACATCAACAAGCAAAGGGGCGCTCGCTCCCACTCCTTGTCTCGGAGAGCGGAACAGCTTCCACTCTGGTGTGTAGAACAGTCCTTTCAGATCTCAGTGATGCATGTCCCGGGAAAGATGAACATACTTGCGGCCTCCGTCCGCAGCTCCCACACGATTCTTCCCTTAGAACAGGCACTGGTCTGTGCAGTTCTGCAGCCAGTGTGGGCAGCATGGTCCAATTCACAAGTGGACCTGTTTGCCACCAGATTCCACCGCCGCCTTCATCTGTAGGTCTTTCCAGTCCCAGATCCTTTGGCTTGGCCCGTGGATGCTCCGTCATCCCACGGTCAGTCCTGTCGGGCTACACCTTCCTCCGTTCTCCTAACTGGGAAAGTTCCGCGGAAGGTCCGGGCAGACTCTGCCATGATGGTTCTCGTGGCGCCTCGATGGCCTGCCCAAACATGGTTTCCGGAACTGCTGCACCTGTTCCATGTGCCTCCAATAAAACACACTGTCACAGGCCGGTCCTTGCTTCAACCAAGGTCACGCATTCTGCACAGCAACCCGGAGGCTCTAAACCTTCCTGCTTGACTGCTGTGCAGGCCTCAATGTCTCCATTAGGCTTGTCCCCGGTAGTGATTGGCCCTGTGGTGCAAGCACACAGACCGGACACTCAGGGAACGTATAGTGCCCACTGACACAGTTGGCCTTCTGGGAGCTCCTCAACTTTCCAGTCACCCCCGCGCTCGCAGTGGGCCAACTACCACGGCCTTCTTCGTCGGGGAACAACCTTTTGTCCTCCTCAGTGAAGGGACGCAGGGCAGCCATCTGCAATACCATCAGCCAGTCGGGTAGTCCTTCATTCGCGGACAACCCTGTCCTGCTGGATATTGTCCGTAGGGCTTGATTCCCCGCGGCACCCGGCCGAGGATCTCCTTCTCATCCTCTCCTCCCTGGGACTTTCGCCTTAACGAGCCCATCAGGGAGTGTTCTCCCAACTTCCTCTCATTAACGAGCCCATCAGGAGTGTTCTCCAACTTCCTCTCATTTCGGACGGCCTTTTTGGACGGCCTTTCTACTCACTCTAGCGTTGGGGAGGCACTGTAGCGAAGTGCACGCTCTTGGCGGACTCCCCGGGGATGTTGCTTTTGAACCGGAGGGCTCAATGTCTCTCCGCCTACTCCCGGACTTCTTGGCCAAGAACCAGTCGCCAGGTTCTCCTACTCTATCTCCATTCATCCCCTGACGTCTATCCTTGCTCCGGATGACGAAATCTTCTCGCCAGAAGCAGCACCACCTGTTTCTCTCTTACAACGAAAGTTATAAGAAGGCCATTAGCCACGCATCCCCCTCTCGATGGCTGTGAACAGTCATCAAGGATGCGTATGCCAGGCCGGGCTCAGATTCGGCTGTTTTCTCCCTGAGGCCCCATGAGATTGGAGCATGGGCCTTGTCACTGACGTTCACTCAGGGCCAGCCCCGTGAGTGTCCTGGACACCACGCATTGGCGTTCTCTGGGCACGTTCATTCCATCCTACCGGCGTGATGTATACTGTCTGCGCGACGATGGATCTAGGGGTATCGCTTCCGCTGTGGTGGCTCAACACCCCATCTCTGTTGCACGCCCTGACTTGTCTCATTCCTCCAGGCGTTAACCAGGTAAGCCCTCCTTCTGGGTAGTGCTATTCTGCATTAGTGAGCCACGGTATAGTATGTGTAATTAAAAGGAAATTTTCCTTCTAAAATTACGTTTAATCTAACATACTTACCGTGGCTCACGCAGAGTCCCTCCCTTCCTCCCCCCCGCCTTCCTGGTTCCTTCCGTTCACAGTCAGGGTCTTGGTTTCCTCGAAAAGAGGAAGAGCACATGCGCATGCGCAAGACATGGATACTCTCAGAGTTATGGTCCCTTCGGACTTTATTGTTTATGAGGCAGGAATGGCAAATCGCTGCCGCTTATTGCATTAGTGAGCCACGGTAAGTATGTTAGATTAAACGTAATTTTAGAAGGAAAATTTCCTGTTGTTTTGACAATTTAGTACTACAGTGTGATCTCGTTTACAGATTCACTTGCACATGTGTTGACTAGTTTTGTTGTTTTCTTCTGTTTACGACCATTAAAAAAAGATACTTTGAAGATGTTGTGTGTGTGTTTGTGTGCGCGCACACTCGTGTGCGTGCATGTGTGTGGTCTGCTTGTACTTGTGTATGAGTGTGTGTGCATGTGAGCATGCATGCATGCATGCGTGTGAGCACATGTAACATAGATGGCTCAGAAATTGTGCAGTTATGATGCTCAAAGATACATGAAAGTTTATTTCAACAATCTTGTCATTGTGACCTTAGAATTACACAACATCCAAACATCTGTAATCACAAGACTGACTCATGTTACCATTAAACGGTTTGTCACTGTGGCAGAGTGATTATGTAATGCAACTTGGAAGCCCTGAGCTTGATCAGTCAAAAAAAAAAAGTGGGATTTTTCTGCCAAGACTGGCTCTTATACAGGGTTTATCATTGAGAGTGATGCTCAAATTTCCTGACCAACACTACAGAAGTCTTGTATCTCTTGGACGTGATTAACGCCAGCATGTATTAAGATTGTAAGTGTACAGTACAACCTTGTCACGCAGTGTGAACCCTGGATGGAAGTTATCCTCCTAAGCTCTAGATAAGAGCCACAGTAGGTGTCTCTGGTGTGTTCTTGCATGACAAATTTCAGCAACTCTTTGCTTCCAACGTATTTCACACAGAGCTTTGGAATGAATTATCAGTAACACCAATGTTCGTACACTTGCTGCCAACCAATCAAGTTGTGAAGTAGTGCCAAAGCCTACTTTGAACAAAAGAAAAATTATTTTATGAAAATTTTCTAATAGGTCTCTGTCATCTATATAGTCATGAAAATCGCAATCATGTAGAGCAATTATAATCCGGCATGGGAAAATCAAGCTGAAGTGCAAACTTTGAAATTTTTGGGTATTTAACTCCTCTTAAAATGTCAAAGTTTGAAAATCACCTTGCAAAAAACAGAATTACCTTATTTCATTTTTTATAGTTTTCTAAGATGTGCTTAATAACTTTGTGTTTTTGACAAAGGAACTAAAAATCTCATAAGATACTGGGGGGGAAACTGTAATGAATACTTGCTTTTCATGTTAGGACGCTCTCAGTGATAAAAGATATAAAACTTAAGGAAATCACAGGCTGGATTTTAAAAGACTTGAAATATGGAAAGATCTGTTGGCTCCATCCAGCTGTTTTCAGCCATAGCTATGATTGGCTGGCTGCTTCTGAAGTCTGCCTTTCCCATGCTGGCTCACGATTATATGATAATCATATAACTTGTTACATACATAATAAGATTGTCAGAGTTTTTGGATTACAAATGCAGAGAAAACTTTATCTTAATTTTAACTGTTTACAAGAGATCCAGAATTCCTGCCTCTTTTAATGTTAATTTAAAAAGTGGTGGGGCAAGGGAGACTTGTGAACTAATGAAATGATGAAAGTAGGTAAACCACAGCACATGCAACATCACTGAAGTTACACAAATGAATTCAGATGAAACCATATGTCAGTCAGTCAAGTGCTTGTCAAAGGCATATCACATAAAGCAAGTATATGTCAACCCCAAATAACAGCAGTAACAATATCAACAATGATAATAACAGTAAAAGTAGTAGTAGCACCAATAATATTTTTTCAATCATAACAATGATAATGAAAATAAGTACATCCATCTATCTGTCCGCCCACCCATCCAATAGTAGTAGTAGTAGTAGCACCAATGTATTTTTTTCCAATCATAACAATGATAATGAAAATAACAAGTACATCAATCTATCTGTCCATCCATCCATCCATCCATCTGTCTGTCTAGATAGACATATAAATTACAGAAGCAGGGGTAAAGAAAGGAAGCAATAAAGACAAACATGGAGGGGGTGTGACATTTCAATTCAAACGTCATGATGAAGATAGGAGAACCATAACACAATATCAAAAACAAATCATTTATGCACCAAATACTATCAAATTAAATCAGTAGGAAGGGGGTGAAGAGAAGAGAGGGAGAGAGAGCTTTAGTGTTTTAACACAGAAAGCAAACGGTTTAAAACGGAGATAAAAACAGAATTGTGTGTAGTTCTGAGGCTGACTAAGAATTTCATTCGTATTGCTCATGTAGGGCTCTAAAAGGGGTTTGATTAGAACTAAAAGTTTAAGACAGGGAATATCTGTTTAAAAGTTTTTAAAACGTCACAGTGTCTACACATGGTATGTTTGTATGAGCATGTGATGAGAGAGAGCACTGTAGACTTTCTGGCAGTAAGCATCGCACAATAGAATGTCGCGCAGCAGTCTTTAACGCAGTAGTCCTAAAAGTTGTGAAAAATCACTGTAAATATATTCAAAAGTTTTTGAGCAGGTGCTGTTCACATTCTTCTCCACGAAAGTGCCAATTTTCAGCACTCGAATTCTGTGACATTGACACTTTCCCCTTCTAAACTTAAACACATTTGCAACTTCTCAATGGTCTACTGTGTTTCCTTGACCAAAATTTGATAATTATACACCCATACACAAGAAATCCTTATACGCTTTTTCTTTACGGACACACACCCTCTGGTCAGTGTGAAACAATTGCTCATTTTTTGTCAGAGACACATCCCTCTGGTCAATATGAAATAATCTCCTTTTAGAAAAAATTTAAAAACAAGAAACGAGGATACAGCGCTTTTTTTGCTGAGGCTCGCAGTGTTGAGCACAGGACTGAGTGCAGTACATCTCTGCCCTGGAGGACCTCAATGAGAGACCAATCTTCACTGATGTATGAAAGATGACTATGTTTAACATTTGCATTAGATTGCATTGTGACATGGTTTGCTACTGAGAAAGCACCTCTAGGCCCAATACCTCTGACTTTATCTCAATGTTTCCATTATTCTAATACTGTCAGTTTTAGTGTTTCAAAGGTCTCCCACCCACCCACCCACCCCCTTACTTTCTGTTCCTCAGTTCAAAACCTTGCCAGCACATAGGGTTTTGTGCAGATTCAGGGAGTCAGCTAGGTAATTGCTGGCAGATTTGGGTGGAGTGTGTATGGAATTGTCGGAGTGTGATGAATTCCTCTTGAACAAACTGCAAACTCAGCCTTCTAGGGTTTCTGTAGGGATTACACCTCTTAGCTTATGGCCAGATAAAGACCTGCTTGCAAGCACAGGAGCTAGGGATTTTGGGAAGTTTTTATCTACTTATGACTGTCATAACACCCACAGGCTGGCTTATTTCACAGTTAACCACAATATCTGAAGGCCATCCATGACTGAAGTAGCCATTCCCAGATGTACGCACAGTGGCTCTGCATAAGATCAAATTTGTTCATTTCAAACAGTTGAGAAAAATCGAATTGAAGTTTATACTTCACACCAAACAGTCCACTTTTTAATTAATCTTCTCAATGTCACCGTGAAGCCCCGTTAGCTGAATTGGTTAGAGTGTCATTGCATTAAAAATCTTCAAGCTAGCCTATTATTTGACGGTAGATGAGGTAGCAAAAAGAAGAGGCCAGGAAGAATTACCACAGCACTACAGCAAAAAGAGGAGCATCATCAAGTAATCAAGATGTAATTTTTTTTAAATATTGTTTTGTTTGATGTGCATATTTCTCTTACTCCATTAGAGTCCAATCACTGTATACTGTTAAAAACATAAGTATAACAATATAAATACAGAACAAAACACATATCTGTACAACGAACAGACGAGTAGTTCGGAGATTTCTGTGTACCGGTACTATATTCTTCCCAGAAAGGGGGGAATGTTACAATTGCAAATAATGCTTATTGGGACACAAAACGTATACAAACAAAACTGAAACCAATGCAGTAACACACTAAAGACTTACACAGCCTAGACAAAAAATAAAGTCCTAAAACCCCAAAAACAAAAACTCAGCTGATATTACACACACAGAGCCCAAACCACAGTAGGTCTTGGCATACTTCTTCATACTCAGACTCTACAACTTCTTTTGTATCATGGACTGGAGCGCAAGTCATCAACACTGCATGATCTACACTTTAAAATCATGAATTACTGAGAGGCAAAATAATTCACAAAAGCATCATCATTATATGCCGTGCAATATGGTGTCTGCAATCATGGCCTTCCATATGAATGTCTTTTGTCACCACAAGTATGTCTCCTACCCAAGGGCCAAAATATAGAAGAAAACCAATTCATGCTCTTGCTGAGTGTCTTTTTCTGGAGTGAATGTGTATATATGTATGTATGTGTGTGTGTATATATACATGTATAATTATATATATATATATATATATATATATATATATATATATATATGTATGTATAATAATTTACATTATAAACTGTTTCTGCATAGAGCTATTCTCCAAACTCAGTTGGACGTAATGCACGTGACACATAATCAGACTTTCTCATGCAGACCAGAGAACTCGACCTTTTACTAGGCGAGCTGACCACACTCCACTACGTTCAGTGTTGCACAGTCTTCACCTGTAGTGGCGTGCTTGCTGATTATTTTAATGTTTCTATAAGCCAACAACAGACGTGACTTACAGAATTTTTAGCATGCATATTTGATATTCTGTATGCGTATACACACGAAAATGCATGTATTTACACAGCTTGATTCTGAGTTTGGTAAAAATCCATTCACAAACAGCTGAAACTGAGAAAATCCTGCTAATACATTTTTGTTTCAAACACACATTCACACACACACAACACACACACGCATGCACGCACGCACACATGCACACACCTCCGGTCGATATGAAATCATCTCCCAAATTAAATTTTTAAAACTTACTTTGAAAAAAAAAAGGTATGCATACACATGTAGAGTAACAGAAGGGAATGAACCCCTTTCAGCTTGACAGTCTAGTCTGTTTATGATTGCCTCCCTTTTGTTGCCAAGTGGCGTTTCACCGGAAATCGCCCGCCATCTTTACTCTGGTCTATGATCGATAGATCAAGAGAGAGTGACTGATATCATTGTTTGAAACGAGTTGTTCGTTTTAAACGAACCGACAGCAGGCAACATGACTTGTGAACTGCCATGTATGTCATACATGGCACTTTACATAATTTCTATGCATATCGTAAACAGCAATTCGCGTTCAAGTTCCAACCACTGGAAGTTAAATCTTTCGGCTGGTCGAGTGGAGCCAACCAAACAGCAAGTGGATACTGAAGAAGAGAAAGTTCTGTCAATCTTGACTTCCAGCAGAGTGGTCAAGAATGGAGAGTGGACCGTTGAGAGCATTGACAAGGTTTCCGATTCCAAAACGACGAGCAAAAATAATACGGAAAAGGACGCTGAAAGGTAGGCTTAAGCGTAGGCCTAGATAGCACTACTACTACTACACTTCACTGGTATGTTACAAATAATATGCAATTACCATCATTGAAAAGAGCAAAAAAAGAACTTTAAAATGGTATAAAAAGTTCTTTGATTGATTATCTGTGACGAAAGTTATGATTTTTTGAATAATTAAATGTTCGACGTTTTCCTTCATTGGATTAGGCCTACATAGCAAAAAGTTGAAAAACTGTGACCGCGTATGTGCCGTTTCATCACAAAAAGCACCATAACTTTGGAACGACTGAACCGATTGAAAAAAATCAAGTATCCATAGAAAGGTCTTTGTTTAGCCAAGATGATTACGGCTTTCATGAATCTCTGGGTTTTTGCATTAATTAGGAATTAATTCATTAATTGCCTCAACTGGCTAAAGCGAAAATTAATTGAGATTCCTAAAATCTTTACAGTTTCCAAAATCATCAAATTTCTTACTTGAAAATTGTTGAGTAAAGCCTCAAGATAATTATAATGATAAATTACAACAGTTATTCAATACCATTAGGCTGAATCTTTATGTAATAATCAATTAATTACAGTTTTTCATGAACAACCACCTTTAAGAAGTTGTCAACCTGTGTATTTATTAAATACCTCTTGGTTTTTATATACAGATGTTTATAATTATAAGTGATATGTAGGCCTATGTATATCATTATATATCATATACATGTGACGTATAGATATATATGTGATGTAAATATATTCATATTGATTAATCAAAATAAAAAATTGAGAGCCTGTAAAGTGTAATGCCTACTAATGGTAGTATAAAAACCCTTAAAAATAGACATGAAAATTGTTTGAATATTTCACTGAAAAATAACTCAAGTTTCCTGGTAACATAGAAATGAGTCTTTATTAAGACTAGAGATTACAGATTAATTACTAATTAAGCTGTTCTGAGGGGAAAAAAAGATTCACAGACTGAATTGGTTTATAACTTGCTCATCTGGAAAGTTCATATTGCAATTTTGAATTAAAAATTCAGCTGGTAGTAAGGACAGTGTATCTTTTCAATTATTTACCCTGACAAGCAAACCTTTTTCAAAAAGTTTTGGTTTTTTTCCTTGCGTAATCACACACTTTTTCATAAGCTGTCATACAACATGAAAGATAATGTGTTATGTACATAAATATGTGTGTGTGCACACACACACACACAGTTATGTAAATATCTATATATATATGTATATCACTCAAAAAATAAAATTAAATGCAAACAAAAACACAAAGACGGACAATATTTGGTTACAAGTGTTTTAATGCATAATGCTATATATCAAAATAAATACAGGTAACAAGATGAAAAGGGCATCAGCAGAAATATATAACATACACGCACAAACACCAGACATAAAAATAAGCTACATTGCAAAAACAAAATTCTGAAACATATTTACATGAGTTACATACAAATAGTCCACACATACACAAAAAAGCACAGAATCCATAGTCACATTTACAGCTTGCTAAATGAAGAGATTATAAAAATGTGCAGACATTCTAAAAATGGAATCATGAAAGTCATCTGTGTAAAACCAAACATGTCAAATGAAAATCTAAACAATAACAAAAATGGAAAAAAATAAAGATTATACATGAAGGGTATCCAAGTGTCATTACCTAGACACACCCCAGTCCCCTTAGAGTGTACACACTTGACAGCAAGAGAAGATCAGCTGACTGACTGTACAGGCCTACATGTGTTGTGTAAGTCTTGCACAAAAATTATCAAAATATGCACTTACAATGGCATCAGTCTGTGACTGGACGATGAAACATTCCGAGTCATCCCACTCATACCCAGGTGGGGGATGGTGGCATCGGAGTCACTCATTTTATCTGGATGGATAAAGACCTTACCCACTATGAGACATTTGAATGACAACAGTAATAGTAATGACAGACAAGGACTACTACTACTAGTTATCACAATTACTAGCACCTAATAATCATTGTATTTAGACCTATACATTGCCAACAGTCCATATCAAAGCATCCTTGTGTACTTTAGACAGGAACAAAACAAACTTAAAGTGAAAATAGATGGAGGTTTGTGATGCCCATAATTAATCATTTAATGCAGTAGGCCTATAGGCCTAAGCTCAGTTGGACACACACCAATTTAAAAGGCATATTGAATATTTGAAATAAAAAAAAAAATCACATTTAAAGCATTAATCTTAATCATTGTACCTAGGCTTTAAATTTGGAAAATTCAAGATTTTTTTCAGTGTGATAATATTAAATTTAGAAGTTCAGCATTACTGTGCATCGGCTTATCACACCTTTGGGTATTTACTCTGTCTGTGTGTGTATGTGTGTGTGTAGTGAGTGAGTGTGTGTGTGTGTGTGTGTGTGTGTGTGTGTGTGTGTGTGTGTGTGTGTGTGTGTGTGTTTTGTCACTGAGCTGTGTCTGTCAAACATCAGTCATCAAGACTGTTGTGTGGGTGTACACATATCAGGAGATGAGACACTACTACATGACCAATATCCATTGTCCCTCGCCATCCTTAACTATTGTAGTCCTATTTAGATCACACTATGATTCTTGCTAAACTTGCCTAGTAGTACTAGTAGTGTAGTTTTAATCTTATCCAATCTGACAATCTGAAGTCCAGAAGTCTAGAAGCTGATAATGAGGGGCAGCAGACCTTCGAAGTTCGGCTGCCCGTCGACGCAGTTTGCCGAGTCATCTAGATCTAGACTGACAACCAGCATCTACTAGATCTAGACTGACGCTGGGTGGCTGACAACCAGTGTCAAACTGAAGCTTGTATTTCGAGTCAAGGATCATAATTGTTCACCAAATTTTACACAGTACACTGAAAGTGCATTGTCTTGTATGTCGTGAAAAATGAAGGCAGTAAGCCAATAGGTTCAGCTGGTATGACAAAAAGAAAACGGTTAATCGGCACTAAAAAGTCTTGCGGCCATTGTGAACAAGGCAATAACAACGGTCACCACACCCACTATCTGTAATATGGCCTAAAATGGTTTTCTTTCAACAAATCTGCACCAAATTTTACACATTTATAAGCAGGAAAATGCATTTTCTTATTGGTAATTAATTCACTTGACGGTACGATTATACCTGTAAGTTTGGGAGATACGGCCGCAAACACCACAAGTCACACCACCACTGCCACGTCAGCAAATCAGAGGAAGCTCGTGAAAATGACCAGGTCATCATGGGAAAAGTATGGACTTCGGTATTCAGATCGGTAATTATCGGACACATGAATACATTAGCGAAATAAACAGCGATTGTTTGCCTACCCTCTCACATGTGCCGCCACGCCGGTAACAGTCTTCCGCTACAGTTTTCGCGCACGCGTAATCGCCAATTGTGACATACCTACTACTACTAGTACTAGTATTACTAATACTTAAGTTAGTAACATCTGAAATTTAGTTTAGTTTAGTTTAGTTTAGTAATAGGGACATAACACATTAGCTGTTCGGCTATTTCAAGTCCCATCATTTTTATTTTTATTTTCTTACACTCGTAGTCGTAGTCAAGGTCTGTCGTACGCCCAGTTTTTTTTTATGATTCATTCATCATATTCGTATAATTTAAGTTCAGTGTAATGTTTCCAATGGTCAAGCTGGTTTTTAACCCTTTCATTCTCGCGCCCTGTCCACCAGCATCCTGCATTGCCAACCATGATAGCAAAGCAAAAACTTGAGCCTTTGATTCCCTCTCCCTATCCACCAGCTTCCTGCAGGAAGCTGGTGGATAGGGTGAGGGAGTCAAAGGGTTAAGTTTTTGCATTTGGTGGATAAGGTGCGGGAGTCAAAGGGTTAAATGAGTTTGTGTTTTGTGCTCTTTTAATTTCGTTTGGTAATTTATTCCATACATGGGCAATTCTATTTGTAAAATAAAACTTTCTAATGTTAGTCTTGCAATATTTTATAAATATTTTATCAGTATTACTATTATTTAACTTACTAGTAGTAGTTAGAAACTTGATCGGTAAACACAGCTGCCACCAGGTTACTTTCAGTTTAACTCAAGCAAAATTCTTGTTTAGCAGTGAACTGCCAAGCAGCAAGGTAAAAAGTAATATTTAATTAAATGCGCAACGAATTATTGTGGTGTCCAGAATGTAGACCACTTCGTTGACAGATGAAGCCCTTGGTTGATTCACACACAAAGAAAGTGCTCTCTCTCTCTCTCTCTCTCTCACACACACACACACACACACACACACACACACACACACACACACACACACACACACACACACACACACACACACACACACACACACACACACACACACAAGCCCTTGGTTGATTCACAAAAAACGTGCATGTGGGTGCGCGCGCGCACACACACACACACCACACACACACACACACCACACACACACACACACACACACACACACACACACACACACACCACACACACACACACACACACACACACACACACTATTCAGATACGAACATACAAAACACACATGTATACATGTATATAATATATGCACCCTGCAAATGACTATATCCACTGAAGTATGTGGATTAATTCTTTATAATAAGATCATAGAGGCCAAAGCCTAATTAGCATCATTAAAAGGTGAGGGGGAAGGGGAGAGGCTCTACAATGGGGTTAAACAGGTTTTCATAAAGTGACAGAGATTGTTGTTAATATTTCTTGGTTGATTGTGACAAAGTTTTTTTGTTTTTTTTTCAAGTAATAAATACTTATGTAGCAAAACTCTTTATTTCAGAAATTATATAATGTGAATTGTATAGCTTTGTAAGGACTGAACCAGCAAGTAAAAATAACATATCACCAGAAAGATTTTTAAAAGCCCAAGATAACAAAGGTTTATGAGTTCATGGAATAGTGCACAATTTCATAGATTTATTTTAAGTTAAGTAATTATTTGGGGGTTATTTTTTGTTGGTTTGGGGGGATTGGGGTGCAGGTGAGATTAGTCGGTTTATTTCTTTATGTATAATATACTTTTAAGGTAAAAAAAAAAAAAAAAGAAGGGGGGGTGGGGACATTATGTTTATTGTTGTTTATATAGGTATTGCTTATTGTTTGTGTGAACCAGGTGTACTTGTTGTTTGTATGGACCAGGTCGTTTCTTTTTTTTCAGTTTCAAGGGTCACCTTTTTGTGTTTGTTTTATACTGTATAATTTATAATCTTTTCATAACCTTTCTCTTTCAGAAAATGATGTCTGATAGTGATAAGACCTTGAAAAGAAAGTTTGGGAAAAAAATTTACTGTTAAGCTACTGACGAAAGAAATTTAGAACTATGTTTATCATTTCTTTGTCTAGTGCTCAACTTTTAAAAAAAAAAGATCAACATGAACTGAATGTTGTGAAAGATGTTGATTTTTTGTGCTTTTCTAGATTGCACTTTGCACTTATTAAAGTTATTTAGTTATTAACTGCTGGAATGATTTCACAAGTTCTGATTAGTTAGAATAATTAAGCATTCACTGGTCCACTCACTCTCCTCCTTTGAGTTATAAGATAAGAATCAGAAAATTTACCAACATTTGTTTTTCATCACACTGTTAATACTGTTAGGGTTCGTTGGTTTATTTCCTTATTGTTGTCTGCATTATGGTGCATTTGTGGTGTGTGTACGTTTTGTTAATGGTTGATGTTGGTTGATTTTCTGGTTGTTTTTCTCCCTATCTTATTTTGACTTTGATCGGTGAGAGTGAAATGACAAGTTGGGATGAAATGTAAAAAAGAGAGAGAGAGAGTGTGTGTGTGTGTGTGTGTGTGTGTGTGTGTGTGTGTGTGTGTGTGTGATTATGATGTTTAAGTTCAAGTGGCAGTTGTAGTTAAGTTCATTTCCCAAGTTTGTTGATAGCATTTGCTTGGGTTTTGATTTTCTTTCAAGTTTCATTATCCAGCAGTGATTTATTTTTGTCTGTGCAGATCTTCTGAAAGAAAAAATTCAACTTCTTCAAGTAGCACATCCGCCTCTAGTACAAAGACGAAAAAAGGTTTAACATGTGGGAAACCAGTGAATTCAACGCAGTATGACCATTTAAGAGGTATCACAAACAGACAAGACCATCCACACATACCTGAGCCAGAAGTGGCCATGATATTCCGGAAGAAAGGAAGCCGGTCTTCAGAGGTGGATCTAAATGAGCTGGAAGAGAAACTTTTACGACTGAAGAAAGAGGTTTGAACTTATTTATAATTTCATGGCTCATGGCTTTGTACGTTTGTAGTCTTGCTTTCAGAATTCATCAATTTCTAGTTCCTTGAAATTAAATTTTGATTGATTACTATGAAAATTTTTACAGGTGTGTACAGTACATACATTATACAAGTATACTTGTAAATGATACATTGACACACCTCACCTGTCCTCCATTTGCAATGGGATCTTTGAATTCCTTAGTCACATTTGTTGATCACTCTCACTGTGTCAGTCTCCCCCGACTCCCACTCCTGGTGGGGATGCCAGAGGCTGTTTCAGTATAAATTCTAAATAGTGTCCCCACCTAAAAATTCTGTGTTAGAAATTTCCTCTTTTCTGTTGCTCTCTTTGTTTCCGTCTTGATCCGTTGTTTTCTGTCATTTCTTCCTATCATTTTCTGCCTTGCTGGTCAATTTGCCTGTATGTCTTCGATAAAGTCTTACATACTTGCTCATAGGATTGATAATCATGTAAATGTATTAAGTGCATTTTTGGCTCTAGCCAGTCTAGGGAAATGAGATATATGCGGAAGCAATTTTAGGTAATTTAGGCCCATTATTATATATATATCATTATATGTGTGTGTGTGTGTATGTGCTTCAGTGTCCTTAGTTATGATTAAATTTGTATTCAGGTTTTTCAAATCCTCTGTGTGATAAATTGGACAGAGTGGTCAATGCCAGGGGCATCTCCTTAGATCGTGTGCATGAGTGCATTGATATGTGTACTAATTTTCTTTTCATTTTTTTCCTATTGAAGTATTGTATTGAAACAGTCATAGCCCTGATATGGTTCTATGCAGTCAGCTGGGCTTTAAATAAAAATAACAGTAACAACAATGACTGCTCATGCATATATATTCATATATACAAACCCGCACAAATAGTGAAATACATACTCAGAGCGCAAGTGACACACACACACAAACACGCACGCACACATGCACACAACACACACACACACACACACACACACACACACACACACACACACACACACACACACACACACACACACACACACACACACACACACATACACACATACTCTTTCTTTCTCTCTCTCTTTCTTCTTCTTTGAAAGTCTTTCTCTCTCTCTTTGTCTCTCACTCTCTCATTTAGAAGTTAGATGTTAACTGTATGCACTCAGTAGATTCTTTAAAAGAGTTCGTTTACTAGTTTTTCTGATTTCTTTTTTTTTCCCCAGAAACCAAAATCAGCACAAGTTTACAACCAGATTGGCAATTTTTGGCGGATCAAGGGCAACACACAGCTTTCCATTGAGTGTTTTCGTCGGGCGCTGTCCATCAGCCCGGACCACCCTGACGTTTTGCTCAACCTAGCGCGAGTGCTTTTCAACCTTCAGTACTTGGACGATGCCATTTCTCTTACCCGCCGTTCCCTTCTCATGCAGCCTGCTGAACAAAACTCATGGCTTCAGCATTACACATTGGGGGAGATTCTTAAAGCCTATGGACATTACCAGGAAGCGACCTTGCATTTCGGTCACGCTTTGGAACTCAACCCAGGTTTTCAGCCAGCAGTGGCTCATCTGCGAGAAATGGAAGGGTCCCCGAGTCCTTCAGTGACTCAGTACACATTGTTCATCATTCTCTTTCTGGTGCTCGGGGTCCTCTTTGGGGTGATCACATCCATGGAGGCCAGTTTCGAGGACAGCGGGGAGATGGTCAAAACTCAGCGACATTTTAATCGCGCCATGGCCATGCGTTCCATCAAGCTGGGCATCAACCACCGACTGATTCGAATGCGTAAACTGAATTGTTAGGATGTTTATCGCTTCAGCAAAAACAAAAAAACAAACAAGCAAAAAAACAGGAAAGAATGGGAGTTCATTTGATGTCACTGCATGCATTTCGGTATGGTGGGATTTTTTTGTAAACAGTTAGAACTCTCTTCCCCACCCCACCCCTTTTTTTTACAGTAAGAAAATAAGTATGCAGATCAATTATTAAAAGTGGTCTTTTACTTGAGGAGAAGGAGGGGTTCACAAACTAAAGTCTAAGATATTCAGCTTAAAACATTTGCAAGTTTATAACTTGACTTTTCTTGGACAGTAATATCAACATTTAATGTGTCAATCAGTAAGAGTGGTTGCTGTGTGACAGCAGTTTTAGTCAAAATACAGGTAAGTCAATAACTGCAGTTTCAGTGTCAAAAATCTCTGTGAAAAAACATAGATAACTTCAAAGGTATCATACAGGTACTTTTTGTGTATAAAAACAAAACTGGTTTTCGAAAAGTTAAATTAAATGTGACAGAAAAAATGGCTTGAAACTAATAACTATTGATTTGTGTTGACATGGAACTAGTAACAGCTGACATATATCTGATCTCTGATTAGTCTAACTCTAATGTAATTATAATAATGAATATGTCTGCAGGCTAGAATAGCCCCTCAAGTCTCATGTGTGTACAACACAGCAAACCTGCTCATTTCAAATTTGACGTATGGCCTGTTGTCTAAATTGTTTATTTTTGGAGAGGAACTGTTCCATTGACTGAGTCTAAAGCCAGGCTGACACTAATGCTTGAGCCAAACCCATTGGTTGTCACCTGTGGTAAATGATAATTGACCTGCATGACAGTTTGTGCAAGCGAGATCGTAGGCAGCACACACAGTTGATCACAATAAGAAGACACCCATGAACACTGACCTCCATCTCATTTGAACAGCCCGGGACTCTGCAGATCTCTTGTTTCAAGTTCAGTTCCACCCACAGTAGAAAAACTGGCATGTTTGCTGCCCATCTTAACCCTTTGACTACCGTGCCCTGTCCACCAACTGCTAAAGCTTAACTCTTTGACTCCCTCACCCTATCCAATTCATTTAAGTTGATTCAGAAACAAGTGAGGAAAAGGACCCCACATCCCTCTTGAACTCACTGTGCTAAGAATGTTTAAATGAATTCATTTTACATACTTTGAAAACATAAGATTATTGTTTAAAAGTCATTCACTTGCAAAGTCAGGTTCAGTGAACTTGGTAATGTATCCCAGCATTTGGTGAGGGCCATGTATCTCAGCATTTGGTGAGGGCCATTTATGTCACACATAAACATTTCAGAAGAAAAAGTTGCACACTATCTCAGAATAGTTATAGGCTAACTCTCACTTAGTTCCAGTCTCTCTGTGATCAGGGTTTTTTGTTTTTTTTAGCATTATGTGTAAGTTGTTGACACATCTGGAGGACTTCTACCTGAGTCTTGAAACTATATACTATGTAATGACCCTCCCTTTCACCCCTTTAGCAAGCTAGTGTGTGATAGGATGAGCAAGTGGAAAGGATAAAATTGACTAGAATTGATTCACACAGTTTGTCTCTAATCTTATTTGGTGGATATAGGTCACACTGTTGAGTTAAAAACCTTGGTGTGTGTAAACTTAATACAAATAGTCTAAATGAAATTGTACACAAATATGCCCACTGCATACAGTAAAATCCTAGCTGATTTGAAAAAAAGAAGGGGAAAAAAAGAAACATTTCTGAACTTGCATGTGGTTTAATTATAGTTGAGCATGTGCATGAAATAGTTGTTATAATATTGCATGGCTGAATGTGTTGTTGCATCTCTTCCTTTGTTTTTTAATTTTTTAACTGCCTAGTGTGTACCAATTTCAGCTTTTTGAATTGGACCTTTCACTCTTGCACATTTTTTCTTGCATGTCAGCTTAAGCCATATAGATCTGTGACTCTTGTAAAGAACTTTGCGTAATTGTGGTTGGAAAAAAAAACTAATAGTATCAATAGCACTAATGGTAGTGTTGTAGTGGAGAAATGCAAATTGAACTTTGAAACCTGTATAAATATTTTGATTTAATGGCACTCACTTAGGTCAGTTGCTAAAACTTGATTTGAAACTTTCATGGAATAGGTTTTTCAGCACTTTATAAACAGGCATTTGAGCATTTCTAAAAGAGTCTAGTCTACAGCTGGAGAGGTTTGTATGCATGCATCATATATGGAACTAGTATTTATTTTGAAAGAAAGTCTCAGAAGCTTAAGATAAAAACTTTTCATGTAAACATAGCATTTAGTTTACATTTTTTTAAATATTTATTTTCCAGTTTTATTCCTCTTCTCAAAGATCAGCTGACTTTCACCACAATACATAAATTTATAATATATAAAATTTGCCACCTTCTCAGAACTTGTTTTCTTAGGTTGTTTTGTTCTCCTTTGTTTCCCTCTCTACCTCTTTCTCTACCTCGTCTTATGTTTTTTCACAACCACCACTCTCAGTCTGCCTCATGCTATAGTCATAAACACTGAGCATTTCAGTTTCTGAAAGCTCACATATATGTGGGCATATGTGTCTCTGTACCTGTACATTTTTATTACCTTGGATTTCAACCTCTTGTGTACAAAGCTTTGTACATTTTGTTAAAACAGTGTTGTATATAATTTATGGAAAAAAAAAGATTGACCACCAAAGATGTATTCCTGTTGAGAAGGCCCACCTTAGTAAATTCTTGCCAACTCTTGAAATTTTGCGGTGTAGTGTTTCTGTTTCAGGATCTTAGTAGATAAGTCTGTGGGTTACGCCAGTAGGGTCCTCTTAATTGTTGGGTCCAGAAAAAGCTACTTTGAATTGATACTCTTTCAGAGTTATCACTCTTGAAAATCCTTTGTTACAACCTTTTAGGAAGTTATAAATTATATACTTTTGGGGAAAAAACATTGCGAGTATGTTTTCAATGTCAGTAGAAACATGTGGTTTAGAAATAGGTAAAGTAATTTTTGATAAAATTGAAATAGGTAATGCAGTTTTTGATAGAATTTCTGCTTTTGAAGTATTGGCAAATTATTTAAGTTACCGCTTTATAAGATCAAACTTTTCAGGTGACAAACTTGTCATAGTTCTTTGGTAAGTTTTCTGTGTTGAGGAAGTTACATTTATAAAATAGGAAATTGAACAAGTAGAGTGAAAAATTGTGTGAACTTTTGTAGAATGGAAAAGTTGTCTGTTATATGTCTAGAATATGAAATTGCCTATAATCTGTGTAGAATGGGAAAATAGTAAAGTGAGCACGTATCTTACACAAATATAATCCCGGTCATGGTTCAGGCTTGGTGGGGTTTTTTGTGTGTGTGTTTGTTCTTTTTTTTTTTTCAAATGAAAGTATAATTTGTTTTTTAATTGTATGGACACTCAGGAATATAGAGCTTTGTTTATTTCCACCTCACCAGAAAACTATAATTTTCCAGCATGCCACTTAGTGAGTTTCATGTAGTGATGTTTGAATGGATCATGTGTAACTTCCTCAGTTGTGTTTTTTCTATACCTTTGTATGGCATAAGCTTGTGGAGATAACAGTTCATAATGTGTTCATTGAATCTGTTGTCATTTTGTGTACGAAAATTGCAAATACAAGCGATGTTTTGATGGTTATTTTATTATGTACTTGTGACTGAGAAGGTTTTAGGTACTGACAGCATGGGTGTTTGCTGTCTATAAAAGTGATGGTGTGATTGCTGAAAGATGCATGATGCAGTCTCAGCTAAGCTATTTCTGTAGTGATAAGAACAGTACATTGTTGTGATCAACACATACTTTTGTGTTTGGTCAATTCAAGTGGTTACAATTTCATCTTATGAAGTAACTCTCCTCTTTTCCCCCATCCCCCTGTCTCTCCCCCTTTCCATTGTCCTGTTTCCTTTTTCTGTTTTCTTATTTTTCCTGGTTTTTCTTTTTTTTTTCTTTCTTTCTTTTTATACTTTTTTTTTTAGCATTTTTTGGAAAGTTGTATCTTTGTCATAAAAGACGTCACCATTCTTCTGAATCTGGGATTAGACCTTGACGGTGTTGATAGACAGGCCTTTACTGAAATGATGAAAGTATGCGCAGTGTTAGAAAGAAATCGCAAACAAGAAAGGATATGAAAAATGTTGTTATCATGGTTTCATTCATTTTGTTGCAATATTCTTTCAGGGGATATTTTGGAGTACGGCATGTTATAGACACTGTAGTCTTCCTTTTATGTCTGCTCATATGCTTTTCTTTTTCTGTTTCTTCTTTTGTCTCCATTTTCTGCCGATTGATCAACACATCCTGATGAAATCTTTTGAGTTTTGGATCTGTTCAGGAAGGATTCATCACACATGTTTAGTTTCATATGCACTCCACCAAAATCTGACAGCAGTTATCTTGCAGACACGTTTGAGCAAGCCTGTGCTAAACCTATGCACTGGCAAGGTCTTGAAATGGGGAAGGGAACGAGATCTATGAAAGCACTGAGGCACTAGATTGATCGGGGCATTAACACGGGCAGCAAACAAGCCAACTTTCATGTTGTGGGATAAGTTGACACATGAGATCTTCAATCCACAACTCTTATCAGTGAAATCCTTGAGGTGTATGGCAACTGCCTTTTTCTGTCCTGTGCTTATGGTGCATGGGTTGTGTGACATGGTTGTGTGGTTGTAGAAACCGTGAAAGACTTTACTTTTCCATTCTCTGGCTTTGTTTGCCGTCTAGTCCTTCGTTTGTGTCATTTTTGTAGTATATATACACATTATAAGCAAGCTGCTTTTTTTCCCCCCCTTTTTTCCTGTCTACTTTTTCATCCATTCTGAAGAGGGCATATTAAAAGGTAGGGCTGGCACCTCTACTAATGTTAAACTTGCTGTCTGTAAGGTTTAGGGGCATGTTGATGTTGATGTTTTGTCAAATAGAGCTCTCTCTGTCTCTGTCTCTGTCTCTCTCATCCTATGTTTTGTTTGTTTTTTCCCTGAAAAATATATATTTCTTGGTTTTGTTTCTTATAAATATGAGAAGTATTTGGTCATATTTAGCTGCAATAAAAAGCTGTGCTCAGGGTAAAACACTTGTTTGAAAAAAGTAAAAGTGATTCATAGTCAGATGGGGAAAGTTGTTCTCAACACAGCAGATGGAATTATCTGATTGTGAAAATATGTATGTTGGTCGGGCCCAGTCTTGGTTTATTCCAGTATTGTGTTGTTTATTTTGACATGTCTTTGTCAAATGTCACATGGATTGTCTTGTGTAAAATAATGCGTAGAGGACACAAGACTATTCATGTTCCTGTTGGCCTTTTGTTATGCAGTGACAGTATCAATTCAATTTTAAAAGGAATGGGGGAGGAGGGAGGAAAAAAAAAACAGGAATTGATTTTAAGGCTTCCATTAATTGTTAATAAAAGGATTGTTTTTCTGCCCTTTTGTTTTTGTGGACATTTATTTTCATGAACCTTTGTTTTAACTAGTTTATTTTCTACTTCAGAAGTTGATGAAACAGTGTCATTTCATTAAGCTATGCATTGCTGTAGTGTGTGTTCTTGATAGGTAGAGTTGCTTTGATAAATAAGTTGCTTTGTTAAACAACAATAAGAATATACTTCAGAATTGATATAAGGTGCTACATCTTACACATTCAAACATACACCCATGATCTCTCCGCATTTTGTATATCATTAAAAAAAAGAAGCAACCCTGATGAAGCCCGAGTCTTCCATGTTAAAAAGAAAAAGAAAAGAAAAATGTCATGTCCTAAGAAATGAGGATTGATCACAGAGACGCTAGAATGATTTTTAGTAGTATCCTACCTAGGTTTGACTGTCAGTATTCACAAAACTTCTATTAAAGGTATATTGAAATAGTAGCTGCTGCAAACCTGGATACAACCTCTAGTAATTGGCTGGTTCAAATTGAGGAAATGGCTGGGGACTGTGAAATATTGTTCAACATTTTTAAAACTTAGTTTATTTAACACAGGTATTTTTCCTGTAAGGAAGAGCTGTCTTGCCTGTCTACAGATTTGTTGTTGGCTTGTCCAAAATGACTTAGGGAGATGCAATATTGCCTAACATTTTAGAAAACCTGTTCAGCACAAGTATTTATTTGCCCCTCTCTTCCAAAGAAATATTTGCATATTTAATGGAATCCGTTTCAGTGTCATGATTATTGAAGAAATATGAAAAGAAAAAGTAGTTTACCTGTTTAGTCTCTTCTGTGTAGATGTATCATCTGATTATTTTTCCTACACTTGGCTGTGTCTGATGGTTTCTTAAACATTGATGTGTTGACAAGTGATCGGTTGTTGAGAAAAAGTTTCTAACCATGTTTCTCTTCCCTTTTGGCTTTCCTTGATGTATTGGGTACGTAAGGGGGGGGGAGGAGGATAGTCGTGTTTTTTAAATTTGTTATTGCTGTGATTGTTTCCAGGTTTTCTCCCAGTAAGTGCATGCTTTACCATTGAATGTTGTAGTCCTCAGTCCTGTTGAGTAGAAGCAATAGAAAATTCTGTTATCTACTGGGAGGGTTGTGCAGACATGACCATGTTTACCTTGGAATGTAATACAATAGCATATGTATATGCAGTATGTCATATGAAATGGTTTATAATTATAATAAATTTGAGTTCAACCTGCCCATATTGGGGTTATGGTTGAATTTGATCAGTGGTAAATGTGTGTGCTTATGTCTTCACTGTGTGTGTGTGTGTGTGTGGTGTGTGTGTGTGTGTGTGTGTGTGTGTGTGTGTGTGTGTGTGTGTGTGTGTGTGTGTGTGTGAACAAACTGTATTGACAGAGGGTTTGTGTGTGTGTGTATGTATTGGTGTGTGTTGATGTCCAACTCCAAATGAACAGTGGTTGTCTTGATATATCTCAATTAACTTTTATTTGATCAGTCTATTAAACCACTAAAATTTGTCTGCCCCTGCTAATCTTATTGTGTAAACATGGAATATAGCAGGATGGAGTAAGCTTGCTATGTAAACCACTGAGATGAAGACAATGTAAATGTCAAACATGTAACCTGATAGCATTCAACAGTAAATGTTTGTAACAGATATAGATCTACCAAATTTGGATCAGACATCTGGTCTTTAAGAAAAAAAGACGATTCAATTCAATCCAAAAAGTTGTTAACTGTGTAAGTATGAATAAGCTCAACCATGTTGCCATCATTTCATGACTCTTTATGGATACATCTTTTTTTTTTTTCTTTTTTTTTTTTTATTATTCATTAAAAAATTATAGATAAATATAAAGAATTAAAAACGTCCAGATTTTATTCCTCTTGTTTTTTGATTTGTTGGTTTTTGCTTGGAATTATTATTACCAACTGAGCTGTTTTTTTCCTTGTCAGTCACCAAAAAGTGTCCAAGTTTCTGTTTAAAGATAGATCATTGTCAGACTTTTGAGTTAAATATGTAACTGAAGGAACACTCAGCTTGTAAATTTAAATATGTATGGGTTTATAAGTTTATTAAGGCTAATCAAACAAATCAGTGACCGTGAATTTCTCAAGTTTTTATATATGAATCTGCTCCAAACTTGATAATGCTCATGAATACACAGACACAAGCAAGGATGCAAAAATACATTTAGTGCATATACAGGTATGAAAGGACATGCCCTATTTTAAGGTTATGATCACCATAATTATTTTTTTATTAGTTAAAAAAAATAACGTGTGGTATACCTTGTGTTTTTTGTTTTGTTTTGCTTTGTTTTTTGTTTTGCTTTGTTTGTATGTTTTCATGATCAAAAAGGCCTGAATGAGAAAGACAAACAGCATCCAAATAAACAACTAGACACACAACAAATGTGATAGTGAAGTGGTCATCTGATTGGAAGGTCTAGGTTCAAACCTATCAGGCAAAGAGTGGGTATTTTTGTGATCTGCTGTTCTTCCAGGTAATCATTTGAGTGAAGGTTAGAGATTTTTGTCATCCTCCATTTCAACATATGTGCAGACCTGCTAGTCTGAACTCCCTTCATGTGCGCATGTATGCACAGCACCAAGTGCACATACTACAAGAATCTGTAAGTGTTCAGTTGCTTATGGAAATTCAAAAACATTCAGCATGGGCACCCCAGAAAATGGAGTATGACTGTCCTGATGGTGGGCTAAAAAAAGTCGCCCACATAAAAATCCACATATATATCAGTCAAAATCAATATGAATTATTTAATATTGAAACCATAGGGACTATCAACACGGAATAATGGGTAGGTGGGAGGATGGCTACGTATATATGACGAAATCCATATAATGGTAGTTTCATTATAAGGTTACAGTTCATCACAGTATCCTTTTATGGATGTAAACAGGTATGTGCCCACACAATGGCCATGAGCACTGCCTTTGTCACCTTGGCTGGAAACATGAAAATGGTAATAATTCCATTTATATAGTGCATACAGTCCACATCATAGAATGCTTGTTATACTTTACAGAAAGAAAAAAAAGGGAGAGGAGCACGGGAGAGTTGCCATGTCAATATATCAATGCAATGCAAACACAGTCAAATACATAGAGCAATACATCAACGTAGCATGAACGTAGTTCATTAAAAAAAAGAAAAAAAAAGGGAGTGTGGGGTAGGGTTGCCATGTCAATACGTAATGTAGTTCAAACACAGTTGGATAATACACTGTTAATACAAAATGCAGTTCAAACACAGTTGGATAATACACTAATACATTGGTACATAAACTTAGTTCATCATAAATAACAACAAATGTTTTCGTTTATCATTTATCAGTGTGGTTTTGTATATGTACAAACACACATGAAAATACAAATATATTCACATACACACACATGCACACACACACACACATACACTGTGTGGCATGTACACACACACACAGAGGATTATATACACACATATGATATATACACACAATATCAAACACACTCACACACACACACACACACACACACACACACACACACACACACACACACACACACAAACAAACAAACTGAAATACAACTGGACATGGAAGAGCCACAAGCATTCATTTATGAAGTTTGAGATATTTCTGAAGTAGATGTGTTTTGAGGTGCTTTTAGACAGTCAACAGACAACCACTGTCTTAAAGACACTGATAGGGAGTTGTGTGTACACACACACACACACACTGGAATACAACTGGACATGGAAGAGCCACAAGCGTTCATTTATGAAGTCTTGAGATATTTCTGAAGGAGATGTATTTTGAGGTGCTTTTGACAGTCAACAGACAACCACTATGTCTTAAAGACACTGATAGGGAGTTCCGTGTTGTCAGGCCAAAAACAGAATACATTCTTTCCACAAGTTGTTAGCAAGAGATAGGGTTATGACAGAAGCTTCTTGAGACCTGAAAGCTTTTGAAGGTTTGTAGAGCAGGAGGTGGTCTGACATATATCTTTGCATTGTATATAAACACAGATATTGAACTATCTAGAAATCTGTCCATTTTCTGTGATAATTCCTGTGTGGTCATGCAGAGATCGAAAGGATCATCATTACTGTCGTTGGGTTCAACATCAGTCACATGTACGCCTGCAGCACCAGGTTTTTCACCGAGTTGTGTTACTTTTTGTTGTACCATCATTACTACTTACACATACCACTCTCTCCTCTTCTTCATCTCTATTAAGAGTTATCTTTTTCATCTGATTCCTTGTTCTCAGAAATGCTGTTGTTTAGTCTAAGTATCACTGTTCCTTTATCTGTATCATACATCAGGTAAGGGAAACTGATTAACAATGAGTGTCTACTCATGTGTAGAAGGCAATCACGTAAGATAGCAGGTATGTCATGCTTAAAAATGTTGGCCTGAGACACTGTGTCAGCACCACATGAGTAAACCACAAGATGGATGGAGTGGGTAGAATTGGGTTGGATGGAGATGACAAAACTTCACCTGCCTTTGCTACACACACACACACACACACACACACACACACACACACACACACACACACACACACACACACACACACACACACACACACACACACACATATTGTATACAGATAGATAGATAGATATAATCAAAATTGTGGTACAGTAGATAAGTACTTTAAGGTCAAACCATACTAACAAAATCCTGTTTCACACAAAATCAAAAATAAATTAAACAAACTTATGTCTGCGCCCCTGTTGTTTTACTTTGTGTTTTATTTTTGTATAACTGTTTTTCAACTAGGGGCCTTCTTAGTTTTGTTGTAAATATCGGTCACTCTGTCTCATTGGTTTTCCCCATACTTCTACCCCATGCCCTCAACCTGGTTATTGTTTGTTTATCTATCTATATATCTATCTATCTGTCCGTCTGTCTGTCTGTCTGTCTGTATATTCATTTCAACCAGCTTGCAACTTTCAATATTTGGGGAGTTTCTAGTCACTAGACACTTTCATAAGACGTTAAGGAGTTTCCTGTTAACAGTTATTTCACATTCCATCACTTCCATTGCAAAACCACAACAAGATGGCGTCGAATGATAATTCCGATCCTGTTACAACCAACAATTCGCAAGTTTCTAGCGCACAGAACGTTGTATCTGTTAATGCGCAGCAACAGCAAGATAAATCTGCTGGAGTTCCACTTAGTGATTTTGTATTACAGCTGGAAGATTACTCATCAACGGTGAGTTTGACTTTGTTGTTGCACAGAGGTAGTAGGGACTAGAGGTCTAGGCCTAGGCTAGGGTAGCTTAGGCACGAGGCACGAGATTTTGTGGCGTGTGTTTAGAAATATTTCGTAGATGACTAGCAAGAACAGCTTGATGCCTTTAGTAGACTATCTGTGATTGATTACTGGCATTAACCAAGTTATAAGGGGTACCGCAGTCTTACAATATGCAAATCAGGCTGGCTCAGTTGGAGTTGCGAAAATGTTCCAAATCCTCACAACAGCGCAATCTTCGGCAATCTCCCCAAACTACGACAAAACCATCAGCAGAATGATGTTGGCCGTATAAAGGAAGAAGAAGAAGAAACGAAGTAAGCGTACATGATCTAAATTCCGACGAGGTGGATGTAAAATGATAAATTCCGACCAGGGGGTTATCTAAACCTCGACCAGCACGAATACGGTCAAAGCAGTGCACATTATTTAATTTAAATGATCTTTCCATCAAAAACAACAAAAAGAGTTAGCTTTTGCCAGAACAATGTATTATTGTAAAAAAAAAAAAAAAAAATTGTATGCCTTGATGATTTTCATCCATTTTCCACATCAACTGTGTCCGCAAACAATCAACATCTTTCCCTGTTGCATACTTTTTAGAAAGGCAGCGTGGGCATGAAGTAGGTCAATGTACATCTAAGTGGCTGCCATCTCTCACACCTACACACACGTGTGCACTCGTGAGCAATTGAGAGATAGAGGAAGCAAGGGTAAAAGTAGTCTGGAATAATTCGGAATTCCAGGTTGAAAAGTTGGCAGTTTAAGAGTTTTCCGGATTGGCAGCTCAGCATCGTGAGTACTGTCCCCCCCCCCCCACCCACCCAGTAGAAAAAAGAGGAGGGGGAACCAATGTCAGACAGGTGTTTCCAAGCTCACCTGAATTCATTAATCTTAAACTTTGTTTTCCGTCAGAAAGTGTTGAGAAGAATTGATTTTCCCTTGCGTCTTGGTGAACCTATGGAGGCAAGAACACTAACACACATGTGCAGTTTAACACCAGAAACGCCACATTTGTGTGAGCAGCAGTTTGAAAGAGGCGATCTCAAACTCATTCAGGTCTGCCACCTTAGCCACCACATGTGCAACCCTCTCGTGTACCAGCAATGCTGACACTCTCCCTAGTACTAGTAGTGCTACTATATCTGCAATGAAAGCTGCTGAAAACGGTGGTGCAGGGCTCCCGATTTTCCGATTTTTCTCAGAAATCTGAGAAAATCCACAGGCTGCTTTCGAGAAAAAAATTGCGTGCTTTCCAAGGAAAAAATGGACTGATAATTTTTTCTTCTGCGAAACAGTACGCTGTTTGTCAGACTGTCGATCTCTCGTGGCAGACGATGAAACATTGGGAAGGGGGATAAAACCGGTATCAATTTCTGCTAAAGTCACTTCCAGAGTTTCTTTCTTTCCGTGAAGTGCAGCTTGTCCTTGGAGCCGATTGCGAAACTTTTGAGGAGTGTGACCATGTCTTGAGCTGATATTCTGGAGAGGTGGTCTGCCACAGCAAAAACATTTGACAAAGACTACAAAAATAAATGGTGTTGGGAGTGACTTTCAGGAAAAATCGAGGTTGTGGAGATGAGCACATGGCTTTCAAAAATAGCAGAGGCTGGCATAGCCTACTGTGTCTTGTGCATCTGCAAAGTCAATTAACTACAGTTGAGCAGGCATCCACAAATTTTCAGACCATTTTTAGCCAAAGAAGTAGCAGATGAGATAAAAACTGATAAGAACCAAGATGTTCAGTCTGTTACTTAATGTTGTTGGAGCATACGTTAGAAAAATACACATCAACTTTTTTTTCCTTCAAATCTGACACCAGTGTGTATAAACTATTTGCTTCAGTACAAGGATCACAAACAAGCCCAAAACTGTCCCACAACGATAGTGTCAGATTGCACTATTTTGCATCTATATTCAAAAACATTTCCGGGAGAGCATGCCCAGGACCACCCCTAGGCTACATTTTTTAGAGATTTTTTTTTTCATTTGCCATTGGGAGGCCTGGTGGTGGGAGTACAGGACAGACTAATGTCAAGCCAGGCAAAAAGAGAAAAAGCTGAAGAAGAGCTGAAAGATATTAGATCTTTTTTCAAGAGAAGATCTGAGATTTATTAATTTTATTTGATTAAGTGCACTGTAAACTAGTGCATAGGGACCTACTTACAAGTACAATGAAATTTAGATGTGTCTGATTGAGTGGTATCGTTTAGATTTGTATGGTGGGACTTCCTTTACTTCAATTTCTATATGAAGAGATTTGTTCCCAGTGTGAAGAACTGTGACACTCAAGAATTGAATGACATCAGAACATTTTTGTAGGTTATGCTTACTGCTAACTAGTTTTGAAAAGTTGAAAATGATCAGAGTGAACTATAATTATCAAAACAATGCCTTCGACTTACCATCTGCAGCTGGAAGTGTGTGTGTGTGTGTGTAGACCAAGAAACCTCGAACTTTTCTATTTTGCCCAAGGTAAAATGTTAATAACATGATTTGTTGCTCATCATTTTTCACATGTGCAAATATTGTATTGCTATTAAAACCATGTATGACAAATTGCAATGTCTAATGTTTCCATTTCTTCAGGAATGGATGCAGGTTTTCAGGATTGGGAACATTTAGATGACTTGGAAATTTAAGGTTTCAGGATTGAGAGATTTTTTCACTTTCACCCATGAAGAAGCTAGAGAGAGCAAAAAGGAAAGAAAGAAAGAGAGAGAGGGAAAGAAAGAGAGAGAAAGAGATACATTGGGAGTCGGTCAAGAACTAGATCACCCTGGTATTCAAGCCTGAAGAAAGTTTGACTGACCAAAACCTGCCATTTCATGACAGGAACTGATGTCAGTAACGTCCAAAACCTAAAAATAGCTTCTGCAACTCATATTTATAGTGATCTTGTAAACAGCAAATCAATTCTGTATTAACAGTATCTTTTTGTTGGTATAAGGGGTCAGCGAGCAATCGTGAAAAGTCGCTATGGCACGCGGATGCAGGCGGATTGGTGTGGCCTTCAGCATCGCACTGTATCATAATTTTGAAATATTTTTTACTTTTATTGGCAAATCCCAGAAATTTTGTTATTCTTTAAACTGAAACCAGTTTCTTTCACCTATATTCAGTAACAAGAGTGACTGTACTTTCGGTTTTGTTAGGCAAACCTGAATGTCGGTCGGATTTTACGTCGCCCAAAAATTGGTCGGTTTTTAGATCAGTTTACCCTAACAAGACTCATTCGCCCTTACAAAGTTCCAGTTGTTAGCTTGTATAATTGTAGTAGGCATGTGACAACAAATATGAAACATTTTTTTTTTATTAAATGTGTGTAATTACTATCACTGAAAGAGCACAGCTGCACACACACAAAACTTTGAAATGGTATAACAGTTAATTTGATTGATTGTCTGACGGAAGTTCCGACTGAATAGGTCTAATTAGAATAAATTTCCAATGGTTTGATACACTCAACACTGAACTAATATGTTTAAAAGTACAAGGACTCTGGTGTTTGTTTGTTTGTATGTTTGTTTGTTTTCTTTTGAACAGCATAACCAATTGAACAAAATATTTATCAGTAGAATTCGTTGAAAGGTCTTCGCCCAAGATGGGGACGTCTTGATACATCCCAGGTTCAATACGTCCCAGGTTCAGTACGTACCAGGTTCAATACATCCCAGCTTTTGATACGTCTCTCACACACACACACACCCACGCACGCAGCACCACACACACACACACACACACACACACACACACACACACACACACACACACACACACACACACACACACACACACACACACACACACACACACACACACAACACACACACACACACACACACACACACACACACACACATCACAGGTAGTTCAGTGATGTAAATGGCAGGACCAAGTTTCGGACTGCAAAATGTGGAGTGAGTTCCGTGCATAGTTATGTTACTGGATGCGAAGCCAGGGGAACACAGACTGAGGAAACATAGTGTGGGAACATGGGTGGTAGATGTTACACATCAGATGGTCGGTGCTGAAAGATGAAGAACATGAGCATTCTTTCTGTGTTCATGCCCTCTCTCTCCCAGTTTCACGCATGCACGCTCGCGCAATAAAAATAGGCAGACACACACATGCAAAACAGAGACGTTTTGTACCTGGGACGTATTGAACCTGGGACGTTTTGGACATATCCCCCAAGATGACTGAAGTCATAAATTGTGACAAAAATGCTCAGTCTTTAAAACGAATTAATTTATGTAATTAATATCAGTTATCACTTTGAACTAAAGAGAAAAAATAGCTTTCTGAGTTGATTGACCCTGACAAAAGTTATGGATTGTTGAAATAATAAAGAAATATGTTTAAAATTAAACTTTTTTTTAACATAGGTCTGCATTGCAGAAACTGTGATCACTCTCTCTTGTGAATATAAAACAACTTAACTTTATAAATAATGAATCAAAAAGCAAAAAGTAAATATATCAGAAAGATTTTCATCAGCACAAGACAGGAAGCTGGTGGATAGGGTGAGGGAGTCAAGAGGGTTAAGTTTTTGCTTTGCTGGCATGGTTGACAATGCAGGATGCTGGTGGACAGTGTGCGGGAGTCAAAGTGTTAACTACTAGCTTTGTAAATAATGAATCAAGCAAAAAAATTAATATCACCAGAAAGGTTTTCATCAGCACAAGACAGCTAAACTATTTCTGAGATGATGAAACTTTGCTTTTATTACTATATTAGTCCAGATTTAATTGATTACCTAAATGAGCTGTATAAAAACTACCTGAGAGTGAGAGTACTAAAATCATGATATCTTAACAATTGTTAGAATTCTGGCTTGTTATTCGTCACACACAGACCACAGTTATTAAAATTATGAAAATGTATGAGCAGTCACAGTAAGTTTGGTCATTAAGCCAAAAATTGCCTTAACCAGCTTGACAACAATATAACCTACAGAAGTCATAAAATCATTACTCCTTCACAGTAGTCATAGTTGGAATTCTGGCTTGTTGTTTGACACATATGGACTTAAGATATTACTGATGATAAACAATGAACAGTCATGATAGTTTTGGCAATTAACCTGGTAAATGAGTAATTACCTTACAAAGCTTAAAATAATAAAAACCTATTTAACTCATGAAGCCATTATAAATTTCTCTTTTCTAAAACTAAAGAAGAACTGAAGAAGTTTTCTGAAGAGAGCTAACAAACAAACAGAAGAACATTTCTGAAGAAAGCTAACAAACAAACAACTGAGGGAGTAATGAAGAAAGAAAAGAAACTTGGAACAGAAAAGAAAAAAGAAAACTGCACACTTTTGACTGAAAACTAGATTTAACAGAACAGGAGAAAATGAGCTGAATGTATAAATTTGTCTGTGTGTAAAATTACTCAAAAATTGTCAATACATTCGCAAGTGCATCCATCACTTGTTAATTGTTACCAGGCTGTTGAATTTTAGTTAATATGATTTGCATTTTTGCTTTGTCAATTCATCATCACGTTATTCCAGTTGTACAGTGCAGAGATGCTCATATGGTTAGTTACAGTGGTTACTATTTAAACAAAATTGCGGTTGTACAGGTACAGCTTAGGAAGCTTATGGTCAGATTTTATCAAATTGAATAATTGGTTATGTTTGCTATGAATACATCATAAGAAATTACATTGATTTGAATTTTTCCTCCATTTGTAGCCCTAGGCCTATTTGCTGAATGTTATTTCTGCAATGCTTGAAATAATCTGCACAACTTTGTGGAAATCACAGCTTTCTAAAATTGAACAAAAGACAAGGAAAAAATTAGAAGGGTATAGGTTACCTAGGCTATAAGTATAATCTTAAAAGTAATGATTTATAAAATGTTTTGGTGTAGTTTTGAAAAATAACCACAGCTAGTCTATAGTGGAAATAGGCACAGTATTAGACATATGAAACTTAATAAAACAAAATGATGGTGTGGAACTAGACCCAGAACTGTCAAATAGACATCCAGATGTTCATCATTTCCACCTTCATGATGAAATTAATGATTTAGCCATTTATTGTTGTTTGTGTGCAGATTCCTGATTCTGTCACTGCACATTACCTCCGAAGAGCTGGCTTTGAAACATCAGATCCTAGAATGTAAGCTGCAGTTTCTTTTACATTCATTTTATATATTTTACACTGCTTTGTCTAAGATAGATTGTGATAATTGATTACTAGGTCTATGTGTTTCAGTTTCATTCTTCTCAAGGTCCACTCTGAATGTGAAACTCACAACCCCTATGTTATCATCATTGTGCTTTATCCAATCGAGCTAATGAGACATTTTTTTAGCATACTAAGTTAGTGGTGAGTGTGAGAGGTAGAAAGAGTGTGGTGTTAAGTGTGTTGTGTGTGAGGGAGATGCATGCATTATTCATGTACTGCTTAGATTTCTAGTTTCTCATTGATGATGTATTTGTTTTCATTACGTTAAATCCTGTATTAATTACAAAATGTTATATGTGATCAGTAATTAGATTTTGTTTTGTGCTTCCTCCAAAATGTGCACAACATTTAGTTAGTTTTCATTTTTCTTCTTTTCTGTACATTTTTCCCCTTTTGAAATGATATCATTTAGTATATAAAATTATAATGTCTACTTGTGGCCTACATTTTTGTTAATCACGTTTTTAATTGCTCTCTCTTCCCTCCCCCCACCCCTATCTCTCCCTCCTTCTCTCCTTTTTCTTTCCTCTCTCTCTCTCTCTCTCTCTCTCTCTCTCTCTCTCTCTCTCTCTCTCCTCTCTTCTCTCACCTCTCTCTCTCTCACAGTTTTTATAATAAATGTCTGTATTATATCCATTTTAGAATACGGCTTATATCCCTGGCCTCTCAAAAGTTCATCTCGGACATCGCCAATGATGCTCTGCAGCACTGCAAGATGAAGGCTTCAGGACAGAGCTCCAAGAAACAGGGAAAGGTATGTGGATCACTATGTTGATACCATGTGAGTGAGTGGATGGATATACTGTGTCTGTATGTGCTTGTTTGGATTTTTTTTTTCGGGGGTGTACATGTACTGGGTGTGCAAGTTTAACTTTCAAGTAGGCCTACAAGTGTTGGGTAACAGAAAGGTGTTTTATGATCAGGGAAGTCTGTCTGTTAATCATGGCTGTAGCTTTTTGCTTTTGTTCAGGTTCTTGTTTTTAAGTTCAGACCACAGTACAATATGTTTTGCTTTTCATTTATTCCACTGTTACTGTTAGGCCTGAGATGTCTGAGAAGCTAATACCATCCAAAACTGTCAGGCCCCATCAACTTACTGTTTAAGTAGTTTGGCCAGCAACAGAACTGTGGACGGTAATAAGGAAAAACATTAAGCCAAAGGTGATAATTTTTCATTAAAACAAAGCCTTCTGTTGTACATCTACTGCTGCTGCTGTAGTTAATATGTCAGCACTAGTGAATAGTGAATGGACAGTGTCTTGAAGTGATCAGTACCATCTGCTGTGCTCCATTGATCAATACCGTCTGCTATGCTCACTGTTGGTTACATTTTCACTTTGATGCTATATACACTGATGTGTATACATAATGCTACCAATTTTGAAGAACAGGTCTCCCAACGTGTAAAAATCGCTACTCACAGTTTCCGTAGCTTTCGATGGCGTTCTCGCATCTCGTCACGCTCTAATGTGTCTGCGTGAATCTCTACTCAGATGTGTATACACTTTTTGTAATATTTTCAGTTTTTGTTAAAAATGTCAGGCTATCTGAAAATCTGTCGGGCTGCTTGAACTTCGCTGGCCGGTAGCTAGGTTTCATCCCGGGGAAATCTCAGCCCTGGAAATATACAGGCAATCCAAATGTCCGCGAATTTGCGGATATCCGCGAAGGTGGGGGGAGGGGGTTCCTTGAAAGTATGGAAACCGGGACTGGGATCACCGAAACTATTCAAAACAAGCCGTAAGTGCATGCATGGTTTTACTTTTGCAACTGTCCGCGAGATTTGCGCATCCGCTTTCACAAGCGTCACTCTCTGTGTTTCTATCGACGCATTGAAATATGAGTATACGTAGGGACTTTGTTCCACTAAATGCTTCCATCGCTGACATCGATGAAGGCCTCAAAAATCGCTGGAAATGGAACTGGCTGCAGGAAATGTACGATGGCAGTAAGTTCGCTGGTTTCTTTGAGAAACTGAAGATTGCCGGTGAAGCATACTGCAAACTTTGCCGCTCAGAAATCAGTTACAAGTCCGGCGGTAAACGAGCACTGGTTGATCACCTGAAAGGAAAGTAGCACAACGACAGGCTCAGGACATTTAACGAAAATTTTCGTTTGTCATGTGAGGCAAAAGAAAGAAAGGAAAAGTTGCATGTTTTGTTCATTGTTAACAATGCTTGTGCCCTTTTTTTCTTTTATTAAAATACTTGATTTATCTTTCACCAGAGGGGGTTAAATTTCCATTTACTAGACTAAAATGCCTATGCACCCCCCTGCACCCCCAAAATTTTTTTTCCTTGAAACACATTGTTCCTTGAATGGATTGCCTGAATATAATGTACTCACAGTCACATAGATCTTATACTGTCAAACAGAACTTTACACTAGTTGTAGAGTTGAGTTTGATTTCAAAACTTAAATCCATTTTTAATTACACATACTATACCGTGGCTCACTAATGCAATAAGCGGCAGCGATTTGCCATTCCTGCCTCATAAACAATAAAGTCCGAAGGGACCATAACTCTGAGAGTATCCATGTCTTGCGCATGCGCATGTGCTCTTCCTCTTTTCTCGGCAGCCATCTTCCACCTCGCCTCGTACTCTCTGAGCAGCTAAGTATTTTTCGATTTCGCTACGCGATTGATCGATTCTCGTTGCTGTTTTTGTGTCTTGCCTATGTTTTCGTTTAAGGGAGAAACTTATGTGAAGCGATTGGGTGGTAAAGCGAGGGTTAAGAAGATTTCGTCCGCCGAATTCTCCAACCCACAGACCGGTGGTTCGACCTGCGCACCAAAACCCGCTCTCTCTTCATCTTTGTCTCTCCCTTCTACATCTTCTCTCTCTCACTCTCTCGAGTCATCGCAACTCAGCTACAGTTCTGTTGCGGTGACCACGAGCCCTCAACTCAGCTGCGGCTCAGTTGACTTTTCGTCATTTTGCGGCCTTCACACTGCCCATCACAGTTATCGACTTAACTGCGGTTCTGTCGATTCTGTGCTCGCCCCCTTCGTACAGCTCAACTCCGGTTCTGCTGATACTGTTTCAGCCCCTATGGCTGAAGGGCGACTTGGGTATGGGTCTCCTTCGGGAGGCAGGAAGGCCAGCACTTTGACTGAAACTGGCTCACCCCTTGGTTCGGCAGGCGGGACACCCCCTGGTTCGCCAGGTGGGCCAAGGGAGGCAACCCACCTATTACGGGCGTCAGATCGTCGATCCGCCCCGGTTGCCTCCCTTCCTTCCCCGCAGCCTGCTGCTGCCCCCGCCCCAACCTCTGTCCCATTCCGGACAGAGCACTTGGGCGCCTTGGCAAATACCAAGCGACCCATGGCGGGCTGGCACCTCTCTGTCCCCTCCGGACAGAGCACTTGGCCGCCTTGGCAAATGCCAAGCGGCCCCCAGCAGGCTGGCCCTTTGGGCACTGGGGAACCCCCGACCCACGGGGACCATTACCCGCGGGCGTCAGACCATAGGTCCGCCCCGGCTGGTCATCACAACTCAACTACGGTTCTGTTGCCATGACCACGAGCCCTCAACTCAGCTGCGGCTCTGTTGACTTCTTGTCATTTTGCGGCCTTCACACTGCCCCTCACGGTAATCGACTCGGCTGTGGCTCTGTCGATTCCGTACTCGCCCTCTCAGTACAGCTCAACCCCGGTTCAGCTGCTACTGTTTCAGCCCCTATGGCTGAAGGGCGACACGGGTATGGGTCTCCTTTGGGAGGCAGGAAGGCCAGCACCTTGACAGAAAATGGCTCACCCCCTGGTTAGCCAGGCGGGACGCCCCCTGGTTCGCCAGGCGGGCCAAGGGAGACAACCCCCCTATTACGGGCGTCAGATCATAGATCCGCCCAGGTTGTCTCCCTCCCTGCAGCCTGCTTGTGCCCTCAACGCAGCTGCGGCTCTGAAAAAGGCTCACCCCCTGCTTAGCCAGGTGGGTCATGGGTGACAACACCCCTGCCGCGCGCGTCAGACCGAGGTCCGCCCTGGCTTGGTCATCACAACTCAACTACGGTTTTGTTGCCATGACCACGAGCCCTCAACTCAGCTTCGGCTCTGTTGACTTTTTGTTATTTTGCGGCCTTCACACTGCCCCTCACAGTAATCGACTCAGCTGCGGTTCTGTCGATTCCGTACTCGCCCCCTCCGTACAGCTCAACCCCGGTTCAGCTGCTACTGCTTCAGCCCCTATGGCTGAAGGGCGACACGGGTACGGGTCTCCTTTGGGAGGCAGGCAGGCCAGCACTTGGGCAGAAAATGGCTCACCCCCTGGTTCGCCAGGCGGGCCAAGGGAGACAACCCCCCTATTACGGGCGTCAGATCGTAGATCCACCCAGGTTGTCTCCTTTCCTCCCCTGCAGCCTGCTTGTGCCCCCGCTCCAACCTCTTTGTCCCATCCGGACAGAGTGCTTGGTCGCCTTGGCAAATGCCAAGCGACCCACTGCGGTCTGGCACATCTCTGTCCCATTGTGGACAGAGCGCTTAGTCGTCTTGGCAAATGACAACCGACCCCCAGCAGGCTGGCCCCTTGGGCACTGGGGATCCGGGGACTCCATCAGCTCAGCCCATGACGCCTCCCATGGCACCGTACATGGCGCCATGGCAGCACTTCCCATCTATGGGATTTCCCCTTGCCTCGTTTGCAGGGTATACTTGGTGGCCCACTTTATGCCCGGCGCCCCACCCACGCAGGCGTCTGCCCTGACCACCACTCTGGATCCCCCCCCCCCCCATCAGGTCTGATTTATCCCCAGGGGGGCCTCCCCGGGGCTTCTGACCCCAGTCCGTTGGAGTTTGCCCACACTTGGGCACTCCACAGTCCATCGCCTCCTCTGTAGGCGGGCCGGGGTACACTGACTCCACAGCCCCAGCCTCCCCTTTCCTAAAAGAGTCAGGCTCGGTGGCTGACTCGGTGATGTGAGGGGCACTGAGGCACAGGACATCCTTCCAGGCTCTGTGCCCGACTTCCTTGGAGCTCTGGCTTACGGGAAATTCCTGAGGCCAGAGAAACTCCCTTTCCACAGAGTGGTCCTCACGGTCCATGAGGCCATTCCAGAGTCGCCACTCTCCCTCACACAGGATAACCTCCTCTTAGCGCAAGAGAGGTCTCGGGCCCAGCAGCGGCATATCTCCCTCTCGCAGCGCTGCCTGGCAACTGGGAGGAGACTGCCAGGAGGGGTCTGGAAGTGGATCCAGTGGTGGATTCCTTCTTGGGTGCGGTCTGGTGTCCGCTCTTCAGGACCCAGACTACGAACCCGCTTCTCTCCATCAGTCACCTGTCTCTCCCACAATGGTTGCTTCCATTCACTCCATGGTGGAAAGAGCTCAAGCACTCAACCAATGCCCTTCGCCAGATTGTACCTCAATTCAGTCCTGTCAAGGCCAAATGCAGTACTCTTACCATCTTTGGTCACCCGCTCTTCATCTGCCAGAGCTTCCTCGAGAGCTGTGCCACTTAGGTCTGGTTCCCTCTTCGGGACCCACGTGCAGGCCACTATCAAGAGTCAGGACGAAATCAGGAGGGACCTCGCCCTTCACTCTGGTCCCGCTTGCCCCGCGGCAAAGCGCCCTGCTCCGGCGGCTCCCCCACCTTCCAGGGGCCTCCACAGGAGACATTTTGCGCCTCCTTCAGCCCCAAAGGGGCTAGGGCAAGCACCCCCCCCCCCCCCCCACACGCGATCCTGTGGGCAGTCTGTCCCGACACATAGACACTTTCAGATGGAAACCCCTAGGTCCATCTGTGATGCCTTGCTCCCGGACGACTGGGGGATTTCCATTGATCTCAGAGATGCGTATTCCCATCTCTTTATTCACCCAAGGGACAGGGCGTACCTCCAATTCGTTTCGAGGAACCGATTCTTCCAGTTCAGGGCTTTTCCCCAGGGTTGCTTGGGACCAATCATCAGTGAGCAAATGGCACTCCCGGTCCCGGTTAGCCCAGGGAGTCCATATCAACACACCCCTCCTCAGCGGACTTGTTCACGGATGCGTCCTAATCCGGGTGGTGGGCTCTGCTTAACAGCAGCAGGTCAATGGTCACAAGACCTCCTTTCCTGTCACATCAACATTCTGGAACTGGAGGCAGTTTTTTCAAGCCCCCAGAGACTTTCTCCCCTTTCTTAAGGGAAAACATGTTCGCATCGACACGGACAACACTACTATGGCTCGTTACATCAACAAGCAAAGGGGCGCTCGCTCCCACTCCTTGTCTCGGAGAGCGGAACAGCTTCCACTCTGGTGTGTAGAACAGTCCTTTCAGATCTCAGCGATGCATGTCCCGGGAAAGATGAACATACTTGTGGCCTCCGTCCGCAGCTCCCACACGATTCTTCCCTTAGAACAGGCACTGGTCTGTGCAGTTCTGCAGCCAGTGTGGGCAGCATGGTCCAATTCACAAGTGGACCTGTTTGCCACCAGATTCCACCGCCGCCTTCATCTGTAGTTCTTTCCAGTCCCAGATCCTTTGGCTTGGCCCGTGGATGCTCCGTCATCCCACGGTCAGTCCTGTCGGGCTACGCCTTCCCTCCGTTCCCCTAACTGGGAAAGTTCCGCGGAAGGTCCGGGCAGACTCTGCCACGATGGTTCTCGTGGCGCCTCGATGGCCTGCCCAAACATGGTTTCCGGAACTGCTGCACCTGTTCCATGTGCCTCCAATAAAACATACTGTCACAGGCCGGTCCTTGCTTCAACCAAGGTCACGCATTCTGCACAGCAACCCGGAGGCTCTAAACCTTCTGCTTGACTGCTGTGCAGGCCTCAATGTCTCCATTAGGCTTGTCCCCGGCAGTGATCGGCCCTGTGGTGCAAGCACACAGACCGGACACTCAGGGAACGTATAGTGCCCACTGACACAGTTGGCCTTCTGGGAGCTCCTCAACTTTCCAGTCACCCCTGCGCTCGCAGTGGGCCAACTACCACGGCCTTCTTCGTCGGGGAAAAACCTTTTGTCCTCCTCAGTGAAGGGACGCAGAGCAGCCATCTGCAATACCATCAGCCAGTCGGGTAGTCCTTCATTCGCGGACAACCCTGTCCTGCTGGATATTGTCCGTAGGGCTTGATTCCCCGCGGCACCCGGCCGAGGATCTCCTTCTCATCCTCTCCTCCCTGGGACTTTCGCCTTAACGAGCCCATCAGGGAGTGTTCTCCCAACTTCCTCTCATTTCGGACGGCCTTTTCGGACGGCCTTTCTACTCACTCTAGCGTTGGGGAGGCACTGTAGCGAAGTGCACGCTCTTGGCGACTCCCGGGATGTTGCTTTTGAACCGGAGGGCTCAATGTCTCTCCGCCTACTCCCGGACTTCTTGGCCAAGAACCAGTCGCCAGGTTCTCCTACTCTATCTCCATTCATCCCCTGACGTCTATCCTTGCTCCGGATGACGAAATCTTCTCGCCAGAAGCAGCACCACCTGTTTCTCTCTTACAACGAAAGTTATAAGAAGGCCATTAGCCACTCATCCCCCTCTCGATGGCTGTGAACAGTCATCAAGGATGTGTATGCCAGGCCGGGCTCAGATTCGGCTGTTTTCTCCCTGAGGCCCCATGAGATTGGAGCATGGGCCTTGCACTGGCGTTCATTCAGGGCCAGCCCCGTGAGTGTCCTGGACACCACGCATTGGCGTTCTCTGGGCACGTTCATTCCATCCTACCGGCGCGATGTATACCGTCTGCGCGACGATGGATCTATGGGTATCGCTTCCGCTGTGGTGGCTCAACACCCCATCTCTGCTGCACGCCCTGACTTGTCTCATTCCTCCAGGCGTTAACCAGGTAAGCCCTCCTTCCGGGTAGTGCTATTCTGCATTAGTGAGCCACGGTATAGTATGTGTAATTAAAAGGAAATTTTCCTTCTAAAATTACGTTTAATCTAACATACTTACCGTGGCTCACGCAGAGTCCCTCCCGTCCTCCCCGCCTTCCTGGTTCCTTCCGTTCACAGTCAGGGTCTTGGTTTCCTCGAAAAGAGGAAGAGCACATGCGCATGCGCAAGACATGGATACTCTCAGAGTTATGGTCCCTTCGGACTTTATTGTTTATGAGGCAGGAATGGCAAATCGCTGCCGCTTATTGCATTAGTGAGCCACGGTAAGTATGTTAGATTAAACGTAATTTTAGAAGGAAAATTTCCTATTTTCCGTCATAGATATCGGTGCTATCTGGTCCTGTTTGATGTTTTTATTTGTGATACATGTTTTATTTATTGAAATGTGTGCTGTTATGCACCGTGCAAGTTATAGACTTGCAAATTATAACTATAACAATCCAGTCTCATATCTTGTTTCAGGACAAGAAGTTCACTTTGACCTTGGAGGATCTGACACCGGCCATGTTGGAATATGGCATCACTGTGAAGAGGCCGTGTTACTACACCTGAACAGTGTGATCCCGGACTGTGCAATGTGTTATCATCCTCCATCCCACCCAGCTCCCTGACTTCATTCTCCCTGTTCTCTGTACAAACTTTCTGTTCCCCGCTGCTTGTTGCAGTTTTGCATTTGACTCAAGACAATATGAACATTTACTTAAAAAAATTGGAGAACATTTGGAGAAAAGTGTGGCTTAAGATGGTCATAAAAAATAGTCTTTTTTTTAAAGAGGAAGAACTGACTTAGTTAAAAACTGATGGCTGGTTTCTGTGAAAAGTGGCTTTTTAAAAAAACATGCCTGTGTTTGTGTGTATAGATGTATGCATGCACATATTAAAAAATTTCTTCAGTGATTTTGTCATTGTTTGTGAATAGGTATTTTCTGTATTAGTTACCTTGTGTCTATTCTGATCGACTGTTTGTGGTTTCCTATGTTAGAATAGTCACATAATCACTCCTTAAACCCCTGACCCCTACCTTCAAGTGTAAATTGTTCCAACACAGTTTTCAACATTTAAATGAAATTTTAGTGGAATATTTAGTCTGAAGAAAAAGGCAGGGAGATAAATATTTTGTTTGTGAAGAATTTTTTAGAATTGTTATTGAGAATAGTATGAAAAATGCAGTAGTTTGACTGTTGTGTTTGTCAGTGTACTACTTGAACTAGTTGAAAGAATAAGAAAAGACTGAAAAAATTCACTGCCTCATAATTGATACTACTGTTCATTCCTGCTGTTTCCAGTGGACAACTGTCTGATCTCTTGCATTCTACGAAATAGCATCCCCATCATTTTGTTAGTGCCATGGCAATCATTATTCTCATATAAACATCACCATTAACAAGAATGATATTATCTACTTAGTCATCAATATCATGAGATATAGCACAACTATTGTAGGCTCAGTACCATGGGTTGTCATTATTCACGCATAAATATCACCATGAATAATTTGTCATCCCCATCTTTGTTGTTGTCATCTGATTTTAGCACTCTTGTGTAGGCTTCAGACCAAAGCCAGCGGTTTTATTGCTTGTTGCATGTTGTAAGTCATTGGTTTTGTCATGTAGTGTTTGAATAAGTGTGTGTGTGTGTGTGTGTGGTGTGTGTGTGTGTGTGTGTGTGTGTGAGAGAGAGAGAGAGAGGTTTGGGTTGTGAGTGTAGGGGGTTTCTTTTTTCGTTACAGTTTCCACATCTCATCAACTCTTAGTGTTATGCATCTAGTACAAAATGTCAATTTATGTCTTTCACTGGATGTTTTGTGTTGGTAAGGGTAGTTTTGCACATCTCATTTCCATGGTGTCTTAGTGTATGCATTTCCCAGATTGCACACAGTGGACATACCTGTGTATCAGTATGCTGACAGACATGCATTATCACATACGTAATCTGTATGTGCACACACACTTGAAATGGTGTATCTCAGATTTTCTGTCTCTGATACACAGGCACTGTCTCTCTCTCTCTCTCTCTCTCTCTCTCTCTCTCTCTCTCTCTCTCTCTCTCTCTCTCTCTTCTCTCTCTCTCTCTCTCTCTCTCTCTCTCTGTGTCTCTCTCTGTCTGTCACATGTCCTTACGTGTACGCACACTCATGAAATACTTTAATCTCTTACTTTTAATCTTTGTCTCTCTCATTCACACAGACCCACACTTTACACACTCACATTATGTAAACACACACACGCACACACACACACACATGCACACACACACACACACACACACACACACACACACACACACACACACACACACACATGTTCAAATAGTATGATGGGATGGTGGGAATCGGTGTAGTATGTTGAAAGTGCATTCTAGTTATCCATTTCCTCTCACTGATGTGTTGGAAGATTTTCAATGGGGTTTTTTTCATGTAGTTATGTATTAGTAACTTTGGAGAAAATAAAATCTAAATTGAATTAATATATAGGTCTACATTTTGTGTCATTTCTGCAAGATTTTAGCACGTGTGGATGGGTGAGAATGGGTGTGTTGCATGATTCCAGCCTTGCATATGGATAATCAGTTCTGGAATGGACTAATTTTCTTGTCACAGTGGACTTTACTGCGTGAAATGGAAGTTGCGCTTCTCAAGAAAAGCATATTGCTATACATGTAGTATGGTGCCACCTTTTTCAATCTTCGTAATAAAAAAGGAAGATTGTTTAAATCAACCAGAGAGAGATGTGTGTCTGTTACAAAAAAAAGTTTAACAAGATTTGTGCAGCCGTTTGTAGATAGATTTTTTTTATCAAATTTGGGTCAAAAATTGAGACTGAAGAGTTGTCTTTGCATAAGTTTGGAAGTCATGGCACCATACTGAGGTCGCGGGACCAAAAAGGTGCCTGAAATCGGCACTATTTGAGGAGGTTAGTGAATAGCTCTTTCTCAAGAACTTGGAGAACATTTCAATTCTGTTTTCACTGTTGTGTTTGTGTCCTGACTTCACATCAAGTTTTATTTCATATTACACATCTCCACGGTTACATTGACTTCGACTAATACAAAATCTGCATATGCAATAATGATTTTTGTATTAAAAAGATTGTTGGAATGGCTTGATGACTTTTTTTTTATATTTGTTAAATTGTATTTTGCCAATTTCTGTATGGCTGTTTGCTTATCTATGAAAGTGGAGTTTTCTACAGAATTTTGCTGCGGACAACTGTTGTTGTAATGGGATCTTTAATGTGTGTTAGTTACATGCTGCACACTTTGGTTTATCATCTCGTTAAAAAAAAAATAGCAAACAGACTTTCTGTCAAGGTTTTGTGGATGGGGGGACAGAAAGGGTTTGGGGGGATGGAATCTCTTCCCGGCCAGGAATTGAAGCTGAGCTTCTCTTATTATAGGTGGGTGCTTTACTCACTAGATCACACACTGCAATACATAATGTACAATAGTTTAAAGTACAATTGTTACTGCAGGCAGAAAACATACTTCAAACAATGACAAAGGAAACCAAAATGGTTAAACAATGCTAACATAACAATGCCCCATTTTACATTTATGTAACATTTTCAACATTTTGTCCCAGTGGTCCATATACTGTATTACTTTATTCGGACCTTATACACTGCAACAAAATGTCAACCATTAACAGGAAAGTTGCATTTTTGACATCTCACCCTAGATTTATTTACTTGCACTTGTTTTCGTGGATTAGGAACAAAGTAACTGCTAGCGTTCAAGCAAATAAAAACATTAGAATGAGGACAAATATTCAATTTAAAAAAAAAAAGGGAGGAGGGGGTGAGTAGGACTGGATGGAAACCCCAGTCCATGAGGGGTATTGGATTGAGAAACATACCAAGATGAACAGAATGTGATGTTAGAAACATTGATGAAAATCTGAGTTGACTTCGTCCTATATCCAAGAGAGAATAGATATCTTGTAAAGCAGATTGGGCCAGATGGTCTTATTGGGAAACCATATAAATATTCCAGTGGTATTGTTGTCCAATTTCTTGTAAAATTTTTCAATGCGCTACTTGACAATGGCTCACTTTCTGTAAACTATACAGAGTCTGTTTTGCTATTACTATACAAAAAGTGAGATATAAATGATACACATGATTTTAGAGGAATTTTATTAGGTGATACCATCAGTAAAGTATACTTGTCTATTATCAATGTAAGTTTGAAGGAATGGACGCAGGATAATAACATTTCAGGTGAATATCAAGCAGGATTTTAAAAAAAGTAGCTCGACAATTAGCCATATGTTTACAGTAATGGTGGCAGTTAGAAACAATTTGCAAATGACTGTAAGCTGTATGTGGCATTCGTTGATTTCAAAAAAGCGTTTGATTCTATCTCAAAAAACAATTTGCAAATGACTGTAAGCTGTATGTGGCATTCATTGATTTCAAAAAAGCGTTTGATTCTATCTCAAAGAATCGATTTTAGTATGAAAATTAGATTAAAGGCAAATTGTATCATTGTGCCAGGAGTATGTGTAAACAGTGAAAGCTAAGGTGTGGTGCTATATTTAGTGAGTATATTGACTGTAGTTGAGGAATTAAGCGAGGTGATGTAAGCAGTCCTATTCTATCCTCTTTATTCATAAATAAACTTGCCTTGGAGATAATAGTTAATGGTAGGCATGGAGTGAAATTTTCACACTATTTCATTCTGCTTTTTGCAGAGGACATCCTACTTTTGTCAGGAAAAGCTATCAGCTTACAGCTTCAAGCAGCAGCAAAATCAGGACTCAATTCATATGGACAAAAGTGACATTGTCTTCTGCTCTCAAAGTTTTCAAGAGGTTAAGTAAATTAGAAAATTATCCAGTTGAGACATTTCTTAAGGTTTTTGACTCACAAATCTAGCCAGTTGCTCAATTGGACACAGAAAAATTGGGGAATGTAAAGACATTACCATTGCAAAGGTGTATATGTTTACTATGAAATGATTTCTTTAGATTGGATGGCGAATTCCGAGTGATTTTGTATATGATGAATTATAAAGGCATCCTATTTATATGATTTTGTTTAACAAATGCATCAAATATTGGTTAAAATTAACCAGAATGGATCATAACAGGATACCAGTGAAAGTATATAAAGGAATGTATGATTTAGATTCCAGGGAGAAATTGACAGGGGCGTCAAGTAGGCTATTCAAAGTTGCTTATACATTTACGGATTTGGTCATGTGTGGGAAGATCAGGGTGTGGGGGGGTGTAAACCAGTTTGTTTATTGTTTTAAGCAGAGACAAATTGATTGCTGTTGGCAAGAATTAGAATAGTTATGTACATAATACGGATAGATTTTCAATGTATAGTGAAGGCAACAATTCTAGAGAACTATCTATTTTGATACAATTGAATAGCTTTATTATGCGTGCTCTTATAAAATTTAGATGTGACATTTCAGATATTGCAGTACATTCACAAAGATACAAACTCCCTGATGAGCAAAATGCAGTTTGTTGCTGATGTCAAAGTTCCATTGTAGATGAAAAACACATTATTTTATCTTGTCCTGGTTTAAATGATTTATGTGAAGGTTTATTTCCTTCTACATATTGTGAAAATCTGAGTCTGTTTCAGCCGTCATTGCTTATTTCATCTAAAAATGAGGACAATATCAAGAAACTTGCAATGTGTCCCTGTATATGTCGAAAGAGACTTGAAGAAATTATATCACAAACTTACATTGCGATTATGAACGTGTATGTTTAAATGTTGTTCACCCCTACCCCCCCTTCAAGGGGCTATGGCCTATTTGAATAAACAGCCAATGTAAAAAAAAAAAAAGTAAATAAATAAAATGAAATAAAAGGAAAAGAGATGGGTGTCACAAAGCATCCCATTGGTTGGATGTCTTAAGTGACTTACCTTGTCAGCTTTGTAGCAATATCATGTAATATCAAAGGCGATTCATTTAACACTTTAATTTCTTTTGGAATCCACATCTGTGAAAAAAAACTAGTGTCCCACATCACTTGGTAGTGTTTTAATACATCAGCGCCAGAATTTCTTTGATAAAATTCAAAATTCAATTTTAAGATAAGCGTGCTGCCCTTCAACGCTAAATGTGGCCATGACGCTTGGATTGATCGTACCCGACGTGACGTCATAACAAAGGACATCACATATTTGCACACAATTTCATATTTAAATCACGGTATAATTGGGCTAAATGTATATAGTCTCAAAGCGCTCCGACAATTACTTATTAGGACATTCTCATTGTTTATTGAATTACCTTTGTAAGGGGGGAGAGGGACCTACAGAGATAAAGAAAAACAACAACAAAGTGAAATTATCGATCAGAAAACGAGAGAAAGACAGGAAATACCAACTGAATTGCCCATTCTACAGAGGGAAAAACTATATTGTACAAATAAGCATGTTTAAAATTGCCCATTCTACAGACGGCAAACTATGTTGTATAACTAATCATGTTTAAACAAGCCTGTGTGTAACAAATATAGTGTGTGGAAAATGCATTGAAAAAAAAATGTAAAGAAACAACAAGAAGGAAAGAAAAAAGAATCCATCAAGAACACGTTCAGCACTGGAAAAAAAAAAGGAGTGCTCCATGTGTCTGCATGCAACCGAGATTTATGGAAAAAAAAGAGAGAGAAAGATGGCGAGAGAGAAAAAAAAGGAAAAAAAAAAAGAAAAGTACATAATAAAGTGTTCATTGCCATTGGTTGACAGAAATTTTGGGAAGTGCGTGTCGTGATCTAAGAGGGACCAGTCTTAAACTTCTCTCTGTGTTCAGCAGACGACAAAAACAAACTTTTCAGATGGCGGCCGATAGGAGATTGCAGCTTATCATGAGGATGTCGCAGATGGTCTGGTTCTATTCTCGAGCCTACTTATCGATACCGTGCCCGCGGTCAGCACAGAATGGTCGTTTCAGGGTACTGGAGGACTAGCGCATGACGCGGAATTTCCCTGACCTGAAGCACGTGAGTTGGTCAGCTCTAAGGTGTGTGGCGTGGGGAGGGGAGAGCAGAAGCTGTGTGTACTTGTGCCCGTTCGTCCGTTATATTCTGTTTCATCGACTTTACGTGCCTCCTAGTCACAGAATATGTGCGTGTGTGCTTGTGTGTGTATAAAACATAAACGAACGAAAAATGTGCAAAAGGGCAACAGTCTGTATTTTATTGTATTTTTCTTCAGTGAATTAACTTTTTTTATTTTTTTATTATTAAAACAAAGCTTGTTTAGGCAGCTGATTCGAATCTAAACTACTTACAGAGCAGAAACGTTTTAGGGAACAGAATCAACATAAAGTAACGGAGTGCAGTATGCTTATATTGATTAATTTTAATGTATGTTAATTCTGTAGCACCCAGATAATGAAAGGGATAAGAAAAATAAAGAAAACAAGTATGTTCAAAACCTGTGAATACATAATTATGATAATAAATCAAAACAAGTGCGACTGGCCCCGTTCAAGCAAACAGGAACCAGAAAAACACGAAAATATAATCAGAACGCGTACTTAATATAACCAGACAAGACAGGCGCTGATTTTCGGCCAACTGGCCTTTGTCAAGCGTAAATGTAAGATCATCATCATCATCATCATCATTCTCCTGCCCGTGATGGGCGTAGAGGAGAGATGAGAGACACTCTTGAAGCCAGCCGTCGCCAACCGGTCCTGTCCTCCGCCTGTCGCACCAGCGTGGGGCCATCCAACCTGGTCCATTCTTTGATGTTGTCCATCCAGCATTTGGCTTGTCGTCCCCTTCGTCTGCCGCCTCCCAGTGTACCCTGGAGGACCGTTTTGGGCAGTGAGTTGTGGCGTGTGACATGCCCGAACCACGACAGCTTCCTGTTCTTGACTGTTGCCAGGAGGGGTTCTTGTGGGCCTGCGAGTGTTGTTATTTGGCTCCACACAAAGTCGTTTGTCTTCCGATCTTGCCAAGAGATCCCGAGCAAGCGCCTGAAGCATTTAGTTTCAAACGTCTGGATTCTCTTGGTGGTCTCTACTGTCATGGTCCAGCTCTCGCATCCATACAGCAGGATGGGGAGCACCAGGGACTTGTACAGCTTCATCTTCGATGGAAAGCCGATCTCTCTGCTCTTCCAGATCTTGTTTAGCTTTACCATTGCTGCTGTTGCGATCGCTAGTCTGGTCTTGATTTCTGTTGTAGAGCGACCGTCTTTGGTGAGAGTGGCGCCAAGGTATTTGAAAGCGTCCACTTCTTCAAGCTGTTGCCCGTTCATGTAGATTTCAGCATGGGTGTTAGTTGTGCTGTTGACCAGGACTTTGCTTTTTTCTGTGCTCACTTCCATTCCGTGTGCACCTGCACTTTCTTCCAGTCTCATGGTCAGGTCTTGTAGTTCTTCGTTGCTGCTTCCCATCAGGTCGATGTCATCTGCGAACCTCAGGTTGTTGATGGTTCTTCCTCCGATGGAGACAGTGGAGTGGAAGTCATGGAGGGCTTCACGCATGATGTTCTCCAGGAAGAGATTGAACAGCACGGGAGAGAGTAGGCAGCCTTGACGGACTCCAACTGTGGTCTTGAAGTAGTCCCCTATCTGGTTGTTGAGGAGAACTGCGCTGCTGGCAGTGTTATACAGCGCCTGGATGGTTTGGACGAGACCTTCCTCTATGCCAAACTTTCTTAGCACCTGCCACAAACCCTTATGCCACACCCTGTCGAATGCTTTTTTAAAGTCTATGAAGTTGTGGAACAGGTCTCTCTGATGCTGCAGATATTTCTCCATCATTATCCGGCAGGTGAAGATCTGTTCTACTGTGCTTCTGCCCGCCCTAAATCCAGCTTGTTCTTCCGCAAGGTGTTCTTCCGCTTCTTTCTTCAGTCGATTCAATATGACTCTGAGCATGATCTTGCTGGTGTGGCTAATGAGACTTATTGTTCTGTAGTTCTGGCATTGGCGCATGTTTCCCTTTTTGGGCAGGGGGATGATGAGTGATTGAGTCCATTCTGTGGGCCACTGTTTTGTCTCCCAGATCTTCTGACAAATCGATGTTACACGAGTGACCAAATCATTCCCTCCATGTTTGAGCAGCTCTGCTGGGATATTGTCTGCTCCAGGTGATTTCCCTGCTGGTAATGTAAGATCACAAACACCAAATAAAAAAATTGGAGAGAGAGAGAGAGAAAAAACTTCCCTGCTACTTCGTCCACTGGGAAGCAAGGAAGTTTCAGTCTTTGTCTCCTAATTTTTGTATTTGTGTTTGTTCATTTGTGATCTTGCTTTTACGCTTGACAAATGCCAGTTGGCCGAAAATTTGCGCCTGTCTTTTCTAGTTATATTAAATACGCGTTCTGATTCTGTTTTCGAGCTTTTTCTGGTTTCTTCGAGTACATTTTCTACTTCTCCCTTACCTCTGCAAAGAGTCATTGACTGATTGAGGCATCGCTTGGAAGAACTGTTCAACAGATCTTTCCAGTTTTGTCAGTTCAGTGTGTGCCGAAGCCGGGTCTCTGCAAATAATAATAATAATAATAATAATAATAATAATATATTTTATTTATATAGCGCAAAATCTTGATAAAATCAAATCTAAGCGCTGAGCGTATACATGCATACATACCTACATACATATGAGCGTATACATGCATACATACATGCTTACATACTTACATACATAAATCTAAGCTGAGCGTATACATGCATACATACATACATACATAAATCTAAGCGTATACATACATACATACATACATACATACATACATACATACATACGTACGCACATGCATACATAATAATTACAATATTTATATAGCGCAAATCTCGACAAAATCAAATCCAAGCGCCGAAAAGACACACACGCACACACGCACGCACGCACACACACGCACACGCACACACACACACACACACACACACACACACACACACACACACACACACACACATGCATGGCCACAAATGGGGAGAAAAGAATAAAAGCAATAAAAGCAAGAATAAAACCAATGGAAAACCACAGAGAGCACATCATATACAATTATATATTAAAACAAAGTGATTCCCCTCCGAGCGGAGACAGGCTGCAGAGGGGGGTTGAGTGAGGTTAGGATTTTATGCAGAGGAGAAAAGGTGAGTTTTGAGAGCGGACTTGAAGGAGGCAAAAGTAGGTTGCTGACGGACTGAGAGAGGAAGTTTGTTCCAGGAGAGTGGACCAGAAACAGAGAAGGCTCGTGGACCATAGGTATTGAGCTTAGTGCGTGGAAAGCGAAAAGTCAGAGGATCGGAGGCAGAGCGGACGGTACGTGAGGGAACATAGATCTCAAGTAGGCTTGACAGGTAATCGGGGGCTGCGTTATTGAGGCTTTTGTAGCACATGGTGTCTAGTTTGTACTGTATGCGCTTTGATACAGGGAGCCAGTGAAGTTGTGCCAGGAGAGGAGATATGTGGTCAGCTTTTTTCTTTTTGAGTACAAGGCGTACAGCATTGTTTTGAATGCGCTGTAGGATGTGAATGGTGGAGGCAGGAAGACCAGACAGGAGTGAATTGCAATAGTCAATGCGAGACATTATGAAGGAGAGAACGAGTTTTGCAGTTGTTTCGACAGAGAGATACTTCCTGATCAGGCTTATACGATGGAGATGATAGTAGCAAGATCTGGCAGTTTGAGAAACAAAGTTATTCATGGACAGGGTAGAGTCAATGCAGACACCAAGGTTTTTAGCTGAATCAGAAATTGGGACTGATGTGTTACATAATGGGAGAGAAAGAGGAGGCAGCTGGGAAAGTTTCTGACCGGTGCCAATGAGGATAGCTTCTGTCTTGTCGTCATTAAGCTAAGTCTATTGTGTGTCATCCAGTTCTTAATGTCCGAGTAACACTCAGTGGTGCGAGTCAACAGGCGCTGTATATTATCAGGTGAGTCACTATCTTGAAGTTGGGTGTCATCAGCATAGAAGTGGTGTTTTATAGAGTGGGAGTTGATGATGGTGGACAGGGGGGAGGTATAAAGAGTGAAAAGAACAGGGCCAAGGACAGATCCTTGTGGAACACCACAGGTCAGGTATGCAGGTTGAGAGTAAGTGCCATTGATGAGAACAGTTTGTTTTCTGTTTGATAAATACGAAGTGAAAAAGGAGAGAGCAATGTCAGAGATGCCAAAAGTATGATGAAGTCTAGAAAGGAGAATACCATGGTCAATGGTATCGAAGGCTGCAGACAGATCAAGGAGTGTGAGGAGAGAGACTTTGCCAGTATCAGTTGCAAGGAGGAGATTGTTGAGAATGTGTAGTAGGGCAGTTTCAGTGCTATGGCACTGGCGGTAGGCTGACTGGAAAGGATTGAGGAGATTGTTGGCAGACAGGTGAGAGTTCAGCTGGTTGAGGACGACCTTTTCAAGGAGTTTTGACAAGAAAGAGAGATTAGAGATAGGCCTGTAATTTTTCAGTTCATTTGGGTCTAAATTGTGTTTCTTGAGGAGAGGGTGAACAATAGCAGACTTGAAAGAATCTGGGACAGTTCCAGTTTGAAAAGAAGTGTTGATGATGTCAGTGATGAATGGGAGGAGAGTAGGGAGACAATCGGAGTAGAGAGAACCTGGAAGAGGATCCAGTTCGCAGGTTTTGAACGACATGGATCTGATTGTGTTGAAAATTTCTTCTTGTGAGACTGGGGTAAAAGTAGTGAGAGGTGTACCAGAGAAGGAAGGGTCAGGTGGTTGGCATGGTTGACAGGGTGTCCTGTCAAGCCTGTCACGAAGAGTTTGTATTTTGGTGGTGAAATACTTAGAGAATACAGATGGGAGTTCTTCATTTGTATGTTTTGTTGGGAGAGGTAAGTCTTTTCGTGTGCCAAGGAGATGATTCATGGTTGTAAAGAGTTCTTTTGAAGAAGAGGCATTCAGGATTTTGGTTTGGAAATAGCTTGTTTTTGCAGATGCAATGAGGGTGGATACTTTTGTTTTAGAGGCTTGGAAAAGTTGCCTGTGTACAGTGAGTTTGGATTTGCGCCAGCGGCGCTCTGCTCTGCGGCGGGCACGTTTTGCACAGGCAATCTCATGAGTGAGCCAGGGGGTAGGGGGGCGGTCATGTAAAAGACGGGTTGTGGCTGGAGCATGAGTGTCCAGAAGATGGTGGAGAGTAGTGTAGAATTCATCAGCAAGGTTATGTGACTTTTCAGAAAGGAGACGGAAGGCATCAGATGAAAATGAGGAGAGGTCGATAGATTTGAGATTGCGTCGAGTCACTGTGCGCGTAGTACAGGAAGGAGGAGAAATGTCAAGAGAACAGAGAATTGCAGAGTGGTCAGATGGAAGGGCTGAAGTTAGACGGGTAGAAAGAACTAAGCAGTTGTTAGTAGCTGAATTGTGGTGATCACGAGAAATGATCCAGTCAAGAATGTGACCTTTTTGATGGGTTGGTTCAGAAATGTGTTGAGTCATATTGTGATTGGACAGAGAGTTGATGATATGTCTTGTGTCATAACGGTGAGTGTTGTCATAGTGGACATTGATGTCACCTAGAATGATGAGATTTCCAGGTAAGAGGCAGTAGTGGTCAAGCAGTTGGTCAAAGTCAGAGAGAAACGTGGATGTGGTGAGTTTGTTGGCAGAGCTAGGTGGAGGTCGATAGACACAGGAGAAGGTGATGGGGTGAGGGGTGGATTGGAAGGATACTTCAACGTGCTCGAAAGAAGGATGGGAGAAAGGCAGAGACTGCGAGAAAGACAGGCGGGAATGGAGTGAGTCGTTGTAGAGGATGGCGATACCGCCACCTCGAGATGAGCGATGGAAAGAAGCAAGCCTGTAACCACTCGGAGTGAGACTCGCATGTATAGGTTCATGACCAAGGGGGTTAAGCCATGTTTCGGTGATAAAAGCAATGTCAACATGCTCATCTGCGATAAAGTCAGCAATGACATCGGCTTTGCCATCAGTGCATGTTGACTGAGCGTTAAAAAGGCATAGTTTTAGTTTATCACAATGCGGCGGCCGAGGTGGAGACGAAGGCAGCACCGACGGGACAGAAGACGAAGGCGACACCAGCGGGGCAGAAGACGAAGGCAGCAACGACGGGACAGAAGACGAAGAAGGCACCCGCAGGACAGAAGACGAAGGCGGCACCAGTGGGACAGAAGACAAAGGCAGCACCAGCGGGACAGAAGATGAGGGCAGCACCGGCGGGACAGAAGGTGAAGGCGGCACCGGCGGGACAGAAGGCGAAGGCGAAGACGGTAGAGGAGGAGACGAAGTTTGCAGCAGCAAGGTCGAGTGCAGGGGCAGTGGAGGAGACGAAGAAGCAGAAGATGAAAAGTGGTGTCGGACTGGCACAGCAGGAGGCAGATTGTGCCAAAGTCGGTGGAGACGTCCACCACGACAGGATCGCGCAGTGCGGGGCTTACTCTTCCTTGTCCGCAGTGTTGTCAGTCCATCTTTTGTTTTGTTTTGTTTCCTGTCTTCCCCTTCATCTCCCTCACTCAGCGGTTTCCCGAAGGACCGATTTAGCAAGGCCATTGGATTGTGTTCCGTGGCGATGCCAACGTAGTTTTCTTTTCTTCACTAAGTCAGCAGATTTTCTAAGGGTCCAAATGAATGTTGTTTGATGGTTTGGTGCACATACATGTTCACTTACATGATCAGTGTATCTGATGTTTATTATCCTGCCCTATATGATCACTTACATGATCAGTGTATCTGATGTTTATTATCCTGCCCTATTTCTATGGTTTGATTCGTTCTTCCAAATCTGAGATGAAATGTGAGTCTATGTCTCGCATGCATTCACTAATATGGAATGATATACCAGTGCACCTAAGAGCCTGACCTTGTGTTTCATGAAGATGTTCTTGTTCTACCAAACAGGTTTTACCCTGAACAGTGCCGATGTTGTCTTTGCTGTCCGCTAGAGAATATCTGGTTTGAATCCCTCATTGCTGAAGACGGGTCCTAGGAAAGCGAATTGTCGAACATTTCCTAGCTTCAGTCCAAGCCGTGGATGGTTATATCAGTTGTGATGGTGGTGTGGCTGGCCATCAACTTGGTCTTCTCAGCATTGATTTCCATGCTACATTTTGTCAGTGTTTCATCTGATATTTTAACTGGGGCCCTTGATCACTGCCTGCCAGGCCTTCGGTGTCGTGCTGACTGTGTTGGCATGATTTTCAAGTGCGTCAGTCGTGATGCGTTTCAGGAACATGTTTAAAAGCGTGGAAGGCAAGGCAGCCCTGAAGAACTCGAATCGAAGTCTGGAACCACTCTCCACGTAGCACCATATGTAAGTACTGTACTAGCTGCTTTATAGTATAGTTGTTGGATGATGCTGATTAGTTTTTACCCGATGTTAAATTTCTTCATTTGAGCCCACTGTGGCTCCAGCCAGACTCTGTCAAACATCTTCTGGAAGTCTTTGAAGACGTGGTAGAACTCCCTCTGGTATTGGAGATATTTTTGGCAAAGCGTACACGAAAAAAGAATAAGAACGCGTATTTAATACAACAAGACGAGACAGGCACAGATTTTCGGCCAACTGGCCTTTGTCAAGCGTAAGATGACAAACAAACAAACACTAGGTACAAAAATTAGGAGAAAAAAACTGAAACTTCCCTGTTCATGTTTGCTTGAACGTGGGCAGTCACACTTGTTTTGGAAAGCGTACACAGTTTGAAAACTGATCAATGTACTTCTGGCCTTGTGGAATCTAGCCTGTTCTTCAACATTTGTTTTTTTCTCAAAGTTATTTTTATTTATTTTTGGCGGAAAACAAAGATACACTGCTAGCAAAGCAAAAGCAATTACACAAAAAGACTTCAAATTCAATCTGTTTGTAAAGCATTCGTATCTCGTTCAGAGGATCTTCGTGTGTGCATGAAACATCATCAGTGCTAAAGTGTAAAGTAGAAGAGGAAACATTTATGAGTGAAACATTGATATACATTAAAAAAATTTTGAATGATTACATAAACTTCATCTGTAACAGATATAGCAGCCATTTTTTTCTCTCAAACTGTGCAAGTTCCACGTCACTTTTGCATTACATTCTTCCATGTGATATTTTAGTAGTAAGGTATCTTGTAAAACAAAATATTCGGGTAAATTTTATCGAGTTTGCACTTATGAATCATACTTTTTTTCAGAAATATTGTTAAGTCTAATGTCAAATCTGTGCGTTTCTTTTTGTCAAAACCAAATTAGGTTACGTTTTCACTTAATATGATCTTTGCACAATTGACGCATTTTGATTTCAACAATTCCTGAATCATTTCCCAAAATCTTTTGAAAAGCCAACATTTCCAAAATATATGATCAATCTGTCCTTTGTGTCCAAACAGAAGTCATAGAAAAACTAATCTTCTCAAGTTCCACTTCTTTTAGTATGATATTAGTTCCTAAAGTTCTATTCAATACGTATTTGAAACCACGCGTTCACCTGTCGGCGATATCATTCTTGATGGCGGTCGCTGATGCATGCCCCGTCAGCTGTCTCCATCCACTTTAATTTCTTTTATTTTATTAATTTTCTGAATACCTTTCACCATGGAACATTTATTCCTGCCTTATCTAACCATTTTGAATATTTTATTCCTAATTTGTCTAACCATTTTGTACATGATTTTGGATGTGCATCATCCTTTGTTAAAATATCATGGTAGCGCTGTGTTCCTTTAAGTACGGAGTTAATTTATATCGGTGCTGTAGGAACGTAATCTGAACGTCCATTTGATCTGTTAATTCTTGTTTTCCCTATGTATTTCTTAACTGCATCCATTATAAACGAAATTACTACTACTACCACTACTACTACTACTATTACTATTACTACTACTACTAACTACTACTGCTGATATCATTATTATCGTTGTTCTTAGCATTATTATTATCATCACTATTATTACTATCATCAATTATCATCATAATTACTACTATTACTGCTAATATCATCATCATCATCACCATCGTGTTATATTATTATTATTATTATTATCATTATTATTATTATTATTATTATTATTGCTGCTGCTGCTGTTAGTAGTAGAAGTAGCAATAATGGTCGTAGTAGGAGTAATAATACTAGTAGTAGTAATAGTGGTAGTAGTAGTAGTAATAGTAGTAGCAATAGCAGTAGCAATAGTAGTAGCAATAGTAGCAGCAGTAGCAGCAGCAGCAGTAGTATCATTACTATTAAATAATCTGATTTTATTTTTCATCTTTTATACCGGTGACTTCACTCAAACGCGTATGTTGCCCCTTTTGGCTCATCAACAAATCATCAGAGAATTTGTTCTGTCCCAGTCCCAGTCCTGATGAGTTCATAACGTCACAGGCTTACTGAAAATCGTTATGTAACCACCACAAGCTGCTCCGTTTTGGGCCGAACATAGCGCTGTCACCTGACACTGGAAAATCGATATTGTCAATTTATCGATAAACAAATGGCAACAGAAACAGCAGCACCACCAGTAGCAACAAGATCGACCAGATTAAGAAGTTCATTCAGAGCAAAAATGAAGGTTGAAAAACTTTTCATTAAATTGATGTCTAACGTTTGCTACCACCTGAGGTATGTATGTGAACATTTGTAAAATCAGTGTTTCCCTATTTTATCGCTCCTTTTGGTTGATCCTAGCTTAGGTGGTTAGATCACCATGCTGATAACGCATTGTTCGTGGGCCCGACCCTCGGGATGGGCAGGTTTTTTGTTTGTTTGTTTTTTTTTGGGGGGGGGGTGGGGGGGGGGGTTCATTGATGCTTTTGGTTGAGCTGTAGACTCAAGATACGATGTCTCGAATTCAATTCCAGCCTGCAAAATTGAAAACTGGCCATTTTGCTGCCCATTATAAAGCTCCAATCATTCTGGTTGTGTCAGCTTAGTTTTTCATACATCCCGTTCTCCCCTTCTCCATTTCATCCACGTTTGAAGGCCTTGCCAGCGACTTTACCAGATGATTGCTGGCAAATTGGATGGAGCGCATGTGCAGTTGTCTGAGTGCGATGAATCCTGCTTGATCAGACAAAATTGACGAAATCGCCAGAGAGAAGGGGAGGGAGAGGATACGATGCAAGGGGGGCAAGGAGGGAGAGTAGAAAAAGTCGCCCGCTGGTGACGACAGGTTAAAAGCCTGCCAGTAGGACGTGGTACCGGTGCTGACGTTCACTCACCAGCTGGCTCTTGTCCTACAAGGATTGCCCAGAAACGCGTTTCCTAGACGTGGCGTTTTGTGGCGTCTGCTGTTTTAACGCGGTGTTTTAAAGCTCGTTGACTCCCGCACCCTATTCACCAACTGCAAAAGCTTAATCCTTTGATTCCGTCATCCTATCTACCAGCTTCCTGGAGGAAGCTGGTGAACAAGACGAGGGAATCAAAGGGTTAAGTTTTTGCTTTGCTAGCATAGTTACCAATGCATTATGCTGGTGGACAGGGTGCGGAAATCAAAGGGTTAAACGCTTTAAAACAGATTTATACAGAAGTTTGTAGTTTTGTTGTTTTGGTGAAGAGGGATTTCACAGGCCCGTTAGCTCAGCCTGTTTAAACGCCTCGCTGACAACGCAGAGGTCGTGGACACGACTCTCAGGCGGGCCACAGGTTTTTGCTGCAACATCAAAACTGGCTTGTTTGCTGCCCAGTTTCAGCTTAACCCTTCGACTCCCACACCCTGTCCTCCAGCATCCTGCGTTGTGAACCATACTAGCAAAACCAAAACGTATCCATTTGACTCGTTCACCCTAACCACCAGCTTCTAGCAGGAAGTTGGTGGATAGGATGAAGGAGTAAAGGGTTAAGTTTTTGCAGTTGGTGGATAGGGTGCGAGAGTCAAAGGGTTGGGTGATTCATCGCACTTGGGCAGGTTTATATGTGCCCCATACAAATCTGCTAGTAGGTATCTTGTAGATTCATTGAGTCTGTGCAAAGGCTTAAACGCTGGCAAGATCTTGAAATAGAGGGGGACCTGTGAAACACTATACTGACACCACCACAATGAGTGGAGCGTTAAGATGGGTAGCGAACAGACCAGTGTTTATGTTACAGGCTAGGATTGAACTCGAGACATCAGGTCTTGGTCCCTGGATCTATGAACAGACCAGCCAGGCCGCTTAAAACTCTGTGGCCTACCTGAGTGCCAAACCCACCATCTCTGCGGAATGTTAGTAATGTTTCAAACGCTTTGGAATGGGAGGAATGTTAGTGCAGTGTTTCAAACGCTTTGGAATGGGAAGAATGTTAGTGCAGTGTTTCAAACGCTTTGGAATGGAGGGAATGTTAGTGCAGTGTTTCAAACGCTTCGGAATGGAGGGAATGTTAGTAATGTTTCAAACGCTTCGGAATGGAGGGAATGATAGTAATGTTTCAGACGCTTCGGAAAGGAGGGAATGTTAGTGCAGTGTTTCAAACGCTTCGGAATGGAGGGAATGTTAGTGCAGTGTTTCAAACGCTTTGGAATGGTAGGAATGTTAGTGCAGTGTTTCAAACGCTTCGGAGTGGAGGGAATGTTAGTGCAGTGGTGTTTCAAACGCTTCGGAGTGGAGGGAATGTTAGTGCAGTGTTTCAAACGCTTCGGAAAGGAGGGAATGTTAGTGCAGTGTTTCAAACGCTTTGGAATGGAGGGAATGTTAGTAATGTTTCAAACGCTTCGGAAAGGAGGGAATGTTAGTGCAGTGTTTCAAACGCTTTGGAATGGGAGGAATGTCAGTGCAGTGTTTCAAACGCTTCGGCGTGGAGGGAATGTTAGTGCAGTGGTGTTTCAAACGCTTCGGAGTGGAGGGAATGTTAGTGCAGTGTTTCAAACGCTTCGGAAAGGAGGGAATGTTAGTGCAGTGTTTCAAACGCTTTGGAATGGAGGGAATGTTAGTGCAGTGTTTCAAACGCTTTGGAATGGAGGGAATGTTAGTGCAGTGTTTCAAACGCTTCGGAATGGAGGGAATGTTAGTAGTGTTTCAAACGCTTCGGAGTGGAGGGAATGTTAGTGCAGTGTTTCAAACGCTTTGGAATGGGAGGAATGTTAGTGCAGTGTTTCAAACACTTCGGAATGAGATGCTTAGGAGAAGATGCAACGGGGTGTGATCAAAACGGTGGCAACCATTGCTGGTTCTTGTCTACCAGTAGTCAGCTCTGCAGAGTACTTAGAAAAAAAGGAAGAGGGCAAAAAATCGCGTTTCCAGTTATAATTTTGTTTGCCACCATCTGCTTTTAAATCCAATTTTCAAAAAAACCTGCCTCTTGCCCCAACAGTGATTTCTACAACTGCTTCTTTTCCTCAGTTTGTGTAGGTATTTCTTTTAATAATAAATATTGTAAGATAGTCCTTGTCCATTGTATGTGTATGCCTGGTGCGTGAATGTGCTTTGATTTGAATTGTCAAGATTTGGCGCCGTATAAATCCTGTAACTATTATTGTTATATATTTCGCCCAGTTTCGCGTCTTAGTGTCCTCCCTCCTCCTCTCCCCCATCCCCAACAAATAATCTCCAAGAGAATGCTGTGCAAAAAACAAAACAAAACAACACAAAAGAAAACAAACAAACAAAAAAAGCAAACATGCAGTAGTTTTCTTTTTGACGTGAAGTCTGTCTTGTGTCTCTGTGTTGCCACTATTTTAAACATTGATTATATAAAATGCGATAAGAATGATAACAATAATAAAAATAACAACAAAAACAAAAACAATAATGTAGTAATAATAATAATGATAGTAATTATAATGGTTTTTATTATCATTGTCATCATTGTCATTGTCATTATTATTGTTGTTGTTGTTGTCAACATCATCATGATCATTATTTCCATTCTTCCTCTCAACATCATCATCATCATTAGTATCATTATTCCTCTTCTTCGTCTTCTTTTTCTTCTTCTTCCTTTTCTTCTTCTTTTTAACCTTATTATTATTTTTATTATTATTATTATTATCATTGTTAATATTATTATTATTACTGGTATTATTATTATTAAAAAGAAGAAAGGGTGAAAAAGAAGAAAAATACAGCTGTCCCTACTTGAAACTATCAGGTGTCAATGTAGGTAGCAGAGACCTTGCGGTCAGCAAGCTATACAAATGCCTGGCTGGAAGATCTTAACATGACTGCGACATTCGTTCCCGAGAACATGTAATTATAACTGAGTGAAATTCAGTTAAAAATATATCACGTGATTATCGTTTCAAGTTTATATGCTTTAGAAATCATATGTAATTATAATTCAGTGTAATTTAGTTAAAAATCAATCACACCATTATCGTTTCAAGTTTACATGCTTTAGAAATCTTTCCCATACGTGTGATCTGATACGGTGAAATCTGTTCTCTTGTAAAAACTTAAAAGTTGCATCTGGAGGAACATCTCAGAAGTTCTTTAAGGAGCTTATTCTCACATTGTGTAATTCCAAGCATTCTATAAGAACGTGTTTAATGCTAAGTGGCTCTGTGCATTCAGATTATCACATGAGAATTCCAGTTTGTGTTTGACGTTTCCACTTATCCCGTCCTGAAGCTAGTGTTATTTACTGCCTTTCAAAGCCATTGACAAGTAGGGCAGCAACGAAAACCCTCCACTCCTGTCCGTTCTGGGCCAGCCTCTGTACGGTAACCCAGGTATATTTCAGGATCTTGAATTTTCTTTCTGCTGTTCGTTGCCAGGTGTTCCGGGGTCTCTCATAGGCTGATACAATACTAGTATGAAAAATACAGACTAGGTAAAACATAGGCTAGATAGGGCCTCAGGACCTGTCCAGCTCATGGGTTTATATGCAGGCTTAAGGCGTGTGCCATGATCACAGTACACATGGCACCTGTGACGTTAGTGCATGTGGAATTCATTCCGAGCGCGGAGACGTCAGCTTAATAAACTGAAACAGAAACATCCTCTATTCGTCGCTAAGTTTTCCTAGGTCTTTCTCTCTCGAGTGTTACTTACTAGTGTCCATGAGCTTTCCATAGTATGTCTTGTACACATGACCGTGCCCAAAAGTGCTTTGTTTTGGTGATCAGACGAGAACTGGTGTTTTTAACGTAGTTTAGCTTACCTATTTAGATACATTTACTTCACATGTTGTTTGCTGCAGCAGTGCGATAAGAACTGTCTGAACACAGAGATGCAGTGCGTCTTGAGGAAACCAAAAAGTGAAACGTGAAAACTCACACTAGTCCACATCCCGAGTTGTCTTCTCATTACAATCACGAGAGTAGTTCGTTCTGTACCAGAGAGATCCGCAATCGCGCAGGACGCGGTGTCACCGTTGAACTCTGCAGGAGAGTCTGGAACTAAATTCGAACCACAGACAGAAACCTGCAGCGCGCGCGCGCGCGTGTGTGTGTGTGTGTGTGTGTGTGTGTGTGTGTGTGTGGCTTCAGCATAATCACGTTGTGTGTGTGTGTGTGTGTGTGTGTGTGTGTGTGTGTGTGTGTGTGTGTGTGTGTGTGTGTGTGTGTGTGTGTGTGTGTGTGTTAATATGTGTGTGTGTGTGTGTGTATGTCGCTTCAGGATAATCACATTGGTGTGTGTGTGTGTGTGTGTGTGTGTGTGTGTGTGTGGTGTGTGTGTCTGTGCCTCTGTGTGTGTCTGTGTCTATGTATATGTGTGTCTGTGTCTATGTATGTGTGTGCGTGCGTGTGTGTGTGTGTATGTGTCTGTGTCTGTGTCTATGTATGTGTGTCTGTGTCTATGTATGTGCGTGCGTACGTGCGTGTGTGTCGCTTCAGCATAATCACATTGTGTGTGTGTGTGTGTGTGTGTGTGTGTGTGTGTGTGTGTGTGTGTGTGTGTGTGTGTGTGTGCGCGCGCGCGCGCCAGCTATGGTGTATTCGTTATTTCTATTCACATGTGTGCTTTTAGACGGCCAGTTAAAAAAAAGTGTGCATTTGTGTGACGCTTCTACATACATCATGTGTGTGTATGTGCGCGCATCTGTACGCACATTCGTGCATGGTATGTGTGTTCGCCCGCGCGCTGGTGAATGCATAATCATGTGCGTGCATGCAGATGTGTACGTGAAAAAGATACAGGCACTGTGTCGGTACATGTAACTGGTATCTTCAGCAATCACTTGTTTTGTGGCACTTGGCCATACGTTTGTGAGCGTGTGACAATTTGACCGACTTGTCTGTTGTTGGGGGTAACTTGACTTAATTTGCGCCTTGCTGAATGATTGTGCTGGCGCCTTCTTGCTATGGATACACAATCAGAATCAGCTGCTAGCATGGACTGTTAACCCTGGGGGAAAAGAATAATCAGAAACGACTGCTTATGTTTTCAATGACTGTTTTTTCTGAGATGTTTTCAGCTGTTTGGAAAAGTTTGAAAAATGAATGACAAATGACTTGCCAGTGTTCTTATGGACTGTAAACCGTTTGAAAATGAATCAGAAACAAATGCGACGGGTGCGATAGTCCGGTGTGTAAATCGTTGGACTTCCTGTCTGAAAGTTTGGTTCAATCTTGTCTGGGTACCGTCCCGCCTGGTGGATAAAAAGTGACATTTTTTCCCCGATCTACCTGGTGAACTTGTGTGCATATGCACTTTAAAGATCTTGAAGGTCGTGTTGGTGTCCTGTGGTTTATGGAAACACGAAGACACACCTGTATGCATGCCCACCAAAGACAGAGTATGCAGACAACAACATACCAACTGTGTATTGTGAGTAAAGCAACGTGCATACATGCATCGAGGAACAATCTGAATACTAAACAGTCATACAAATAGACAAACTTGCAAACTGCAAGTTCTAGCATGAACTGTTACTATTGGGAACATGATTCAAAATCAGTTGCAAAAGCAAGTGCAAGTGTACACTGTTAACTGTTGTATAAAACCAATCAAAGTTTTTCAAGCTTTGGGTTTTTCAAGAGGGATTCATCTCCTTCCGACAGTTCTACATGCGCTGCACCAAAATCTACCAGTAATTATGCGGCAGATTCCTTCAGTCTACGCAAAAGCATGGGTGCTGGCAAGGTCTTGAAATGGAGGATGACAACCAGTCACTACTAACAAAGCACTCGCTCTCATTATGACTTCTTAAATTTTCAGTTTCTGATTCCAGTTTCTGATTCATTTACAGGTGTGGGCCTACCGTCAAACTCGAATTCCATGATTGTTTATTGTGTTGTTCTGTTTACAGATCGATCCTCACATCGTTAAGAACAGTGCAGATTTGAGTGGCGCACATATGGAATTGTCCGAGTGTGATGAATCCCTTTTGAACTAACTCCAAACTCCAACTTCTGAATGGAAGACACGACACCACTCAGCTCAGCGCGTGACTTGTTGAAACTGTAATAGACATAAAGATAAGACTGTTGGTCTACTTCAGATATACTGCACGCTCGTACAGTAACATACTGTTGAGTTTATACAGTGTCGTTTCAAAAATTGTGTAACCTCCAACACTGACAACAGAGTTGTTCTATTTCAAAACTGTATGGTAAATCTCCATCTTATTCTTTTTGATTATTTTCTTCGAATTTATGTGCCAAATCTTCATCGTCTTTCTCGTGAAGTTGGGTTTTTTTTTGTGTGTGTGTTCTTTTTTGAAAATTGTGTGGTAAGCCCTACACAAGTTCATATTCCGCGCAAAGGCACGAACCTACGACTTTTGCTGCGATTTCCATTGTACAGAAATGTTAGTCTGCAGAAGGGGGACAAAGACACGAATACAATTTGAGGACAAAAAGTAAATGTCAGTGGGGATACCTGTATTTATATGGTAGAAAGTAAATGAAATCAGTACAAAATGTGTAGGACCGCAGTGTGGTTGTCAAGTTAAGGATGAAGATTAAAGTAAAAAGTGATAGAATAATAATAATAATCGAGTTTAGTCTGGCGATGAAATCAAGATTAGAAGAATTAGGCCTGAAACAGAATTTCAATACAAGTCTTTGTCGGTGGTCAAGTGAGAGTGTCTTGAGAACAAGGCTACAACAAGATGTAGGATTCGATTATAGCTCAGTGATCAAGGCTTAATTAAGCAGTACATTGGAGGTGAAGATGAAGATAATCAGAGTTCAAACCTTTCAGACCATACTGCTGACTACAACGCTGACTACCCTAATAACAACCTCTGCGACCACGGCCGCATCCTTGTCCTCGCTTTGGTCATCATCAACGTCACCATCGCTACCCTTATCACCAGCATCCAAGGCGTCAAGAAACCCTGAGAAAAACGCAGAAGACAGAAAACTGGCATTGACGTTAACCGCTGAACACAAACAAACAATATCAACAGCAGCTGAACACATACAAACTCTGTCACCAACAACCACACACGCTCAAGAAGTCACAACCACCAGCGCGAACAGACAGTCATACATACCCCAAATTGATACGGACATCTCTCTAATTTTAGGAGAACAACAAACCACCACCACATCTCCATCAAGGACTGTGAAACGGCAGCAGCAAGAAACAGTGGACACCACACCAACAGCCTCATCAACAAGGCCTACTGAGTCACACACAACTTCAATCATAGATCAAAGACGCACGTATTTCATTCCCAATCAGCAACGAGAGACAACGCTTGGTAGTTCATCAACGACGTTGTTCGCCAGGCCGACTCGTGCACACACACCTGTAATCACCAAACGACATGATTCACCTGTAGTTTCGAGAGAGCATCACACACACTTCATTCCTAGACAGCAACAAGAAACGAATAAGGGTGAGTCACTCTCTGACAACACTTCATCTACGTCACCGCAGCCGACGACACAAATGACGTCAGAGACTTTAATGACGCACGAGGTGGCCCTGTTGACGATATACCTGTCTGTGGTGCTGGTGCTGTCTCTGGTGTGCAACGGGACCATCGGTTGTGCCTTCTACAGCAAACCCCAACTGCTCACCGTGTCCAATTACTTCGTTTTGAATCTGGCTTGCTGTGAATTGGGTGAGTAGCTCCTTTTGTTGATGGTGAAGTTCTTCTTCTTCTTCCGTTTAGAGGGCTGGTTGGTTCTTTTCATAGAGCCATGGAATCAGAATCTGGTATCTCTAGTTTAATCCCAACCTGTAGCGTTAAAAACTGTCCTGTTCATCGCCCATCTCAATGTTTCCATCATTTTGGTGATGCCACCCTAGCATTTCATAGGTGTTTAGCCCACCCACCCCACCTCATTTCAAAACTTTGCCAGTGCACAGGGTTTTGCGTGGGCTCAGGGAGTCTGCCACATAACTGTTGGCAAATATAGATAGAGCGCATATGGAGTTGTACGAGTATGATAAGTCGCTCGTGAACAAACCCCAGACTCCAAACTCCTCTGTCCCCTTCTTCGATTGGTGGTAGTGATGGTAGTATTGAAAAAATTCTTTTTCTGTATATCGAATTTGGCCAAAGTGAACAATTTTTTATTTTGGTGGTGTTGAAGTGGTATCGTTGGTAGTGGTGATGATGGTTTTTGTTGATTATGACGATCGTGGAATTGTTGTTGATGTTAGTGACGATGATAGTGATGCCTGATCCTCTTCTTTATTTTATTCTCCTTTTCCTCCTTCTTCCCGTCATCATTGTCGTCGATTCATCTCGTCGCGTCGTCATCAT
>JAPXFY010000015.1:41402960-41440460 GCA_030674185.1 Monoplex corrugatus
CGATTACCTGTCAAGCCTACTTGAGATCTATGTTCCCTCACGTACCGTCCGCTCTGCCTCCGATCCTCTGACTTTTCGCTTTCCACGCACTAAGCTCAATACCTATGGTCCACGAGCCCTCTCTGTTTCTGGTCCGCTCTCCTGGAACAAACTTCCTCTCTCAGTCCGTCAGCAACCTACTTTTGTCTCCTTCAAGTCCGCTCTCAAAACTCACCTTTTCTCCTCTGCATAAAATCCTGACCTCACTCAATCCCCTCTGCAGCCTGTCTCCACTCGGAGGGGAATCACATTGCAATATATAATTGTATATAATATGCTCTCTATAATTTTCCATTGTTTTTATTCTTTCTCCACATTTATAGCCGTGTGTGTGTGTGTGTGTGTGTGTGTGTGTGTGTGTGTGTGTGTGTGTGTGTGTGTGTGTGTGTGTGTGTGTGCGTGTGTGTGCGTGCGTGCGTGCGTGTGTGTGTGTGCGTGCGTGTGTGTGTGTTTCAGCGCTTAGATTTGATTTTATCAAGATTTTGCGCTATATAAATATTGTAATTATTATTATTATTATTAGATCTTGAACGACTCTGCTTTGCAGTGTGCATTGGAATATATCCCGTCTGGGAAATTCTCTCTGTCTGTCTGTGTATCTGTCCGTCTGTCTATCTGTCTGTGCCTGTCTGTTCTCTCTCTCTCTCTCTCTCTCTCTCTTCTCTCTCTCTCTCTCTCTCTCTCTCTCTCTCCGTCTGTCTCTCTGTTTCTGTCTCTGTCTCTCTCCCTCTCTCAGTCTCTCTCTCTCCCTCCATCTCTCTCTCTTCCTGTCTCTATCGTTTTCTTTTTCTCTCTATGGAAGGGAGGGATGGGATGCAGGGACGGATGAATGAATGTGTTAGATGGAGAAAATTGATTGAATGATCGACTGATTGATGTATTGATCTTTTGGTTTTCCAACGGTATGGACAAGAGTTTGAGGGGGGTGGGGGAGGGGGACGGGGCTGAGTGAATCTGTTGAAGAAGATCGATTGATTGAGTGAGTGAGTGATCAACCGATTTGATTTGATTTGATTCGAGTGATTGAAATTTTTTCTTCGTGAATTTTCAGACGGAAAAGATTGACTGACTGACCAATTCAGTGATTGATCAATCGATCGATTGATTGATCGATTGATTTATTGATGTCATTTCATTTGATTTGATTGGGTGGTCTATAATTTCCAAAGGTAGATTCTAGAGTTCGGGGATGCGGGTGGGTGCTGAGTGAATCAGTTACATTGACAATATTGATTGGTTTGTATTTTCCATCATAAATTCTAATGGGGAAAGGAGGGGACTGAATAAATATGTTATGGAGAGGAGGTTTATTCGATTGATTGATTGCTTGGTTGGTTGATTGATTGATTTACTAATCAGTCGATTGAGTGAGTGATTGGTTGATTGATCAATCAATCGATTGATTAATTGGTCTTTATTTTCCATAGATAGAGTGAAATCCGAGTCAGGATTAGAAGAGATTCATGATCCCTCGTTTGGCAGTCTGTACTGCTGTGGGATAGCAGACTGCAGAAAAAGGACAATTGTCTTTAAAGGATTCTGCCATGTTGAATGTTGTACACATATATATCATTGTTCATTTTTCTGTAGAGTGTCCTGCAAGGTTGAATGTCGATCATCACCTTAACTGATTAAGTATGTGTGTGTGTGTGTGTGTGTGTGTGTGTGTGTGTGTGTGTGTGTGTGTGTGTGTGTGTGTGTGTGTGTGTGTGTGCTTGCGTGCGTGCGTGCGTGCGTGTGTATGTGTGTGTGCTTGCGTGCGTGCGTGCGTGCGTGTGTGTGTGTGTGTGTGTGTGTGTGTGTGTGTGTGTGTGTGTGTGTTGTGTGTTTGTGTGTTTGTAGAGTGTTCTGCAAGGTTGAACATTGTTCATATACCTCATCGCTCATTTTTTCTGTAGAGTCCTGCCAGGTTGAAATTTGTGCATATACCTCATTGTTCATATTTTCTCAAGAGGTCCTGCTAGATTGAATGTTGTGCATATACTTCATCGTTAATTTTTTCTTCAGAGGGACTTTTGGATGAGATTAGCACGCCCTAAGCACACGTTAAAGCTTCCACGGCAACTGAGGAGTTGTTCCTGGCAAAATTGTTAAGCAAAATCCCATTTTCATAGATAAATAGACAGGGATGTATGTATGAAAAATGGGTGGCTCTGCATTGCAGTGACGCACTCTCTCTAGGGAGAAAAGTCTGATTTACACATGGTAAATCCATTGTGACCAAAAAAATATATGTTAATTCACTTAATCGATATAATATATTGAAACGTACCAAAAGGTCGGCTAAAGGCCATAGCATCACAGCAGGTGTTGATCCAAGACTACAGGTTATTTTATCCTCATTGACTTTGTGAAAATATAATTGTAGTTGCCTAAAAGAACAATTGTATTGTAGCATGTGGCGGTGACTTCTCATTTCCCCCCAGTTCAGTTCATAGAGATAGAAGCACAGCAGAGGAGCTCACTAGCATCAACAGAACACAGTCTACAGGCTTTATTGATCGTGCTGTATTTATTCTGCCTTAGACGCCTATTGACTTCATCATGGTTTTACAGTAACAATATTGTCTCGACCTTGACTAAATAATGAATCTGCTGGATTCTTCAAATAACATTTATCACATTTTACATCGAAATATATGCCGGTCACATTTTTACGTACTTCTGACCTGTCTTTTTCTTAAAATTCAGACAGCACAGACAGTTACTATCTAAACCTACATGTTCTCCTAGTCTAACCATCTCAAGACTTGCTTTTACATAAGGCAAGATAAATCAGCAAGTCATACGCTTCTGAATGGAGTTACAGTAAGGGAAATTTGACATAAAAAAATACGCCAGGTCACTGAACTGGTCATCGGCACGTGGTTTAGCTAGGTGATGTGACATCAGTACAAGGATGTATCATCGGTGCAAGTTTAGTACATGCGTACCAATACAATCACACTACAACCACTGAACAGTTCAGTACATATGTATCAATATACTAGTTCACTGTTGACTGTTATTGTCTTGACAAGACAAACTGGAATAAAATCGTATAAACACAGAAACAGCAATAATGGGAGATTTACATCCTCTCACATAATATGTGGACGCAAATAATCTGTGATGTAGTTTTTCCTGGTGGACGTTAAGACTAAGGTTAACAGCAGCAGGTGTCGACATGATACCCGCCCCCGGTCTGTAATTTTTATGTCTTAACAACCTTGCAGTCAACAAGCCATAACAGCCCGCTCTGGGAACATTCAGGAAACCAGAATGTCCTCTTATCGCAGTCGTAACCCTGTCTCTCTCTGTCTGTGTGTGTGTGTGTGTGTGTGTCTGTCTGTCTCTCTCTTTCGCTCTGTCTGTCTGTATGTGTCTCTCTCTCTGTCAGTCTGTCTGTCTCTGTCCGTCTGTCTCTGTGTCTGTGTGTCTCTCTCTCTGTCTCTCTCTCTCTCTCTCTCTCTGCGCCTCTATCTCTGCCTTTCTCTCTCTGTCTCTCTCTGTTTGTCTATCTCTGTCTGACTGTCTGTCTGTTTGTCTGTCTGTCTGTCTGTCTGTCTCTGTTTTCCTCTGTCTCTGTCTCTCACGCTCTCGCTCTCTGTCTCTCTCGCTGTCTGTCTCTATCTGCCTCTCTGTCTCTCTCTTTCGCTGTCTCTGTCTGTCTGTCTGTCGTCTTCTCTCTCTCTCTCTCTCTCTCTCTCTCTCTCTCTTTGCCATTTGGTTAGTATGGAGTCTCTGTATGTACTTTTATCATTGTACACCTCCCATTGGTGAGGGCTGGATGTAAAAACATTGATGTGCTTATGCTGCTACCCTCGAAAATCTAAATGAATTGTGTTCTTGTTCTCTTTCTCTCCTTGTCTGTCTCAACTGTCTCAAGTGGGTAAACGCCTGACTTCCAAGCTGGTCCTGGGTTCGATCCGCCTGGATAATTATGAATAAGTAAATTAATGTAATAGAATGAAATCATATAGAATAAGATAAGCTTAAATTCAAACACGAAATAAATGAATAAGCGAAACAAGATCACGTTTTTTTTTATTTCATTAGTCCCTGTCAGGCATAGGCCTCTTATAAATAAATAAACATATAAACGAATGCTTGTATGAATGAATGAAAAAATGTCGATGTTATTCTTCTTTACACTGAAGTCAGAACTCTAGATCTTGTCTGAATTAAACTTCGCAAAACGAACAAGTTAAGGCCTTTGTTTTTTATACGGTTACAGTACACAGAACATCAACTGGCTGGTGGCATTCGTTGGAGAACACTTTTTTTTAAACTAAACTCAAAATATCGTGCGAAAAAAATGCTACTGTAAAACTATGTTCAAAACAATGTTTGAGAGGAAGGGGAATATTGTTACAGTTTTAAAGCTTCATCAGAACTCATTTAACTGGGTCTTCTTGGCATCGTTCGTCATTGACCTCTGTCAATTAGTAAGTGAATGCTTTATTCAAAACTGATCTTTTGAGAGAGAGAGGAGAGAGGAGTTTGTTGTTCTTGAATACACAAGGATACAGTTTTTAGACCGAAGCTCTAGTTTTCCAACCTGCCCTTAGCATAATTACACGCACATAAAACATACAATACACATCCACACCGTTTCAGATATGGAAAAGACTTGGAATATCCAGGCTGCTCAAAAATCAACAGTATTCATATGAAAAAGATGAACAAAGATATAATGTATATAGATATTTCTGTGTAATAATATATACTGATATTTTCATATTCAGCTTGTCCATAAATGGTTTTATTTCTGTCAGTTTTGACCACATCCGTGTTCAGTAGTTAGCTGCTCAATCATTGAGAAGAAGAGAGAGAGAGAGATTTAAAAGTGTGTGAGAGAGAGAGAGATTAAAAGTGTGTGGTTGTGTAGAGAGAGAGAAACAAGACGGGACAGGGCACACAACACACACACACACACACACCCCACACACACACACACACACACACACACACACACACACACACAACACCACCACACACACACACACACAACACCCGTCTAAAAGCACGTATGTGAACAGACGTTAAAAGAAATAACGAACGAACACACACACACACACACACACACACACACACACACACACACACACACACACACACACACACACACACACACACACACACACACACACACACACACACAAAGACAGACAGAGACAGAGACAGAGAGGTTTAAAAGTGTGTAATCAACATTTATTGATTCTGATTTTTCTTGCTTTTGACCTAAGGCGAAAGAACGACAAATTTAAATGCTACTTGACCTGCTGCCACAATCCAGTACGCACACCCCTACCCCTTCGCTCTCTCCCGTTTTCTCTGTCAGAAGACTACCAAATGCTGATTGGTGTTTAACGTAAAGTTGATTGAGCTACAGATTGGAAAGGTTTCTGTGGCTTGTGACAGATAACCCTCCCTTCCACAGTAGACCCACCCCCTTCCCTCTAGAGGTTTTATTTTTGGGATGGGGGTGGAGGGGTGAAAGAGATGCGACAAAAACAAGACAGGTGGTTAAGCCATTATAACACATTCCATTTTTAGACTAAAATTATTAGGGAAAATCTATATTTTGTAGGCCTACTTCCCAAGGTCACTGTGATTTAAAGAAACCAGATGAAATAAAACGTGATGTGCGTCGAGGACAAGTGTGGATTGTCGCAACAGTGGAAGCAGATTTTAAGTATTGTCAGAAGTTCTTGAAAGAGTGCTGTTCACGTACATCCCTCAAAAAGTGCTGATTTTGACACTTTTTATTATCCGTGTGACTTTGACCTTGACATCTTGTCTTCCAAATTTATGCATTTGTGACTTTTCAACGGTCCACACTTTGTAAATAAAATCTGGAAAAAAATCCACCAGAAACAGTTGAGAAAATCTTACATTTACGTTTTGAAAAACACGCACACACACACACATGTATGTACGCACGCACGAACTGACTGCACCTCCGTCCCTACCTACCTCCCTCACACACACACACACACACACACACACACACACACACACACACACACACACACACACACACCACACACGCTACATGCACACGCACACCACACACACACACACACACACACACACAAACACTCACACACTCTCTCTCTCTCTCACTCACTTCACACTCAGTAATATAAAACAATCTCCCGCACCACATTTTATTTCATTTTATTTTATTTTATTTTATTTATTTTATTGTTGTTGTTGTTGTTGTTGTTGTTGTTTAATGGAAGATTTTAGTGTGTCATACTGGCTGATATGACGCGTTCAGTGTTTTGGCTAGTGACTGTGCTTGTCACCTCTCGCTTTCAGCCAGGTCCGCTGGCTAGCACTGCTGCATGCAGCTCTGTGAAAACACTTGCTTGACGGCTCAAAGTTCTTCAACGTTCTAAAGAACCAATACTGTTGTATGGATCCAAAGTGTGGACAGTCAACACGCAAAGTCAGAACAGGAAAGCTAGAGGAGAAAAGAGCACCAGGTAGACCCAAGGAGAAAATGTTGGACGGATTTCGGAGCGGATGAAGACAGGAAGGGTGGGAGATGTACTTGCAGCAACAAAAAATAGATACGTATGGAGGGCCATGATTGCCAACGCCGTGTGGCAGGGCACATAATAATGATGATAATGATGTTGATGATGATGATGATGATGATGAGTGGAGATTTTAAAAAATGTTACTGATCAAACGCCATGCATTTCTCGTGTCTTTCAGTCTCACTGACTATATTCTCACAACTGTCATTTTCTTTGTGTGTGTGTGTTTCTCTCTCTTATCCTCCACATTCTTCTCTTTTTTTTTCTCTTGTGTTCTTTGCATCACAGTACATTGCACTTTTTCCCCCTTATCTTTTGCGGTGCTTATGTGTCATTATCCCCACAATGCTCGTTTTGACTCCAACACACCTCCAAACACAACAAAATTGAGGTCATCATGAGAACAAGGCACAAAAGGCCACAGAATCAGGAACAACTGTTTACAGTGCTAGGATGATCAGACTGGGGATAAGGTATAGTGATTAAGCCAGGGAGTTCTGCTTCGGATTGAGACTGCATGACAGGGTTGTACTCTGCGCTTATGATATATCCTCATGTCAACGAGGCCTGAGAGATGCAGACACCTGCGGTGTAGTCAGGAAATATAAGTAATGCCCTCGATAACGCATTCCTAAAGGGATGAGACTCGACGTTTGTATAATCCTGCCTTCTCAGCAAGTCCATAGCACGCTCAACTATGGCTAGGAACCAATCGGGACAGAACAAATCCACAATATTTTCGGGACTGACGGGGATTTGAGCCTATAACCTTTCATTTCTTTGCTTTTTTTTTTTCGTTATTCGTATGTTTTTTACGGATACTTTTTGTTTACTTGTCTGTTTATCACTCTGTGTTTTTTCTTTGACAGGTTTAAGCCTCTTGATCCTCCCATTAAGTATGGCTTCCTTGGTGCATGGACAGTGGATGCTGAGCGACACCTGGTGTCGCAGCGAGAGTTACCTGCTCGTGGTTCTGGTAGTGGCGCTGCATTACTCTCTCCTGGCTATTTCATTGGACCGCAACTTCGCCATTGTCAATTCTCTCCGCTACCCGTATGTTTTCACGCATACATTAGGCAACAGTATTGTTGCTGGTGAGTGTATGAAGTAAATAATAAAACAGTTAAGTTCTGCTAATTATTATTTTATCAACTATGATAAAACAAACAAGCAAACAAACAAAACCAGCAACTACAACAACAACAAAAAACACACAACAAAAAACAAAAACAACAACAAAAACCCAAAACAAAAAACAAACAAACAAACAAAAACAACAACAACAAAACAAAAACAAAAAAACAATCACCAACAAAAAAACAACCCAAGATGAAACAACAGACTATTTTAAGCCACTTGTTTTCTTAAAGTAGAACAGCTAGAGCACAAGTTTTGAAAACGCTACCTATACATTTGGGCGTCCATTTATTGTCTTATCTGAAATGCAAAATAACAGCAACAATAACTACGAAGCACACAAAGAAGTGGATTCTCCAGTGGAGAAATCTGCTCACAAATCTGCAAGAAAGGCGATGTGGCGATTTATCTGCTGCTCCGTCCCATTAGTCCATCAACGATCACGGTGAAGTGGCCCCGTTAGGTCATTAGAGTGCCATCAGCTGGGTGTTGATAACATACAGATCGTGGGCTTGACCCTCAGGTAGCCCACAGTTTTATTGTATATGTTGTGTGTATGTGTGTGTGTGTGTGTGTGTATGTGTGGTATGTGTGCGTGTGTATGTGTGTGCGTGTGTCGTGTGTGTGTGTGTGTGTATGTGTGTGTGTGTGTGTTTATTTTTTCTTTGTTCTTTTTCTTTTCTTTTTTAAGTAGCCAGTTAGTTCGGTTGCTTAGAGCTCCATGCTCATAACGCAGGGGTTGTGAATTCAACCTTCGGTCAGGCAACAATTTTACCCAAGAACTTGGTAGTGCTTAGGCCTGTGCGTGCTCAGGTATAGGGCGTGTGTCATTTTGGATCTTATCTTTCACATAGCGTCTTCTCGTTAGTGCACATCGACTTTATTCCCAGCGTAGAAACGCTATCTTGAGGAGCTGAAGTAGATGATGTTGATGCAAAGGACTTGCACCTGTTCAGGTACACTGTTGACGTCTACTAGTATAAAATTGTCCTTTTCACAAACTTGAATCATAACAAGCCATCACGTTAATTCAGCCGCAGATTTCAGCAGTTCTATATTTGTGAAAATGTCTCATAGACAAGAAACAAGATGTTATGCCATTCTGACATTCACCCTTTTTAACTAAAAGAAAGTGTGACAAAAAAGTCAGATTTAAGGTCACTGTGACATGAATTAAGCTTCAGTTGAAATAAAACCTGACGTTTATAGAGGACATTGGTTGATTGTCACGATAGGGAAAGTGAATGTTAGGTATTATCAGAATTCCGAGAAAGTTCTGTTACTGACCTTTCTTGAAAAATGCCAATTCTGTGCACTTCCCAACCCCATCCCATCCCCCTTTTTGTCTTGGTGACTTATCTTTCAACTTCATGCTTTTGCGGCTTCTCAACAGTCCACATGATTGACCAAACTTTGATAAACTTCCATCCAGAAACACAGATATTTTTTCTTTTTTAAAGAGAGATTGGGCAAAGAATATAGGATATTGATTTATGTAGCAGAGATTGGACAAAGAATGTAGACTATTGATTATGTAACAGATGTTGAGCAAAAAATATAGAATATTGATTTATGTAACCGAGATTGGACAAACAGTATAGAATACTGATGATTGGACAAAGAATATAGAATATTGATATATGTAAAAGAGATTAGACAAAGAATATAGAATATTGATTTATGTAACATAGATTGGACAAAGAATATAGAATCTTGATTTATGTAACAGATACTGGACAAAGAATATAGAATATTGATTTATGTAACAGTATGTATATTGATAAAAGATGTTGTGGCATACATGACCCTTTCTTACATCTATAGAAGTTAACTGTCATTCGTGTTTAAATCTGTGATAGGCACGTGGATATTGGGACTGGCGGTGGGGCTGCCTCCTCTCGTCGGCTGGGGCGGCTTCAAGTTTGACGAACATCAGTTTTTGTGCTCCGTGGACTGGGAGGCTAACCTCGTCTACAGCCTCGTGTTCCTCGTCCTCGTCTTCATCCTGCCTTTATTCGTCCACTGCTGGTGTTACCTCAGCATCTTCAGAGCCGCTCTGGGGCACACCAAACGCTCTTCTAAAATCTTCCCAGCTTCCACGAACACAACCACCAGTAGCAGCACTTTTGTCTCCACTGCCACCACAGCGCCGACGGTCTTAGCGAGCATGAATTCTGGAGAGTCTTGTACTAGTGGCACGAATTCAGGAAAGTCTTGTAGGTGCACGAATTCTGGAGAGAGTTACAGCCGCACAAGTTTGGGAGAGTCTTGTATTAGTGGCACGAACTCTGGAAAGTCTTGTAGGTGCACGAATTCTGGAGAGTGTTACAGCCGCACAAGTTCTGGAGAGTCTTGTACAAGTGGCATGAATTCTGGAGAGTCTTCTAGACATACGAATTCTGGAGAATCATCTAGGCATACGAATTCTATAGAGTCTCGTACCAGTGGCACAAATTCTTCGGTTCCTTGTAGTGGCGAGGAGAATTTACTGATTCCAATGGCGACTTCTCGAGGTGGTTTTCGCAGTACGGAGTGTAAAGCGGTGAAGACTATTATCCTGATCACTGCAGCCTATTTCATGTGCTGGACGCTGTTCATTGTGGTGTCTGTTCTCAAATGTGGGGACGTGAACGTGGACCCTTCTGTGGAGAAGGCGGCGTCTGCCTTGTTGTTTTTGTCGTGTATTGTCAACCCTCTCATCTACGGCTTCATGAACCGAGTGACAAGGTATTCTCTTTGTGTGTGTGTGTGTATGTGTGTGTGTGTGTGTGTGTGGTGTGTGTGTGTGTGTGTGTGTGTGTGTGTGTGTGTGTGTGTGTGTGTGTGTGTAGTGAGTGAGTGCATACATGCGCACATGAGGGAGAGACAGGATAGATAGAAAGATATGAAGTGTGTGTGTGTGTGTGTGTGTGTGTGTGGGAGAGAGAGAGAGAGAGAGGGAGAGAGAGAGAGAGTATATGTGTTCTTTCAGTTAACATCTTTTCATTATAAGTAGTAAAAGAAAGTGTTTATCACTATGTGTGTGAGAAAGGGAGAGGGAGGGAGAGAAAGAGAATAAATGTATGTCTGTGTGTGTTTTTGTTCTTTGTTTGCTTTCGATTTCACAGGTCAGTATATCAAGTGAAGTGCAGACCTGCCAGTGCCTGAATCCCCTTAGTGTGTGTACGCATGCAGAACATTAAACACGCACTTTAAAGACTCTATATATGCTTTGTCAGTGTTCGGTGGCTAATGGAAACCCGATGGCAGTGGGTGATGGTGAAAACAGTATTAAAAAAAGCACCTCTGTCCTTTTCTTTTGAGCATTCTGATTTTTTCTCGGATGCGTAGATGCATGTTAATTTGACCACACTGTGCAGGCTGTGTGTTGCTGCAGTCACCAAATTCTGTCTTTGGTGGGCGTGCGTGCTGGATGTTTTCATGTTTCCATAAGCCACCAGTGACACTGACACTAGTGACAGGATCTTTAATGTGCATATTTTCTGTGTATGTCACACACACACACACACACACACACACACACACACACACACACACACACACACACACACACACACACAATCACACACACACACCACACGCGCACACACATACACACACACACATACACACACACACACACCACTCGCGCGCGCGCGCACACACACACACACACACAAACACACACACGCACACATACACACACACACATTATACATACACACGCACACAGAAAGACACACACACACTAACACAGACACACACACACACACACATACGCACGCACACACACACACACACACACTTTCTCTCCCTCTCTCTCTCTCTCTCACACACACACACAGAAACAACACACACACACACACACACACACACACACACACACACACACACACACACACACACACACACCCACGCACGCTACACATATCAACATGCACTAATATTTTAGCAACATTTTCACAGCTGTTTCTGGATGGATCTTTACCAGCTTCAGACCAAAAGTGTACATCTTTGAAGAATTGTGATAGCTTAAATTTGGAAGTCATGGCGATAAGGTCAAGGTAACACAGACCCAGAAAGTGCCTAAAATCAGCATATTTTTAGGAGTATGTGTGAAAAGCATTTTCTCACCAACTTCTGATAATATTTACATTCTATTTTCACAGCTGTGACAGTCTATATTGTCACTTCAAGTTTCATTTTGTCTTAATCTTCATTGGCCTTGAGAAGTACATATTCAGCATTTTAGAACTTGATTTTTACATTAAAAACGAGTTTGTCATAATAACTTTGGATTGATAATGTTGTCGTCATCGTCATTGTTGCTGTCGTTGTGTTTTTTCTCCATTCTTTCGTGGTTGTTGCTGTTGTTAGTGTTATTGTTAGTAGTTGTTGTTTTGGTTCGTTTTCTCCAGTCAGCCTTATTATCTACCTCTTCCTTTGCGTTTTCTTCTTCTTCTAGATGATTTCATTGCCATGTTTGTGGGCAGGTTCGAGATCTGGAAGTTATGGGGTCGCCTGTGCCAAAGGCTGTGTGGACGACCTCCACCCTCCTTCCCCGATAGTGACGACGCCCTGTCCTCCACCTGGACCACCACTCTCTCTTCTTCCCGCCCCCCGACATCCGCCCTCTGGGTCACACCCTCACAGCGCGCACGCCGTAACAGTAAAAGTGTGACATGCGCTCTACGTGGGAACCTCGAGATGGTCACCATCCAGGAGGAGACGGAGATGGAAGAAGAGAATGGAGATGGCGATGGAGGTAATGGAAATGAGGAAGTGGGAGATGTAGCCGGGAGAGGTGGTTTTAAGGATGGTTTGTGTATAGATAGTGACACAGATGCTGTTTGTGTGAGCGATTTATCCTGTGACAGAGGAATTTTGTGCAATAGAGATATTCTAGAAAGGAGAGAGTTTCCAAATCAAAGAGATACCACCTACAGCAGGGATGTTCCCCATATTCCCAATGACAGAAATATTCCTGACAAGAAGGATCTTTCCTTGCAAAGAGGTGTTCCTAGACAGAGAGGTGCTCCCATTAATAGAGATGTTTTCAACAAGATAAATGATCCCAATAGGGATGAAGCTCCTTGCAAAAGAAATGTACCAAAGTGTGAGAGGGATCGTCAGCCGTCTTCCAGCTTGCCACCTACAAGTTGCAAAACCAGGTCGGCACGTCAGGTTGGTATTGCCAGCTCATCTTCCCTCGTTCATAATTGTAGTTGTGCTATAAGAGAAGGAAACAGCTACAAGAATACCCGCAAACATTTGCAGGGTTCGGACAAACATCAGATGGTGCTCAACCCAGGCAATCTCCCCTCTGTCTCACAAGGCCGACAAAGAACATGCTGTGTTAAACACCATCCTCAACATCATCGTCATCCCAAAACTCCACTCACAGATACGTGGGACTTGTTTTCTGTAGATACGAATCCGCCTGTGAAAGTGGACGCATTGACTTCAGCTTTTACCCATCAAAGACACGGATGAAATGGTTCATCACGTTCTATAGCCCTGATTTCATCCATCAGCTTCAAGGTAGGCTTGAGGAAAATCGTCCAAACTATCCAACAATTTATTCGTTGGAAGACTTGAAAACAAATGAGATGGATAAACATCCTTCACAAACTAAAAAGTCTGATCCCAGAACTGTGCGAGTTCAATCTGTGAAATGTTCATTCTCTGACCATGAGGAGAGATCCTGTCATCATGCTTTGGGTTCAGAGATTCAGGATGTGTGATTCTGTGGGTGTTACCATAAATTATGTAAATGTTAACGGCTATGACCCAGGTCCCAATGCCCCTGACGTATTGTTATTTTATTTTATTTTTTGTTTAAAGCCTAGCTGACTGCGTAGAATCATATCTGGGTTTCAAAATACATACAATACTGTAACAGGGGGAAAATAAGGAAGAAAAAATTCAGTACATACATGAATGCATTCACGCACGTAATCTAAGGAGATCTCCCTGGCGTTGACCACTCCGTCCAATTTATCACACAGACGTTTTAAGAAACATACCTGAATATAAATGTAAGCATAACTAACGACTCTAAAACATATAAAATCAGGCCTAAATGACCTAAAAGTGCTTCCGCATATTGCATTTCCCTAAAGCCAGAAAAATGCCCTTAATACATGTACTCAATTATATATCAATCCAAAGAAAAAGTATGTAAGACTTTATCAAACACATACAGGTGAATGGACCAGCAGGACAAAAAATGATAGGAAGAAACGACAGAAAGCAAAGAAACAAGAAACAAAGAGAATGACAGAAAAGGGGAAATTTCTAGTGCAGAATTTCCGCATGAAGAATCTGATCAATTTTCTGTGTCTGTCCTTCTGTCTCTTTTCTTCCCCCCCCCCCCCTCTCTCTCTCTCTGTCACAAACACACACACACACACACACACACACACACACACACACACACGTGTAAACATATGATGTACACACACACACACACCTATGCGTCTGTGCATACACAAGCACAAACACATATCCCTGGACATCACCACATAAAAACTTGTTTTCATTGATGTGCAATATTTACTGATGTTAGTACCATATATACATATGTACATGTTTGTAATGAAAATGTGTTGGTTTATACTTTATGTTATACCGCTATGCCTGTGATTAAAACTTATTAGCTGACATTGTGTAGTATTTTTATCTGGAGGTACCAGACCTGCAGTCTCTGGAAAGTGATTATTTTCTTGATTACAGCATAATGTCCCACGGCAAAGAAAATGCACAGAAATTAATGATCAGCTTCCTTTCACAAGCAAACAAACAAAAAAACTAAAATGTTTTGACATTGCAGTTTTTTTTAAAAAGCTTTAAATGTTTTCTTGCGATATTATTATCTGATTGGAGTCAACTGTAATTAAAAAAATATTAAAAACATTTTTTGTGACATGATGATTGGGGTCGTTTCACAAATTGCAAGTTCAAGTTATTGCTGTTTACTTTAAGCTCTGTGCACTGGAAAAAGTTTGGCTTCATTTTCTTCTTTATTTGTGTGTGCGTATGTGTGTGTATGTATGTGTGTGTGTCTCTGTGTGTGTGTGTGTGTGCACGTGCATGCATGCATGTATGCGTATGTCTAGGCACATGTGTTGCCATTGTTGTTTTCATTGGTTTATTTGATTTTTGTGGAATTTGATTGATTACTTAAAATGAAGTACTCAAGTGTCTTCCATTATAAGAAAAGATTTTTTTTGTTCAAAAATGTGCAGCACTTGTTTGTAAACTGAACCTTTAAAAAGTACAGAGGCATTTTTAAAACTATTGTTGGTTTGGAACCAGAAAAAAAAGAAAAACAAAAAAAAAGAATCAGAATGCGTATTTAATACAACCAGACAAGACAGGCCAAAATTTTCGGCCAATTGGCCTTTGTCAATTGTAAGATCACAAACAAACACCAAATATGAAAATTAGGAGAAAAAGACTGAAACTTCCCTGCTGCTTTGTCCAGTGTGAGAAAATGGAAGTTTCTTCTAATTTTTGTATTTGATGTTTATTTGTTTGTGATCTTACACTTGACAAAGGCCAGTTGACAAAATAATTGCGCCTGTCTTGCCTGGTTGTATTACATACGTGTTCTGATTCTTTTTTTTTTTTGTGTGTGTTTTTTTCTGATTCCTGTTTGCTTGAACATGCGCAGTCACACTTGTTTTGGACATTGTTGAATTCGAGTCTGACCAAATGGCTGCTTTTTCCTTGCTATTACTTTTTAGTCCTACACTCTTCTTCTTATTTCTGTTATTTTCCTGCAGTAGGGTGATGCAGAAAGAAATAAAAGCTTTCTCCTGTCTTTGGAACCAGAGGAGATTTGTCTGAAAATGTCACTCGTCTGGTCTCCATCTTTTCATGTAACCATTTCTTTCTGGTTTCCATATTATGTATTCAGCCTTTTTTTTCTCTGTTTTATTTTTCATTCATTGTTCCCACCTACTACTCATCAGTATTCCATCAATTAAATATATGCTTGCTTCCCCCCCCCCCCCCTCCTCATCATCATCACCAAGTGCCTTGTCACATGGTGTCGGCGATCATGGCCTTCCATCTGTTTCTGTCCCTTGATGCCGCAAGCATATCTTCCACCCTCTCTGTTTTCAGCCACTCCTCAAGTCCATCCAATATTCTTTCCCTGGGTCTACCTGGTGCTCCCCCTCCCCCCCCCCCCCCCAACACATAAAAATTCACAAAGAGCCTGTATCTCAGATGTCTTTATCTGTTCTTGTTGTTGTAGACGAGCTGACTAGTCAAGCTTTTCTTTGCCTCTGTCTGTTTTCATTCCTTCAAGTTCTACACAAAAGTTGGAAGAATTTAAGAAACTTTATATACTGATTTACTGTCCATAGTTGTTTTGTAGATTTGTAGATGGTTGTTGCAGTCAGATGGCTAGAAACTGCCAGCCTCCTATCAGACGTTTTTGTTTGTTTTGGTTTTTACTTTTTTTTTTACATTTGTGGGTGTATTTCCAACTTGCACTCGGACATACAAGTGGATTTTTAAATGCATGGCCATTTTAAATACCATGATTAACCCTTTGATTCCCTCACTCTATCTGCCAGTATCTTGCATTGTCAGCCATGAAAACAAAGAAATTTAACCCTTTCACTCCCTCACTCTATCCACTAGCTTTCTGCAGGGAGTTGATGGATAGGAGGAGGCAGTGAAAGAGTTAAGTTTTTGCAGCTTACGGACAGACTGCGGGAGTGAAGGGTTAAGGCAGTCATACTCCATTTCTAGGGGCATGTTTTCAGAAGCCACCGAACATCACCAAGGCTTACGGTATCTTTAATGTGCGTATTTCATGTTCCGTATGTGTATGCACTCTAAAGAGGATTAAAGCACTAGCAGGTCTGCGCCTGTGTTGACTTGGGAGATCAGAAAAATCTCCACCAGAAAAATATCCACCCTCTATCAACTAGGCAGCAACCAAGCAGGCTCAAACGTAGGCCTCCCTGGTAGAAGACCAGTGTCTGAAAGTCTGAGAGTGAACCTGCCTGGGTAACACGGGTAGACAACTGATGGAGATATTCCCTATCTCCCTGGTCAACATATGTGCAGATCTACTAATGCATGAACCCCCTGTGTATGTATACATATGCAGAACATCAAATACACACATTAAGCATCCCATGGAGACGTCTACCAGCGCATACGAACACTGGGGCTGTGTTGTAAGCCCCGCACTGCGCGATCCTGTCGTGGTGGACGTCTCCACTTTGGCATAACCTGCCTCCTGCTGTACCAGTCCGACACCACTTTTCGTCTTCTGCTTCTTCGTCTCCTCCACTGCCCCTGCCCTCGACCTTGCTGCTGCGGGCTTCGTCTCCTCCTCTGCCGTCTTCGCCTTCGCCTTCTGTCCTGGTGGCGCCGCCTGCACCTTCTGTCCTGATGGTGCCGCCTTCACTTTTTGTCCTGCCGGTGCCGCCTTCACCTTCTGTCCCGCCGGTGCCGCCTTCACCTTATGTCCCGACGTGTGCCGCCTCCATCTTCTGTCCCGCCGGTGCCGCCTCCATCTTCTGTCCCGCCGGTGCCGCCTCCATCTTCTGTCCCGCCGGTGCCGCCTCCATCTTCTGTCCCGCCGGTGCCGCCTCCATCTTCTGTCCCGCCGGTGCCGCCTCCATCTTCTGTCCCGCCGGTGCCGCCTCCATCTTCTGTCCCGCCGGTGCCACCTTCATCTTCTGTCCCGCTGGTGCCGCCTTTGTCTTCCGTCCCGCTGGTGCTGCCTTCGTCTTCTGTCCTGCGTGTGTCGCCTTCGTCTTCTGTCCCGTCGTTGCTGCCTTCGTCTTCTGCCTCACTGGTGTCACCTTCATCCTCTGTCCCGTCGTTGCTGCCTTCATCTCCATTTCGGCCACCGCCATGTGACTCTGATAAACTAAAACTATGCCTTTTTAGCGCTCAGTCAACATGCGCAGATGGCAAAGCCGATGTCATTGCTGACTTCATCGCAGATGAGCATGTTGACATTGCTTTTATCACAGAAACATGGCTTAACCCCCTTGGTCATGAACCTATACATGCGAGTCTCACTCCGAGTGATTACACTTACAGGCTTGCTTCTTTCCATCACTCATCCCGAGGTGGTGGTATCGCCATCCTCTACAATGACTCACTCCATTCCCGCCTATCTTTCTCGCAGTCTCTGCCTTTCTCCCATCCTTCTTTCGAGCACGTTGAAGTATCCTTCCAATCCACCCCTCACCCCATCACCTTCTCCTGTGTCTATCGACCTCCACCTAGCTCTGCCAACAAGCTCACCACATCCATGTTTCTCTCTGACTTTGACCAACTACTTGACTACTACTGCCTCTTACCTGGAAATCTCATCATTCTAGGTGACATCAATGTCCACTATGACAATACTCACCGTTATGACACAAGACATATCATCAACTCTCTGTCCAATCACAATATGACACAACATATTTCTGAACCAACCCATCAAAAAGGTCACATTGTTGACTGGATCATTTCTCGTGATCACCACAATTCAGCTACTGACAACTGCCTAGTTCTTTCTACCCGTCTAACTTCAGCCCTTCCATCTGACCACTCTGCAATTCTCTGTTCTCTTGACATTTCTCCTCCTTCCCGTACCACGCGCACAGTGACTCAATGCAATCTCAAATCTATCGACGTCTCCACATCTTCATCTGATGCCTCCCGCCTCCTTTCTGAAAAGTCACATAACCTTGCCGATGAATTCTATACTACTCTCCACCATCTTCTGGACACTCATGCTCAAGCCACAACCCGTCTTTTACCTGACCGCCCCCCTACCCCCTGGCTCACTCATGAGATTGCCTGTGCAAAACGTGCCCGCCGCAGAGCAGAGCGCCGCTGGTGCAAATCCAAACTCACTGTACATAGGCAACTTTTTCAAGCCTCTAAAACAAAAGTATCCACCCTCATTGCATCTGCAAAAACAAGCTATTTCCAAACCAAAATCCTGAATGCCGCTTCTTCAAAAGAACTCTTTACAACCATGAATCATCTCCTTGGCACACGAAAAGATTTACCTCTCCCAACAAAACACACAAATGAAGAACTCCCATCTGTATTTTCCAAGTATTTCACCACCAAAATACAAACTCTTCGTGACAGGCTTGACAGGACACCCTGTCAACCATGCCCACCTGACCCTTCCTTCTCTGGCACACCTCTTACTACTTTTACCCCAGTCTCACAAGAAGAAATTCTCAACACAATCAGATCCATGTCGTTCAAAACCTGCGAACTGGATCCTCTTCCAGGTTCTCTCTACTCTGTCTCCCTACTCTCCTCCCATTCATCACCGACATCATCAACACTTCTCTTCAAACTGGAACTGTCCCAGATTCTTTCAAGTCTGCTATTGTTCACCCCCTCCTCAAGAAATACAATTTAGACCCAAATGAACTGAAAAATTACCGGCCTATCTCTAATCTCTCTTTCTTGTCAAAACTCATCGAAAAAGTTGTCCTCAACCAGCTGAACTCTCACCTGTCTGCCAACAATCTCCTCAATCCTTTCCAGTCAGCCTACCGCCAGTGCCATAGCACTGAAACTGCCCTGCTACACATTCTCAACAATCTCCTCCTTGCAACTGATACTGGCAAAGTCTCTCTCCTCACACTCCTTGATCTGTCTGCAGCCTTTGATACCATTGATCATGGTATTCTTCTTTCTAGACTTCATCATACTTTTGGCATCTCTGACATTGCTCTCTCCTGGTTCACTTCATATCTATCAAACAGAAAACAAACTGTTCTCATTAATGGCACTTACTCTCAACCTGCATACCGGACCTGTGGTGTTCCACAAGGATCTGTCCTTGGCCCTGTTCTTTTCACTCTTTACACCTCCCCCCTGTCCACCATCATCAACTCCCACTCTATAAAACACCACTTCTATGCTGATGACACCCAACTTCAAGATAGTGACTCACCTGATAATATACAGCGCCTGTTGACTCGCACCACTGAGTGTTACTCGGACATTAAGAACTGGATGACATATAATAAACTTCAGCTTAATGACGACAAGACAGAAGCTATCCTCATTGGCACCCGTCAGAAACTTTCTCAGCTGCCTCCTCTTTCTCTCCCATTATGTAACACATCAGTCCCAATTTCTGATTCAGCTAAAAACCTTGGTGTCTGCATTGACTCTACCCTCTCCATGAACAACTTTGTTTCTCAAACTGCCAGATCTTGCTACTATCACCTCCATCGTATAAACCTGATCAGGAAGTCTCTCTCTGTGGAAACAACTGCAAAACTCGTTCTCTCCTTCATAATGTCTCGCATTGACTATTGCAATTCACTCCTGCTGGTCCTGCCTCCACCATTCACATCCTACAGCGCATTAAAAACAATGCTGCATGCCTTGTACTCAAAAAGAAAAAAGCTGACCACATATCTCCTCTCCTGGCACAACTTCACTGGCTCCCTGTATCAAAGCGCATACAGTACAAACTAGACACCATGTGCTACAAAAGCCTCAATAACCAGCCCCCGATTACCTGTCAGCCTACTTGAGATCTATGTTCCCTCACGTACCCTCCGCTCTGCCTCCGATCCTCTGACTTTTCGCTTTCCACGCACTAAGCTCAATACCTATGGTCCACGAGCCTTCTCTGTTTCTGGTCCACTTTCCTGGAACAAACTTCCTCTCTCAGTCCGTCAGCAACCTACTTTTGTCTCCTTCAAGTCCGCTCTCAAAACTCACCTTTTCTCCTCTGCATAAAATCCTGACCTCACTCAATCCCCTCTGCAGCCTGTCTCTACTCGGAGGGGAATCGCATTGTAATATATAATTGTATATAATATGCTCTCTATAATTTTCCATTGCTTTTATTCTTTCTCCCCATTTATAGCCGTGTGCGCGCGCGCGCGCGCGCGTGTGTGTGTGTGTGTGTGTGTGTGTGTGTGTGTGTGTGTGTGTGTGTGTGTGTGTGTGTGCATGCGTGCGCGTTTGTGCGTGTCTGTTTTAGCGCTTAGATTTGATTTTATCAAGATTTTGCGCTATATAAATAAAATATTGTATTGTAATATTGTATTGCATAAGCCGCATCAGTGTCTGGGGGCTTATGGATAAGGAAAAATACCCAGCATGCGTACTATTTTTTTTCCTTGAAACCTTTCATTTCTTTTAACATGCTACAAATTACAACTGTCAGCAAAGTAGAATGAACTGCGTAAAAACTGTAAAATGCATGCAGATCATCCACATCTTCCAATAAATGAATGTTATGTACACCAGCATGCACACTTACTAATTTTCCCTTTACTAGCTCAAGAGTTGGTTTTTAGCCTCTCCCTTTGCACCAAAGGTATCATGGAAAGATACTGCTGCATGACAATAGGTTATTCATATCGCTAAATCCAGGCTTCTGTACCACACACACACACACGCACACACACACACACACACACAAAGCATGCAAGCATACACTTAAACACACACCACTCCAACACATATTTTCTTTCTTTCTACACAAGTGTAGATACAAATGTGTTTGGTAAGAATGTTGTTTTATTGAGAAAAGCACTCTTGTGCAGTTAACAATATCATTCATACCATCCATTTAAAAATAAAAAGAAATAAAAAAAAAGTTACACCATGCTAAAATCTCCTTTTTCCTTAGACCCTGGCTTTTTATACATGTGACTTTCATAACTGACCGATGTCAACAGAAAACATCGGGTACAGATGTCTTTATAGGCACAACATGTGATAGGCTCAGCATATAAATACAACAAAAATATGGTCATAATGTGTCCAACATATGCTCCAAAGATGGTTAAAACCAGTTTCTATAGACAAAACTTCTTTCTTACAAAGTATCACACATAAACGCGTTTGGAGAACAAAAATGACTTAATATTGTTATTATATACCCAATCACAGAAACCCAAATAACAAAGGTAAAGTTGTCACATAACCCCAATGACGTACGACAGTGAGGTGGTAGCGACCTCACATTTTCTAGGGTCCAACAATATGAGGAAGGTGCCCATCTCCTGTCCCACGACTCTTTATCTTCTTTAACTTTGAAGAAAAAACAGGTATCCATTCACAGCTGGTTAGACTGAAAGCTGCACGCACCTGTAAACTACTCGGGAATGATCCACACCAGTGCTAATTCATGCTGGCAGATACGGAGGCGAATGCTCAACCTCTGTGCCAACCAAACTTCTCCCAAATAATGTCATAACTACTTAACACCTTCATGATCTGCTGTTGTGCCCAAACTGTCCAAAGTTGATAAAGATCCAACTGTAAAGATTTAACTTATCCACAAACATGCAGACACAAAATACATATACTATGGGTCATTCTGAATCAGTCTCTCCCCCTCTATTTCCTCAAGAAAAAAAATAGGAAGGGGTAGAAACAAACAGATGAAGGCATCAATCACAATATTACTACTCCCAATTATCACATACAGTTGTAGTGACGCCCTTTACTTAAATTATCCATAGCCACGATAATCTGACTCTCACCATGTACACATCATGATAAATCAAATTATTTTACCATGTATTTCTCATTCACCCTGTGTTCTGCATGAAAACCCAAAGAGAAACCAACAAAAGAACCTGTAAAATCATCTACGGAAAGAAAGATCATCCTATCCTACTATTTATCTCTGTGTGTGAGAGAGAGAGAGACAACAAGAGCATGCGAGAGCAAACAGAAAAGTCCCAACACTATACAGCAAACTTTCAATGATAAGACACAAAAGAATGTGCAGTTTCGATCATCAAGCATAACATACACACTACAACCCACAACCAGTACTCTATTGCATATATTATATATCATATATACACATCAATGAACGCCGAAGTCCAAACAGGCTTTGACAAGTTTTTACAATGCATCTTACCATATCAGTACTTAATGCACAGAAACTACATTAATTAGAAACATAATGAAAAGAATACATATTACAATACCAAACACATACACACAACCCCAAATTCACTCAAAATCATCTCCCTCAAAAACTTGGGTAATAGCGCAGTGCACACACATCCAACAACCTAGCAAGATTGTCTCAGGGACCACTTGTCAGTTGTGCAAAACTTAGGAATGTAATCTGTTCATCCCATTCTTTTTTTTTCTTTTTTTTTTTTTCCAGATTTAGCACTCAATATAAATAGATACACATGCAGAAACAGACAGAGGCAGAGAGGACAAGACATACACAGTCTCAGGGTTAAGATCAACAGAAAAAGGGACAAAGACAAATGGTCACGAAAAAAGAGCAAAAGAGAGAGAGCCAGACCAGCAGAGCAGAAGACAACAGGAAAAACAAAGAAAATATTCAATTTAATTCTCTTGTCCAAATCCCAGAAAAAGACTCCACTGCAAAGAATTCCACTTCAGTAAAATACACAATTTCATAAAATAAAAAACAAAGATAAAGCAAGCGCCAGTCATGTTTACAACATACCTCGTTAATGGTAAGTTATGAAACATGACCCTGTGATAGCTAGCTTTAAGTCAAATGACACATGAATAGTTACATCTAGCCCACAGTTTGACGTAACTGGAACAGTACACCACTTCGCACTTGTCACATGTGATACTGAACATACGGTTTACAAATCACTATCAAAACATTGTGGGAAGTGTGTGCATGGGTGTGTGTATGTGTTCATGTGTGTATGTACATGTATATGTGCAGGTATGTGCTACACAAAGCCCATCTCAAAATTAATATGTAACAGTGAGCACAGGACTTAGAATTCAATATGAAATTATATGATGTGATGTGCATTTTATGTGTGTGAGCATGAGTAGAGAGAAAGAGAGAGAGAGTTTGTGTGTGTGTGTGTGTGTGTGTGTGTGTTTATCCATCATGCACACTTGTTTCTGTATTATGAGACAATGAGATCAAACTTTCATTCCAAACATAAAATAAATGATGATACATTGTATAATTAACTATGCATAGATTCAAGAATTTGCAAAACGGGACTATGAGAACAAGAAGGGTGTAAATGAAAAGCAACTTAACATACTGGTATACAGTGATTGATACATCATGTGCACAACTCTGGACAGACTACAAAAACTTTTACAAAAATTGAAAACCCCATCCCCATTTCCTGACATTAAAAAAAAAAAAAAAATTCAAAAATAGATATCAATGGACAAATAAAGGAATGAATAATGGATTATGTAAATAATATAAACACAAAACATGTCAATACTAATAAATCAACATAAAGATAAATCTGTAATTACATAGGTCATGAATAATCACTGACATTTTATAAAGTAAATGCATAAGTTGTAAGTTCAAAGGACATGTATCATCAACAGACATAAACATACAACCTCTTCCCAGTTTGCAGGGTACAAATTTTGTTTAGTCTATTGTAGGACATACACAATGGGTGGATGACTCCATACAACTACACTAAATCTGCCTTAAGAAAAAGGAGGGAAAAAACCCCAAAACCTCACAAAAACCTCTTCACTCTAACTGGAGCATAAAGCGTCAAAAAATCTCCTTCAGTCATGAGAAGTTTGAATAAGCCAAGATAGCTCATTCCACATCTTCAGGGTTTTTCATATCGTCTTCAGGCTTCTTTCATCTCTCATTCAGTAGTCTGCCTGTTGGTCTGCCTGTTACTTTTCCCAGGTGGTGCCCATGATAAGCAGTGTCAGTGTGTCTGTTTCATTTCATCCATCTTGAAGACTTGGTCCAGCCATCTGCATTTCCTAATTCTCACCTCATGAAAAAAAAGAATCTTAAACAACCACGGCAAATGATACAAGCCTGCACATATCCCTTAGGCATGGGCAGACTGTGTATTAACAATCCATGGAACAAAAGACACAACCATCTACAACTAAGTGTTAGAAACATAACTACCATTTACAAGCAGCCAGTGGGAACTAAGCCAGACATGCAACAAACCTGACAAAGGCTACCGCCGATAATCCCCAACCCTATGGGCTGCAGGTTGTGAACTGCCTTCACATAAGAAAATCAGCTGTGAAATAAGCCAAGCTCACCTAAATAAATAAGCACTGCAAAGACGCAGAGAGGCGGCCCTTGGCAAGCCCACACACTTACAAAACAGCACAGCTCCCATAACCTATGATGGAGCCATCAGATACCCCCATAACCTATGATGGAGCCATCAGATACCCCCATAACCTATGATGGAGCCATCAGATACCCCCATAATCTATGATGGAGCCATCAGATACCCCCATAACCTATGATGGAGCCATCAGATACCCCCATAACCTATGATGGAGCCATCAGATACCCCCATAACCTATGATGGAGCCATCAGATACCCCCATAACCTATGACAGAGCCATCAGATACCCCCATAACCTATGACAGAGCCCTCAGATACCCCCATAACCTATGACAGAGCCATCAGATACCCCCATAACCTATGACAGAGCCATCAGATACCCCTATAAACCTATGACGGAGCCATCAGATACCCCCATAACCTATGACAGAGCCATCAGATACCCCCATAACCTATGACAGAGCCATTAGATACCCCCATAACCTATGATGGAGCCATCAGATACCCCCATAACCTATGACGGAGCCATCAGATACCCCCATAACCTATGACGGAGCCATCAGATACCCCCATAACCTATGACGGAGCCATCAGATACCCCCATAACAGAGCCATCAGATACCCCCATAACCTATGACCGAGCCATCAGATACCCCCATAACCCATCAGATACCCCCATAACCTATGATGGAGCCATCAGATACCCCCATAACCCATGATGGAGCCATCAGATAGATAATAGCTGCCTAAAGCGCTACCCCCCATGCTCACATTGTAGATCTTTTGGCCCTGATCTAACGGAGGGGTAACCTCTACAGAAAACCTAATGGACCGAATCAAGAGGCACTGGGCCTGCAGGCATCTTCAACACATGATGGTACCACTGAATATAATGCAGATATCTTCATGGTCATTTACATTAATCAAGAACACCAGACGTGACCTGACCATGCAGACAGCAAATAAAAGAAGACATGCAACAAACCCCTCAGCCCAATGAAAATCTTGGGGAGAGACCAAACAGTCACTAAATGAAAAGGAAGGCAGATTCTGTATCTTTTGGAGTGATCCTTTGTTTCATGAATAATGACACAATCGGATGCCAGTCTACATTCTCAGATCAATAATCCACACAACAGACTGAACTTTATGATTCCACATATCAAACAATCACCTCTGTTTCTTTGTGTCACAAGTATGCAGATGCTGAACCATGGTTAGTCCATTATTTCATGATTACAAATAGTTACCCAGTGTACATCTCATCTTCACCACATCCTCACTGACAACAGCTTCACCGAATACATCTCCATCAATAATCCCTTGATGGACAGGGAAGAAACTAATTTCATACATACAGTGTGGACGTCCAAGAGAAACAGCTGACAAACAGATACTCCTGTCCACCACCATCAAATAAAACAAATCACACATACACACTCCAAACTTTAAAACCAGTCAGAGCACAGCACTAAAGCCAGAATCATTTGGGTGAGACAACAATTATTAACAAGCATTACAACTATCACTAATGGTAATTATAACTAAAGCTACGAAGCTTTGCCTATGTAAGCAAATACACAATGCTAAGGGCTATGGAACCAAACTGTGTGCTTTATATCCAACATCCAATGAAGAAAAGCATGTGGCCCACACAAAAAGATGAAAGACAGGCATCTGATTTTGGGAAATGCTGTGAAGTCAAGCAAAAATCTGATGGTTGTGAAAAAAATAAGTAAGATTCTTCATTCAACACATTCAGGAGTTCATGCACACACACACACACACACACACACACACACACACACACACACACACACAAATGTATGTAAGCACACATTCACGAACAAAAGGTGGCACAATGGTACAAGCAAACAATCTGTTCCCTCCACCCCTCAACTTACACACATATGGCTCTCCATCACACACACACACACACACAGACACACACACACACACACCTGCACTAACTCACCAAATTTATTGGACGCAAGTGAGACAAATGTAAGCAAGGCTGATAATCTTTTATCTCATGATGCAACAAACGGTGAAAGCTACCAGCACAGATGGAACGTTTTGGCCACAAAGTGTGAGCAACTGTACACACAGCAATCCACCCTACAAAGCAGCAAAACATCACCAATGATCGTATCCCAAAGAAAGTAAACAAAAAAACACTGGTGAGATCACAGCCATTTCATTATAATCAGTATCTTCCTTTCACACACAAATACTGTTCAACCACTATCTTTTCTGCTAAAAAAACCAGATCACAAATAAAAAAGGAAAATGAATGGAGAAAAAACAAACAAACCAAAAACAACAAAAAACCTACAATAAGTAGACCTACTTTTGCTTTTTTCCCCTCAAAATGCTGAAGAGACTAATTTTGCATTATCAATATTATTATCTATCAAGGCCTACTTTTTTCACATGCAAAATTTGTATCTTTCTTTTCAAATGAGCCTTTAAAAGTTTTCAACCAGCAAACACCCCCAGCTATCATGTGATACTAGGTGTAACCCGCTACTGATGTGTGCACAAATATATTAAAGCAGACATGAAAAACAGTGTATAGAGCTAACAGACCGTTTTAAGGGAGATAAAAAAAAATATGGTCAACTTTCTTCTTCCAAACGTTTATGGCAAAATCAGGAAGAAATATTCATACAAAATTTTCCTACTAGTACACAACTGCATTGAAGAACTCATCTTCCTTCCATCTATTTTTTGATCAACAAAATACCAAAAATATCTGACATACCCAAAGACTCACTTGCAATTATTGGTCCATGACAACCAACATTCAGTAACAATTTTTTTCAATGGAAAAGATAGTTTCTCAGGAACACTGTATCTAGCTCTTGAATTTTATCACATTAGATTAACATTCTGGAAGGAGGAGCACAACAGAAAACAGATTAAGTACCAAAATTTGATTTAAAAGAACTCAGAATATTTGTAAAATCAGACCTTAAAAAAAAGAGAGAGAGAGAGAGAGATAGACACACACACACACAAAATGCCCAAACCAAAAATCCTCTAGGCCACCAAGACATATTAAGTACCAAAGCATAGAGCATCCAACCCCCACATGATGTAGATAATGAGGTTAAAGAGGTGAACATGTTTGAAACCCTGCTAACCAAACAGAATTCATCCTACCCCTTGCTCAAGGCACAAAGCAACAGAGGATCAATTCCTTCAGGGTAGTCCCCAAGGACACCCTTAACATCCCACACACAACCTTCAAAACCATCAAAGGCATTCCCAAAATCTGTTCCAACACCACTAAACAAATGTATATCTTAAAAAACATTTGACAGGTGGGATAGTCAAGAGGTTAGAACACTGGTTTTTCAATAGGAAGGTCTGGATTTGAACCTGTTAGTGCAGAAACTCCATTTATGTGTATATGCACGCAGAACATCAGATAGACATGATAGAAGATTTTGCAAGCAACGTCAGTTCGGTGGCTTATGGCAATTTAAAAACACCAAGCATGCATATCCCCGAAAACAGAATATGACTGCCTCAATAAAGGGGTAAAAAAGATGACCATTCTTGTAAAAGCCCACTTACATATTTGAGCACACGTGAGAATTGCCTCCATTAACAAAAAAAACAAAAACAAACAAAAACCCCCAAAAATTCATTACATATGTATCTCCATCATTCCAACATCAACATGCATCAATATACACTATGACACAAAAAAAAACCCTCCACCCCCCCTTTAAAATTACAAGCTCATACAGGAAGGCTTTTCTTTGTTGTTGTTGTTAGAAACAGCAGAAGAAATAACAAACACCAGAACAGACAATGCCTGAACAAAACCTTCCATGATAAAACAAAAATCAGACATACCACTGTCCCACAAAGCACAGAGGCTCAACAAACACATAAACAAGCAAGCCAACACCAATTTATTCCCATTTCTACTATGCAGTGAACCAGAATACAAATGTGAAATAAAACCACCTGAAAAAGTACATGGTACCTCAGCATCCAGAATCCTGACGGAATTCTGAGAAGCAAAAATTCTATTACATTTTCCACAATGGTGGCTCATTTCACACCTCTTGATATATGGCAAAACACACACACATACTTCTGTACAGGACATTACTTAACCCTTTGACTCCTGCACCCTGTCTACTGGCATTCTGCATCGTCAACCATTCTAGCAGAAGCAAAAACTTAACCCTTCGACTACCTCACCCTACCCACCAGATTCCTGCAGGAAGCTGGTGGAAAGGGTGAAGGAGTCAAAGGGTTAAGTTTCTGCAGTCGGTACATAAGGTGTGGGGGTCAAAGGGTTAAAAAAAAAAAAAGAACACAAAAAATGACTGTCCAACAATGTACGTTCAACAAAAAGAACCCACCCATCATGGAAGTTATCTGATGTTGCTTTACCTAAATCTAGTAAACTTGTTTCTGAGTGACTATTGTAATATGCTTGAAAGAAATTTGCGTCCGTCTTGTTTTGTCAGTCAAATACATGTTTTCAGTCTCTTTTCAAAGGTTTTTGGTCTCTTTTGATTTCAATGCTGGCAGTCACTTTTTTTCCAGGTTCTGTCAGAGACTGCCGCATAGATTGCAGAGTAAAGCAAAGTTCTTACACATGGGAGGGCCCGCCATCTGGCAGACAAATCTGTATTTCCATGCGCCCCATCACTATGTGACAGTTCACTTTATGACGCTTCAAGCTGGCTCACTGAGTGATTGTTTCCAGCCAAATCAGTGCATGGAACAATCACTTGGCTACAGACACTTTCAGTGCTGTACTGTCCAAAGCCACTGCTGAACTTTTCGGGGCTTCTAAGTGAACTCACTGCGGCATGCAGTCCAATCCATGACAATCATCTAAATTTGGCATGCAGTCCAATCCATGACAATCATCTAAATTACATTTCAAATTAAGTGAAAATACAATGGGACCAAACACAAAATGTATAATTTTTTTTCTTTCTTCTTTAAAAAGGGGAAGAATATATTCATTTATGGAACAGCACAGCAATAGAAGAAGGTGAACTAGCACTACTTTAGTTTGCACGCAGCAATCTCACCCTACTCTCAGAAACAAAGAAACCATACAACAAACTCCAGCAACAAAGTGATTATCTCGTCCTACACACATCCTGAACAATGGTGTTTTGACACTGCATGACAATCAAGCGACAGGCTTTGGTAGGAAAATAGGGTGAAGCTTGCAAGATTAAACCTCTGCACTCTCACTTATACAGAATGGGAATGCAAAGGAACAAACAAACACTGGTTTTGTGCAACACACAAGATGACAAATACATCCCCAGTTCATACAAATAAAAAGAAACCAACGAAAAAGAGATATCAACAAGCACTGTATTTTGTTGTGTACTGTAATAAGGTTCCCACAACACAAACCACACTTTCCTTTTGCCATCCCCCCCCCCCCCCCCCCTCACCATCCCATGTCACTGGAATAACCAATGATGGCATTATTTCAGTGTCACAGGAATTTCATGATAGAAAGGGTTTTTATCCAACTCAACGTCTGGAAAGACAGACATATCAATGGCCTGAAAATTAGACTTTTAAAATGTTTGATCTGGCCAGTCAGAGATAGAAGAACTAACGAAAGTGCCCTGGAACACAGTCATGACTAAAATGACAGGGAACAAGACTCAAATGAGTGCAGGAAACAATGGGTCTGTGTGTAAAGGCTCATTTGTTAGGCAAAATAACAGGGAAATTGCTGAATAAATTTGCATAGGATTAGAAAACAAAACACACTAATCCCAATATTAGAGTAAAAGCTGGAAGTCATGCAACATTGTCAAAGCGTAAAATTCTAGAAAAATATATTAGACGTTTTAACCTTTTCACTTCATCATCCTAACAGGAAGGTAATGGAAAGTGTGAAGGAGTGAACAATTAAATCAGGATAACTTTACCAGCGGTCAAAACCATTACAGTTTACGCAAGAAGAGCTTTGCCAGTGATAAAATCACTGTTGGCCCATTCATTCTGACACAACAGTATCTTACCATATCCAATTTATCTCATTTTTCAAACCAAACCCTATTTTCCTTCAATTTTATCCAAAACTTAACCCTTTCTCTCCCTAACTCTATACACCAGTTAAAAAGAGGCTGTTGGGTAAGGTTAGGAAGACAACCTTCATCTCATTGCTGTTCCTTGATCACTACTGACCACAAATATCATTCTGAACTTGGTAGCACACAATGATAGCCAAGACATGGAATGCGTGTGTTGCTGATAAATACATCCACTTTCAGTACACATTACTGCTGGTAAATACATCCACTTTCAATACACATTACTATCGCTTCATTACACACCAACATGAGAAAATACGAAGTCATGGTCAACACACACAGACAAGTAGGCAAACAAACAAACAAAATCAACCCATTAAAGAAAACAAGTGCTTTTGTTCCTTCTTTTTTTCTTAACACATTTTAATGAGACAATCACATCAACTTCCCTAGGTTAGACAACCACACAAACACAAGGGTTAGACAACCACACAAACACCAAAGTTCAGTGAAAAATTTGGTCTCCTTTAGTTCTGGTCAACTCCTCCTCTCCTTAACCACTTCCCTCCCTCACCCTGTCCACTTGCTGTGTGCAGAACATGGGTGGACAGGGTGAGGGACAGAAAGGGTTAACAATAAAAAGAGACTGATTAAGATCAATCTGTGATATCCACGTGTTTATTTCAAAATGAGTCGATATGGATTTCCTGTGTATGATACGCGTGTGTGCATGTGCGTGTGCGAGTGCGTGTGCATGTGATTGTGTGTCACAAAGTATACATTGGATCCTCTGCTGTTTATCAATGGATCTATATTCAACATGAACCACACGGTCATGCACAGAAAGGAAACGACAATCTCAAATGCATGAAGCTCATTAGCTTGACTTTTTTGTTGTTGTTGTTGTTGTTGTTACTGTTTTTGTTTGGAATTGCAACACTACCAAAAGTAACTCCTTTATGACACAATGAGTCTAGCAACAGCAGTCCAAGTATGGTACTCAAGCTTTTAAACTATCAAAAATAAATATGTTTCAGAGTTTGGTTTGTCTGTATTCTATTCTAATTTTGTTGCTGTCATGTTATAAATAAAATTCTTGTATCTTGTATCTTATATTTCATTAAAAAAAAAAATGTTATCGATATGGTTTGATCATCAAGTTTGTGGTTTGTTTTTTTATGTCCCTTTAAAACATGAAGTAATTCTATACTGACTGAACAAATAAGACTGCATGTATGTATGCGTTTGTCTGTTGCCCCCGAGTCTGTTACTTTAGTTTTCTTCCAATTCAAATAACAGTGCAGAGATAAAACCCTGTTACAATGCCGATGACCACAGTGATGCTGACAAAAAGACAACGAAAAAACAAAACTGCAACAATGCTAATGTTGTTTAAGAGGCCTTTCACTCAATCGTAGACACAGAACAGTCGAGATGGATGAAACTGATGTTAATAAACACTGCCCGCGAGGAGGTTTGGGTGGAGGGGAGAGGGCTGTGTGAAGATGATGATAATGTCAACGTAGCATGGCTGTCACATGTAACTGTTGTGGCTGCTGTTGTGTCTAAAATCCTCCTTGGGGGACAACTGGCCTGACTCCACGATGGCGACCTGCAACAACAGCAAATCCATCAACATCAAACTTACTGCTTTCATAGATTAAAAACGCTTTCAACAGACAACATCAGCAATTCTGAACACAGATTCACAGAGCACTAACAAACTGATACCTTTTCCCACTCCACCTACATACCTACATTTCATGATTTGGATTGCTTTCTTTCTTCCTTCAAGTCACAATATTTCAATGATTTCATGACTGCTGCAAATACATTACACGTTTTCCCATCTTCAGTAGCTGCGACACCAAACAAAAAACATAAAGTAATACGCAAAAAAGAAGAAGAAATGAAAAAACTCCTGACTCTTGATCAAAGAGACACTAACAATGAAACACTGCTCAAGACCTGGTCAAACTGAAATATTTATGACTTTTTCTCAGATACAGGCCTTAAAGTAAAACTAAAAGTGCAGACCCTTTCATACAAACAGTTTCTCCACACACACACACACACACACACACACACACACACACACACACACACACACACACACCCCACCCCATACACAGAGCACTTTGCTCAAGTCAATCTAAATAAATCTCCCACTTCCATGAGGTCAAATAAGAAACACTCAATAATTCCCTATCGCTTCCAAGACAACAAGACATACAAAAATACTGCAAGAGAACCTTAAATTACCATAAAAATTTCTAAGGGCAATTAGCAAAATGAATGGAAATGAAGATCAGGCATATGACAACATCAATAAAAAAAATTTAAAAAAGAAAAGAAAGATGAAAGAATTTACCAACCATCAAATTTCTACTGGCATTAAGAGACACCTTAAACTTTAGAAACATAAGCATGATTATGTATTCATTTAGTGTTCATGCTACACTATCATCTATTCATTTAGTATTCATGCTTGAAAAGCAAGACTACTGCAAACAAATTACTGTCAATACTCTAGTAATGCATCTCTTTTAGATATGTAACTGTTTAGAAGCAAACCAGGGTCAAAATGTTAACATCGTAGATTTTACTTCATTAATTACTATATAAGCTTGATTCTCATTTACAGCAGAATACTGAGTTACTACCATGCCATTAAAACACAAGCAAAATTGTCTTCATGCTTTACAAGAAAAAGGAAATTATCAAGAACGAGAGAGACAGAACGGGATGTTAAGGAGAGGGATAAGGTGTGGCAGTAAGAAACTGACTGAGAGATAATGAGGTGGTGTCTACCAAACAAGCAATCTCCTTTTATGCTAATATTACATACAGGAGGTAAATCTAACACTGGGGTGGGGAGGAAAGAAACAGAGAGATAACAAAGTCGTATTTACCCCAAAAAGCAAGTCTCCTTTTATGCTAATATTACATACAGGAGGTTATTGTTGTTACTGTTATTGTTGTTTAAAGCCCAGCCAACTGCACAGAGCCATGTCAGGGCTATAACTGCCTCAAAACATACAAAACTTCAACAGGATAAAAAAAAAAATTTAAGTACACATATCATTGCATTCGCGCACATAATCTAAGGACATTCCCCTGGTGTTGACCACTCCATCCAATTCATCGCACAGGGGAGATTTAAAAAACACACCAGAATACAAATATAAGCATACATAAGGACACCAAAACATAAAAACAGGCATAATAACTTAAAATTGCTTCCGCATATCTCACCTCTCTAGAGCCACAAATGCACTTAATACACGAACCCAATTATCAATCCTAAGAAAAAGTACATAAGACTTTATCGAACATATACAGGTGAATGGACCATTAGGACAGAAAATGATAGGTAGAAATGACAGAAAGCAAAGCAACAAGGCAGAAACAAAGAGAGTGACAGAAAAGAGGAAATTTCTAGCACAGAATTTCCAGAAGGTGGGGACACCATTTACACTGAAAGAGCCCCCCGCATCCCCATGGGGGAACATACAGGAGGTAAATCCAACACTGGGGTGGGGAGGAAAGAAACACAATGAGAGATAACAAGATGGTATTTACCCAAACAAGCAATCTCCTTTTATGCTAATATTACATACAGGAGGTAAATCTAACACTGGGGTGGGGAGGAAAGAAACACAATGAGAGATAACAAGATGGTATTTACCTAAACAAGCAATCTTCTTTTATGCTAATATTACATACAGGAGGTAAATCTAACACTGGGGTAGGGAGGAAAGAAACACAATGAGAGATAACAAGATGGTATTTACCTAAACAAGCAATCTTCTTTTATGCTAATATTACATACAGGAGGTAAATCTAACACTGGGGTAGGGAGGACAGAAACAGAGAGATAACAAGATGGTATTTACCTAAACAAGCAATCTTCTTTTATCATAATATTACACACAGGACATAAATCCAACATCATCATAAGCATACAGCAACAACAACAACAATAACAACAAACAGTGAATCAAAACTGAAATGAACAATTACAACTGACATAACTACACAGTGCAGCACATTGTAATTTTTTCAACGGTGCAGCATATATGTTATGTTGTGCTCCCCAAAGTACTATTATGGCAAAACAACAGAGGACAATAAGCAAAGGACTACACAAACCATACTGATTAAAAATGTATAGGGCGATAAACAAAAGGAAGCATTATACTGATGCACAGACATTAACAAAGATAATTAGGATAGCAATAAGGCTGTTTGCAACATAGTAAAATGGACAGACAATCCCTCAATGTGACAATATACAATGGGCGGATAATCCCACATATAATACACAAAGGATGGATAATCCCACATATTATTACAAAGGACAGATAATCCCACATAAAGTATGCAAAGTATGGGTAATCACACATGTGATAATACACAAAGGATGGGTAATCACACATGTGATAATACACAAAGGATGGATAATCTCACATATCACACAATGTATGAATGCCGGGCGTTTTCATGCCTTCATAAGTCAATGAATAACTGACATGATTTTCAAGATCTTTAATATGCATATTTGATGTCCTGCAGGTGCATGTCTTCACCTAGTTGATAGACAACTGAGGCTTTGTGCATTGACTGGAGGGAGGGAGGGTTTTTTTTTCTGTCATGTAAGACAAGTTTATACAGAATAGCTAGTTGTGTCATGATTCAGACCTTTAATTATTTATATAGCTCATGGATTTAGGAGTAAGCTTAACTCTATTGTGACAGCACTTCCCACAGCTGAGTTCTCCTGCTGTTCTGAGAACTGTCGCCTTTGAGTCATTTTCCATCGATTTTAGACAAAGAAACCGGCAAAACGTAGCTGAAGCGTTCAACGGAAGTTCCCTCCACAAGGGAAGCAACAGCCAACTACTAAATCATTAGCATAACAAAAGCAGAGGAAGTTATATACCCTAGACTGTCTGTTACTATGATCGAAGTAGCCCGTCCTCAGTGAGAGATCAGCTGTTACTTCAATCGAAGTAGCCGTCGTCAAAGAGTTAACTCTCTCGCTAGGAGCATCGGGATTTCCTGATCATGTCTCAACAACCCTTGTCTACAAGCGTCGGAGAAATCCGACTTGCGTTTTGAAAATTCGAGGGCTTTCAGTATTTCCATCAACTGAAACTAATAGCCAGAAATAGATTGCCCGGTCTTCCTAGCCGCGTTTCAGGCCACGAAGTCACTGTACGACGCAGTTGGTGAGTGGTCAGTTCAAAGTTCCGCGTTTCAGGCCACGAGGTCACTGTATGATGCAGTTGGTGAGTGGTCAGTTCAAAGTTCATGACCCACTATCTCCGCAACGAAGCAGACGACGGAAAAGCGACTGGCTGAACTATTACTCAACAACTCAGTGCGATTCAACACGATCTCTTCTTTCAGTGCATGTGGTGTGTGTGCGCGTTGGATTGTATCAAATTTAATTGAAAATGTGACTGTAGGAACTGATTTATTAACCTGTGTATTTTGTAAGGCATTTTTCACATGAAAACGTCTCTAATTTTACTTGTACCGTTACTCAGCAACCATGAGTGTTAGACAGTTGAAATTTCAGCATGTTGTACACCAATCTTCTATTATATGACCCGCCAAATTTTAAAACTCTCCGTTTTCATTTATTTTTATGAGAATTTTTCTCATGACCGATACAAATAGTGCATATCAGGGGAACGGGAAGGGGCATAATCGTACCTAGCGAGTGAGTTAAGGCTTGTGCCATGATCACCATATTCATAGCGCCTGTGACGTTAGTGCATATGGAATTCATTCCAAACGCGGAGATGTCATCTTGAGAAACTGAAAATGAAAACAAAGCTGGCGCATATCCCACAAAGAAGATTTAGTTACTAACAGGTCTGCACACATGTTGACCTGAGAGATCTGAAAAACTCCCTCTTTACCTACCAGGCAGGAGATACCCTGGCAGAATCAAACTCAGACCCTCCAACTGGAAGTCTATCATCTTGCCCACATGACTGCCACACCTGTCTTATCCATCCCTTAATCCCTTTCTTTCCTTAGGAACTGCTTGATCTTTGTGACCTTGATGCCTGACCTCACCTGACCTAAAAGTTACAGATTACAATTTTGTTATTGTTATTGTTGTTTAAAGCCCAGCAAAGCCATTCAAAAAGTGCACCAAGTCTCACTGAACACACACACACGCACACGCACACGCACACACACACACACACACACACACACACACACACACACAAAAACACCTGGAAAAGAAAATGAAGTACACATCAATGCATCTGCACACATAATGTAAGGATATGCCCCTGGCATTGACCACTCCATCCAATTTATCATTAGAGGATTTTAAAAAAACATCTGAACACAAATGTAAACATAACTAAGGACACTGGAATATGAGTCTTGTTCACATGTTTTTCTCACAGACAGGGAGGCAGACAGACAGACAGATCTCTGGTTTAAAAAAAAAAGACTGAAAAAGGGAAGAGATACATGATGGGGAAGGGGGGCACAAACAAATAAAAATTCAATTAACTCTTTGACTCCCGCAACCTGTCCACCAGCATCCCGCAGTGTCAACCATGCTAACAAAGCAAACACTTAATCCTTTGACTCTCTCACCCTGTCCACCAGCTTCCTGCAGGAAGCTGGTGTATAGGATGAGGGAGTCAAATGGTTGTTTTTGCA
>JAPXFY010000015.1:41445460-41567960 GCA_030674185.1 Monoplex corrugatus
TGCACTGATAAATAAATCGATAGGGACATTTTGAATCGAAGCAGATCTGAATGGTGTTGGGTGGAGCTATTTTCTGTGAAGTCAACAGGTACGCGCGTGCATGCATGCATGTGCATGCGTATGTGTGTATGCATATGTGTGCGTGTGTGCACACACAAATTAATAGCAACAAAAGAAAATGTAAATTTTTTGACAGTACAAAGAAAAATGTAAATTTATTTGATATTACAAATTTTTACATACCTGCTGCATTTCTTCCTGGGTGTCTCTGAAAGTGTAAAAAAAAGTAAAGTTCATGTCAGCACCGATTTTAATTCTTGAAAAACAAACACATCATTCTATGGTAAGATTGGCCTGTTAACTGTACTGCCCACAATGAGCAAATGGTGAGTACTGTCTCTTTATACTAGCAGAGATATTTCTATGTCTTCCCGGTCAACATGTGCACAGACCTACCACAGCCTAAGTCTCCTTGTTTATGTATATGCATATAGAACATAAATATTCACAATACAAGATTCTGTAAGTCATGTCAGTAGCTGACTTATGGACACATGAAAAGCACACAAATGTACAAAACTGTACACAGATCTGTTCTCAAATAATTAACAGAGCTATTTACCCACACTACACCTGGTACACAGATTCAAGAAACAACCTTTATCTTCCAAGACCAACATCAGATGGATCTAAAGCAAGCATCTCATTTTCTGGTATGTATCTCTGCAAGAAAAGTGTCAGGAACAACACCAAGACCTGTACACGACATTCATTGATCTGAAAAGGCCTTTGACACGGTCAGCCGTGAAGGACTATGGAGAATTATGGAGAAGTTCGGATGCCCATCAAAGTTCATCAACCTGGTAGGCCAATTTTATGATGGCATGCATGCACATGTGCTGGACAACGGAGATTGCTCCGAGACTTTCTCAGTCACGAACGGTGTCAAGCAGGGTTGTGTGCTGGCGCCAACACTGTTCAGTATGATGTTTACAGCCATGCTCTCAGATGCATTCTATGACGACCATGACACATGCATTGGCTTCAGATACAGGACAGACAGAAGGCTCCTCAGGCTTCAGGCGAAGACCAAGGTTGAAAAAGACTGGGTCCGCGACCTCCTGTTTGCTGAGGACTGTGCTCTGAACGCCACCACTTAAGCGAAAATGCAGCAGAGCATGGATCGATTTGCATCATCCTGCAGAAACTTCGGACTCACCATCAGTACGAAGAAGACCAAAGTCATGTCTCAGCCTGCACCACAACAGCGGTACTCAGAACCAAGCATCACTGTCGAGGGAGAAACCCTGAAAGCTGTGGACAATTTTATGTACCTTGGAAGCATGATCTCAAGGTCAGTGAACATAGACACTGAGGCTGACACACGAAAGCAAGTTCGGCTTTCGGACGCCTCAGGGTATCGGTATGGGACAGGAGAAGTATCAAACTGTCCACCAAGCTGAAGGTATACAAGGCAGCCGTTCTGCCAACTCTTCTGTATGCCTGTGAGACATGGACCGTATACGAGTGCCACGCCAAGAAACTCAACCGATTCCACATCAACTGCCTCAGACAGCTCCTGCAGATCACCTGGAAGGATAGAATACCTGACACAGATGTCCTCGATCAGGCCGGAATGACTAGCATTCACACCCTGCTCAGAAGAGCCCAACTCAGATGGCCCGGACACATCGTGTGTATGCAAGACACGCGTCTCCCGAAGAGACTGCTCTATGGCGAGCTGGCAGACGGCAAACGCCCATGAGGAAGGCCAAAGCTGCACTTCAAGGACACGCTTAAAGCATCCCTGAAAAACTTCGGCATTGACACCATGACATGGGAGGTCCTTACACAAGACCGCTCATCATGGAAAAGCCGCGTTGGCGAAGGTGCCGCCTCCTAAGAACAAAGCAGGATCAGTGGAGCACAAAAGAAACGAGAGCTGCGTAAGTCCTGGGCCAACTCCCAAGTCCAGAATCCTGCAGAACACGTCTCATCTGCGGCTGAGCCTTCCGCGCACAAATCGGCCTCATCAGTCACAGCCGGACACATGAAACGTGATGCTCCTTGGTCATCATCAATCACGATGGACGAACAACAATCTCTGGAATACCTTGCCCACAATGGACATCACTGACAAGCTTTAAACAAAGGCTTCACGAACATTTTCTTGATGATGTAATGTAAACATTTATTCTAACTGAAACCCCTTTTCTAGATCTACATACACTGAACAATTTTTATCTCAAATGCAACGAACATACTTTAACAAACTCTTTGCGCTATGTAAATGTACCACCCATTATTACTTTGTTATTATACTATTTCATTATTATTACTATTACTACAGCAACTACTACTATTACAACTGCTACTACTACCACTATTATTCATTATTATTATTTCTACTATCATCATCATCATTATCATCATTCTTCTTATCATACTTATTATTACTATGTCTAATTATATGCAATTCAGTTTCTGTGCATAGATATGTATGAATCTTTACGTCCAAATACACGCATGCTGTTGCTACTTGAAACATCATAATTTTTGTATTACTATTACTATAATTACTAAATGCTGAATATTCTTTGTTATTAACCCCTTTCCTGCCACAGTATTTGTGGCCTTTTGCATAGCTGTCTGCCGGGGCAAAATCTTGCTTATTTTTGGTATGTTCACTAATTTGTTCATTCCTCACTCATTTCGCAATGTATCTTTTCAGTTTTTGGCATGTTTTTTTTCCTTATACCCTTGGCTATGGTTTGAAGTCATGGTTATTTGATTTGGTTGAAAATAGAATGATTAGAGCTGACATAATGAGCCTTTTTCTAAAAAAAACATGCTTTCGGTACATACATATACACACAGTAGCACAAGGACCACACAAAACAGCAAAATTTGTTTTTTGTATATAATAAACAAAGTGAAAAAGTTTTCTTACTATTATCACTCTTCATGAATGTTTTTCTATGCAACAGTCAATATGTTCTTTGGTGTAGCACAGTGAAGGAAGAGACAGAATAGGTAGATGGCAGAAAACGGTCGAAGGGAAAAAAACTGCACTTTGAGATCTCCACAAGAGGTTGGCCAAGTTTCTAGTGTCATCTCCCATTTTTGCCACCAAAATTTCAATGACGAAAATCCCCAGTGGCAGACAGGGTTACAGGCATATCGACATGTCCAATACGGCCCCATAGCAGACACAGTGTAAGCAGGGAAGAGGTTAATGTAATATGGACAAGATTTTCTTCCAGTTTTACTCCATTAATTTGATTAAATTATATTTCTGTGCTTCATTTCTTTATCCAGCATTTGATTTAGTTCCCAATATGTCCTATTTTACTCCTTCCTACTGATCTATTCTGACAATATTCATCCATGTATGATTTATTCATTTGTCTACTTTGTTCATGTTAACAATAATTGACAGAGGTAATGAAAAAGTTTATATTCTGTCTCTCTTCCCTGCCTCTTTTCTACTAATCTAATTTGATGGTATTTATCCATTCATGATTTCAAAAGTTTCTAAACAGAAAGGCATATCTGCCTTCCTTATTCCTTTAATGGTAAATAACCCTCAACTTACTTGCTTGTTGTGTTATGTTAACCCTTTCACCCTTAACGACAACACCAACAACAAATACAGAAAATCATTCAGAGCTCAAAAGTGCCTGAAAGCACATACATTCTTGCATAAAAAATTGTTTAAACATCCAATCATTACATTTTTAACATGATCAGCATCCGCAGAGCATCTCACAACCAAGCCTAGAAGCGCAGTTGAAAGTGAAAGCGTTAACAAGTATCTGATAGTGGTAATGAGAAAGCTTTCATGCTCTCTCTCCCTCTCTCTTCTTATCCTTTTTCTCACCATATATCTTAACGCAAAAAGTTTACTCCACCTCTCTCTCACCTGTGCGCACGCACGCGCGCGCACACACACACACACACACACACACACACACACACACACACACACACACACACACACAAACACATACACACACATATAACTACTACTTTCCTACCTATGTCTTTCATTCTCTCTCTCAAACAACAAAAAATCCTGCTACACTTCTAATTTTCTTGGACATTATGTCATTTATTAACTTGTTGATGAATTTCTTTATTTCTGTTTTTAATTCTAGGCAGATACATAAATCAGAAATGGAAAGTTTGAAAAATGGCTTTCAGCCAAAAACTTCCACCTTTGAAAATGGTGTATAACTGTCACTGTCTCTATCTGTATGACCACCCCACTCCACCTTTGTATGTTTGTAATTAATGTTTCATCATTAATCTCTATTTCACGGGTTTAGTTTCAAGTAACATAATTCATTTCTTATATCTTTGTGCTTGTGTTATAGTGCAGTGAAGGAAGGACTAGCTCTACGACAGATCCAGAGAGACCTAATGCTACTATCCTTGAGTAATGAAATGTTTTGAAGTTTAGAGTTTGAAATTTGAAGACAAAATGTGCAAAAAGGCAGAGGAATAAGGTCCACCTACCTCACAGCTTGAGTTCCCCATGCTCTACTAAAAAGCCTGATTATGTTTTATGAGCAATGATCCAACTAAATTTGAAGAAAAGCGCTATACCAAAAATGACTTAAAATTTATAACATTTGTATGAACAGACATGAGAGAACGGATGGATACCATTATCTTAATTTGTTCACTGAACTTGGTTAACAGAAAACACACACATACACCTTCCATGTAACCAGACTCAAACACATTTCACTAACCCCTCAAACACATACACACAAAGAGAAACACAGACGCACATATGCACATCCATCTATTATAATGCCAAGGACCAACTGCTGGGTAAAGTAAAAGGTAAATGTACATTTACTTTATAATATAATCTTTCAGTCTCAAAAAATATATATGCATCCTTTTGGACTAAGAGACAGAAAACCCGACTCACACCAACAGGAGGCATCTGCTGCACGTCATGTCCTTCCTGCTTCTGTTGACTGTCCCCCTGCCCCACCATATCTCTGATGTTCGGAGCACGCATCTGCTTCAGTTCCAGTGGATCCTCGTGCTGACCTTCTTCTTCTTCATGGTGGATGTTGTCACCTCCAGGTCCTGCGTCTACCTCATGGTGGACATCACCTTTGACCCTGTCTTCATGGGCACTGAGGTCTGGGGGTCTGACCTGGTGGTCCTCATTCTTCACTTCTTCCTGATGCTGTGCACCTCCGTGCTGACCATCCACCTTGGTTTGAAGGGGGAAAAAAATCGAAATGTTCATTTCTGGAATATGAACAATTATTACTATCACTGCGTTTAAAGCCAAGCCAACTGCTCAGAGCCATATGAGGACTATAACCATCTCCAATAAAATGCACACTCCTTAACATATTGATGACCCTGGAAAACCTGGAAAAGGAAATTAAGCATACATATCATTGCATCCACACAAATAAAGATATTACCCTGACGCTGGCCTTTCCACTGAATTTATCACCCACAGGGATTATCAAAACAAACCTATATATAAATTCATAAACATTACTAAGTACATAAAAGCTAAAATTGCCATGAAGCATTCCACATTTCTTTCAATTTAAAAATGCAATTAATGTATGTATCCAATTAAAAATCAATTATCAATCCTAACAAACCAAAAGTAAGCAAAGCTTTATGGAAAACATAAAGGTGAATGAACTAGCAAGGCAGAAAATAAGAATGGGACAGAAAGCACAAGAAGCAAGTAACACAGTGACAGAAAAGAGGAAAAGAAAAATTTCTAGTACAGTATCTCCAGAAGGTAGGGCTCCAACTTATATCAAAAGATCTCCTGGCATTCTCATAGGGTGGAGGTGGAGGAATGAAGAAACAAAGTTACCCTGCTGCAAAATTCGGGGTAAGAATTTTTACTGGCTCTGATTAACCTCTTCACTGCGCTGTTGACGAGTGACGCTCGTCATAGAAACCGTCATCTGCAATGCTCTGTTGACGACCGTGGATCGTCCCGTATCAAATACTCTTTCTCTTTTCGTCTAGCATTGCGCAGAAACCTTCTATTTATGATTTGATTAGATCCCTTGACAATCTTCACTCTTTGAGTGCCGTTTGTTCAAGTTATGTAGATCATTTGCATAATTTATTGCGATTGATTGGCAAGGTGCGACGAAGTTGAGTTTTCAGTTTTCGAAGGCATGGCTGCCCCAAAGTGAACCTACACTGTTGCTGAAGTTATCGATGAGATCTTTCAAGATCAAGACAGTGGAGATGAAGACTTCGATCCAGCTGGCATCGAACTTCGTGAAGTTGATGCCAACGACCCAGATTTTGACGTTGAAGAAACTTTTGGCGATTCATTGTCCGAATCAGAGCATGGCGATCCGATTGTTTCCAATGCAGGTAGGCGTATTCGAGAGTTTTATTCATTTTATTTATAACATGATTGTATTGCTTTTATTCTCAGTATATTTACAAATAGAACAGCTAAGTGTGTGTATTGTATGGATGAGTCCTTTGTTTGGGCTTGGTCAGCGAGCAAGCCAGTGACTGAGTGGTCAGTGTGTAAACTGTGTTTGACCTGCTTTGAAGTGGCTGCGGCATGGCGTCTCTCTCGTCGCCCGCTCGCTGTCAGTCACGCTGTGTTTGTCTTGTTGATGATTTGTTTTTCTGGTCGTCATCTGCCCTGCGTTATCTCCCTGGTCTATGTGTGCTTGTGTGAAGAGTACAATCTCCTTGGCCTGTGTGTGTTTATGTGAGGAGTAGGGTGGGAGCAGAGGGATGTGTGTGTGTGTGTGTGTGTGTGTGTGTGTGTGTGTGTGTGTGTGTGTGTGTGTGTGTGTGTGAGAGAGAGAGAGGAGGAGAGAGAGAGAGAGAGAGAGAGAGAGAGAGAGAGAGAGAGAGAGAGAGAGAGAGAGAGAGAGAGACTGTTGGTGTGACTTTTTATAGGAAATTGAAAGCATTCAATGATAATACTGACAGAAACAATGTTCTAATGAAGTCAATTTGGTAGAAGCAGTACTCACTGGGTTTCTTTGCGGTGTTTGCTAGAGGAAAATGAAAGGGGGTGTGGCATGGGGGCGTGGCATGCTACCAATGTCAGAGTGTGTGTGTGCGTGCATATGTATGTGTGTGTGTGTGTGTGTGTGTGTGTGTGTGTGTGTGTGTGTGTGTGTGTGTGTGTGTGTGTGTGTGTGTGTGTGTGTGTGTGTTTATTTCATAAAATATTTCTGTGGAAATTTGAATCCTTGTTTCACTGCGCTACAGGTATGCTAATACAGCATGGTGATGATGTTCGGCCTGGACCTTCTCATGCTGGACCTGCTGTTGCTGGACCTTCTTAAGCTGGACCTGCTGTTGCTGGACCTTCACATGCTGGACCTGCTAGAAGGGGAAGGGGAGCAAGAGGGGGAAGGAGAGGCAGGGCACCCCAGTGAAGGGGTGGGCGCCAGGATCAGCATGTCTGGACTGTGCCTGACAATTTTGAACCTGTCATCCCTGCTTTTACTGCCAATGAAGGGATTCAGGTGGACACCACAAATTTTACTGCTGTGGATTTTTTCAATTTGTTCATCAGTGACCTGATTCAGCATTTTAGAATACAAACAAATATGCGGAGGAATTCTTGGCAACCCATCAGCTGAAACCAACTTCAAGAACAAGGGCATGGGTGCTCACAACAAATGAAGAAATACGAAAATTTCTGGGGATAATGCTGCTAATGGGAAATGTCAAGAAACCAGATATCAACAGCTACTGGAGTCAGGACCCACTGATCAGAACATCCGCCTTTCCTGCTGCCATGCCACGTGACAGATTTTTACTTCTTCTGAAGTTCTGGCACATGGCTGACAATGACGACATGCCACCAGCTGGTGTACCAAACCGAGACAGGCTATTCAAGATAAGTCCTGTGCTTGATCACCTTTTCGAAACTTTTCAGACAGTGTTCACACCAGGAAGAAATATTGCTATTGATGAATCTCTTCTTCTGTGGAAAGGCCGTTTAGTTTTCAAACAGTATATTCCATTGAAGAGGGCAAGATTTGGCATCAAAATATTTCTTCTTTGTGACAGCACAGGTTACACGTACAGGTTCAGGGTGTATACTGGGAAAGATGAGAGTACAGCGGAACTTGACAAGCTCTTGCCACCTGAAGCTGACAACCTTGGGCGTTCAGGCAAGGTGGTGGTACATCTCATGTTGCTGCTGCTCAACCAGGGATACCGCTTGTTCATCGACAACTGGAATACATCCTGTGACCTGTTCGACTTTCTGGACAGGCAAGGTACATCATGTTGTGGCACTGTCCCCGTCTCCCAAGAGCTCCAGCCTGTTTTCGAGAGCTGCGTGTGCCAAAGGGCCAGACCGAAAGCCGGGTGTGTCAGAACCTTCTGGCTCAGAAGTTTGCTGACAAGAGGGATGTACACATGCTGACAACCTGCCACAAGCCTGCAGCTGAGGTCCAACAACAAAGCCAACAGACAGTCAAGCCCCCAGCCATTTTGGACTACAACAAGAACATGGGGGCTGTGGACCGCCATGATCAGCAGTTGCAGCCTTACGACGCAACGAAGACGACCATGAAATGGTACAAAAAACTGTGTGTGCGATTCATGCAAATTGCCATGCTGAATGCACATATTTTGTACAAGAAGGCAGGGAACACCTCCTCCTTCCTTGATTTTCAGGAGGTGGTGGTAAGCGACATGATCTTCAGAGACGGGGATCCTGCTGATGCCGAGGATGATCATGCTGTCAGGTTGTGTGGCCGACATTTCATCGGTGTGCTGAACCCAACCCCAAACAAAGCCCGTCCAACAAAAAGATGCAGAGTCTACTACAAGAAAGGACAGAGAAAGGATGTAAGGTATTATTGCCCAGACTGTCCCAGCAAACCAGGACTGTGTTTGGAAGACTGCTTCCGGAATTACCACACCCAACGTTTTTACTGGCGATAGACACTGGGAAATAAAACCCTTTCATTTCATGTGTGGCTAGGCTGTGTTTACATTGTGGCTGGACACTGCTTTCTGACCTTTGTACAGTCTGTATATTGAAATCAAAGTGTGCTACAAACTGCTGTGAGCTCCTGCATCACTTGATTACATCATCATTGACTTTTTTTTTCCCCATTGCATTTCAAAGAGTACATGGACACTGGTACATTATTTCATTTTGAAATTGTCATAAACATAATCTTCATTTAATGCCCTTTCATTTGATATATATTTTATCTATCTATCTTCAATACCTTCTGAATTATAATCAATTGAAAATGATACACGTGATTTTTGTCTGTTTCTAAAGAAATTCTTAGCATGTGGCTTAGCAAAACATGATAGCAGCGAAAGTGTTAAAAAACATTGTCTATTGCAGTTAAAAACATATAAATTTAGTATAAGAGAAACATGTAAGCACCTGAGTGGTGTACAAACAATCATATTTTTATGGTTTTCTTTCAATCTACTGCATACACTTGTTAGGGGCCAGTACTTTAAGTTGAGAAAGTGAAATAATTCACGTAAACAGTCTAAAGCTGACAAAAACAACAACATCTGAACTGAAGCATATACATCATTCTCTTAATGATACAGAAATGAAAACGTTTGTACAGGACACATTGTCCACATGGAACACAACCACATCCCAAAAATGCCCTGTGCAGAGAACTGAAGAAGCATACCATGAACAGTAAGGCCATAAAGCAACACAAAGATATTCCCAAGGCCAACCTCATGATTGTGGATCAACACCACCAACCAGGAAGACGCTGCCCCCAACACAGTAAGCTGGCAAGAGCAGTACATGCTGAGCATAGTCACATCTGTACAGCGCAGAACAACTGCCATTCAACAGAAGGACAAGCAGAAGTAGAAACCAAGGCCACAGAAACTCTTCCTATGCAACTCCTGTGGAAGAACATGTATCTCTGGAATTGGTCTTGTAACTCACACAAAGACCCATACCAGACAATAAAAGACCAATATGCCTACTCATCCACAGAAAAGTCAGAGGCACAGCAGACAAACACTTGACCATTCACTTCTCTCACCAAACATGATTTGCAGTTCACACATCTTTAACATCACACACCATGCAATTCACAGATCTTCAATTCGTGATCTGTGCTTGTAATATGTGATTCACAAGTCTATACTTGTAACCTATGTATGGCAGTTCTATTAATAGAAGTGATGTGTACCTTTCTAATACACAGTTTCATCAGAAAACACAAGGCATGGGAAATGACGGCTGTTGATAAAAGAGGATGTACAATGTGCATGCACATACAACTGCCTATGGTGGGAGGACAGAGATGTCTTTAGTGTCCATGCTGTTGATCAGCTGTGTTGTTGGGAGATTTTGTATGTGTGTGTGTGGGTGTGTGTGTGTGTGTGTGTGTGTGTAATGGTAGAAGCAGTGTTAACTCAATTGCTTCGTGCCGGAAGAAAATCTCCGTCACTTCCGTTTACTTCTTGGATACGCGACGTCGATTTATCGACGGCGGACATTTGTATTCTTCTTTACGTCAGAAGCGTCAGTTATAGGGAAAACTCACTGGGAACCTAAACTAGGGTATGTTTACAGCATTTATTTACCTTAGACCGTTTGTGGCAATGTGAAACAAAGACAACAGTAGCCTTTTTTCATCGCTACCCGCGACATGCGAATTTCGCAAATGGCGTCAAGGAAAGCAAGTCGAACCTCACAATTCTGTAAATATTTTGTGCTCTGGAGCAACTGTACGCAAAAAGTGACAACTACCAGTAATCTTGTGATTTGAAACATCCATGGCATGGAAATCATGTTCTGGACTTCATCTAAAACTGTTTCACAGTGTGTGTTCATATCCATCAAAACAAAAATATTACCCCCCTTTGGATACCTATTTGGATACCTCATCATTTACAAGTACATGGAATACCATAAATAAAGTAAGATTATTTGTAAAGATCTAATCCTGGTCTTTCTGTATCACTTTACTTTGTTTGTCTACTTTATTTGGTTGTTTTTCTATATTTTTTTAAAATGTGTTAAAAATCCTCCGAATTGAGGGGGCAGAATGACCCTGAAGACTGCGACTCGATCGAGTTAATGATATTCAGGAAATAGTAGAAATGATAGAAGCAGTATTAATGATACTCAAGAAAAAGTAACAATGGTAGAAGCAGTGTCAATGATATTCACGAAATAGTAGTAATGGTAGAAGCAGTATTAATGATATCCTCATCCTCACATTTCCATGGACAGGAGCATCAGGAATATGACCGTGCTGTTGATCAGCTGCATTGTTAGGAGGCAGCATCTGATGCTGTTCATTGATCTCTTCCACACGCTGCTGGTGCTGTTGCTTCTGTTGTTCCTGCTGTTCAAGCTGATCATGCAGATTGCCTGAGGAGCAGAAAATCATACCAGTTACATACCTACTTTCATCATACAAAATTCCTCGTACTTTGAGCTTGGCAATAAAGTATCTTGTATCTTACACTATGAACACTGCATCTACTTTCATCATGCCAACACCTCTGGAAACGGTTACAGGTGTCTGATAGGGCTGCATATGAAGTTCTGCATACCTGTAAGTACACATATGTGTTAAAGTTGCTTTAAATTTTTTCATCATTATGTATTCTGTAATTTACCATACTACTACTTTTATTTTTGTTACCAGATTTCCACACCAGAAGCATTTACCCTATCATCTTATAGTTCATATTATCCACTTTCCTGTTACATATTGCTAAACCTTGATTTTTTCAATTAGCTCAGATTTTTGTTTGTTGACTGGTTGTTGTTTTTCTTCAATCACCAAATGGAGGGCATGCTTGAATTCAGAATGGATTACTTCTTTTCTGACTGCCTATTACTTGGTAGGTTTAGATCACTTCAGGAATCATTTATCCATAGTACAGTATGGTTAAGCAACAAACCCAGATCAAACTCAGATAAACTTAAAAAGGGGTGAAACCAAGATGGTAAAGCCATATTAAGAATCTCACACAACACACACTAACCACACACACACATGCAAATGGGCATGTGCCCACACACGCACACACACACACATATAATGATATACTGCAGATTGGTCATTTACATCCGTTTATGAAGAGTATGAATTTGTGTTCATGGGCTGCAACTCCTACAAGCCTTGAAATATACAAAGGGGCTTTTATGTGTACAGCTATTTTTCTTTTTATTAATCCCACATAACTTTTAGGTAAGAGATACCTCATTCTACGCTTATTTCCCAGCAGACCAAGTATGAGTATACATGTACCTAAGCAATATTCTAGTTTCATGTATTCTCACACTGTTTCATTTGATTTTTTAGCAAACTGTTTACCGATACTGGCAGCATGACCATGTATCTTCTCTGGCCAGTCAAACTTTTTTTAAATCAATTTTCACAGTTTTCTTATATTGTTAATGGCACTGACATCAACACTGGCTGAAAGGAGCCCAAATACTGAACAAATCCTATTGCTGGTACTCAATTATGACAGCAATGACAAAGAAATTGGACGCAATTTTACTGTCAAGAGATACAAAGATTTTGAACCAAATTGGGAGTGATAATGACAGTGATGCCGACATGAGCCAGATCACAAGGTGGATCAATAGCAAGAGAGGAAGTGCTGGCAGCAGCAGTAGAGAATGGTGTGGCTCTCATTGTGTAAAAAAAAATCCAGCAGTACTGGAGGCAAGTGCAAAAGTTTCATTTTTATAATCTCTCTCTCTCTCTCTCACCCCCACCCCCCTCCCTGATTTTGTCTATACCAACAATTTCTAGCTGTGTGTGTGTGTGTGTGTGTGTAACTGTGCAAGTGTGTGTGTGTGTGTGTGTGTGTGTGTGTGTGTGTGTGTGTGTGTGTGTGTGTGTGTGTGTGTGTGTGTGTGTGTGTGTGTGTGTGTGAATATGGATGTGTCTCTTTCATTTGCATTAGCTGTGTATTATCAAAATCTACAATGCTGAAGGTGGCAATAACCATTTTCTGTAATTCAGACATATACTCATGTTGTAAATGTGCATGTATGTTTTTTGCTTGGGCCAACACATTTGTTTCAGTGATATAGTGTCCTGTCCAAGCAATATTATGAAATTAAAAAAAAACAACTAAGTTTTTTAATATCCGAAATATCAAAAGTTAGCTATGATTCAATTTCAAACATTCAGCGAAACTTTGATGATAATACCGTTAAAAATGAATAATTTAGAAGTGTTACATTATCACTGAAAAACAACTTTTTCTAGTTTGTTAATATCTAAAACATCCAAAAGTTATAAAAGGTTATAGATGATTCAATTTCAAATATTCACTGAAACTATGATTAACAATACTAACAAAATTTAAGAATGTTAGAAATGTTTAACTAGTCATCCTAATTCTTAGTACAACAGCCTCCTGTGACAGTAGTCTGGGTAACTGGCAAGGCAGAACTGGGTTAGAAGGAATTAAGGCAGTCATATTTATTTTCAGGGATATGCATGCTGGGCATTTCTGAAGACCACTAAACACTGAAGTGGCATGTATTTGATGTTCAGAGTGCGTATGCACATGAAAAGGGGGAAGGGGGTGGGGTTCAGGCACTAGCAGGTCTGCACATAAGTTGATCTGAGAGATCAGAAAAATCTTTAACCCAGCTGGCGGTAAAAGACCAGTGTCCTAATCACTCGACTATGATAGCTAGCAGAGGATTGTTCTTGTTTATTGTTATATCGGGACTATAACCGTTTCAAAACACATACCATACTTCAACAGGAAAAAAAATGGAAAAGAAAATTAAGTACACAGACCAACGCATTCACACTCATAATCTAAGGAGATGCCTCTAGCACTGACCACTCCATCCAATTTATAGCACAGGGGATTTAAAAAACAGACCTGAATACAAATTTAAACATAACTAAGGACACTAAAACATATAAAAACAGGCATAAATTACCTAAAATTGCTTCCGCATATCTCACTTCATGGCAGAGGAACTGATGAAAGAATTTAACAACATGGTGTACACAATAAATGGATCAGTATAGGTGGACCTAAATTCTGTTTCAAACATCAAACTGACTGCACTAAAATCATTAATTCAATAAATGTTTGCCTGGACATCACAGAACCGTTCTAGTTTTTTCCTTGGGTCCTGCATTGGTGCAGTGTTCAAGCTTTTTTTTTTTTCAAACGATCAGTGCACTTAGGAAGATTACCTTTGTGCTCACCCTTCTTCTTCTTTTTTTTTTGGGGGGGGGGGGGGGGGGGAGGAGGGATCCTATTTTTTACACCATGTGAATGGCCAAAGAAGTTGGCATACTTTCTACAATGCGATGATGATGATGATGATGATGATAACGATGATAATTATGTTATGGATTTCCATCTAGGACTGAGACAGCATGACAGGGCTGTCCTCCCCACTCACTATTATAATATATCCTGGCATCAACCAGGCCTGAGTAAGACAGACACCTGTGGTGTTGGGTCAGAAAATTTGAGCAACATTCTCCATGATACCTCTGTGAAGTGGATGAGACTCAACTGTGTGGTCCCAGTCTTCCCAATGAGCCCATAGCATGCTCAACTCTGGGTAGGAGCTGGTTGGAGCTGAAACTTTGACAATCATTCTTGAAGGGAATGAAGGTGATTCGAACCCACAACCCTCCCATCAGTTGTCCACTGCTAACCACTGCACCTTAGCGACTGGTTGTGCTCAAGCATCTTAATATTATTTTATCTCTAGGCTGCTGTTTCTTACCTTTACTTAAACTATACATAAGCAATTACCTTTAATATATATATATATGTATATATGCAATTACCTTTAATTAACCTGCGCAATAACCTTTAATTAAACTATATGTAAGCAATTACCTTTCATTAATCTACGCATAAGGAATCACCTTTAATTAAACTGCACATAAATTAAAGTGCACATATGCAATTACCTTTAATTAAACTACACATAATCAATTACTGAAGGGAGACAGTTCTTTTGAATTCCTTGCTCACCTTCCAACATAAAGCAACCACTGTCTGAGTAATTATCAGTCAGTTTTATGCATTCCCCCCCCCCAAACCCAACAATCATGACCAAACAGACAACTGATCATTACCAAACAAGTGTTCTAAGAGATACTTGATGACTCGAAACAGTAATTTTTGATCCAGGAACACGAAACTGATAAATCCTCATTGGCTATCCTCATTGGCACCCGTCAGAAACTTTCTCAGCTGCCTCCTCTTTCTCTCCCATTATGTAACACATCAGTCCCAATTTCTGATTCAGCTAAAAACCTTGGTGTCTGCATTGACTCTACCCTCTCCATGAACAACTTTGTTTCTCAAACTGCCAGATCTTGCTACTATCACCTCCATCTTATATAAGCCTGATCAGGAAGTATCTCTCTGTGGAAACAACTGCAAAACTCGTTCTCTCCTTCATAATGTCTCGCATTGACTATTGCAATTCACTCCTGTCCGGTCTTCCTGCCTCCACCACTCACATCCTACAGCGCATTCAAAACAATGCTGCACGCCTTGTACTCAAAAAGAAAAAAGCTGACCACATATCTCCTCTCCTGGCACAACTTCACTGGCTCCCTGCATCAAAGCGCATACAGTACAAACTAGACACCATGTGCTACAAAAGCCTCAACAATGCAGCCCCCGATTACCTGTCAAGCCTACTTGAGATCTATGTTCCCTCACGTACCCTCCGCTCTGCCTCCGATCCTCTGACTTTTCGCTTTCCACGCACTAAGCTCAATACCTATGGTCCACGAGCCTTCTCTGTTTCTGGTCCGCTCTCCTGGAACAAACTTCCTCTCTCAGTCCGTCAGCAACCTACTTTTGTCTCCTTCAAGTCCGCTCTCAAAACTCACCTTTTCTTCTCTGCATAAAATCCTGACCTCACTCAATCCCCTCTGCAGCCTGTTTCCACTCAGAGGGGAATCACATTGCAATATATAATTGTATATAATATGCTCTCTATAATTTTCCATTGTTTTTATTCTTTCTCCCCATTGCACGTGCGTGCGTGCGTGAGTGCGTGTGTGTGTGCGCGCGTGTGCGTGCGTGTGTGTTTAAGCGCTTAGATTTGATTTTATCAAGATTTTGCCTATATAAATATTGTAATTATTATTATTATAAATCCAGGGGAAAAAATGGAAGTGGAATGTGTGCTTTCTCAAAATTAACCTGACACTAAAAACAGCTTTCTATCTCTAACGGCTTTTACCTCTGAGAGACCTTGGAACCAATATACCCACTTTGAAGAGTTTTTCAGAAAGATGGAAAACTGGTGCATCTGTTTTACTATCCTGCTATTCTTCATACCATGTGATACACTCCCTTACTCAAGGAATCAATGGGATTGGGTTTCTAGGAGTTCATCATGGGCGATGGCTGGAAGTACGTAATCCTGGTTATTTTTAACATGGGAACATATGGGCCTTTAACAGTAAGTCTTCATTACAGCATGCAGAGCAGACAACGACTGTCACTACGGCGAGTATTTCTGACAATGAGGACAGTTCACATGCTGAAAGTGGGAATGAACGCAATGAAGATAAGTTGTTTCTGGCACACAGAAAGAAAGAAATTATACTGTGTTGCTTCGAGCATCACAGTACCGAGAAGAGGACAACATTCAGGTGCCAGCAGTGTGATGAGGATGCATTGTTCCAGCTGCTGGGAAACCCAACGCAACAAGAAGATGAAAAACTAGCTCCAAGTATCAATGACTTTCATCCTTTTCTTGATCTAGCAAACTAAAAGAAAAAAGGAAGAAGAAAAAGAAAGAAAAAAACCCCACTCTTCAGGCACTCTTCATTATCAATATGGACACTGATAACTGGTTTAGTGACTCAACATTCAAGTAAATATTTGCCATGTGTGACCTTGTGAAAATCTGAATTATCAAAAAATTATCTAACAACTGCTTCTTTTCTCTTTATTGCACTAATAAAGTAATACTTTCAACAATAAACCCGACTGATCTTGTCTCTGGCATGTACTTTTTTTCCTGGACACTTTGCATTTTTATGTTGTTTTCACTCACACTTGCCAAGAACATCTGAATTTTAAGATGGCTGCCATGGTAATACAATTATCAGTATGATCTAAATATTTAATTTTTGCATCAGTCTTGTCTAAACAATAATATATCACTTTCTATTACAAGGTGGAAGATGAACTTTCTTATCACGGTTTATAAGCATTAACCCAAACACACTTTCGAAAGTATCAAAGCTCTTCAGATTTTTCACAGTTAATTAACCCCATGGTTATTAGGTCTCTGAGGGCTAATGCTGTTTGGAGTTTATTTGAATTTATGAAAATAAATCTTATTAAATATAAAACCACCTTTTGGCAATAACAGTATCAAATTTCTTGGAATTCACTTTAATGGTTCATGAGTTTCCAGAAATTTAATGAAGTTCCTCCCTCTCAAACGGCATATCCAGGAACAGCCAGACAAGGAGGGCTATCCATGCTGTAAGCCTTGCATGGCTGATAGAGTCAAGGTAAAAGGCAAAGGTTTTTCTATAACCTGAGTAGCTGTTGTACAACAGGGTGTTAAAGACCTGAACCTCTCTTGGAATCAGCATTTTAATGGTGATGCCCATCTCCTTTCCCTCACTGCGTCACATTTCTCTTTTTGAAGAGGGACAGGTATCCATTTTACAGCAGGAGGACTAGTGAGGTGTTTAAGCCAGAGCATAAACCTAATCAACCGAAAGGGCAGAAGGAAGTTCTTTTTTTTACCCTCTGACTCCCGCACCCTGTCCACCAGCATCCTGCAGAGTTAACCATAGCTTCCTAAAGGAAGCTGGTCGATAGTATGAGGGGGTCAAAGGGTTAAGTTTTTGCACTTGGTGGATAGGGTGCAGGAGTCAAAGGGTTAATGCCACGAATTGGATAGAACTGATGACTTCAGACCTGGCGCAATGGGCTCTATTATTTAAGTCAACCAATCCATACACAATACCAAAACAGGTCAGGAGAGATTTCACATCAAGCCAGACGATCTCTTACCCAATACAGCTATGACTGCTACATCTAGACAGGTAAAACATACTAAGCAAGATTAAAAAAAAACTATTCCAAGGGTAATAATTTCCAACATACTAAGCAAGATTTTAAAAAAAACTATTCCAAAGGCAATTATCTCCCTTCTAAAACTGAAAATCAATACAGAAAATCTAGATTTTTTTTCTCCTCTCAAGGTAATTGTGACCTTGAAGAAACATCACATGAAATAAACCTCCACTTATTCAAACTTTGCAAACAGAGTTCTTTACTTTCACATTTATAAACTCTACACTGGACACTCTAACTTTGCACAGAGAGTTCTTTTCTTTCAAATTTATAAATTCTACACTGGACAAATTGCCAAAACAATTTAAATTGACAGTGCTGTTATGTTGAGAAGCACAATATCTCCGACTTTCTGAAATAATTTTTGTATAAAAAAAAGTGTTACAATGACTTTAACATTTTGGGTTGTCTTTTTTGTTTGTTCTATTTTGCTTCAAGATTTCCCCCTAACCTACATACTTGCTCATCCTCGAATGTCCATTAACTCACTCGGTACGACAGAACGCTATAGCGGTCGTGATGAAAGGCACGGTTGTGTACGACGGAATGCTATAGCGGTTTTGATAATTAAAATTTTTTCGACGCTCCCCTTTAGACCTTGCACGCCTACCATAGCCACACTGGTCACTGCAAATGTGTCAAGGGGAAAGTTGTTTCGTGAGATTCTGTAGCCATACACTCGTCAGGAAATGATTGACTTCGGCACCCCACGACGACTGGTAATCTGCATTCGTGTCGAAAATGGCGTCGCAGGCGAGTACGAGTTTTCGAACAAAGTAGATCGCGACGGCGGAGTTTTACTGCTGCTGAAGTGATTGAAGTGCTTCAAACTGAAGGATTGGACATTGAGGAGTATGCTGAAGATAATGATGAAAGTGTATCAAGTGATGGAAGCTGCCAGCAAGAAGGTACTGACAGTGACCCAGTTTCAGACGACAGTGAAGTGGGAGGGAGGTGGGCGTACACGTCACGAGAGGCGAGCAGTCAGCGAGCCAAGTACAGTGAGTCGCATGTCCGATGGAGGTTTCATTCACTTTCCTATGCATGACTGGCAAGAACATGTTAGTTTTTTCCCACTTTGTCTCCTTCTCTGGCTCTTGTGGCCTGCATGTCTCATTTGAGTGCCACGCCCCCATAACTCCCCTGTGTAACAATTTGTAACATTTATTCATATAATATCACTAATAATCGGTTTTTTTTTACCCTGAGCAAAGTCTACTTTATTCATGTTGTTTTGTGCATACAAAGACCTTCTCGCCTTTGAATGTGTGTTCATGGAGCTGATCAAAGTGTGTGACTGTACGGTGATCCTGACCACAAAATTTGGGGTATTTTCAACGTGGCACATGAAGAAGAAAAATTCAAGGAAGAACTTCAATATTTTGGCATGAACTAACCCAGCATGTAAATATTCAGATCTGAAAGTTTCATTTTGTTCCTTTATGTTTTGTATTTTTTGTGATTTTTTTCCTAACCCTTCAAAATGGGCCGTCCCTGGGGAAACGCAAGGGGAAAAACTCTCCGTACCGAGTGAGTTAAAAGTCTGTATTTTGAAGGAAAAAAAGCTCTGCCACTTTCAGTTTAGGAACATATCTTGGTACCAGGACAAAAAAAAATATTCAGGGAGGAGGTGGGGGGTGGGGGAAGTTGGGAAGTGATGGCTGTAAAAGGGAGCAGAGAATTGTCCTTGTAAGGGATGGGAACTGGAGATCAAAGGTTGCAAATGGTAATTCACATGTTCGGAAACATCCTGCCGTAACAGCAGCTTCTGTCCAATTAGGCTGATTACAATCAATAGATATATTTCAGGGGCAGAAAGCAAAAACACTGGGAAAAAGGGAGATAAAGGAATGGTTGTGGATACTGATAGGTAAGGGGAATGGAAGGTTTTCAGCAACATGACGAAACAACAGCAGAACAATCTGCAGGGTGAACTGGTGGTGAACAGTAATACCTGATTTCACTCCATGGGCTGCAGGTGAAGGACCCGCTTTCATCTGATACTGCTTACCAGCAAAATAGCCTCGGCCAATCAGCTCCTTCCACCTGCTTGAATTCACGCTTGCCATGGCGGCCTGTGAGATGATGCTGGCAGATAAAGATGAATTTTTCTTTCTCTCCAACTTACCATTCTGAGAGCTGGTAATGACCAAAGGACCCTGTCTGGGAACAGTCCCAGCCTTTCCTTGCGGACCATTGAGGAGTGGAGATTTGGTGGTGATGTTGGTGTTGTTGATGGTGGTGATGTTGTTGCTGTTGTTAGTACTGTTAATGATGGAACTGAGAGGGTTGGGAGTCATAGTGGACATGTTACCTTGGGCCATTCCAGCATGGACTCCACCCTGATTCTGCTGTCCTGCCATGTTGTTGTCACCACCAGCATTCTGTAACACACAATAGGCACAGGGTCTTTCAGACACAATTCATCCATTTTGGGAATTATTTGCATTACGTGATATGCAAGTAACATCACTGGATCTCCTTCTGCAGAGTTCTGCAACTTTTGCTGCATTTGCTGAACAAAAAAACGTACATTCTATAATAGTGCTTCAAACACCACACAAGAGCTGAAAGAGCGGTCAACAAGAGCAACTGAGTTTGGGGTTAAGTTTGCTCAAGAGGGACTCATCGCATTTGGATAATTCCATATGCTATCCTCCTAAAGTTGTCAGCAGCTATCTGATAAACTCCTTGCATCTGGATAAAACCCTATGCACTGGCAAGGTCTTGAGGGGAACAGGACCAACGCATAACTAAAAAACCACCTCTGATTGAACTGTTGCGATACGAGTTGAAACTGGACTTGAAACAACAGATTTTGTGTTCACAGCTCTACCAAAACAGCCAGCCAGCCTGCTTTAAAAAGGAATGAGATGATAAAGACTGAAATGTTAGACTGTTTTCTTCCCCCATGATGACACAGTAAATGTACAACTGCTTTTCTGTTGATCTCTGTCTTGAGTTTGAAACAGTTGCAAATGGACTGTTTCGTTTGTAATATTTCAGTTCCTTAAAACTTTCTACGCAGCAAGAGGCACTTCAAAAATAATGCAGCAGGAACCAGGACTTTCACAAACAGTTCACAGATCATTCTGTAAAAATACGCTAATCTGAACAGATTACTTGCAACACTGATTAATGCATCATGTCATCATGTACTGAGCAATTTTACTATAGCATTGTATAATTATCCTGGATCTTTGTAGCTGAAGATCATAGCATAACAACTCTGCATGACTTTTAAGTAATAACAGATTCAGGTCATTTCACAAGCCATCAGGATCAAGCTGATAAACTTTAAAGAACAAGGGAGAAAAAGTGGGTGACAAGAGAGGATGAAGAGGAGGGACAGAAGATGGAAAAACATTCAAGAGGATGGAAAAGAGACAGATAAACAAAAAATGACATGGTTACGCATCAAACATACAATACCGCATCACCTCTGTATCTTCCCTTCCCTCCCCATGCCCTACCCCCAATACGCATACACTCTCAGATCCCCACACTCCTCTAGACCCAGCCAACCCCAATATTTCATGCTGGCAAATTCTGCCTCATAACCACACACACACACACACACACACACACACACACAACACACACACCACACCCCTCCTGTCTTTCCCCCAACTGACCCCCAACACCTCTTTACCAATACTCACCCCTATATTCATATGAACTCCTCCTTGCTGGTCAAATCCACCACCTTGCCCAAACTGTTGCTGCTGAACGTCTAACTGCTGTTGCTGTACATGCTGCTGCTGCTGAGCGAACTGTTGTTGTTGAGCATGGGGCTCGAAATTCAAGTTCTGTTGAGGCTGTTGCTGCTGCGGCTGCTGGAAATTATTGTTGACATTCTGCAAATGTTGTTGTTGTTGTTGCTGCAGCTGCTGCTGTTGCTGTAGAAGCTCAGAATTCCTACTGGCCAGTTGTTGCTGAAACAGGACCATTTTACCACCATTAATGCTGATGATGATGACTTTCAAAATGTCACTTCTTTGTTTAAAGAGAAGTTCAGGGGAAGGAAATCGGATGCAAAAATTGGTAGAAGCAACAGAAGCATTAGGAAGGAAGAGAGAACAATGGTAAGGGAGGTATGAGTGAAAGGGGCAGAGAGGAGGGAGGAGGAGCAGGGGGGCAGGGGTAGAGACAGGATGTTAGAGAATGACACTTTATTTTTCCAACAGCAGAAATTATTGGTCAAAAGCAATTTTACAATCTTGCCATCGTCTTCTATATATCCACCAAGAATTAAAAATACATGAGAAGAAATGTGACAATAAATCAATAATATCGATATGACATAATACATAAGAAAATTAAATACTAATAACATTTGATATTATTTTAAAGAGGAGGGGTGAGGTGTGTGAGAGAGTGTGTGTTGTGTTTGTGTGTGCATTGTTTGTTGAATTTGATATTGTTTTAGAGAGAGATGGGGGTGTGAGAGAGACAGACAGAATATGTGGTGTGTGTGTGTGTGTGTGTGTGTGTGTGTGTGTGTGTGTGTGTGTGTGTGTGTGTGTGTGTGTGTGTGTGTGTGTGTGTGTGTGTGGAGAAAAAATAAATAAAAAAATTAAAAAATTAAATTGTATTATTGTATTGTGTGGAGAGAGAGAGAGAGAAAGAGAAAGAGAGAGAGAGACAGAGAGAGAGATTATATATATATATACAGACAGAAAAACAGAGACAGAGAGAGAGAGACAGACAAACAAAGAGACAGAGAACTGCGACCCAATGTTGGGCCATTCCTGATCAACCCTTTATATATTCCTGAAATTAACTTATGCTCAATCTGTTCTGTGCACAAAATTGGGACATACCCAATCAAACTGATGCACAATTCACAAACTTTTCCCATACTCAACCTTCCTATTGATGAAAAACATGGTTTGAATTCAAGCAAAATAGCACACAAAATTCTGGGCCACTGTCATTATTCAAAATGGGCCACATTTGCATTTTTAACCACTCTCTGAAACAGACTTATAACCTATGCATGCTGCTGAATCAGAAATGAATACATTAGTACAATGATAAAAATACTTGTTATAACATTTTATACATATGGACAAATAAATTAGCAGTAAAAATTTTGCTTTTTAATAAACAATAAATAAAAAAATAAAAAAGTTAACTTAAAATCTGTTCATTTTTTAAAGGAAGATTATCATTATTTTCTAGCCTGTTAATTCAAACATTCCCTTTTGTATTAAATATAAAGGATTTGATAACTTGTGTTCTTGTTTCATATTTCATCCTAAACTTCATTTGAAAGTAAAATACTAATTTCAAGCACTTGGCATCAATATAAATACACACTGATTCTACGATCCATTTATCGAATTTGCACAAAACACAGAAAAATAATAATGTTGTTCATCAATCAGTAAAGCCTCTAGCTGCTACATAAGCAATTCAAAATCAACAGATTATCAGTTCATTTTAACTTTGACATGTAACTGAACATTTAATGTAATGAAACACTAACAAAAACAAAAACAAAAAAAAAGTCACAGATTAATTGTCTCTTTAATCAGATTCATCATCAACAAGTCAGATTCATCACTAACAAGTAAAACAAGTACAAGGTAAAAAGTTGATTACATCAAACATTTTTACGGCTACTCAGAACTACTCGTTAGTTAAAGCTGATAAGCTATACCCTCATTGCACAATATTGTTTTTATTACTAATACACTTTTGATCACAGCATACATTCTGTTTATAAGAGACTTAGTTGAGTAGTCATTATTACTCTTACTAGTCTTAGTGCATTAAACACGTTACTGATATCAGACAGTACTTTCATGTGAGATATTTAATCATCATTAGTCATTACTTTAATAACAGTAATTACTACTGCCAGTTTTAGTGTGCATTGTGATATTGTTATGGGGTTACAAAACAGTAACTGTTGCTTTATCTGGTTCAGTCGAGATGAGATTCACCAACATTATTTGTCAACTTGAACTTCAAGTTTTCACTGGCTCTGTTAATAAAACTGTGGACATGGACTCAAGATCTGATGTCTGAAGTTCAATCCCTGCCCACAACCAGCTTAAATAAAAATGGCTTGCTGGCTGCCCATCTCAATTCTGATGGCATCAGCTTAGCATTTCGGTTCTGTTCTCCACACATACCACCCCCCACCCCCCTCTATCTCCATTTCAAGATTTTGTCAGTGCATTAAGTTTTGCACAAGCTCAGAGTCTGCCAGATAACAGATTTGGGTGAAGCACATATGAAATTGTCTCAGTTTGATTAATCCCTCCTTAGTAAACTCCAAACTCATTCTCTTACAGCCCTCAGATGGCCTGCGTGGTAGTCTGGGGTCTAAAGAACATGATATTCATCTCAGATCCATAGAAAACGTTCTGAACACCAAAATGCTTCAAGATACACTACACATAAAGTGTACAAAATACTATATTGAATTATTATACTGAATTGTTTCCATATACAAAATACTACAAGCTGAATTGTTCGGACAAACACAAATCACACCTGAAGCATAAAAGAGTTTAAATACTAGATTGCTGTAAGAAATACACATAAGAGTACAGTCATCAACAGACACATTTAACAATCATAGGAGAAAAAAAAATTCTACACACACAATAATCTCAACAGATAAAACTATATCAGGATCTTAAACATACAATACGAACAACTTAAACAAGTCTAGAAAAGAATATTATACTTTGAAAAATCTGATGTAAGATGAATCTGGTCAAGTAAATTTATTTAGCTTTAATAAAATTTGCCAAACTGAACAATAGAGTACATGTGTGTGGTTTTTGTGTGTGTTTGTGTGTGTGTGTGTGTGTGTGTGTGTGTGTGTGTGTGTGTGTGTGTGTGTGTGTGTGTGTGTGTGTGTGTGTGTGTGTGTGTGTGTGTGTGTGTGTGTGTGTGTATGTGTGTGTGTGTGTGTGTGTGTGTGTGGTGTGTGTGTGTGTGTGCGCATGCGCGTTAGTGCATATATATATATATATGTACATACATGTTTGTGCAAATGTTTGTGCGTGCGCGTGTGTTCCACTCTGAGTGTGTACTGTGCATGTGTGTGTGTGTATGACTATGAGTGTGTGTATGTTTTCAGTTTTAGAGTAAATGATATTGCTCTTTCAGTATCCACCCATAAAAAGAACATTTTGTGCCTTCAACAAAAGTAGATTTAGTGCCTTAACCCGTTTCACTTCACACCAAGTTTCAGTGATACTTGCCCCATTCAGCTCTAGTGTTTGTGTTGATTATATCTACAACACAGGGCAATGTAAGCCACAACTTATTTCAGTTAGCAGACAGTCTGAGTACTCTGAGAGGACATTTCAATCCAAGGTCATCATGACCTGGAAAAAGCATTTAAATATGAAGTAAAACTTAGCATGAAGCAAGGTCAGTGGTAGACTGTCTCATCATAATAGTGAAACAAAGTAAATATTTAAAATAATGCTCTGACTTCATGTGACACTGACAATAATGCTCTGACTTCCATGTGACACTGACCATAATGCTCTGACACTGACCATAATGCTCTGACTTCATGTGACACTGACCATAATGCTCTGACACTGACCATAATGCTCTGACTTCATGTGACCCTGACCATAATGCTCTGACACTGACCATAATGCTCTGACTTCATGTGACCCTGACCACAATGCTGACACTGACCATAATGCTCTGACTTCATGTGACCCTGACCATAATGCTGACTTCATGTGACACTGACCATAATGCTGACTTCATGTGACACTGACCATGATGCTCTGACTTCATGTGACACTGACCACAATGCTCTGACCCTGACCATAATGCTCCGACTTCATGTGACCCTGACCATAATGCTCTGACTTCCATGTGACACTGACCATAACGCTCTGACTTCAGGTGACACTGACCATAACGCTCTGACTTCATGTGACACTGACCATAACGCTCTGACTTCATGTGACACTGACCATAATGCTCTGACTTCATGTGACACTGACCATAATGCTCTGACTTCATGTGACACTGACCATAATAATCTGACTTCATGTGACACGACCATAATGCTCTGACTTCATGTGACACTGACCATAATGCTCTGACTTCATGTGACCCTGACTTAATCTGACTTCAAAAGTTATGCATTTATGACTTATCGATGGTCTATACATTTGACTTAAATTTGACAAAAATGCATCCAAAGAAAATCTTGCACCCCCCCCCCCCCACACACACACACCCCTCCAGCTGATATGAAACAAGTAAAGGAGTATGCAATAAACTAGAAAAAAAACTGCTCCACGAACACCTGCATACAGCAAGTTGTTAACAGCTAGTTATATGCTACAACAAGCTACACACAACAAAGTAATATATCATCAAAGCTGGCACTTGCTAACAGTACCTAACACTTTTTTTTCTGGAAGATATTACATGAATACAATACAGGCTTATAAGCAGGATTATTGTATTTCATCTGCTAGTGTTCATGGTTACCAGTGCACAGAATATACAAATATCAGTGACTATCCACATGCACTACTGATGCATCTAACTCTCATAATACAATATTTAATAGCAATACAAGAACATGACCGCTTTGTTACAAAATTAACCCTTTGACTCTTGGACCCTGTCCATCAACTGCAAAAACTTAACTCTTTGACTCCCTCCCCCTTTCCACCAGCTTTCTGCAGAAAACTGGTGGAAAGAGTGAGCGAGTCAAAGGGTTAAGTTTTTGCTTTGCTACCATTTTTGACAACCAGAAAGCTGGTTGACAGGGTGCAGGAGTGAAAGGGTGCAAAACTTGTTGGTACGAGCAGAAAAAGTCTAAGAAACTATTTTAAAAGATGAATCTGCAGACTGTAACAACAGACACGGGTATGCAGCAAGGAAGTCTAAAAAACTACCTTTAAAGATGAATCTGCAGATTAACAATAAACACATACATATCCAACAACAGATGCCACAACAAAAGAATGGAAGCAGAAAGAAATAAAATGATGGCCTCAGGGTAAACAGCATGTATGCCCTGGAAACCTCAGGTTCATGGTTCGATCCTCACAAATGCTAAAATTTTTCTCAGCTTGCAACACTCTCGATCTCGCCATACATCTCTGCCCTCTACACCTGCACTTTTTATTAAACTGCCATATAAATATTGGCTAGTGAAACAAAATTTTTCATCTGTCAGCCCATAAAACTGCAACGGCCTGATGAATAGCCTTTTGATTTCTTACTCATGGCCGGCAATTTACAGAAATGTAATTAGTTGCTGCAGGAAAAACTCAGCTGCTAATGAAAGTGATTTACTCGCATTACTGAGGGCTCACACAGATATACATACATCCATACAAACACACACATATGCTTAACACACATAGACATATATACACATACACATACCCAGATTCCCATCCCCCTCTCAAGATCAGCAAACTGATCTGACATAAAATGAGTCGAACACACCACACCTAGTGTTGAAGCACCATATCAGAAGCACAAATGGGATCTTCACGTCACAAACACACATGCTGAGAGCAGGCAGTACAAGATATAAGGTATACCACGTAAAACAAACAAATCCATTCCAAGGCACAAAATTCAGGATGAGAAAAGCATGCAATTTACGCCCATGCAAGAACAATACAGAAAGATACTCAACCACTTGAATTGTTAAAAAAAAAAAACACCGCCAATACAGGAAACCCCGATGCTGCACTTTTCAAGGTCACTGTGACCTTGAAGAATTTCAGTTCATGTTGCTTACAGACCACCAGGGTCATATTAGGGCAAACACCACGTTAAAAACTCCAAGTCAGGTCTTGAAAAGACATTATAATAAATACAACTCGACATGAAGTGAGCACAATGATAGACTGTTACAGCAGTAAAAACTGATCATAAGTATTGTTAGAAGTCCCTGATACAGTTTACACAACAAGTTCTTAAAAGGTGCTCATTTTAGGCACTTTTCCCATGTGACCCTGACCTTGGTGCCTATCTTCCAAACTCACACTTTCACGACCCCTCACTAGTCTACAACATGCCCCCACATTTGAAAAAGATCCATCCTGAAAAAAGTTAGAAATTTTTGCTCACACATCTTTCTCTCTCACATACACACAAATGTCTACACATACACACACATGTGTGCGCACACACACGCACACACACACACACACACACACACACACACACCACACACACACACTCATACACACATTCTATCTACATTCCTCCTGGGTAATATGAAATAATCTCTTTTTTCTGAAAAAAGAACATTAAAAAAGGAAAATGAAAAAAAAAAACACCTGTCTCACCCCACTAAGAGTTTCTGTTTCAGAAGAATCTGTAAACCCCAGCTCAAGAGGCGTAATCTAAACAAGAGATATCTACACAGCTGTTTCTCTTGTGGATATATATACACAGATTGCATTATGATGTAAGATTTACTCACTGCCAAAACCTTCCATGATTAAAACTCCTTAATATGGTGAATGGATGATCCAAATTTGGCAAGCATCTGTTAATAAACAGTTGAGAAATTTATGCTCAAAGTTTGGATTGCAGTCACCCAAAAATAGGTCACACCCTTTAAACAATACACTTGTGGCTTCTTGTTGAGCTAGCCCTGTCATTGTGTTTTAAACTGGGTAAAATGAAGTCTGCATACAACTGAAAAAATTCTGCTGCCATTTTGTTCACACACACAAACACACACACACGCACGCACGCACACTCACGTATACACACATACACGCACACTTACATTCTCATCATCTAAAAGCACATATACGTGAACAGATAATAAAAACACACACAATGACACATACACACACACACACGTACACACACCTTTCATGGACAGACATAAAACATACTATCTTATTTTATAAAAAGACAAGAAACAAGTGTCAGTAGCCAGTTACCAATTAGTGAAGTTTAGCAACAATGGTACAGAATAAAACCCACATAAATATGCACCCTCCAATAAGCTAGGAAATGAGACAGAATGCTAGTCTCACAAAGTCATCAGAATGGCTGGAAGGACGGGAAGTATAAAACAACAAGAAAAGCAGAAGAAAATTCAGGAGCGAACATGAACCTTCAATGATGCAATCTCCGACTCCTTACTATGCAGTAAAGCTTGATCGTACTCAATCTGGCTCTGTGAAAATCAATCAGGACAATATGCACTTAATTTGATTATCTAAGATCTCAGAATCTCCCCCACCCCCACCACCCCAAAATTCGGAACAATGTTTCACAGGATGCATGTAAGCGCTTTGTTCTGTTGTCTAGCGTACACTAGGCAGGCATTATGTTTCTGCAATGTCTGCATCTACGTGTTTAGTGAGCTACCTGTTATTTACGGAAGGTAGGAGGGTGCATGCTAGGTGTTTTTGTTTCCAAGAGCCACCATGCAAAAACATGGCTCATATGATCTTTAACATGCATATTGCATGAAGCAGTTCAGGCACCAGCTGATCTACACACACAATATATATATAATATATATATATATATATATATATGCTGACCTGGGACATAGGAAGAATCTCCACCCTTTACCCACCAGAAGCTATAAGGCAGGTCGAACTCGGACCTTCCGACTGGACATTCGGAATCCTAGCCAGTTAGACTATCATATCTGTTGGGACTATCATACGTCTGTGTACATCACTACACATGTGCTGTGCTTCTATATTTGTCATATCTCCACATTCAAGTCCAACTTGTATATGAACTCGGAACTATATGAATAATTATGTAAACTCTGATTACACAAGTGATCATCAAATCTGTCAAATAAGAATTATCACAGACAATTAAAGGGTTCTTAATGAATATGTGAATCTATTTCAGCAGACTAGAAAATACTCAAGAAGATGAACTGTAATATGTAATGACCGACTTCACTGCAGAAAAGACACACAAAAAAGTATCAATTACCACGACTCACAAACATTTTACGACTCCATGTAAGTAATTTTTTCATGCTTACAAAACAATACAGGAAGTTTCACTGTTTTTCTCTTAATTTCTATACTTGTTCTCTGTTGTTATTTCTTCTTCTTTGTCTTACATTTATACCTGACAAAGGCCAACTGGCTGAAAATTTGTGCCTGCTTTGTGTTGTTATACTACTTATATCATCCCTCGATGGTCCTCATGATTCTTGTGGACTTTGTAACTTAGCTGACAGATCCATAGTATCAAGAAACTTAGCTGACAGATCCACAGTCTCAAGAACTGATGTATGGTGTTCAACCCCAGTCTGCAACATAAAAACTGGCCTATCTGCTGCCCGTTTAATGATTCTGGAAGTGTCAGTGTTTAACAGGTCCCCTCATCACCTCTCTTCTTCCATCTCAAACCCTTGTCAGTCTGCAATGTTTTGCCCAGGCTCCACAACCCTGGTAAATTTGGGTGAAGCACATATGGAGTTAACAAACATGATGAATTCCTCTCAAACAAATTCAAATTTATGATAAAGATTTTAGGCATTCATCAGGACTGTTACGATTCCCATCAACTCTTCTGTTTCCTTTTCTTTTTAATCTATAAAGAGAGAGAGAACTTTTTCCTTTGGGTTTGTTTTTAAGTTTTTGTTTTCTTTCAATCTACTAGAGTCATGGCGACAGTGTTGTTTTCCCATTATCTACATGTACATTTTTTTTATACCTGACTAGTAATAACAGCAGTTAAGATTTCCCACAACACTAATTAGATGGAACTTTAAAAAGTTCATATTAATCATTTCTTTCTGCTGTGTAGAGTCACCTGAAATGAGCAAGTGGCCATGGGATGATGTGACTGACCGACCGACCGACTAATTACATATTTTTTGTTTTGTTTTTATTTTGTATTTGTTTGGGGTATCATTCCCCAACCCCTTTTTAGCAATTCAGTCAAAATGACAGAATAAATGGATATATTCAACATTTAATAATGACAATCTGATAAAAAGAAATGGAGTGACAAAATCTCTCTCTCTCTCTCTCTCTCTCTCTCTCACACACACACACACACACACACAGAGACAACTTTATATACAAAGAATGCCTTGGATAATAATGTGCATATCATCCTGTTTCCTGTTGTGTTCACCATCTTATTTTTCTAGTTATCTTTTTGCGTAAGCATATTGCAGGGACAAGGCAGAAGCAACACGTTAGTACATCATGGTCATAAACTGGAGCCAATACAGATAATCCAGGAAGAAAACTGAAAGCAAACACACCCATGTGGTATCTGATAATTACACCTCATGGGTCAGGGTAAGATCACTAAACCTCTATTTTATTCACATTACATGTGGAATGCATGTGTGCATGCTGAAAGCAGCCCTTTTGCCAATGCAATGTGGACATGCACACACAGTTTTTAAGGCAAAATATTCAGACTGCTGTAACATATAACAGGGACTTCAAAATGCATGAAAGCTGAACACTTTCCAGTTGTTCTCAAGGCTTATCTTACTAACGATATCACAGAATATAAATATAAATTATTTTGATGCCATACGTTTGTCATTGCAAATGCTAGGAACATTCACTATGGGGAATGATTTTAAGTGTACTGAGGAAACATTTTGAATTAAAGAATTCTGCCACTGTTAAATCTGAATCAGGCACTATATAAAGCATCTCTTGACCTTCACTTAATTCTCTGCCACTGTCATATGTGAACTGAGCAAAGAGAGGTTGGTCCTTTGTTTGTTTTTTTCATTCAAAGGATGCAACTCCCATGTGCATCTGAATATGCAAGAAGGCTTTACTGTGCATGGCCATTCTTTTTTACCCGGCCAACAAGCAGTATACTGTTTTCCAGGATGTGCATACTGGACGTTTTCATGTTTCTCTATGCCACATAATGCTGACATGACTTGCAAAATCTGAATTTCATGTTCTGGGTGTACACATACAAGGAGGAGGTTCATCCAATTATAGGTCTGCACTTAAGTTGACCTGGGAGATAGGAAACATCTCCAACCTTAAGGAAACACGTCTACCCCCTACTCACCAGGTGGTACCCAGACAGATTTGAACCCAGAGCTTTGAATTGGAAGACCAGTCAAAAAAACAAAACAAATCGGGAGCAAGGCATGTCACCAATTACCACAAAGAATGCACTTGCTCCATGTGTTAATATCCATATATCCTTTATTCAGCCACAATGTCCCCTTTTCATGCAATACATCTCAATTAAAATTTTTTTTTAGAGTAAAAGACATCAATCGTCATTCACAATTAGTCACACAAACATGCATACATGTTTACAATAAATCGCATGCATGGACCCAAATCTACATATCAGGTCTAGACATACATATATGCACACACAGATACATATGCACATAAATAAATGCACAGCACATCTTCACACACTCATACACACAGTATATGCATGCAACCTTGCCAAAAAAAAAACACTGGCTTTCATCCACTCACAATCAATCACTATGAACCCTATAATGAAAGTTCTTTCAGGGTTAAACACATACATCAAACACACCTCAAAACTGAAACAATGGGAGCTAAAAATACTATCTCTAAAACAAAACAGACAATGACAAAACAATTACAAGATTACAAAGTAATTTTATACCACACTAATTACATAATGTGTCATTTAAAAAAACACATATCCTTGTCTAGCTGTGCTGATGTGGTTATCATCTTTCTCTCAAATAACACACTACTGCTGGAAAAACTGTAAAAAGTTACACTGTTATCACAATGACTGACATTACAGAACAATTTCCATCCCAAGTTATTTTCCATTTCTTTCACTCTTTCATTCCCACCAGCTTCCTGTAGGAAGTGGTGGACAGAGTGAGGCAGTAAAATGGTCAACAGGCCATATTATTTTGCATCAGTCCTCCACCAAGCTGCAATGCAAAGATGTTAATGGCAGAACTGAATTTTAAGTTGATCTTGTGACAATGGGCATGAAAGGTAAACAAATTAAAATGATAGATAAACATGATCAGAAAATAAGTTCCCATCACCCATCAAAAAGCATGGAGGTCTTTTCATCTCGACTGTATTCATATGTCAGCAGCCCTCTTCCAACTACAGAAACTCAAGGGCTAAAATCAAGCGCTTACAAGTTATAGTGTCCTTGTTACCATATTTCTGCACAAATAAGAAACTGATGCTGAAAAGATCAAGAAAAGGTGGGGGTTATTATCTGTGTTGCACTGAAAATGCACTTTTCCTGCCCCTTTCCCGAACCATGTCATTACAACAATGACTGTTATGGAAACAAATTTCCCCAGACAATTAATTCCCACTTCCCAAGCACATTGTTTTCTGTAGGTTTGTCTGAGGAATGTCAAGAAAGGACATCAAGGGTATGTGTTCTTACCTCTCCATTTTGGATCTGTGCCTTTAGGCCATTGATCTGGTTCTGCAGCTGTTCATTCTGCCGTTGAGCATCTGCCAGCTGATCTGTAACAGACAGCAAAACAGCTGGGTCATATTTGTGAATGAAAAACAGAGAGAAACAGAGAGAGAGACAGACAGACAGAGAGGGAGAGAGTCAGAGACAGAGAGAGACAGAGAAATACAGAGACAGTGAGACACATGGTTTAATGTGAAGGCCACTGACCCATACACAAACCAGGAATAGTGGGGGGGGGGGGGGGGGGGGGGGCTTACCCTCATATGTACACAATACTTTTCATTTTGTCGTAGGATTGTAAAAAAATTTCAAAGTACATCCTCTCGAAGCTTTAAAGCACAGAATACAAACACATCAATTTTTTTCTAATGTTCTGCACTGTTACATTTTTATTTTGTTACTATGCCCCAAAAATGATCAAAGCTATTTCTGATGATTCCTTGTAGATGTTTATTTCTGATGTCTTTACAGTTGGACAGTCACACAGAAAATGGGATTCATCTTCTAAAATAATGGGACAAAAGGAGCAGTTTTTTCTTGCAAAAGTTTCTGTTAAAAAACATTTGTTTACACCCAGTTCATTCACGCCTAAAAGCTAATCTAAATCTGATCAGACAACCATGAAATTTCTTGATAGTTACATCATCTATGTATTTTTCTTATTCATGGGGTGAATTTCGTTGGTGATAGGAAGACAATATATTGCTGTTGGATATTCAGCTGTTCCATGCTTCTTTAAAACTTCGTACCATTTTTTGCTTAAAAGAAGACAAAAAGCTCATCTTATTTGTCAAACTGTTTGGCCAAACTTCTTGAAATCCATATTCCCCTAGACATTCTTTAATATCTCTAACACAGTTCTTACTGTTGCTCTCTTGCTCCCCATCTAAGCTATAAGTATGATGTATGGTGCAAGCCTGTTTTTGTAATCATGAAAGAGACAATTCAATAAGTTTCAAACAGTATCTAAGAGCTACAATGTCTTATGATTTGGTGGTTTTATTGCTTCCACTCAAAGCGTTTACATCTGAACACGTGTGCTGTCTCAATCATGCCAAACTTTGACATACCCCAAATCTATGATGCATATAACAACATAGGTTAATCTGTGTGTCGAACAGTCGAAAGAAAGCAGTACTGTTCAAGAAGTTGAGAAATTACAGTTTTCTGCTTTGCCGGCAAATTCTTCACAAGCAACATTAAAGGACAATTTTGTTGAGACTGTTAATCCTAAATGCTTGTAGCGGTTTACTATTTCAATTCCATTATTTTCATAAGACCCCCTTCTTGAATATAATTACCTTGGTTTTATCTAAGTTTGTCATCAGACTGACAAACTTTGATGCTGTGTTAAGATTATCTATCTGATTTTGTCATTCTGATGGTGCAAATGATATGAATACTATGTCATCAGCAAATAATAGTAAGAAAATTTCATCTTGATTGGGAACCATTTGAATGCCGTTTTCCATGCTTTTTAACAATCAGCTACTTCAGGTATGAGAAGTCAAAAAACCAGAGGACTTAACAGACAAACCTTGCTTAACTCCATTTGGACACTGGAAAAAATCTGAAGATTTAACCGACATGAACAAAGGTTTTAATCAGTAAAAGCAAAATAAACATTTCCATGATGTCTACAATCAAAGGCATTTCTAACTAAAGAGACTAAAGTGAAAATGTGATCAATAGTTGAGGGACCTTTCCAAAACTCTAATTGTTCTTTACTAATTTTGTTTTTCTTTTTGGCCCATGTATACAATATCTTGTTTAGAATAAAGGTGAAGAGTTTGCTTATGGTACTTAATGAAGAAATGCTTCAGTAATTATCTGGGTTTTGTTTATCCCATTCTTTAAACAGAGGTATTATAACAGATTCACACCAACCTTCTGGAAAAAGATTAAACTTGTAGTTGTATAGCCTCTTGAAAAGCTTTGTTAAAAAAGGTATATCTTCAGCATATTTAATATACTCTCCACAAACGTCATCAAGGCCGGGAGATTTACCACACACAATATTTCTGATGGACTGTCTTACCTCTTGCTCAGTTACTGGGTCATCTAACTCGGACATACATTTCTTGCATCAGTGTGTTATCATGTGTTTAAGCATCATCTGTGATACTGTGCTCGTCAATAAAGCTATTCTGATATTTTCCACGATTATTTAGAAAACGCTTTTGCCATATGGAAATATCTAATTTTGGCTATTTTTAAAAATTTTCTTGCGCTGCATACCATGAACCAACCTCTGAACCATTTCTTTTGTTATCTAGAAGTGTTTGATGAACAGCAATTCAATATGTTTGTTTCTTTTGCTTGTTTGAAGCTTCGAAGTGTGTTCTCTTTCATCTAAATGCCAACTTACCTTCAAATTTGTTGGTTCTGTGAAACAGATTCAAGGCATGGCATGCCGCAAGCTTGTTTTCAGTGCATTCCTTGTCATACCATTTATTTGCTTGTTTCTTGGCCATTTATCAGCCTTACTCTTCATTTCATACATTCACCTGCTTTCATCAGGCTGTTGCTGAAAACAAAGTGCTGATTCAACATCACAGTCGAAGATGCTACAAGCTGCGAGCCTCTTCTAGTTTAGATTTGGATTTCGAAGAATGAACTGCTTCCTCATGTTCTACTGCTTTCTGAGGATCCCTTTCCTAAACAGTTGTGCTCTGTTTGTCACCTTATGGTTTGGGGTGTTTTTTGTTGAGGGTAAGGTGAACAGGCATATGGTGAGACTCTACTTGTTTGCCCACTTCAAACTAAACGTTTGACCTGGACAAGAAGCTGGGAGAGACAATAAAGTAATCTATTACACTGCTACCTTAGTCTGAAATAAATGTGAATTGTCCCTGTGGGTCACCAGCATTGTTTCCATTTAACGGAACACACTGAAAAGTGGTACAAAAATCTATTAAAATTTTACCAAATTTATTTGTATCTTTATCAAGTGACCTTCTAGTGCAGTTTCCTTCTCCTTTTCAGTCAAAAATATTTTTGTCATCATCTGGTAAATTTCATTACCCAATACACGCATTTAAGTCGCCCTTAATAATTAAATGAATATGTTCCCCATGTTAATAAAGATTTACCAAATAATCCCCTGGATCATGTAAACTACGACTCTTGCCAGTATGGATCATGCCAGTATGTTTATAGTAATAACTTTGATAAGGTGGAATGTAGGTAGAGGGAGGAGGGCTCTTCACAGCTTATGCATAAACGAGGTCATCGATTTCAGCCATCCAGATACTTTGAGTCTTTTGTGTATTTTCCCATTTGGACAATTTTCTGGATGGTCAGCATCTTCCTGCTGAACACTGTTGGAGGCCTCTTCCTCAGAGGGGCTCCTCTCATTCATCAGAGGCATGAGATCAAAGCTAATACACGAAAAGGCTGAAATGTAGTGGCTGTGCCAACCAATTTAGATCTTGCAGGTGAGAATTTCTGTATAGTTCATAATGGAAAGGTCAGAGAACAATCATCACACAGTGAACAAAATGATATATTCTGCTCACCCTTCAGGCTGGAGATTTCTAGATCCTTCTCCTGCTTCAACTGCTGGTACTCCTGGGTGCGCTGAGTTTCCACCTGCTCAAACTCCTCCTTCACTCTACGCGCTTCCTGCTCCAGCCGCATCTGTTCTACTTCATGTTCATCATACTGACTCTGTCACCAACATCACACAAAATTATCCAGTAAATTCAGGTTAACCATTTTAATCACACACAGAGAAGAAAGAAAGAGAGAGAGAGAGAGAGAGAGAGAGAGAGAAGAGAGAGAGAGAGAGAAGAGAGAGAGAGAGAGAGAGAGAGAGAGAACAGGATGAGAACATATGTTGATGCAGAAAGAGAGAGGCTGGAAGAATGAGTGCTTCTACTCTATAAAATGAAAGTTCAATACTTTTCAATGACAAGCCAGCCACATACACTATGTGTGCATGTGTGTGTGTTGGCAGGGGCAGCTGTTTCCGATACATGAGTGTGTTTGTACAATACATGCGAACATCTGTGCTCTGTGTAAGTTTGAGTGCTCCTGCGTGAACCTACGGGTGCTTGTGAGCACACATCCACAAGCACCACTATCTTAAATGCTATGGACTCATAACTATACAGGTACATTCATGGTATATCTTTGATTGTCCTGTTGGACACAAACCCTCACAAACCCTTCCCCTCACAAGAATATTACTGTTATTACCAGTAAGTTCATACACCAACATTTCCATTATTTGAAATATAAAAAGAAAAAAGATTAATAAATAGGATAAATGCAAAAACGTTTCCTCAGAGATGCAAGAGAGGCAAAGCAGGGTTGTCATGGCTGTAATGGTAATTAGAAACAAACAAAAAGACAAAGACACACAAACAAGATAGACCTGTAAATCAACAGGACTGACTCTTGGTCTCAGCCCAGATAATCACGTCTGTCAAGTAAATGAGACAAGACAGTTAATTCTGTTGAATAAAAGGTCTATTGTCTTTGCTTGTCTTTGTCTATCTGTCTGTATCTATCATTTCAAGGGAGATTACAATACTTTCCCTGTCTTGCAATGATGAGGAAACATACCTGCAAATACTCAGCTTCTTATGCAGTACCTGAGTCATTTTTTTTACAAATAAATAGTCACTAAAAAATTAATAAGTTAATTAAACAAGAGGCACACATTCAAATGTGCTTGAGAAATTTATCTTACCTTTAACATTTTATACTGCTGGTTCAGAGAATTCAAACGTTTGGTAAACTCTCGCTGAAAAGAAAAAGAAAACTATGAACACTACTAGTAATACTGCAATAACAAGGACTGTATCATCATTATCACTGTTCCAACAACAAAGCAAAACAACAAAAACCAAATGCAATATTACAAGCCAAACATATTTTTTTTCGTTATTACCAGCCAAATCATTCACTTCAGATATAAAATATAACTGATGAGGTGGTTAACTAGGTATAAATCTGTCACTATGGCATAAGCTCTAGAATAAAAATGTATGATATTGATAATACATGAATGAATAATTGAATGCGCTTATGCTAAGCAAGTTTCCATATGCCCGTTATTTTCAGATTTCCATGTGTGTATGTACATTGTTTATTAATTTATATGTATGCATAATTATCATTTCTTTGGAGAGGGAAAGTATTTAAGCATTCCAATTTTTCTCTGATACGACACACATGTTGTTTTGTACAACCTGTATAAATGGTATGTTGCTCAAAATTTGTATAATCTGTCAACAATGGGTGTGCATGCTAGATGTTTCCATTTTCCCCTAAACCATCCCACACTGACATGATTTAAAGGATCTTCAAAGTGCATAATAATAATTATAATAATAATGACATTTATACAGCACCAAATCTTGATACATAAATCAAACCAAAGTGTGTACACTCATCATTCACCAAAGCATTTATAATGACAAAAATTCAAGAGTACAAAACACACAGACCCGCATGGGGAGTACAGGAGGAAAGTAGGACAAAAGGATGGGCACATATAGGCAAATCACTCCTGGACAAAAAGGTACGTCTTCAAATTACACTCAAAGTAAGAAATAGTGCGTGACTGAGGAACATACTGGGGAAGCTCGTTCCAGTTGTATAGACCAGACACAGAAAAAGAACAGTGGCTGACTGGAACGTCTGAACTGAGCAGCAGCAGACTATGGAACGTCTTTATTGAGGAATTTGTAAACAAGCCATATCAAAAACAGGGATGCACATTTGGAGATGGTATACACATGAAAGGAGTTTACTTTAAGCACAAACGCATCTGACGGATCTGCATGCATGTTGACGAGCAAGATCGGAAAAATCTCCACAATCCTTTCACCCACCAGACAAGAGATACCCAAACTGGAGTGAATCCTGGACCTTCTGAAAGGAAGTCTGACATCCTACCAATCTGACTATAGTGCCCGTCATATAAGTAGTAATATATGGCTATTTATTTCCATACTATTCCCAATTTGTTTGCTCTTTATTTTTCACTGAAGTCTCTCTAAATATACCTAGTTCAAGGAATGTTTAAAAAAAAAAAAACACAGCTTGTTCAAACTCACAGCCAAAAGATATCACTGAAGAGGAAAAGAAAAGGACTGAGGACTATATGACAGTGTGGGTGGGACAACCAGAAAAACATGTATAGTGAAGTATACATTAAAAACCACACTATGCAAACACAAAAGCAAAATAAAACAATGATACAGACATACTGATACAAACCTGTTCTGACGGAAGGTCATAGGGGACCAAGCTTTTCTGGAGACCAGAAACTCTACTCTCCCCTGCTACTTTACCTTTCCTAACATTGGTATAAGTCAAATCTGTTGACAGCTAAGAAGACTGGATAGACAGTGCTCTGACTCTGCCAATCAGGCCTGGTGGTAGTTTGACCATCGACATTGAGGAAGACCACTAAAAACTACCTACAATATCTAGGAAATGGCTGTTACCACTGTTATTGTTGTTTAAAGCCCAGCCAATTGTGTAGAGTATATCAGGGCCATAACCGCTTCAAAACATACAAAACTTCAACAGGGGAAAAAAGGAAAATTAAGTACACGTATCAGTGCATTCGCGCATATAATCTAAAGACATGCCCCTGGCGCTGACCACTCCATCCAATTTATCACACAGGCGATTTAAAAAACACACCTGAATACAAATATAAGCAAATCTAGGGGCACCAAAACATATAAAACGGGCATAAATTACCTAAAACTGCTTCCGCATATCTCACCTCCCTAGAGCCAAAAATGCACTTAATACATGTATCCAATTATCAATCCTAAGAAAAAGTAAGACTTTATCAAATACGTACAGGTGACTGGACCATTAAGGCAGAAAATGACAGGTAGAAATGACAGACAGCAAAGGAACAAGGCAGAAACAAAGAGAGTAACAGAAATGAGGAAATTTCTAGCACAGAATTTCCAGAAGGTGGGGATACTATTTATATTGAAAGAGCCTCCCCCCCCCGGATAGGAAATGGATGTGGAAAGTTATGCTCAGACTTGAGTGAAAGAGTCCCTGCCCAACAACAAAATCACTCTATCAGCCCTGGCAGCTGGACCTCCAGTGGTATAGAATTTCATTGCCAACTGGATGCTGCATAGACTGCAGTCATTATAATCACAGTTGGAATCCAACCAGTTGGTGCTTTGCCCTAGCAGCAGGTAGTCATCAAGAGGCAGCAAGTGAAGGTGAATAATTAAAGAAACAATAAACTAAGTGTTTGACAATCAACTGTACTGCTATTTATACTATGCCTCACAGCCTAGTAGTGTCCTGTTATAAAACAAAAAGCAGGTTTATGAAAATAGTCATACCAACCTTTTCATTGTCACTCCTCTCCTGCAGCTCATCCTTGTTCCGCATTACCTCTGGAAACACAAAAACAGTTTATCTTAAACTATCACTTTCTAAAATTTTCATATCAATTCTGTCATGATAACATACAGGAGAATACTTTCCTCACATGATACAGTTCTGTCAGACTTGCAGACTTGCGAGAAATACAGTAACAGTGGGGCAAATCAATCTCTTTTTCTTTGTTCACGATAGTACTATGATGTTCGGATGATTTTCATGTGCATGATAACAGGGCAGTTCACATTTAAACACGCACATACACTACCACCACCACTCATCCATTCAACCAACCAATCAACTACAAAACAACAACAACAACAAAACATAACAGAAATCAGGTAAGGTGATTTATCCTTAAAATCGTAGTTAAATATGAAATTTGTAAAAAAAATACAAATAAAAAAAAAGATTTAAAAAATCCCAGTCTCCAGACAAGCAACACTCACCCCAGCTACAGCAGCAATGTAATATAACACAGGGTAGCTGAAGACAGTCCAGTGTGTGAATGTGAATGATTAATATGATGAGATACAGAAATGCAAACGACCCTGAAATGAGACAGAAGCTCCTAAAACTGATTTGCTCTTCATATAACAAAATGCACTTTTAAAACAGCATTTCTGCAGTGCATCACTTTTCCACATCACATCAGTTTAAATCATGATAGATCATGGATACACACAGCTGAATGATGCACAAGCATTTTGTTTTGTTTTCTTTTCTTTGTTCACTGGTTAGTCAGTCAGTTTACTGGATACATTTTTTTTTTTATTATTCATTCTGAGCAAATTTTACTTTTGAATGCATGTATGCAGATACAGACAAGGCTACAAAACCAACAAACAAATAAACCATCTCTGAGAGATTCTTTTACACAAACAAACAAAAACAAAAGTCCTCTGAGACAGATAGTGAGATACTCACACACAAGAAATGAAGAACAGAACTGAAGACAAAACATCACAATACAAATGAATGATGAAAGGAAAGAACCTGTCAATCTCTCCATTATGCCAGCCTATCAGTTTTTATTGTCTGTGTGTGTGTGTGTGTGTGTGTGTGTGTGTGTGTGTGTGTGTGTGTGTGTGTGTGTGTGTGTGTGTGTGTGTGAACTGTGTGTGAGTGAGAGAGAGAGAGAGAGAGAGGGGTGTGATAATGTGAGTGTGGGTGTGAGTGTGAGTGTGTGTGTGTGTGTGTGTGTGCGCACACGTGTGTGTGCCATGTCTACTCTCAGCCCACACCCCTTTCCCCCCACAGTGCACATAAAATGTACCTCTCTGACACACAACAGCACAGTCTCTCACAAAATTTTATGGAAATGAGTAGCGACATGAATCAACCAAGAGACAGTGCCGTAAGTTTTGTTTTTCTTGCACACACAAACTCCCTATCTCCTATCTCCCTCTTGCTCTTTCTTTCTCTCTCACCTCCTCCCTCTCTCTGTTGGGGAACAGCTGTGGAAAGTTAGGAATGATGTATTCCTAACTTTCCACAGCTGTTCCCCAACACACCGTAGGCTATCCATCATCCATCATCTAGGGGTATGTAAAAAGTACATAAAAACCGAAGTGCTCTTTTTGTTCTCTCTTCCCATTCACTGCCAACTAATGCTTCTTTTCCCACTGCCTGTATGTTTCTAGCTTTGACATTCTTCCATTTTCACTTTCAGTCACTGAAAGAATGAACAAAGAACGAAATTCTATGCAGATTGATGACATGCACACTAACATCTGTGCATTAAACATAATATACACTGAAATCTGGTATGATCTCCAATACTGGGACTGGGAGCTGATGCACTGGTAGGAGCTTACCCATTTTTGAAGGAAGTTGTACAACTTGCCACCAGTGAAATGGAACTACAGAGTTAAATCAAATGCCATGCAATTTTTACATTAAAAATACATAAAGAAAGAAATAAAAGCTGGCATAATCTAAAGACGGATACAATGAAAATTTATCATCTCCTACACACTCTGGTTCAGTCTGAACAAGGTTTTTGATCTTCTGGCTCATCATAACATCAAAACTACCAAAACAAAAAAACAAAATGCTGTCAAGTTTTCAAAGTAGCATAGGTCTAAATAATAACCCAAATTACGTAAACAGCCAATAAACCTCTGCTGACAAATTCTGCATTCACACACATACACACACACAGAGGACAGAGAGGGCGGGGGAGATGTATTTGCAGCCACAAAATTCAGATTGGTATGGAGGGCCATAGTCGCCAACGCCATGTGGCAGGGTACATGATGATGATGGTCTCTAACACACACACACACACACACACACACACACAGTGACACACAAACACACACACACTGAAAATACAAACATTGTGAAATGTGCTTTATGCAGTGGGCCAGGGTAGAAAAGGGGATTTGTTTTTCTCACATAATCTCAATTAAATAAGTCTGTAGTCTGGAGTTTGTTCAAGAGAAATTCATCACACTCAGACAATTCATATATGCATTCCACCTAAATCTGCCAGCAATTATGTGGCAGATTGCTTCAATACTCAAACCTAGATACAAAACTGTTCGTGCTGGCAAGGTCATGAAATGGGGAAGGGGAAAAGAATCTCCGAAACTGGGGCACTGCCAAAATGATTAAATGCATTAGTTTAAGATAGGCAGCCAACAAGCCAACTTCATGAACACTAAGCACTGGAACTAACTCAAGAAATGAGGTCTTGAGTCCACATCTCTACCAAAAGAGCCAGTCAATGCAGTGAATTCATTACTTATCAGTGGTGTAAACAGTACTACTACTACTGTACTAGCATAAAATGAATAAATAAATAAATGAAATAGTCAACAAATAAATAAATGATAGTCAATCAAGATCAAAATTAACAAGCTCTCATTATTTCCACTTACTTTTCGTGCTGCAAGCCTCCTTATCACCTGTAGCCTGACATTGTAACCATAACAGTAACCTTTACAGTTTACAGTTCACTCCTTCAATTCCTATTCCTAGTCCATGGGATGTTACTGTAAGTTATTTGTACAGGTCTCAAAATTCTCCTTGATCATGTCTGGCCCCTAATCCACAGGACACACAAAAACTGAACAAACACTTGGGGAAAACTTAACCTTGAAGTTCGAACTTGAATGAAAACATTTGTACCTTACTTCAGCTCTTCGGTTTCAGGTTAAGTTTTGAAATCACTCTCATCAAGTCGAATGTCTTGTTAACTATTGAGAAGCTGGACTTAATATTAAAACTTACCCATTCAACAGATATTACACAACATTACATTTTGTTCAGTCACACAGGGACAAACAATAACTGACATACTAGCGGTGTGAATGATTCCATAAACAAAATTGTGACCTCCCAGCACGAAATCAGTCTTGATCTTAACTAGCATTTTGGGTATTTTGAGATCTACACAGCACTGGAAAGTGTACATTCTGCTGATTATTTTGGTACTTGAATAAAGCTTGTACCCCAAAAAATTTTGCTGTTCTGTATGTTTAAATTCATTAAGTTGTATGACGGCCATTTTGAGAAAACAGCCTCTAAAGTTTTTTATGTACTCTCCTCCACATTTTCAAAATTTCTTTATTTGGTGGCTTTGACACGGTTTGTTTCTAATTTAAGCTGTCATTATCTGAAAGGTGCACCAAAGAGCTTTCAGTCAGTATATCACATGTGGGGGTCTGTACAGGTTACAGTTCACAATAAGAGACAAAAAGAGGTACTTCTGGCAAGAAATTGCGTTCTTTCTGCTATGATCAGTGCATAAAAATACCATTTTAAATTGATCAATGAAATTTTTTCACGAAAAAATAAATCAATTTTGAGAAAAGTCAAAACACCCCAGATAGACCCTCAGTCAGCTTTTCAGCTCCTAGTGCTGTTCAACTGACTGTGAGTTAAGACTGAATTGGGGGTGGGAGGTCACAATTTAAAAGCGCAGACAGAATGAATTCATGTTTGGAACAGACTGGGAGAGACTGAAAAACTATAATCCAAATTTTGTTAAGATCCAAGACAGCACATAAACAGTTGAAAGTGTCATGCTCTTGACAATACATTAACCCTTTGACTCCCGAACCCTGTCTACCAGCACCCTGCATTGTCAACCATGCCTGCAAATCAAAAACTTAACCCTTTGACTCCCTCACCCTATCCACCAGCTTCCTGCAGTCAAAGGGTTAAGTTTTTGCAGTTGGTGGATCGGGTTCGGGAGTCAAAGGGTTAAAAGCATTTTACAGGAAGACAAGAAAAATCTTGATGCATACTTTAGGAAGAAAAGTAAAACTGTTACTGTAACTGCTATTTTTGTTTGAAGCCCAGCCAACTGCGTACAGCCATATCAGGGATATAACTATTTCAATACATACACAATACTTCAACAGGGGGGAAAAGAAGTAAAGAAAATTAAGTAAATATATATCTCAATGCATTTGCGCACATAACCAAAGGAGATGCCCCTGGTACTGACCACTCCGTCCAATTTATCACACAGGAGATTTAAAAAGCATATCTGAATGCAAATCTAAACATAAGGATACTAAACATATAAAAATGGGTCTAAATTACCTAAACTTGCTCCCATGTAATGAAGTATCTCATTTCCCTACGGCCAAAAATGCACTTAATACATGTACCTAGTTATCAATCTTAAGAGAAAGTACGGAAGACTTTATTAAACACATACGGGTGAATGGACCAGCAAGGCAAAAATTGACAGGAAGAAATGACAGAAACTGAGAAAGCAAGGAAGAAAAAAGAAACAACATGACAGAAAAGAGGAAATTTCAAGCACAGAATTTTCAGAAGGTGGGGATACTATCTATACTTAAAGAGCCCCCAGCATCCCCACAGGGGGAGAAAAGTAGAAAAATTAATTGCATCATCAAACAAGACATCAGACCAAGTTTAGTTTCAGTTTCTCAAGATGGTGTCTCCATGCTTGGATGTGATATTTATACAAGATCCAAATGATTATGCAAAACAAGGCACATTCTCTGCATGAAATAAAAGACAAACTGGCTAAAAATATGAGATTCAAAAATTCAAAACAAATAACTACCACTACATCATGCATGAAATTGTCTACTTACATAGCTTGTGGCACATTCTCTTTTTGTTTTATGAGCAACACCTGTCTATGCCAACTGCAACTATGTACCTTGGGAGGAATAAAACAATCTCAAGCAGCCTAAAATCATTATTTTGCCAACTGCAAATACATAACTAAGGAGGAATAAAACAATCTCATGCAGCACAAAATCATTATTTGAGACATGTGAAGTGTAAAGCATTTTCCTTCTGATAAGCCGATATACTGATCATGTAATATTTTATTTTAGATCACATCAACAGTGGTGAGATACAAAAAAAAAGGTCATTTACACATAAACTCACACTTGTATTCGAGTACACTTGCAAGTATCAGCCCACTAATGATAAAATAAAAATCACACACACACACACACACACACACACACACACACACACACACACACACACACACACACCTCTCTCTCTCTCTCAATTCCTTGTCTACTCAGTAAATATATATACAAATAAATAATAACACTGTACAATGTAGTCAAGAATGTCTGGGGCACACTGTACCAAGCTTTTAAAAATAAATGTTACTTTCTAATGAATCAGGCTAACAAATAATGAATTTTGAGGGTCTACTCTGTCTGTTAGCCCAAAATAGTTTCTTGCAAAGCTGGAGATCTGCAGTGGAATTGGTCCAGGAGTTCATTAATGAAAATAAGGCTGCTTGTATCTTGCATGTAAAATGTTTCTGTAACCAGATGAAAGCACATATGAAATATTGTTACATGCAACACAGACACGCAGCACAAAGTGTCACAAGTCAAGATCTTGTGTCATTTGACTCTTGTTGTATGATGCTTTATCTGCAAAACACCTAAAACAAGTCATCCATTTCTACTAGTACTACATTTACAGCTTTTAGCAGTGTAAGCTGATCCTAAACCAAAGGCCACAAAATGCCTACATCATGAACAGAGACTAATGAACAATGTTGAAGGATAACGCCTACATCATGAACAGAGACTAATGAACAATGTTGAAGGATCTCACAATTTCATAAACAATATATACACACATATATATATATATATTGTATATGTGTGTGTGTGTGCGGTTAAGGCTAGACTTGTTCACTACCTCTCTTTCAATTTTCAAATGTGTGTTTACATAGGATTTTCATTTTGGGAGCATGTATCATTGTATGTGAATGTAGTATGTCCCTATGTGTGTCTGCACATGCACAAGCTGCATGTGCCATGCATGCATGCTTGTGTAGTTGTCTGTGTGTGTCACAATGTGCATATTCTGAAAGACTGCTTTGTCTGAAATGTTGCAAACCACTGAAAATCTCTGAGTTCTGTAATTCATTAACTATTGAAAGCAACTGAGAGTGTACATGATAAGCCGGACCCCCAAATTATAAAAAATTAATTGTAAAATCACTGGTTAACACACAAGACTTGTGGTCCCAATTTTGTCAAAATTCTTCTATAATCAGAGCCTGGAATTGCTAAGAAAAAAAAAAAGAGGAAATGCTCCCCTGGAAAATTTTTAAAATCAAGACTAAAATCTGTGCATTCTGAGGCATTCTGGAGACAAATTTAAAGGCATCTAACACATTGAAAATCACAATGAATATCAGTCAAAAGAGTATTCTTTTTTTTTAAGTATGGTCGTCGATTTTTTTTTAACGCGAAAAATATTTTTTTGCGCAATTTTCGATTTTGATTTCCGTGGAAATCCTCGTTTCCGCGACGAATTCCAGGCTCTGATAATGTATAACTATAACTTAATAAATCAGAGAGAACTCTCTCTCTCTCTCTCTCTCTCTCTCTCACACACACACACACACACACACACACACACACACACACACATACACACACACACACAGTGAAACACATGTATATATATGCCAAGTACTGAAGTAATGGGAGAGGGTCGGGGCAGACCTCTGCTGGAACTTAACGACAAAGACATAACATTTTGCCCAATTCTCTATATCAAGTCTGCAGCCAATTCCTCATATTCTGGTAGACATTTTTAGAGCAAGACTTTGGAGTTTGTTAGAGTTTTGAACTTGTTCAGCTTCAAGAGAGATTCATTGCACTGTCGATTCCATATAAAATATGCACGCTACTCAAATCTGCCACAGCTATCTGGCAGATTCACTGAGCCTGCGCAAAATCCTAGTGCCTGCAAGCTTCTGAAATGGGTAGTGGGAGAGAGGAACCTATGAAAAACTAAGCTGACCACACCAGAATGATGGAAACATTAAGATGGGCAGCGAACAGGCTTGTTGTTAAGAACCAAGCAGATCACAGGAAAAATAATTCAACAAACATAAAATTTAACTTCGAAGTACAATCATGTAGTACAGTCCTATTTCACTACTGAGTATTAATTGTATTTTGCTGTAAAAATAAAGCAGCAAGTCAGCCACTACCTCATCCATGAAGTAGTGAGAGGGAGAGTGTGTGAAATCTGAGCTTTCAATCAAAATTAGCTTTCAATCGAAATGATCATGCATATATTTCTAAGGTTCTTTAGAAAACAGACATAGAAAAAGGGAACACACATGCACTGGGGCAAAAATCTGAAGATCAAACGATTCAAAGCCATCTGAAGTAAACTTTTCACATAGTCAACTGGTAATTTTATAATAATTTAATAATAATAATAATTATTAATTTTTAATACAAACAAATGAAACAAGTAAGTTGTACAACTTTACTACAACAATACAGCTACAGATATGTAGTACACAAACACAAAACTTGAAATTACAGCTATAGATGAGTACTGCACAGACAGCTTAAAAGCTTAAAATCATTAAAAAAAAAAAAATACTGAGCTTAACATCATTCCTTTCCTAATGCCATTGATCTTCTCTTGAAAATCCTCCCATTCCAAACATAACTCACACAATCAGTTCAACACACTGATACGAAAACTTATAAACTTTAAAGTAAAATTACACTCATTTACAGTGTGAAAACTTTCCAAAAAAGTTCTAAAGCAAACTAAAATGGTTGTGTTTTGCAAGGGGAAAACAATCATGATAGTATAATACTAGAGCAATGGGACTGGGGGTGGGCAGGTGGGTGACCCTTAACAGCATCTTCAGAGGTTCTGCAGTGTAAAACTACTAAAAGTTGCTCCATAATTAAGCATATGACTCTATGAGCACACAATAAAGAATGTTAAGAAGATTCATTTAATGATTATACTACAATATGACTGTACTACATAGAATGCATTCTGAAGGACATTCTTCTTTTAAAACAAAAGCATGCATGACAAAAGAATGCCAATATTGAATATAACTTAGCATCATATGAAGCCTGCCAAACACACAGTATATTAGAAAATTTATGATGTACTTTTACAGAGAACAGTCAACTAATTCTGGCATGGTCTTGTGAAGTTGATTGTCAAGATGCTCATCCCATTCTCTTTGCAGATGGTTGGTTCTTTTGATTTTGATTTGATACCTTGAGTTTAATCCCTGCAACTTGCAAGCAACATTAAAGCCGGCCCATCACTGCCTATCTTCCCATCATTCCCGGGATGTCAGCTTAGGGTTTCATAGGCCTTCCTCACCCCCTTCCCATTTCAACACCTTGGTAGCACACACGGTTTTGTGCAGGCTCAGTGAGTCTGCCAGATAACTGCTGACAGATTTTGGGAGGAGTGCATATGGAACTGTCTGAATCTATGAATCCCTCCTGTACAAAGTCCAAACTCTTTGCAATAAGTTACAGCAAGTTTTCAGTTTTATAATTAAATAAATTAAACAAAACCATTTCTGGCAAATGTAAAATGACACAAGCTTGCTTGGTTTGTTCATCCTATCATCCAAAATGATGCACTGTCTTAATGTCTAAGACCATTCATCAGGATATCATGAAAGGAAGCCACTGCCAGGATTGACAGAGGAAGCACTGCCTAAACATCAAAGAAAGGAACAAGCTTAAAATGTCTTGCTGCACAATGGATGATCCTATCACCTGCTAAATCCCACCTGTCTCAACTAATCACACTCATTCATTTTTGCATATTGGATGATGATCATGATAAGATCAAAGATAATGGATGTTGCTATGATTGGCTCACTGACAGCCACTTTGGTTGCTAATTCAACAATCAGTTAATGAATAAGATTAAAAGTCTATGCCAAATATGGAAACATATAATGATATACAGTGGTGCCCCCCAAGTCGAATCTAACTGGTTCCTTGGGCCATTTGACTTGAGAATATTCTAGTTGGGAGTCAATTTTTCCCATTAAAATTAAAGTAAAAAGCATTAATTCGTTCCAGGCCCCAAAATCCCCATATCTATTTTACATTTTTATGGGTTTCCGTCGTGCCCTGTAGCCAGATAATTGCAATATAAGTACAATGGCAAGCAGAAATAGACTTTCATAGACTTAGATAAAGCAGAAATAGACTTAAATACTAATACTTTGCACTTTCTTGGAACCATAATGAGGGCTAATTTGAAGAAGAAATGCAAAAAAAAAAAGAAATGCCAGCAGCAATAGAGGATGATGTGCACGGCACACGGGACTGGGTGGGCAGTGCGCGCCTCAGGTCCTGGCTTTGTTGCCAGATGTTTGAGATGGGAGTGAGATTCGACATGGGAGGCGAAATTTTGCCGAAATTTTCGTTCAACGCAGGAAAATTCGACTTGGAATGCATTCGACTTGGGGGGTACTACTGTATCTACTAATACAGTAAATATGAGAACAAATATAAAATGAAAAGCAACACACACACATACTACACACACGTACAAAGAGCACAGTGCAAACAAATACTTTTCCTGAAAAAGGACCTCTATTAGTATTACACTGAGTTAGTAAGTCTACAATGTTTATGTGCACCCAGATTACTACCAGAAAAAAATTTTAACATCACACTCACAGTCACGTTTCAACTAAATTAAACTCATCAGAAGGCCAGTAATTTGGGGGTTGGGGTGGGGTGGGGTGGGGGATGAAAGCTTGGTATGCATGATCTAAAGAAGCAGCAAGCAGAACTCAGCTTGGGGGTGGGTGTTATATACCCAAGTGACAACTTTTCAAGTGATTCATGAAGTTCAGCATTAGTGTTATCATGCATCTCATTTCAAAATATTTTTTTAATCATCAAAATCATGTAATTATCTAAACTGAAACCTTACTTAGGCCAGTGTTTTAAGGCTAAGGGAAAAAAAGGCTTGTTGTATTGATCTTAAAAAAGCAGCCAAGCAAGGCTTAGTGTCCGGAGCAAGGGGGTAGGTGGATAGCAATCAACGTACAGTGAGTCTGCCTACAACGAAATTCAAGAGACAGATGTGTTCAAGAGCGACAGATGTGTTCTTTACTGCAGCAGTTCGTAGAAGCTAAAGCATGACAAAAAGAAATCTGTGATCTTACACAGTGCTGATTATTTATTGCCTTCCTGGCGGAGTCCAGATGTTGTTCACAATATTCCCTATTTTGTACATGTGTCATCATTATGACATTTATCACCAAGTTTTATGCTTCAGTCACTGAAGAATCCAAAAAGAAACACTGACACACACAAACAACACACACACACATCACTGTAGGCACTTCATCACCCTGATCACTGTGCTATAGAAACATGCAGTGTACAATGCTGAACACTTGTTTATTGTAGGACAAGACTATACATAGCCAGCTTTGCCTTTGGAAAGCAAATCATTCATACAAAGAGGAATTTGATTTTTGTGACTGTGGATTTTGGTCATTATAATTTATAGACAATACTTTACAAGAAGGAAGAGATGGAAGTGGGCAGGGAAAATAAGAGTACATCGCTGTCAGAAATTCGTTGTAGGCAGGTTCATTACAGGTGGTTTCCACTATATAAAAATTTTTATAAATCTGAGCAACCCAACAAATCAATTCACTTACCCTTTACCTCAGCTTCAAGAGAAACCTGCCTCTCTTTTAAAGAAGTAATAAGCTCGTGAGCAACTGCAATCATCGAAGTCAAAACGTTGAAAACTAAGGTCAAGTCAAGACTGGACTGAAATTATGTGTTAAGTACTCTTACTAGTCTTAGTGTTACTGTTAGTACTTTGTAACTATTGTTACTGTTAGTTTTGTTTAAAGCCAAGTCAACTTCAATGAGGAAAAAAAAAAGAAAAACAAAATTAAGTACACATATCAAAGCGTTCGCGCACATAATATGAGGAAATGCCCCTAATCTGCAAAGCAGAAAACGCACAACTGCTCTGCAAGTACTGATACACCCACCAACATACATGCGCACAGTGTAAAAAATATGTATGCATGCAAATGCGCATGTGCGCGCATACACAGACATAGACACACACAAAAATGGGGGAATGCACAAACCAATACAGACATAACTCCTAAGTTCATGCTAGTAACACTACAGTAGAACAGGTCAAACCAAATTCTCATAGGTTAAAAGTAATTCAAATCAGAAAAATAACCAGTTCTACATCTATGTTAACTAAAACCAATGAAATCTGACAGAAAAAACACCCTTTTCTTCATGGAATATCTGCTAGCAAGATGGAAAGTGTGTAATGAAGCATACCAACGATAAGAAAATGTTTTCCTCATGAACTGTGGTATTTGGCATCTCTCTTGCAGATCTTGTGCATGAATACACCATCCCAATTCAGTACTTTACGATACACTAGTCTAATCTTGACCTTACCCCAGCCCTACCCTTCACCCTTTAGATTAGCAGCCTGTTCATGGAGAAAACCAAGTGTAAGGGTTTGGTGTTGGGTTAGTGTTACTGTTAGGAGAATGACTGACTGCAATGTGTCCTTATGCAGAATGATGGATCTGCGGGGGAGCTAACCAGCACCATTATTGTTCAGAGACCCTACCCTCATCCTGCCCCCTGAATGACAAAATAGAAGCCCTCTCCATCAGGTCAAAAAGAACATCTATCATCTGTACTTGAGCAGACCACGCGGGCAGTTCTAACATTGTATTCACACCCTCACCAAAAGACTTAGGTTTTACAAACTGTGATGATATGTCACTTGAGTCTGATGTCTCCAAAATCTATCAATATCAGTATCACTCAGCCTATACAGATTCACTGCATCAGTGAACATTATCTGCTCATCACTGACCACTCTCGCCACTCCACAAAATCACAAGTCTGTGCCTTTGTCCTATCCATATTAAACTACTGCAATTCTCTGAATTCTGGCTGCCTGCAATACATTCTCAACCTGAAAAAGGTTTAGAACTCTGCCGCAAGACTAGTTTTATGATCACAATCCACATTCATCTGCTTCTTTACATTTCAGTGGCTCCCATTCCATACTCCTGTACACTTCATGTACTCAAATCTCCATTGCAATTTTTTCTCAAAACCACACCTGCCTGTATTTTTGAACAAGACAAGCTCCAGACATCATCAAATAAAATTTTTCACAATTCCTCAGTCATAAATACTTTCAGCCAATACTCATGCTTTCTGTATGCACCAAAACAATGGAACACTAAGTAACTCCCTCCGATATTCGAGCTCTAAACACATCTCTTCAAACAATACTAGTATTAATTCTACTGTCCGTACTGCACTTGTGTGATTGGTTATCTGAGATAGATACGAGGGTACTTTCCAGTAGAATGAGACCAACAAACTTATACGTCAAAGATTCACCGGCAAAAAAAAATTATTCATTTCATCTGTGTGAAGTATTCACCTCCTGCTGCCACACACTTCTGCATTCGCTCAATCCACTGTAGAAATGCCGCTCTGTAGGCTTCTTTGGGTATATGTGACAAGACACTGGAAAACCGCCGTTCCCAAGGCTGCTCGTCTCTTGAAACTTCTTCCTGCCAGTAATTTCTTCAGATGTGGAAACTGGTAAAAGTCACAGGGTGCAAGGTCTGGGGAGTAAGCAGGGTGTTGCAAAGTATGGATGTTCTCGGCTGCAAGGTATTCTTGTACGAGCCTTGACTTGTGAGCAGGTGAGTTATCATGAAGAATCTTGATTCCTCGCAAGCCTGCGGTTGGTCGGGAAGTTGCATAAAACTTCTTGATGTCAGACAGTACGGAGTCTCTGTAGAACTTTCCGGTTTCATTAGCACGATCCCCTTTGTGTTGAAAAAGATGGTGTATAACACTTTCTTTTGTGAATGTTGACGATGAGCGACTTAAGGACGAATCCCACCTTTAGGAATCCAGGCTTTGTTCTGTGACTTTCTCCAAGGTTCATACATGTACACCCAGGTTTTGTTGGTATATAATATATAAAATACAGTAAGACATTTCATGTCATATCTGTGCAATAAGCTACTACTGTTTTCTTTTCTCATTCTCTGTCAGTGTCATATTAACAATTATGCATATATCACTGATTTACCATTGATTTATTGTTGACACACATGCTGATGTAGCCTAAGCCTATAGGCTACATTTTGTGTAAAGTACATAGGCCCTAATGACATAAGAGCTTCCTTCCTGGTTTGTTCCACAAGACCCTAAAGATAAGCCTACATTTTTCATCATTTTTAGTATTCCATTTTTTTTTTATCATTGTTATTGTTAATAGTATTACATAATGCTACTATAACTATGTTTCCTAAAATTTCTGTATATAGCCTAATAATATATATATAATTTGTCAATATATTGCCAATAGTGTCTCACAATATATATTCTATGTCTTTTTTTTATGTTAACTCTCTCCACATACACACACACTGAGACACACACGATACATAAAGTGACTGTGACTATAATCTGTAGATCTAATGATACACTACAGTCACGATCTACAATCAACAATGATTAGGCCTATGTATTTAATGTCAGCGATACCGACACATTTTGACACGATCCCTTTACATATGATATAGGCTATACGACATATCTGCCAGTAATGCCTGTGGTTAATGTCACTAACTTACCTTGCTTAATCCCGAGAAAAAATACTGAATGTCATGCATAATTTCATCAATTTCTCACCTTGCAACTGAGCAACTTTCGTCTCTTCCTCTCTTCTGTACCGTTCTGCACTCAATTCTGCATCGCGCAGACGTCCAAGCGTTGTGTTGTACAAATACAATAAATAGACCGTCCCAACAACGAAAAGAGCTAGAACCAAAGTTCTCACGGGAAACCCGCCTCTTTGCATTTTGTTTCGAATAAACCGTATATCTGCAAATAATTCAGAAACAAGTTGTTGTTTCGCAACGCCTTGCCAACTCAGCGGTGGTTCGCCATTAACAACAATATGGCGACGTGTCAAGTAAGTCTTGGTGACCCAACAAAAGCGTTTTCACAACTCGTGCAGTTCGCCTAGTCTTAGCGTTTGTGGTAACCGTGACATCAATTCACGAGAGACAACTTTTAATTAAAACAAATTAAAAAGAACGTTGTTCTCCCTTGTTACTTATCGTTCCATTATGATTCCCCCCCCCCCCCCCTCCTGCTTCGCATCACACCGCCTACCTTCATCCCTTCCCGACGTTTCATGGTCCAATATAATATAGGTTGTTGTTTTTTTTGTTTTTTTTTTAGTCGAACTGCCTGTTTTAGTAGCAGTTTCTCTCTCCTCTGCAAGGTCTAAGACTTTCAAACAGACAAACAAAAAAATTAACCTAAGCCTGCTTACCCTCTCTTGGGGGCGAAAACAGTCACCTGGGCTCCCCAACCCCGGCAGTCTTCTTCCCCCCCCTCTCTCTCTCTCGTCTTCTTCTTCTTTCTTTCTTTTATTTACTTATGTAGTTAGTTGATATTTGTTTTTTTTGTTTATCATTCATTTTGGGCATTGTCTTCCTCAAAACTAATTCTTTGTTTTGTATTTCAACAAGACAGTTTATTCTGTTGAACAAAAAAGTTGATTTTGTCTGCTTGTTTTTGCCGCACGGTCCGTTCACACCATTGTAAGGGCTTCCTTCCAGATGACACTGCTTTCCCTCTCTTGGGAACTGAGTCATTTTTATAAATATTGAACCACACAACATCGCTTCTCTTCATTACAAGAATATAATTTTCTTTGTACTTTTCTTCAAACAAATTTTTTTTACCTTCTCTGGGGGTTCTATTAGTTGTTCAAGTTTAGATGATGCCTCTACATTTTGTGGAGTTCTGATATCTTAAGTCTTTGACTCCCACGCCCTATCCACCAACTGCAAAAACTTAATCCTTCGACTCCCTCTCCCTATCCGCCAGCTTCCTGGATAGGATGAGGGAGTCAAAGCGTAAAGGGTTAAGGTTTTGCTTTGCTGGCATGGCTGACGCTGCAGGATGCTGATGGATACGGTGTGGGAGTCAAAGGGTTAAATAAATTTTGATGGCTTGCTCAGCATATGTGTGTAGAATACTACCAGGCAGCAGGTCTGATGAACTCAATATAGCACAAAATGCGGCACTTGTTTTGGGTGCATAGGATTTTTCTACTGAAGGACTTGCACATAAGCACTGACAGAGTGCTCTGGGACATTCTCCTGGGATGCTCCCCAGGAGCCAATATCTTTTCCTCCTGATAGACTACTGTTTTCTTTTGACCAGATAATTTATTCTGTCGAGGTAAAGGTAGGTTTTTGTCTGTTAGTGTTCGTCTTTCTGTCCGTGAATGCCATTACAAGGAAGAAAACCTTGCTTTCATTCTCTTGGGGGTGTACCAGTAGTTATACTCACACTACTGATTACTAATTATTACAAAACAAAATGTGCATACATGAACAGACATTAAAAGAAAAAAGATAGAACACATGCACGTGCACGCATGTCCGCCCCCCCCCCCCCCCCCACACACACAAATCAACTTCTAAAGTGAGTGCAGATCGCTTGTTCGTTTATCCATATATGATGGCCTGACTGAAATGTGTGCTGCTATCATGTGACTCAATTCTCCTCCATGCCTTTGTCTCATGGGACAGCTAGGCATTTAGTGTGCTGGGTATGAACCTGTATAGGGAGACCCTAATGAAGTTCTGCGTAGTGAGAAAAAAATGCAGTCTTATACCACATGATTAGATTGTCCAAAAAGTCTGACAAGAAGAACCTAATCATATGACATCAGCACATGTTTCCATCAAGACAGGTACATGTGTACCAATACAAATTCAGCACATGTGTACATACACACTGGTCACAACTGTCTTTGCTCAAACATGGAAAACTGGAATAAAATGTTTATAAACACAAAAACTACATTAGTGAGAATTTTCAATATTTTCACAATATTGTTCTGTTTTTCTTTTTGTTTTGTTTTGTTTTTTGGGGTTTTTTTGTGGTGTGGTGGTGTAAGGGATGAGCGGAGAGGGGAGAGAGCGGTTTCTGTTCCGATCCCATCTGTTTCACCACTCCTGTGTCACTATCCAAACGCTACTCATTTCAACTCTCTTTCACAATACTGTTTTTTTTGTTTGTTTGTTTTTAATGGCTACCTGGCTAAACCTGTCTCTCAGTGCAAAAAAGGGCTACTCACTGCGTAGCTGTTTGTTTTTGTTTTGTTTTTGGGGGTGGGTGGGTTGTAGGGGATGAGAGGGGAGAGGGGAGAAGGGTGAGAGGGGTTTCTGTCCCATCTGTTTCACCACTCTTGTGTCACTATCCAAACACTGCTCATTTCAGCTCTCTTTCACCATACTGTTCTTTATTGTTGTTGTTGTTCTTTTTTTGTTGTGTGTGTGTGTGTTGGTTTTTTTTTTGGGGGGGTGGGGTTGTGGGGGATGAAGGATGAGGGGAGCGAGGAGAGAGGGGTTTGTGTCCCATGTTTTTCACCACTCCTGTGTCACTATCATAACACTGCTCATTTCAGCTCTTTCACATTGTTCTGGGTTTTTTTTTAGGGGGGTAGGGGTGGTGGGGGTGTAGGGGATGAGGGGAGAGAGGGTTTCTGTCCCATCTGTTTCATCACCCCTGTGTCACTATTCGACCACTGCTCATTTCAGCTCTCCAACACATTTCCAAATCCACCAAAGCTTGGTGGTTTCTTTGAGAGCAAAGTATGGACGGCCACTGATTCTGGGATAATTTTCCACAAGGCTATAATGAGGAGAAATGGAATGATAGTGTTGATGCTTTCTAGTTCAATTTCATATTAAGACTGCATGACTGCACTAGGGCTACTGCATGACAGAGCTGCACTAGGGCTGCACTCTATGTTTACTTTCATAACATGTACTGATGCCAACCTGGCCTGAAAGATACAGATACCTGTGGTGTTAGAAAATTTGAGCAAATCCTCAATGATGCATCTGTAAACTGGGTGAGACTCAAATGTGTAGTCCCAGTCTCCCCAACATGGCATGCTCAACCCCAGGTAGGAGTTGGCTGCAGCAGACAAATCACATAATAATTTAGAAAAGAATTTTTTTAGGATCACTGCACTCAGGGAGGTTACCTTTGTGCTCATCTTTTTTTTTCCTTTTTTCAAATTTTCTACGCCATCTTAATGGCCATAAAAACAGGAACACTTTTTACAATGCAATGATGTTGATGTTGATGAGGATGATATTCATGATGCTATGAAGTTCCATCTAGGATTGAGACAGCGTGACAGGGCTGGACTCCAACCTTACTATCATAATCCTGGCTTCAACCAGGCCCGAGAAATACAGACACCTGTGGTGCTGGTCAGAAGATTTGAACACCATCCTCAATGACACATCCATGTAGGAATAAGACTCAACTGTGTGGTCCCAGTCTTCCCAATGATTCTATAGTACGCCCAACTTGGATAGGAGCCGGGTAGAGCCGAAACATCCCACAATGATTTTTGAAGGGGCTGATGGGGATTCGAACCAATAACCTTCCCGTCAGTAGTCCGTTGCGCTAACCACTACACCATGGCAACTGATCCATAATAATTTTGATGACTGATAGGAGCTCAACTCACAACATACCACCCCCCGAAGTCTGTTGTGCTAGCCACTTCACCACACTGACGGTTGGTAGTGGTGTTGCTTTTGATGGCATCATCAGATGGGTTGTTAATATTCGCTGTGAAGTTGATCACGCTAACTGTCGAAAGCTGGGAAAGCATAGTAGACAGAAGCATACACAAACGTACCCAAACGTACACCACAGCTGATGTAAGTCAACTTCACCTTTAATAAATTCTTCTCTGATAATAACAACTATGACAACAATGATTATATGCTAGAATAAATACACAGACCATAGACTGGTGATCCTGTAAAGCTTAATTTAAAAATGTCCTGGCACTCCTTCCATCTTCTCTTGAGATATTCCAGCTTCACACCAAGTCAACGTCATCATTTCCTTGTGCAAATCTTAGCGATCTGAATGCTACTGCACCAACACTGGAAAACATGACACACTGCCCTAGACTTACAGAACTGCATCTACATTGGAAAACATGACATATCATCCCAGACTTATTGAATGCTACTGCACCAACACTGGAAAACATGGCATACCACCTTAGTATCACTTTCATGGAAAACCTGGCATACCACCTTAGTATCATTTACATGGAAAACATGGCATACCATCTTAGTATCATTTACATGGCATACCACCTTAGTATCATTTACATGGAAAACATGGCATACCACCTTAGTATCACTTTCATGGAAAACATGGCATACCACCTTAGTATCATTTACATGGAAAACATAGCATACCACCTAAGTATCATTTATATGGAAAACATGGCATACCACCTAAGTATCATTTACATGGAAAACATGGCATACTACCTATCATTTACATGGAAAACATGACATACCACCTATCATTTACATGGAAAACATGGCATACCACTTTAGTATCATTTACATGGAAAATATTGCATACTACCTATCATTTACATGGAAAACATGGCATACTACCTATCATTTACATGGAAAACATGGCATACCACTTTAGTATCATTTACATGGAAAATATGGCATACCACCTAAGTATCATTTACATGGAAAACATGGCATACCACCTTAGTATCATTTACATGGAAAATATGGCATACCACCTAAGTATCATTTACATGGAAAACATGGCATACCACCTAAGTATCATTTACATGGAAAACATGGCATACCACCTAAGTATCATTTACATATCAAGTTCTTTTTTTTTCATCACAGCAGAATGGGTTGACATGTATTTGTAGTATGCATGTCTGCCTTTGTCTCTCATGCTGTAAGATAAGGTGCTGTGCAAGTAATCATTATTGTCATGATTATTACTTTTACCATCACCATTATTACTGTCATGATTATTATTTTTACTATCACCTTCATCAAACAAAACAACCAACCATTAACAATGCACTCTCTTTTGATTTCATATGGTCTGGATTTGCATGGTTCCTGGTTATTGTTATTGTTATTTCTGTTTAAAACCCAGCTGACTGTGAAAAGCCATATCAGGGGAATAACCATTTCAATACACACACAATACTTCCACAGGAAAATAAAGGAAAAAAAAATCAAGTACACATATCAATGCATTTGCACACATAATCTAATGAGATGCCCCTAGCGTTGACCACTGTCCAATTTATTCACAAAAGGGTTTAAAAAACATACCTGAATTCAAATTCAAACAAAAACAAGGACACTAAAACATATATAAAACAGGCCTAAATTACCTAAAATTGCTTCTGCATATCTCATTTCCCTCAAGCCAAAAATGCACTCAATACATGTACCATGAGAAAGTACGTAAGACTATTGAACACAGTCATACAGGTGAATGGACCAGCAAGGCAGAAAATGATAGGAAGAAATGACAGAAAGCAAAAGAATACGGCAGAAACAAAGAAAATGACAGGAAAAAGGAAATTTCTAGCACAGAATTTTCAGAATGTGGGGATACTATTTACACTGAAAATGCCCCAGGCATCCCCACGGGGGAGGTTGTTCCTGGTTAACTTCATTCAATCTCAAAACTTCTCTTGGTTGTAGGATGTTGGGTGGTTGTTGTTACTGCTTTTTTTTCAAGTGCAAACTGGATTGAAATCAAAGTGTTTACATCAAAAATGAGGTTGCATAAAGCTAAAAAGAAAACCTTTAAAGTATGATTTCAGATGGACAAATCAGAAAATAATAAAGTAAAGAGAAAATGATACTAATCGTATGTAAAGTAACACTACCACATTGAAGACATTTTCATACTTGCGTATCAAAAACAAAAGAAAACATTGAAATAAACGCAATTCAAACAGAGAAATGATTAGAAAATCAGTAAGCGCGTAACAATTTTATTCCCAAATCTTTCCTTCAAGTTACAGATTTATGATCATTTGTCAGCAAACTGAAAAATCTTGGTTAAAAAAAAACCATATGAATATGTATACACTTTTATTTACATCTTCCAAACTCACTCATGACAACAAATCAACAGAAATGGCAAGTGAGCATAGGAAAAAAAAACCCATACATTTCACGCTGTTAAAAACCATTGTCAGTTAGATCAAAATTTGTTATTTTGTTTATAAATATGCTGAAAAGTTATGAAACTAACACATCATGAAACAACATGATTCTTTGAACAAAATTCAGGATACCCACAGAATCAGCACAAATTTCTGCCTGGTGAGCTTTTGGTCTCTGCCCGAGATCTCTATGAGGCTGAGAGCTCATCTGGAAAACTGACTAAATTTGAAACTAGTTCAAAATGAATTCATCACGTTCTGACAATTTCGTATCACTCCACCTAATCTGCCTGCAATTATCTGGTACATTCCCAATCCTTTGCAAAACCATATGCGGGACCTACAAAACGAGGACACCACCAGAATGACTGGAGCATTAAGATGAGCAGTGAACAAGTGAACTTTTATGGTGTGGAGTGGGATTGGACTTGAAACATGAGATCTCAGTCCACAGTTCTATCAAAAGGGCCAATCAGTGTGTATAGCAATTCAGTGGGCAATTTTTGATTCATCTGCCATAACAGAATTGAGTGCCAAGCTATACCTTCATAGAAAGTTCTTGTTCTATGATGTAATAGTCCCCGACAGTCATTCATAACATGTTAGTAAATCAAGACTAACTTCGCTCCTTTAACAACAACAGAAACCAACAAACAACAACTATAACCATCACTAATGGACATTGCATGTCATGTGCTTCTGTAAAATCTGATGCACATGTGTGGTAAAATTTTGATAATATTGATATGCATTATATATATATTAAATATATATGTGTGCTTATATCATTTCTAAAAAAAATGTTTAACCAAAATTTAAAAATGAGTCATAACAATAAGGAAAAAGTTGCCAACAGTGAATTAATGACATAGATTTTTTTCCAATTCTTTGTATTTCTTCATCATAATTCACAATGTCATAAACATGCAATATAGATCACAGTTATACAAAATCATTTATGTATGTTGACTTTTTCCTACCTAATTCTCATGACAGAAAGTTGATACTGAAGAAAGATACAGTGCTTCTGTATGATTTACAACTATCAGATTGATTCTCATGGCAAGCATCTGAAACAGAAGCAAAACAACAAACAACAACAACAACAACAACAACGACAACAGCAACAGCAACAGCAACAACAACAAAACTACACTAATATTTTGTGTAATTTCTACTGTATTCTTGTGACCAGCTAGAAGTGAAGCAAGAAAACATCATATTGCCTTTTTTTAATGTCTCTTACCATAAGATTCTCAGCTGAAAGTGAAGCTAAACGCTCAACTCACCACACAGTATCATCATTTTGAGATATGAATATGCACACAAGTACATTTCGAAGACTGTCACGGTAACTGCAATAAATTATATAAACTGCAACAACACTGCAATTAAAATGTTCACACATCACAAACTGCTATATGGATGAAAACAGAAAAGAAAGAAAAAAAAATCCAGGACATCAGCAAAACAGCAACGACAACAACATACACACAGATAAAAAAAAAGACACCAAACTATGCACATGTAAACATGTGTGACATCAATGCCCAGTGTAAAGACCTTAACAATAGCAATGATATCAAACAAAATGCACAATGTGTCATAATAAACATTGTAACTACTTACATAACCTTTCTTGAATTGCTGATATTAATTTCAGAGAATTTGTTCCAAGTTACAAAAAGATGTTCGATCAAATGCATGGTAATATTTCTAAATGTCTATTTCACTCACATAACGTTTGTTTCACTAGACACAAATGTGTACTGTGTTTTAGATGACTAGACTTACATGCTTTATTCCAAAAGCTTAGCAACAGATGGGTGATGATTTTTTTTTTTAAAGAAGGGTGATGATTATAAATCTATAAACATGCCAGTAGAATCTAAAACAGCACAACACACTTGTTCAGTCTACATACATCTCAAAAATATTTGTGATGCTGATGATGTTTGAAATGTGAACACATACAACAACAACATCCACCACCAGAACAACAACAGCAAGACCATAATCATGTTTAACATGAATACCTTTTCAACAACAACAAAATGTGATGATAACAATGTTTAAAGCATACACAGGTCAACAATGGGAATAAATAGTGATGATATATATATCTAGGAATAAATAGTAATGATACATATATCACAGCTGTTTCAACCCAGCTGTTTAGTTGCAGCAGAGGTGAACAGAGCTACGTAGTCATAACCTGATCTTATTCCAGACTAAGCAGGCAGGCTACCTGCTGACAGCCATAATACCAGTGAAGCACTGCATGGGTTGGTCGTTGATCTCACTTTCACAGCACCTTTTAACTATCTGTCTAATATGTATATGACCAAGTTGCCAATAAAATAGCTATAAAACAATATAAAACATGACCAGATCAGTCCAGCAGGCTCTGCTACCACATCTTGCGCAATACATGCTTAATTTCAAGTAGTGGAGTAATTTTGTCACATTTTCAATTTTCTGGAAAATGTCTTCACTTATTCAGAAAATTTTGCTCACGGCTATACAAGGAGGGAGATGTGAGATAATTACCCCACTGTTGGGCAGTGGCAGTGACTTGATTGGAATGATAGGGCATGGAGCAGACCATTACCATTCTTTCCTTGTGTTAAACCTATGATTGTGTATATACAATCATGAGGAAAAATCAGAGAGAGAGACAAAGAGAGAGAAATAGAGACAGAGACAGAGAAAGAGATAGACAGACAGAGAGAGAGAGAAAAAGAAAGAACCAGACAGAGAGAGAGAGAAAGAGAGAGACAGGGAAAGAGAAAGAGTACACACACACACACACGTGTGTGTGTGTGTGTGTGTGTGTGTGTGTGTGTGTGTGTGTGTGTGTGTGTGTATGTATGTGTGTGTGTATGTCTGTCTGTCTGTGTGAGAGAGAGAGACAGAAACAAAGACAATAAAAGAAAGAGAGAGAAAGAAAGATACACCACACACATACACAGTGACAAACACACACACAAGACACACCCTAATATACAACACACACACACACACACACGCACAGTCTCTCTCAGACAATCCTATATGAACTACTCCCAAATTTGCAGTAGTTATTTGGCAGACTCCTTCAGCCTTCGTAACATCCTATGTTCTGCCAAGTTTTTGAAATGAACAGGTGATGTGGACAGAAAAAGAACAGGATCTATGAAACACTAAGCTGACATCACTAGAATGATTACAGGGCTATTAGCAATATGAACTGAACTGAACTGAGCATTATGATGGGCAGCCTGAAGGCTGGAATTGAACTAAAGACATCAAATCCTGCACCCATGGCTCTAAGAACAGAGCCAGCCAGCCTGCACTAGAGAGGGAGGAGGGACAGAGCACGGCTGTACAAATGCTGCCATTTCTCACCATTTAGGCAGGCCTGGCCGGCTCACACTTACACCGCCTGACCTCCCCCCCCCCCTTCCCTTTCCCCAGCTCTTATCTCTGGCACAGGTGCCTGCTTGCAGGCGCTAGGCTGGAATCGCTTCTCTGTTATGTTAAACTAACACATTCCATGTACTTAATACAAAAGCATGCAGTGTCCGCCTCAAACTTTGTTGGGGCAAAAGAATTGTGCACACAATTAGACAAAAGACTGTTCTTTTGTTCTGTGCAGTCTATTTTGCTTAGTAATGTGTTGTGGTGCCTGGTTTATCTACTTTTTACGGAAAATATGAACTTTGTGTGTTAAAGTATACACAAAAGGATTAACAGAACAAATCGGTTTGTATGTGCGCGTGTTTTTTCATCATTTATTAGGGTGGTTTCATGGTGAGCTACTAATTTAGTATGTGATTTGTTTGTGTCTAATCAAAACAGTACGGAGACAGAACATTCAAAGCAGTTGCATTTAAAAAGATTACATTTAATTACACATACTATACCGTGGCTCACAAATGCAATAAGCGGCAGCGGTTTGCCAATTCTGCCTCGTAACAATAAAGTCTGAAGGGACAGTAACTCTGAGAGTATCCATGTCTTGCGCATGCGCATGTGCTCTTCCTCTTTTCTCGGCAGCCATCTTCCAGCTCGCCTCGTATGCTCTGAGCAGCTAAGTATTTTTCGATTTCGCTACGCGATCGATCGATTGTCGTTATTGTTTTTGTGTCTTGCCTATGTTTTCGTTTAAGGGAGAAATTTATGTGAAGCGATTGGGTGGTAAAGCTAGGGTTAAGAAGATTTCGTCCGCCGAATCCTCAAACCCACAAAGCGGTGGTTCGACCGGTGCAAAACCCGCTCTCTCTTCAACTTTGTCTCTCCCTTTTACGTCTTCTCTCTCTCACTCTATCGACAAGTCATCGCAACTCAGCTACGGTTCTGTTGCGGTGACCACAAGCCCTCAACTCAGCTGCGGCTCAGTTGATTTTTCGTCATTTTGCGGCCTTCACACTACCCATCACGGTGATCGACTCAACTGCGGTTCTGTCGATTCTGTGCTCGCCCCCTTCGTACAGCTTAACTCCGGTTCTGCTGATACTGTTTCAGCCTCCATGGCTGAAGGGCGCATTGGGTATGGGTCTCCTTCGGGAGGCAGGAAGGCCAGCAACTTGACTGAAACTGGCTCACCCCCTGGTTCGCCAGGCGGGACACCCCCTGGTTCGCCAGGTGGGTCAAGGGAGACAACCCCACCCTTACGGGCGTCAGATCGTCGATCCGCCCCGGTTGTCTCCCTTCCTCCCCCACAGCCTGCTGCTGCCCCCGCCACAACCTCTCTGTCCCATTCCGGACAGAGCACTTGGGCGCCTTGGCAACTACCAAGCGACCCACGGCGGGCTGGCACATCTCTGTCCCATTCCGGACAGAGCACTTGGGCGCCTTGGCACATGCCAAGCCGCCCCCAGCAGGCTGGCTCTTTGGGCACTGGGGACCGGGCCAGGCCCTCCCCTTCATGGGGTCAGGGTCCTGATACCCCATGGGCTCAGCCCATGCCGCATCCCATGGCACCATGGCACCCAACCTTGGGATTTCCCCCGGCCTCGGCCGCGGGATGCACGTGGTGGCCCGGCTTTATGCCTGGCGCCCCACCGGCGCAGGCCTCACCCTGGCCACCCCCTCCGGCACCCCCGGTGTCGGATTCACCCCCGGGGGTACCTCCTGGGGGCTCTGACCTGGGTCCCACCAGCGTGGCACCCCTGTCAGACACTCCACAGACTCTCGCCCCCTCTATAGGTGGGCCAGAGGACACGGACTCTGGCTCAGAGGATGAGGCCCCTGCCCACACGGCCTTCTGCTTCCAAGAGGCCATGGACCGGCTGGCAAGCCACACACCGGAGGCGGTGTCCACAGTGCCAGAGCCCAAGGCTCCCAAGTTTGGCTCGGCCGAGCGCCTTTTCAGCGCTCACCCTACCTCAGCCCCACGTGCCTCTTTTCTCAAAGAGTCAGACATTGTGGCTGACTGCCTGAAGCGAGCCCAGGACACCGCCAGGGGGAAAGAGGCACAGGATTTCATCCCTGGATCCGTGCCTGACTTCCCGGGAGCCATGCCCTTCAGGAAATTCCTGAAGCCGGCACCGCTCCCCTTCCAGCGGAAGCCCTTCATGGCCCATGAGGCCATCCCTGAGGCTCCCCTCTCACTCACACAGGAGGACCTCCTCCTTGTTAGTGATCGCTCTCGGGCCCAGCCGCAGCACATCTCCATCACGGAGAGATGCTTGGCGGAATGGGAGGAGAACGCGAGACGGGGGCTGGTGGCAACCTCCGCGATGGGATTCCTTCTTGGGTGGCCTGGCGGCAGCCCTTAAGGACCCAAACCAGGAGTCATTCGCGCTACGACAGGCGCCTGACCCTGCCACCATCGTGGCCTTTATCCAGGCCATGTCACAGGGGCTCAGATCAGCCGCAGAGGCCTGGTCCCGCACGTACCTCAACACGGTCATGGCGAGGCAGGATGCCATTCTCGCGGCATCCTCGGTCGCCACCTCCAGGTGGGGAGCCCATGTGGGCAAGCTGACAGCCGCAGGTCGGTGGTCGACCGAACTCATGCCCTGCCACATAAACATGTTGGAACTGGAGGCAGTTTTTCAGGCAATCAGGGAGTTTCTCCCCTTTCTGAAGGGAAAACATGTCCGTATCAACACGGACAACACCACAGTAGCTTGTTACATCAACAAGCAAGGGGGCGCCCGCTCCCACTCCCTGTCTCGGAGAGCGGAACAACTCCTCATCTGGTGCGAGGAACACTCGATTCGGCTCTCAGCAAAGCATGTCCCGGGAAAGATCAACATACTTGCGGACTCTCTCAGCAGATCCCACATGGTTCTCCCCTCGGAATGGACACTGGTCCATGCAGTCCTGGAGCCAGTATGGGCAGCATGGTTCAAACCATACGTGGACCTCTTTGCCACCAGGTTCAATCACTGCCTCCCTTTGTACGTCTCTCCAGTTCCGGACCCAGTGGCCTGGGCCGTAGATGCCCTATCCATTCCATGGTCGAACCTCATCGGCTATGCCTTCCCCCCGTTCCCCATTCTGGGGAAAGTACTGAGGAAGGCCAGGGAGGACTCAGCGACATTAATCCTTGTCGCACCCAAATGGCCAGCACAGGCATGGTACCCAGAACTTCTGCACCTGTCCCATGTGCCGCCACTAAAACTCGCGGTGTCGGGTCGCTCCCTCCTTCAACCCAGGACAGGCATTCCGCACGGCAATCCAGACGTTCTAAACCTTCACGCCTGGATGCTGTGCGGGACTCTATGTCTTCATTAGGCTTGTCCCCGGCCGTAATCGGCCTTGTGCAGCAAGCTCACAGGCCGGGCACACAGGGGGTGTATAATGCCCACTGGAATGGCTGGCTCTCTTGGTGCACCTCTAATGCGGTGTCACCCCACTCACCCTCTCGCTTGCAGTTGGCCAACTACCTCGGCTTTCTGTCAACCGAGAAAAAGCTTTCGTCCTCCTCAGTGAAGGTTCACAGAGCGGCCATCTGCACCACCATCAGTCAGTTGGGTGGTCCGTCCTTCGAGCACGATCCCCTATTGCGGGATCTTGTCAGAGGGGCTTCTCTCCAGGAAGCCAGAAACCCCCGCCGAACCCCGGCGTAGGATCTCTTTCTCGTCCTCTCATCCCTGAGACTCCCCCCTAACAGCCCATCAGGGAGTGTTCTCTCAAGTTCCTCTCCTTCAAGACGGCCTTTCTCGTCTCTCTCGCGTCGGGGAGGCGCTGCAGCAAAGTGCACGCCCTTAGTGGTCTCCCCGCAGATGTTGCTTTCGAGCCCGACGGCTCGATGTCTCTCCGCCTACTCCCGGAATTCTTAGCCAAGAACCAGTCACCAGGTTCTCCCTCGCCGACCATCCCCATCCATCCCATCACGTCTATCCTCGCTCCGGATGACGAGGATCGCACGCTCTGCCCGGTTCGTGCCCTGCGAACGTACAGAAAGCGGACGAAATCTTCTCGCCAGCAGCAGCGCCACCTTTTTCGCTCTTACAACGAAAACTATAGAAAGGACATTAGACGCACGTCCATCTCTCGATGGCTGAGGGAAGTCATCAAGGCTGCATATGCGAGGTCGAGCTCAGAGCTACCTGTCTTCTCCCCAAGGCCCCATGAGATCAGAGCATGGGCTTCTTCGCTGGCAGTCACCCACAATGCCAGCATCCAGAGCGTCCTAGACGCCGCGTACTGGCGTTCCCCAGGCACGTTCATCCAGTTTTACCTGCGCGACGTCTCCCGTCTGCGTGAAGACGGGTCCAGGGGTATCGCTTCCGCTGTGGTGGCTCAACACCCCATCTCAGCCACATGCCCTGACTCCTGCCATTCCTCCAGGCGTTAACCAGGTAAGCCCTCCATCCGGGTAGTGCTATTCTGCATTTGTAAGCCACGGTATAGTATGTGTAATTAAAAGGAAATTTTCCTTCTAAAATTACGTTTAATCTAACATACTTACCGTGGCTCACGCAGAGTCCCTCCCGTCCTCCCCGCCTTCCTGGTTCCTTCTATCCACAGTCAGGGTCTAGGTCTCCTCGAAAAGAGGAAGAGCACATGCGCATGCGCAAGACATGGATACTCTCAGAGTTACTGTCCCTTCGGACTTTATTGTTACGAGGCAGAATTGGCAAACCGCTGCCGCTTATTGCATTTGTGAGCCACGGTAAGTATGTTAGATTAAACGTAATTTTAGAAGGAAAATTTCCTTTTATTGTATAGAGTATGTGGTGGGCGCTCAAAAAGAACGGCAGAAACTAGTGTAAAATTTTGCAGAAATGTAGACACTGAACTAAAGGCATTTCACAATATAAACTTTCGGTCAGGCAGAGAAGGCATTCAGAAACATTTTGTCAAAAATGTCACTGATCAATGTGAAAAAAAACAAAGCTCAAACAATTCACCTATGTCCCTTTGAGACATAGAAAACTCGGCAGCCCTGTGGTTCCATCTGATCAGTCACTTCAGATTAGTGACTGCTCTGTGTGTTCACAGTTTTGTGAACAAAGAAAAGGTGGCAAACCAGTAAAACGATCAGGAAGGCCAAAGCAAACAGCAGTGAAACACAGAACAAGCACAGTCTGGCCCATATCTGTGTCTCTATCTTTCCCCTGTCAGTGGAGTAATTAAAGCTGACCTGCTCGGAACCGTGGGAATAACTCACGCCTTTGGGTGAGTGGAATGGCATGCAGAGTGACAGTGTGTCACTGTGTGAGCAAACTGTGTGAATGGAAAGTTGCATCTTTGTGAAAAGGAAGTTTAAAACTTCACTTGTTTTTCTAATTGTGTATGTTTTATGATTAGTACTGCTTCAAACACTCGCATTCAACACAGTCTCTTTGAGGTGCATGCAACTTTTTATAGGCCATGTTTGGTCTTGTTTTGTTGAGAAATTTCTTCTCTATTCATTTCTATGCATGTTGTATAACTGTAAGCACATTAAGAAAAGAAAACAACTGTGCATTGGGTGGGGAATACCGCATGTGTGTGATACGCGAAAGAGCGCGGCAGCAGTCTTGTGCGGTACTGGCACGCGCTAATCTTACAACCGTCTTACAACCGTCCAGCGTGCTGTGCGCCAGTCCGGCAGGCTGGGTCAAGATATCACATTCCTCTGCGCGTACGGGGAGTTTCCTCCCAACTAAAGGGAACGGAAAGAACAGCCATGAGAGAATGAGAAAAAAAGACAGACAAATAAGGCAGAGACAGAAAGAGAGAAAGAAAGTGAAAGAGAAAGAGAGATAAAGTGAAAGAAAGAAAGACAGAGAGAAAAAGAGAGAGAAAAACAGAGAGAGAGAAAGACAGAAAGAGAGAGAGACAGACAGACAGATTGAGAGGCAGAACAGAGAGAGAGAGAGAGAAGAAAGAGAGAGAAGCAGACAGGCAGAAACTGAGACAGAGAACGAGAGAGGCAGACTGGCAGAAACTGAGACGAAAAGAGAGAGAGGCAGACAGGCAGAAACTGAGACACTGATAAAGAATTATACACATTCTTAAGAGAGAGAGGCAGACAGGCAGAAACTGAGACACTGACAAAGAATTATACATATCCTTGAGAAAAACTACATGACAGAAGACAGTCAAACTACAGCAGCAATGTCCACTTTTCTGAAGAACCGACACAAACACCAAGACAAAGGGCATTAATAAATTCACGACAGCTGCGCAGTTACTTACCCTGATGTGATAAACGCTTTGCATAATGATGCCTATAAAACCGCCTATGTCTTTTGTATGTGTATTGTTCAAGCCCAGCCTGGTGAGTAAATGGCAGAGATTTTCCAATCTTCTAGGCCAGCATGCATGCAGACTTGTTTGTGCCTAAATCCTCTTTGTGTACACGCACACAGAACATCAAATATGCACGTTAAAAGATCCTAAAGTCATGTCACTGTCCGGTGGCTTATGGAAACACGAAAACACCCAGTATGCACACTCACAAAAGATGGAGCATGTAGACTGTGCAGCAACATACCATGTATACAGTGTAGACAAAACAATGTGCCTACATGTCTACAATGTGCATACATACATATCCAAGAAAAATTGGATTGCTTAAAAAAAAAGAAAAGAAATAACAACGCATGTCTTTGGTACTATCATTTTGGCCCTGACTGACCTGCTACCATGAGTTGAAAGTGCTATGGTCTCATTGAGAAAACCGGAACCACATCCACTTTATGGTTTTATCACTGAGGATGTAGCTGAACACAGAAAGTGTCTTATCTCTTGGGCCTAGTTGATGCCAGGATACATAGTGAAAAGTAAGCATACAGTTAGCCTTTATCACATAGTTTTAACTATCATCATGCATTCTCATCATTATAGCATTACGAAGAACTGTCCAAGATTCTGTGGTCCTTCATGCCCCATTCTCAAGGTGACCTCAGTTTTGGACCTGGAGGCGTGTTGGAGAGCCGAAATAAACAGTTTGGGTATAGTGGTGCAGGAGTGGCCCAGAAGATGGGGTAGCAATAATACCCCAAATCTGGTTAAAAAAGAAAGTTTCCACTGAAACATATGAACTACCTGAAAAAAGGGAAAGAAATTCCTGCTGGATGGCAATCACAATCTGGGTCACAGTGACCCCCAAAATGGGCCATAGATAACTTATGCAGTTATTGAGTCCTACCAGGACCAGCCAATGGACTCAAATCTGGTAAAAATCCACAAATAAATGGCTGACAAATCTCTGCTGCAAGTTTATTTTAATTTGAGAGACAGACACACACTGAGAACCTCATGCACTAACACCCTGCTTGACAGTAGAAAAAAAAACACACACATTCTTTTCTATTCAGAAAAAGGCATTTTAAAGTTTACAAACAAATTACACGGATAATGAATATACCTGACAACAATCTAAATCAAACTTCCAGCAAACCTCCAACAACAGACAATAAAGCAGATCAGCATAAATCTAATTTAATGTAAAAATAATTAAACTGATAAAGAAATAAACACAGCAGCAAAAACAGAACTTGACCTGAAAATAATAATTAAATCAATCCAGTTCACCCTAAAAAGACCTCAACAAGACTTCCCCAAAATAACAAATACAAATACATGATATATCAGCAACAACATAACATATATATATATATGTATACTTTAAAAGAAAACAATACATATATATATATATATATATATATATATATATATATATATATATATATATATATATATATATATTATAAAATATAGATACATGTACATATACATATGTATGTATACAGTGTGTGTGTGTGTGTGTGTGTGTGTGTGTGTGTGTGTGTGTGTGTGTGTGTGTGTGTGTGTGTGTGTGTTCATTCATTTGTTTTTTCATTTAATGTCTTTTCACTATGAGTATGTGTGTGTGTGTGTGTGTATATATATATATATATATATAATGTGTATATATATATATATAATGTGTATATATATATATAAGTCTAGTTCAAAACCCTAATAAACACACACACCCAAGAGTCACAACAATGATCAATCCTGCATGATGCTGCTGACATTTCTTTTCATTGTCATCAGCAAGGTGTTGCGATCTCCAGGCAGAAAATGCAGAGCTCCTTCAGGGTAAAAGGGGGTGGTGTCGAAAGGATACACAGACCAGAAGACGTACATCGATATCCCCATGCCAACAACAGTCAGCATACCAGCCGTCAAGATGACCTTGATCATGAGACTCTGTTGAGGGATGTGGATATCCTTCAGGTGCTGTTTCATGGAACATCGGTGCTCTTGCGCCTCTGTCTCGCGTTGTAGGTGAACCCCACACATCAGGTTGAACAAGATGTCTTTGATTCGACTGACCTTGTCTGGAACAAGTTGTAAGAACCATTATGTTTTTGGTTAAGATATGTCTAAATGCAAGAAAACAATATATATATATATATATGTTTTTATTTCACAAAATTTCTAAACAAAATTCGTGGTGTAAGCTAAATACTGAACAATGTAACCTGAACATGATTTCATCTCTCTCTCTCTCTCCTTCTCTCTCTCTCTCTCACACACACACACACACGCACATCCCTCGTATTTCAACAATATTGCTGAAGTCTGTGGTCTTGAGATCCAGGAGGTCACCTACAGATGTCTTAATCATGTTACCTGGAGAAAACTTGTGACGTCAAGAGTGACTCCTACCGCCGATCCTGGTGAGGGAGAGAGATGAGAGATACAATGATGAAATAAAAAAAATGCAAAAAAACCCAAAAACAAACAGATTTCAATGGACTACTGACTGGGAAATCATGGGTTCACATCCTCATCAGTCTGAAATATTACAGTGGAATACCTTGCATATGCCCACTCTCCCTTTGCACCAAATTCTTCTCTATGTGGGGGATGAGTGTTTAATGGGTATGTCCACCTAAACACACATGTCAACCTGTACAGTGTTTTTGTGCCAAGATGGATGGTGGGCATTCGCTAACTAGGACATAGGTGAACATAACACAACATTTTGTTTCTTTTTTTCCTGATTCTTTTAGTGCATCACTTGGTGTATGTGAAAGACCCTCCCCTCTCTCTACTTCTCCCTTTCTGTTTGTGCTCTTTCTTATTTGTATATGAGAGGATGTTTGCATTAGTCTTTTCCAGAAGGAAAAAAAAAAAGAACAAAACGTTTTTCTTTCTCAACAATTCTAATCAGAATTGGTTGTAAAGCTGAATACCGAGCTATGAAGCCTGAACACGATTTTCTTTCTCTCTCTCTCTCACACACACACACACACACCCAAATACACACACACACACACACTGATAACCCTGCTAGGTGATTTGAACACACACAGATAGGCTTTCATTCAGTTTTTAGGAGTGGTTTTCATCTGATCCATTGAATAAATACGTAGTATATTTGATCTGTTCAAGCACAGTGAGGTACATAGATATACTGGGAATCATAGTTTGTGAAGAAGATTGGTAAATGCAGTAAGACATCACACAAATTTATTCACAAAATTTAAAGACAGTGCCCAGCAGTTCTTAGACAACTGAAAAAGACATGGCACAAGAGAAAAGAGACACACACACACACACACACACGTTCATACACACACACAAGCACGCATGCACGCACGCACGCGCACACACACACTAACCAAACAAGTGAAATCACAAGTCTGACAGACAAAAGCACTATCATTTTCTTACTTCCCAGGTTAACATGTACGCAGACATGTTAATTCCTGAACCCCTTTTATGTGTCTACTCATGCAGAACATCAAATATCCATGTGTGATGGTGCTGCAAGCAGGATGTCTTTGCGGTGGACTGCTTGTTCCAGCCACCTGCCAAGGGCTGGACCATGCAGACATGCAGGTCACCAAAGGGTCGTGACGTCACCTGGTGTAGGTCTGGTTTCCAGAAGTCCTGGGTCTTGCTGCGACCCAAGACACGGTTGCGAAGGTAGACAAAGTCACCCACCTGTAATGTGTGGTCGGATGCCTTCTTGCCCACCGCGATATCCCTCTTCTTGGCAGACTGCTTCAGCTGGTTGTAGGCATTCTTGTGTGACTCTTGGAGATGGAGGCGGTGTGCTGAGCAGTAGTTCAGGACAGGATTCCTGACAGGGTCTTGCTTCTGGATTTGAAGTTCTGGCAAAGATCTTGGATCATAGGATGGGCCATGTTTGGTTTTAGCGTAGAGTTTCTTGGGGACCATAGGACATCGTCTTCTGTTCCTGCCCTCCGTTGTCTGGCTGTTGATGGAGACAGCAACCTGCTGACAGGATGCCTGATGGGTGTTCTGCTGCCGCCGCTTAGTATTGACCTTCTGGTGAAACTGGTGTCTGGTGAAGCTCTGTTTGTACTGTTGTCTTGCTCTGCATTCTCTTTTTCTGTGGCCCTGGTGTTGGCACCACCAACAGACGATTTTGTGCTGCCTCTTGGTCAGCTGACGGTTTCTTGCCTGGATTGGTTTCTTACACAGGGGCTCTGGTTCACTCCTGTCTGTCTGACGTGTGGATGGCGGACACAGTGGCATATTGTTGCACTTTAAGTTGCTGCTTTAGGGCAGCTATCTCCAAAGTGAGGACGTTGATGCATTCTTCAAAGCGATGGAGGGTGCTAGTGTCTGTGGCGGTAGTCTGTTGAGCTGTCGCGTCCAGGCTGCTGTCCTCCCTCATCCATCTTTGTGCCTCTATGGTGGTGTCCATGAAAGTAGAGTCAGCTTTTTCTCTGAAGTAACGTTTCAGGTCTCTTCTAAGAAAGGCAGGATGCAGCCCATTAACAAAGGTGTCCTGTAGTACAGTGTCTGGCAGTGCGTTGGTAGCGGCTGTGTTCATCATACTCTCCCACTGTTTCGGTGAGGCCTTGCTGCCGCTCGAAGAAGGTCCCGGCGAGCGTGATGGAGTCCCTCTGTTCTCCCCAGTGCTGTTCGAGGACGTTGAAGATCTTCCCTGGTGTGTTGACTTCTTCAGCCTCTAGGGACAGGACTTGTTGGCATGCCCGGCCTTCTAGTGTGCTCAGAAGCCAGCCAGCTGCAACGTGGTCAGCCATTGGTTGTAGCGTGAGTAGAAGTTTTGCTTCATGAATGAAGCTTTCAGCATCCTCTTCTCCAGAGAACTTGGGGAGTTTGTGGGGGTTGGAGGGTGTGCAGGGTCTGGTCATGGTTGGGTCTCTCCTCATCAGACATCTTGCTCTATTTCTTACTGTAGTTCCTAGTGCTGCTTTGGATCTTCCTGACAGGCTGGTCTCCTCTTTCTGGATGGTTGCAGTCCCGATCCTGCTCGCAGCGCCAATTGTGATAGTGTGGTGGGTCGGAATAAAGAGAGAAACACCAGCTTTGCCTTCCTTGGGTCTTCTTTGTCAGGCTGCCTTACCATCTGTGCTCTTCTGCTCTTCTGTCTCCTGTCTTCACCTTCATCCTTACCACCACACCATCAGGCATGATAAAGACTATGTAAGTCATGACAGTATCTGGTGGCATATGGAAACATAAAAACGCCCAGCATACATGCAAACTAAAGATGAAGTATGCAACCAGTTGCTGCTGTGTAATGGATAGCGCAATGGACTATCGACTTGAAGGTCGAGGGTTCGAATCCCCATCAGTCCCTTCAAAAATCATTGTAGGAGTTTTCGACTCTAACCAGCTCCTACCAAGAGCTGGGCTTGTTACGGGCTCATTGGAAGACTGGGACCACACAGGTGAGTCTCATCCACTTCATGGATGCATCACTGAGGGTGTTGCTCAAAGTTGTCTGACCAGCACTGCAGATACCTGTATCTCTCAGACCTGGCTGATGCCAGGATAAATTATGATAATAAGCCTAGAATACAGACCTGTCATGTGGTCTCAATTCTGGATGGAACTCCATAGCATCATGATTATCATCCTCATCGACATCATCATCATCACACTGTAAAAACTGTGCAAGCTTCTGTGGCCTTCATATTAAGGTGGCGTAGAAAATGGACAAAAAAAGGTGAGCACAAAGGTAACCTCCCTGAGTGCGATGGTCCTACAAAAAAACAACAACAGAAACATGAAATATGCAGGCTGTGCAAGCACCATACTAAACAATGTGCATACATGCAATCTGAGAAAAATCAGAATGCCAACAAATAAATACAACAAAACATTTCTCACCATCATCTCTGTAGGTATCATCCACCACTACAGCATTCTCCACAGGGTAGGAAGCCCGTTTCTCAGACAGCACTCCAGTGTTTTCAGCATGATCTTCAACAGTCACAACCTTAGTCTCGTCTGCAGGTTGAATCACTTCTGGGGTGGCTCTCTTCGTGTCCGTAATCATGGGAATGTTCCCCTCGTCGGTTGGGGAGGACATCTCCATATCAGCGTCATTCAGTGGGGCGGGCTTGTTGCGAGTCCAGAATGTGGTCCTCATCAGCTGGGCAGGGGGGGGGGGGGGGGGGGGGGGGGTCAACATAAATGAGAACATTCTTAACATGGTCACTTAAAGATCACCTCATTTTTAAAAAAATTATAGGCATTTGAAACAAAGGGGGAATTAAGTCTTTGACTTCCACATCCTATCCACCAATTGCAAAATCTTAACTCTTTGACTCCCTTACCCTATCCACCAGCTTCCCTACAGGAAACTGGTGGATAGGGTGAGGGAGTCAAAGAATTAAGTTTTTGCCTTGCTAGCATGGTTGACAATGCAGGATGCTGATGGACAGGATGCGTGAGTCAAAGGGTCAACTTTTTTCCCATGGTGTGCACCCATATGTATGTGCTACATATTGCTTTGCTGCCCATGTAGTGCTCTGCTGTCTACAGTACAAACATGCGGATGTTTACTTATTTTGAACAATTTTAACAATCAGACCCTAACAGTCTCAGCAACAACACCATGCCCTCAGTCATACGTTCAAGTGAAGTTTACGGTTATCATCCGCAACTGAAAGAAAGAACCCCTCATTGAGTTTTTCTCATGACTTACACATTTCGTCTATCAGTGAAAATGGCAAGTGAGCGAAACGAGAGGGAGGGGGTGGGACTTGGGGAGAGAGAGAGAACAGGGTGGGGTGGGGAAGAGCCTGAGAAAAACTCAGAGAGGGAGAGGAGAGAGAGAGGAAGGGATGGGGAGAAAGACAGGAGTGAGAAGAGAGAAGAGAGAGAGAGAGAGAGAAGAAGAGAGAGAGAGAGACAGAGAGACAGAGACAGAGAGAGAGAGAAAAGAGAGAGAGGGAATTCCTTCTATAAAATTTATACAAACTGATCATCTTAAATTTTAAGCAAAAAGTGATAAGCATATGGAGCACTCTTGGTTTTCATCTGGTGAAAGGACAGGGATAGACAGACAGTCAGAATACAAATAAATACAAATATGAATAATCTTACTCAATTTAGACCTCAGCCACTTATTGAAGGGAGATTTACACATAAATACTGATGAAATACATTTCATGCAATACATAATATTCACCAAATAACACACTACAAACATTGAAAACAAAAATCATGCTGAAACAGTGCCTAATATTTTTAGTGCTTCATATGCATACCCAAGCTAAACAGAATAATTTAATGACATGCAGACAAAAGCAAATCAAAATTTCATTTACATGGATAATGACACCATTTTTGAGATATCAGTTTCATTCTGAGATTATGCCGTATACGACATTTAACCCTTTGACTCCCACACCATGTCTACCAGCCTCCTGCATTGTCAAGCATGCTAGCAAAGCAAAAACTTCACCCAAGTGAGGGAGTCAAAGGGTTAAGTTTTTGCAGTTGGTGGATAGGGTGGAGGAGTCAAAGGGTTAAGTAAGGAATGCAGTTCACTCTCTTTAGCCATGTTACGTAGGTGGCACACAAATTTATTTTCCCATTTTATGCGGTAAATGAAGTGATAGAAAACAATGTCAGAGACACATTTCATTTTAATTTAAGTACACTATGGTTCCACTATGTAGGTTGTAAGAAAGTCAGAGAGAAAGACTTGAGACAAACACTTAGAGAGACTTAAACCAGTTGCTGTGGTGGTAGTGGTTAACACAACGGACTACCGACTGGAAGGTTGTGGGTTCGAACCCCCATCAGTCCCTTCAAAAATATATCACTGTGGGATTTTTCGGCTCTAACTGGCTCCTACCCAGAGTTGGGTGCGCTATGGGCTATTGGGAAGACTGAGACCACACAGTTGAGTCTCATCCACTTTACGGATGCATCATTGATGGTGTTGCTCAAATCCTCTGACCAGCACCGCAGGTGTTGTATCTTTCATTCTGGTTGATGCCAGGATATATTATAATAGTAAGCATAGAGTACAGCCCTGTAACACAGTAAGCGTAGTGTACAGCCCTTTCACACAGTCTCAATCATAGATGGAACTCCATAGCATCATGATTATCATCCTCATCGATATCATCATCATCATCGCATTATAAAAAAAAACTGTGCCAGCTTCTGCGGCCATTACGATGGCATAGAAAATGGGACGAAAAAAAAAAAGAAGGTGAACACGAAATAACCTCCGTGAGTGCAATGATCCTAAAAAAAAAAAATTAAACAAAAAAAAAAAAACAGAGAAAAAGAACAGAAAATCTGCCACCATCACAAAGGCAACTCACAAACTTAGAGTCCGGTGGTTCAGTCAGATAACTTATGGTCAAGGCAACCGCCACAGTGAGGAGAGTGGTGAACAGAGCAAAGTACATGTAGTGGAACTTGCTCAGGATCGCAGGGACATTCTCTGTGTCTGAGCCACAATGACCTTGACCTTGGTAAATGAACTTGAGTGTCAGACGGAAGAGACCAACGACCAGGGCAAGCATCAACGACCAGAAGGCTCCCTGCCACCACCATTAAAATAATGATAAAAGTAATACAAATAATACACTATAAATGTAACAGTAATAACAATAGCATATTGTGCATGTGCATGGTGTGTGTGTGTTTGTGTGTGTGTGTGTGTGTGTGTGTGTGTGTGTGTGTGTGTGTGTGGTGTGTGTGTGTGTGTGTGTGTGTGTGCGTGCGTGTGTGCGTGCGTGTGCGTGCGTGTGCGTATGTGTGCATGTGTGTGTGCGGGCGCTGCAGCGCGCGTGTGTGTGTGTGTGTGTACGTGTGTGTGCATGCACACGCTTGCTTGTGTGTGCATACGTGCGTGCATGTGCATGCGTTTGTAGACTGCATTCCTTATGAGCAATCAAATATACAAGTGTTTTATTTACATGTATGATCAATTGATCACGTTTCCCCCAACCCTGCCATCAAAGAAAATATACTCCATTTTGGGGGTAGTGGTGGTGTACATGTATGTGGGGTGTTTTTGTGTTTCCATAGGCCACTGAACATTAACATGGCCTACAGGATCTTTAACATGCATATGTGATAATGTGCATGCATACACACACGAAGGTGTTTGGGCATTAGCAGGTATGCACTTACATTGACCTGGTATTTTGCAAAATCCTCAGGCTTTACCCACCAGGTAATGCCCCAGCAATTTCAATCCTAGACATTCTTACTGAAAGAGCAGTGTCTTAACCATTCAACTAATGCACTTGTCAACAACAACAATAATTACCACCATCATCATCATCACCACCACATCATCATAACAACAACAATAATAGTAATAATAACAATAACAACAACACTAATAATAACAATGATAATGATAATACTAATACTACTGCTACTACTCTACTACTACTACTACTACTAATAATAGTAATAATGAAACATAAGATACGGAATACAACAATTATAATGCTGCTGTTAAGCCTAAACTTTCCACAGCAAAAGTTTGTTCTGTCCAATTTGATGATGATACTATTTCACTTTCTGATTCAGTCAAGAACCTTGGTGTTGTCCTTGATCATCAACTCTCCATGCAGAAATTCACCACCCAAACCTGTAAATCTTGTTACTGTCAACTCAATATTTCAGTTCTATTCATCATTACATTTCAACTTAAAGCAGCATCTAAACTTGTGACTTCTCTGTCATGTCACATGCTGAGTATTGTAATGCTCTGCTCTCTGGCTTTCCTGCATCTTCTGTTAACTGCTTCCAGTGTATTCAGAGTTCTTCAGCCCATCTTCCCTTTCATGGAAAGAGGCGTGATCATATCATTCCTTGCTTCATTTCACCACTGGCCGCCTGTTTCTAAGACAATTTTATACAAAACCAATACATTATGCTGCAAGTCTATCAATGGTACTGCACCTATTCATCTTTGTGACCACCTCTGAATGTACACCCCCTGCCTGACCTCTCCTCTGTTCTGTTTCTGTATCACTTGTTTACAAATTCCTTGATACAGATGTTCCACAGTCAGTCACTGATCTTTTTCTGTATCTGGTTCATAAAACTGGAACAGGCTTCCCATGTCTATTTGACAGTCACATACTCCGTCTTCCTTCAAATATAACTTAAAGACGTATCTTTCTGTCTGTTTCAGTTTCAGTTTCAGTTTCTCAAGATGACGTCTCAGCGCTCGAAGCATATTCCATATGCACTAACGTCAAAGGTGCCATGTGTATGGTGACTGTGGAACATGCCTTAAGCCTGCACATAAACCCACGAGCTGGCCAGGTCCTTAGGCCCTACCTAGCCTATGTTTTACCTTGTCTATTTTCTGTCCAGCAGTGTGTTTCCCCTCTATGTGCCCACCCTTTCATCCCACTCCCCACCGGGTTTGCCTGTGCTTCATACCCTGGAGTTTTGGTCCTTGTAAATGAATGCCTTGGTGAATGATGAGGGTGCACACATTTACTTAATTCATCAAGATCTGGTGCTTTATAAATACTAATTACTAATATTACTAATATGTATGTCATTACTAATATCATCATAATAATAACAATAATGTAACGATAATGATGATGATGATGATTCACTTTAAAGATATACACTCTGAAAGTACAAAAGCTTGGTATGCTGTACTTAGTTCAGTTTATCAAAATACAAACAGGTACAGAGTGCACACATACACACACTAAAAAAAACATACACAAACACAGAAATATTAATAATAATAATAACACTAATACTAACAATAATGACATTTACATACACACACATGTGCACACTCGCACGCCAACACACACACACACAAACAAGGTCTTAAGCATTATTTTAAAATACCTTTTCATTGACTCTGGGCACCAGAATAGCCAGCAAGAAAACAGCAGCGAAGGGTGGGGCCAGGTAATTGGTGACCTCATTAATGTAGATGAACACCTGTCCTCCACTTGTCTCTTTGATGATGGGCACCCAGGTGATAGACACAGCCACAAAGAGGACGATAAACAATCTGCCATACACAATGACGGTAAGATCAATCATTACAGTAACAGCATTAGACTGCAATACCTTGTAACAATAACATCAATCACCATGACAACAACAAACTGAAATAAAGACTGATAATAACGTCAACAAAAGTTTGCATTGCATAACTATGGTACATTCATATTGCAGACTATCACTACTATGATGAAGATGATGCAATGCTGTTAAAGAGGCTTATACAGTTAAAAGGAAACAATTCTGATAGTGGCAGTCTTGTAAATAAAGGCATAATTTTCTCTCTGTTTTTCAGTTATCGCTACAATGTTTCAAGAAAACAGAATATATCTGCATCCAAAACTTCACTGCATGACACGTTTCAAGCTGTATAGATCCATACCATGACACACCAAGCAAGCAACATTCAGCAATAACCACAACTTCATAGAGCTATAGTAATCCAAAACAAGTGTGATTGCCAGCGTTGAAGCAAACAGGAACCAGAAAAAAACATGAAAACAGAATAAGAACACTTATTTAATAAACAAGACAAGACAGGCACAAATTTTCGGCCAACTGGCCTTTGTCAAGTATAAGATCACAAACAAACAAACACCAGACACAAAAATTAGGAGAGAAAGACTAAAACTTCCCCGATTCCTTTTCTCACACTGGACGGAGCAGCAGGGAAGTTTCAGTCTTTTTCTCCTAATTTTTGTATCTGGTGTTTGTTTGTTTGTGATCTTACGCTTGACAAAGGCCAGTTGGCCAAAAATTTGCACCTGTCTTGTCTTGTTGTACTAAATATGCATTCTTTTTTTTTTCTCATGTTTTTTCCGGTTCATAGACAGTAGTCTGCAACACACAATGATACCAAATAAATTTACTTGCTTACTATTTCCTCACAGGCAATAAAAGAAACGCTCGGGGCAATCAGTGAAGATATCATGTTGACAAGAAACACGCATAAAACACAGTGACAACAAAACTATTCCATATAAAGGAGAGGTAACTTAGGTGCAAGCACTGCATGATACTCGCGCCTTCCAATTTGATCGCACAGGATTTTATAGGTGTGAATAATGCCTGAGAACAATTTGTGTATGGACAACCTCCAGCATGTCTATCTGTGAATAAGTTCCTGACTGTATTTAGGGTTGGGGATGATAAAGCAGGAGGGAGAAGAGATAATTCTCTACCTCTTCACTTTGCATATAGCCTCAAGATTACACAGGACATGCTTTCCTTTTCTTTCTTTTCTTTTTTTTTTTAAAACAATTTCATTGGGATGCCACACTCACCTGCCAATAATCATGAGTTCTGTAGTGGATGCAGTTTTCCTGAAATTTCTCCAGATGTCCATTGTGAAGAGAGTGCTGGCACTGTTGAAGATGGAGTCTAGGTCACTCATCAGGGCTGCTATCATCACTGCCATCATCAACCCCCTTGCTCCTGTCCGGATGACATGGTTATAACATATTATGTTGGCATCATCAATCCTTTGGTCACTGTCATAATGACATAATTAATGATAAAGATGATAATCATATGAACTGGGACTGCTGCTACCATCACCAACACCATCATTCATGAAAACGATGATGACAGATAAGCATGCTATAAATGCCCTGAATGGAATCCAAGACTATGTCACATAAAAGGCCTCTGATACTCAGGACTAGTATTCTTTTTTTTTTTTTCATCTGGCAATTGCAAAGCCTGTGATTTCTGAAAAACAGATCCTAGTAAAAAATAGCTCAGATGCTATGTCTTCACAAGACCTCAACTTGGGGTCTGATCAAAATTTATGCTGATTTGACGGTTATCTATGGAGATAAGAGTGTGTCATGTGTCATACATGACAGTTTGCAACTGGCCTGACAATTTCAAATGATGAAAACCCAACCTGAAAGACAAGTACCCATGTAGATGTCCAAATGAGGCATGAAAAGAACAAACTGTTCACAGCTTGTAAATGAAGATGAAGAGGATCACACACTTCAGTTCATGAAATAAGTAAAACTTATGACACAGTTGAACAGATCTTGCAGTACAATCTTGAGCTGAGGAAAGTGGCTGCCAGATGGATACCTCATCTTATGACAGAGATGCAAAAAACAACTGAGGTTTCTGAGTTCTAAGTGACTGTTTAAAATGTTTGATCAGACAGTCCCAAATAACTGTGTGAAGTGATCACAAGTGTGTGCATGTGTATGAGTGTGTTTGTTTGTGTGGTGTGTGTATGTGTGTCTATGTGTGTGTGTGTGTGTGCTTGCTTGAAAGAGCGTGCGTGCGAGTATGTGTGGTGTGGTGTGGTGTGGTGTGTGGTTTGGTGTGTGTGTGTGTGTGTGTGTGTGTGTGTGTGTGTGTGTGTGTGTGTGTGTGTGTGTGTGTGTGTGTGTGTGTGTGTGTGTGTGTGTGTGTGTGTGTGTGGTGTGTGTGTGCGCACATGTGTGTATGAGTATGTGTGCATGTGCCTGTGTGTGCACGGTGTGTGTGTGTGTGTGTGTGTGTGTGTTTGTGTGTGTGTGTTTGTGTGTGTGTGTTGTTGTGTGTGTGTGTGTGTGTGTGTGTGTGTGTGTGTGTGTGTGTGTGTGTGTGTGTGTGTGTGTGTGTGTGTGTGTGTGTGTGTGTGTGTGTGTGTGTGTGTGTGGTGTGTGTGTGTGTGTGTGTATGCGCGCATGTGAGTGTGTATGTGCTGTGTGTGTGTACATATGTGTGTGTGCATGTACATACAAACCGTCAGGCATGATTCCCAACACCACCATGGGATAAATAATGCTCCTGCCACTCACCAGACCCTGGCACGTATGTATACATGCCTGTGCATGTAAGTGTGTACATATATATGTGTGTGTATTTCTCTATTCATTCATTCATTCATTCATTCATTCATTCATTCAGTCAGTCAGTCAGTCAGTCAGTCAGTCATCAGTCAGTCAGTCAGTGAGTCAGACAGTCAGTCAGTCAGTCATATATTCAAAAAACAGTATATACCATCTGGCATGATGCCCAAGACCAGTTTGGGATAGGCGATGTTGCTGCAACCTGCACGACTCTGGCACACTTGCATGCAATAGTCCGGATTGGTGCACCCCACCTCATCTGTGTTGTGAAAAATACAGACATGACATATCCTCATGTTCGTTTACACTGGAATCTCCTATAACTGATAACGATAGTGGTGGTGATGGTGATGATTATCGAAAAGATGATGCTGTTGCTGTAGCTGAAGATGGCGGTAAAAGGAACTAAATGTCCCATAACCCTGATAGTCTATGGCAAACGAAGTATCCCCATGGCCAAGCCAGTTCTTAAAAGGTGAGTGTCGAGTTAGACACAGAGGGCTCTCCACGGACACACAGTTCTGAGCATTGTGTACCCACTTAATGGAGGGCAAGGAACTTGCGCTTCAGGCTCAGAAGTAAATCCTCTGTGCCAGCAGCTCACCCTTGGGGGCTCGTCCGGGATCTAGGGGAATGAGGTAATAGATCTCAACTTTTCTTGGGGCAAATATTATGACAGTGAAACCCATCCCCTCTCCTTCACTGCTTTGCCAACCCAAACCCTGAACAAGGTAGGTTACACACTGACAGATGCATGGACTGGAAGCTACATGCATGCTAAGAAGCTGTTTCTCCCTTACAATTTCTGGGCTATGAGAAACCTTTTATGTTTTTTTATCTGTCATTTTTGACTGTCCTCGAAAACAAAAAACAATTATGAATGTGTCGAACATGTTGCTCTTGTTAAACTGGACTGCGTGCAGGCTTTTGTGTGTGTGTGTGTGTGTGTGTGTTTTGTGTGTGTGTGTGTGTGTGGTGTGTGTGTGTGTGTGTGTGTGTGGTGTGTGTGTGTGTGTGTGTGTGTGTGAGAGTGTGTGTGTGTGTGTGTGTGTGTGTGTGTGTGTGTGTGTGTGTGTGTGTGTGTGTGTGTGTGTGTGTGTCTGTGTGTGTGTGTGTGTGTGTCTGTGTGTGTGTGTGTGTGTGTGTGTGTGTGTGTGTGTGTGTGTGTGTGTGTGTGTGTGTGTGTGTGTGAGTGTGTGTGCACGCACATATATGCGTGCATGCATGAGTGACTAAATAAGTGAGTGAGTGAGAGTGTGTGTGTAAGTGTGTGTGTAAGTGTTTGTGTGTATGTGTCTGTATGTGCATGAGTGTGTGTCTGTAAGTGTGTGTGCATATGTGAGTTTGTGATCAACATCAAGCATAATTATTCCAAATGATCTTCTACTCTCGCATGTCCAAATAAACTTCTTGATGTTATTCAACCAAAACCAAAACAAGCTCACAGAGCTAAGTCTCATGCACTCTACTCACTAGGATACAGAACGCGGCTGATCATTCCTGGAAGGACCATGATGAATATGGGCAGGATTTTCATGAAGCCTGCCATCAGTGTTGCTCCTTGTGCATGAGCCAGACTCTTGGCTGCCAGGACGCGTTGCACAATCACCTGAACAACACAATCAATCACAGTTATTCTCAAAAAAATTCATGAAAATTGTTTTTTCAATGTATTGTTCACAATTATATGCGTTAAAATAAGACAAAAAGTTAAAAGACACACAAGCACACCTGACCTGCTGCTAACATGCTACACGTATTAACATATTCATGCACGTCATCAAGGATATGTCCCTGACATTAACCACTCCACCCAATTTATCACTAAGGGGTATAAAAACCTGAATACAAATGTAAATATAACTAAGATCACTAAAACTTACAAATAAAAACAGTCCTAAATTACCTAAAACTGCTTCTGCACATATTTCCTCAGAGCAAAAAATGCACTTAATATATATACCCAATTATCAATCCTAAGAGAAAGTAGGCAAGACTTTATCAAACTCATATACAGTGAATGGACCAGCAAGGTAGATTATAACAGGAAGAAATGACAGAAAGCAAAGGAGCGAGGGAGAAAGAAAGTGACAGAAAAGAGGAAATTTCTAGCACGGGATTTCTAGAAGGTGGGGATACTATTTATATTGACAGAGTCCAAGGGGGACCCTTAAATGTTCTAAAATAAAAACAAACAACATTTGGAAAACAAACAAACATGCAAATAATCAGGCGAATCCTCCATAATCATGTGATGGTCCATCAAACAAGAGAAAAACAAATCCTCCACCTGAGTTTTGAAAAGAACAAAAATGACAACAACCCCCCCCCCCTTCCCTAAAACAAATTCACACACACACACACACACACACACACACACACACACACACACAAACTTTCTGCACAAATGAGCCAAAGACAAATTACTACCATATATTAAACTGATATCCATCATCATCATCACCTGATCAGTACACCAATACCAGATGGAGCCTGGTGTCTGGCCCAGCAAAAATCCCAACCAGGGCATGTAGTCATCGTCAGCATCTCTCAACATGCGGAATGCCTGAGAATCAGGCCAATGACAGGTTGTATTGACCACAATGGCTGAAACGTTACTTGGTACTACTTGAGGGTATTTCTCCAACAGTCCTTGAAATCCTCCCACCTCTTCAAAAGCTGAAATGAGAGTTGCGAGAATGTCGTTTATATATGTATGATTTGTTCTGACAAACAGGTCTCCTCTGTCTCACCTGTTGGTGTCACCGGGTTTGTCACCATCATCTCCCTCCAGGCTGAATATTTAGGCCGTTGATGTTGGTAATGTTCTCGATGTATGAGATCGGAGGTCTGCCTTTCTTCCTTTTTGCCAATCTTTTTCCTTGAAAGATAGCTGCCATGAGGTCCGTGCTGTTGCTGGCCAATGTATTTTAGTCTTCTCTTTTTGATGTGTCATTATGTGCACTTTTTGGCAAAAATACTTCAGGTGGGTTGCCGTTACCTTCCTCAAGCCCAGTGCACATACTGTGCAGGTGTCCTGGCCATTGTTAAACAGGTTAAAAACATCAAATGCATGCTTTTCACAGTGAGCTCAAAACATCACTCAGGACTATGACCTTGATTCTGAGATTTTTATACATTCAATCCAAGACCCGTTTTTACGTTATGTGTAATACACTGAGACCTTAAAACAAAGTTGTCAGAGTCTATGAATGCTTTTTTCCAATTATGATATAGAAATTAACACTGAAAGCAAAAAGTGTTGTTTTTATCAAGCTGAAACCAATGAAACTTCTAGCAACAAAGCTTTCTTTTTTTTACCTGTAGGAAACTGAATGTAAAGAGCATAACTGTCAAATTGTAGCTCTTAAAATGGACTGTGAAGCCCATTGTAAAGAACATCTACTCATTTCTCCCAGCTTTTAGTCATTTTTTCAAAAGGGCCACCCCAACAGTCCCATCTTAAAACAGAAAAGAAATAATGTTTGATAAAAGGTACATGTGTAAACCATATCAAATGAAGGCTATGAAACTAGTCTCTAATAACATCAAAATACCAAAACAGCTAAATTAGACTTTGAGAACTTTTATCAAAGTGGATCACATATATGCACATGTTTTGGACAGCAAATACACACGTGAATGGATAACATTTTCTGATATGCCTTGTATTTTTTTCTCTCTTTTATCCCTTATGTGAGTTCAATATGAGTATCACCAAACAGAGTAGAAGGGGATGACCTATCCGTCCTGTCAGCGATGCCAGGAAATGGATTTTTGTTTAAATCTTAATTTTCATCCCTCACATGAAAAGAGTTCACCCTTTAACTCCTACACTATACCCACCAACTGCAAAAACTTAACCCTTTGACTCCTTATCCTATCTATCAACTTCCTGCAAGAAGCAGGTTGGTAGGGTGAGTGAATCAAAGGGTTAAACTTTTACTCTGCAAGCATGGTTGACAATAAAGGATACTGGTGGACATGGTGTGGGAATCAAAGGGTTAAATCCTCATGTTTTTTTTAACTTGAATCTTAGCATTTCCAAGCAGTGCAGAAGAGAACATGGTTCTGGATGTGTGTCAGCAGCTAGATGTTTTTAATTCTTGGTGTTCACTTTGAAACCACTGATGTACAAAATATCACTACATACATTTTGTGTGCTACATGTTGTTCGCACATCAACTATCTTTTTCCAATGTATATGAACTGATACAAATTTCTGTTACCACACTGTATGTTGGTGGTTGTTTATTGTAAAATAAAAAGGAATAAAAAAAAAGGGAGGGGTTAAAAAATGGGTAATGATCCATACAGAAACAGATGAGAAAACCTTCCTAACACATTCTGGTAACACATACACACAAATCGCTTCCAGGTAATACAAAATGAATTGTTTTTCTTTTGTTTTTCTTTTACATAGAAGGGTGATTACTGTAAATACAGATGACTCAATATGTAAACAACTCTATGAGCTAAATAAAAAAATAAAAAATAAAGGACCACCTTTGACCATGAGGTAGAAGGCACCTCCCAACATCAGAATAGCCTGAAGGGTGTCGGTATAAATGACAGCTGTTAGTCCACCTGTCACAAAATAAACAGAATTAGATCATTCTAAAACAATAGGTGACTGAACAATGATATATGTGTCAATTAATTTCAGAAAATGAGACTGTACTGATGTGGCAATAAAAGTATCGGTAAAGCAGATTGTTTATGTGACTGTGCTGCCTATAGAAACTGGTCACAGGTAACAGTGGACTGTGTATATGACTGTACAGCCTATAAAGACTGGTCACAGGTAACAGTGGATTGTTTGTGTGACTGTGCTGCCTATACAGACAGGTCACACGTAACAGTGGATTATTCATGTGACTGTGCTACCTATAAAGACTGGTCACAGGTAACAGTGGATTGTTTAAGTGACTGTGCCGCCTATAAAGACTGGTCACAGGTAACAGTGGATTGTTTAAGTGACTGTACCGCCTATAAAGACTGGTCACAGGTAACAGTGGATTGTTTAAGTGACTGTGCCACCTATAAAGACTGGTCACAGGTAACAGACTGTTTATGTGACTGTGCCACCTATAAAGACTCATTACAGATACGTAACTGTACTGCCTATAAAGACTGGTCACAGGTAACAGACTGTCTATGTGACTGTACCGCCTATACAGACTGGTCACAGGTAACAGTAGATTGTTTATGTGACTGTACCGCCTATAAAGACTGGTCACAGGTAACAGTAGATTGTTTATGTGACTGTACCATCTATAAAGACTGGTCACAGGTAATAGTGGATTGTTTATGTGACTGTACCACCTATGGTCACAAGTAACAGACTGTTTATGTGACTGTACAGCCTATAAAGACTGGTCACAAGTAACAGTGGACTGTTTATGTGACTGTACCACCTATACAGACTGGTCACACGTAACAGACTGTTTATGTGACTGTACCTCCTATAGAGACTGGTCACAAGTAACAGACTGTTTATGTGACTGTACAGCCTATAAAGACTGGTCACACGTAACAGTGGATTGTTTATGTGACTGTACTGACTATAAAGACTGGTCACAGGTAACAGTAGATTGTTTATGTGTCTGTACCGCCTATAAATTTCGATTGGGTAAGACATGAAGAATTGATCAACCAACTAGGAAGACAATACTGATGGAAAAGATCTACAAATAATCAGAAATACGTATTGGGAACAAACAGCTGCAATGAGAATAAAAAACGATATAAGCTCTTTCCAAAACATTAAAAGAGGAGTCAGACAGGGTTGTGTTTTGTCACCAGATCTGTTTTCACTTTACAGCGAAAACATCATGAGAAACCCAGAGGAAGACCCTGGATTAAAGGTTGGAGGAAAAATGATAAACAACATTCGATATGCAGATGACACCGTGCTAATTGCAGAAAGTGAAAGGGACCTACAAAACCTTGTGAATATACTAGAAATAGAAAGCAAAGGTAAGGGGTTGGAACTAAACAGCAGGAAGACTGAAGTCATGGTGATCAGTAAAAAACATGAAATCCCCTCATGCAAAATAACAACAAATGGCACAACCTTGAGACAGGTTGATAAGTTTAAATACCTGTGAACGATCATTTCACCAGATGGCAGATGCACATTAGAAATAGCCAGCAGAATCGGCCAAGCCAAAACAGCACTCTTACCAACAAATGCCTATTAATTAACATCAGGAAGAGAGTTCTTGAATGTTATTTAGAACCAATACTGTTGTACGGCTGCGAGGTGTGGACAGTCAACAAACAAAGCCAGAACAAGATTGAGGCAGCTGAGATGTGGTTTCTAAGAAGAATGTTGAGAGTTCCATGGATAGCAAAGAAAACAAACGAGACAGTCTTGATGGAGGCAGACACAAGTAGATCATTCATAAGGAAGATTAGGAAAAGACAGGCAACACTTATAGGCCATTTTATGAGGAAAGGGGATTTGGAGCTATTAACCAAATTCTCTGGTACATTATGTATTAAACATGAAGTCAACATACACACTGCTAGGTAGAACAATTAAATTACAATTCAATGGTTACCTGCCAAAATGGTGTATTTGCCTTCTTTAATCGTTTCATAATACTCCATTCCAGAACACAATCCTCAAATTCATTTACAATGAGTGAGTTTTTGAAATAAAATCACTGGGAAAACTAAATATTTAGCTCAGTTACCTACTCCTTCAACACAAAAACAATTATTGTTTCTTTCTCTCTTGCAATATTGTTTTCTCTCTTTTCTCTTTAAGAAAAATCTTGGTCACTCTAACATGCTACTATATTCCCATGGACAGATAGTAAAACAATCAGGTGCTAAGTGAGACTTACCTGTGATGGTCAGGAGAGCAGTGAGAAGTATGAGGATGATGATAGATACATACAGGTCCCAGTTCAATGACTGCTGGATAAACAGAGCTCCCGTATACAGATCACCCTGTTTCAAATAGAAATCATCACACTGGTTGAGAAGGTACTGTCATCAGCATATGTGAGCAATCAGAAATTCAAATAACAAACTAACTCTCTCCATCTACCTACTAATTTGTAAAGAAGTGGTACATATGCTGTGAATGATAATCATCCGTGTTCCTGCATTATCTTTCTGTTCCATACATAACCATCAATCTCTGCCCCCTTTACTGCTCTCATTCTTCTCCCAATTGTTAGGATGAGTTCACGTTTTTGTGTATAAACTGGTAGCACACATAATCTCCATTACTGTAAGCGTTAATCTCTTGCTCTCTCCCTTTACTCTTTTATACATTAAGCATTTTAGTACATAGACTTTTCATGATTGAAAATGATGCTGTATCATATATAATGAATGGACAAATTGTTCCAGTGATCACTAATTCCAACACCACAGTGCAGGCACTCACAGAACACTTGGTCAGAATGTAGAGGACCAAGGAGACACAGGCAAAGTAGACACGCAAGCGCTGACCACCAAACCGTTTGGACAGGTATTCTGGCATGGTGTATGTCTGAAAGTGTCACAGACTGCAGTTCAAACAGAGTGTTTAAAAATACACAATCTTAAAACCCAAAAATGTCAATATAACACCAAAACACACTACAGTCTAACTAAAGATACTGAATGACATTACCATACATGGATTGTTCAAACCTAGTTATGAAGCCTTCATTACAATGCACTAATCTGGTACATGTATTATTATCTATGTGGCTATTTGAAAGTTTTAAAGGAAACTGTGCAGATGTTTTGCATGAATACGAACGATTAAGACAAACAAAAAACAAACAAAAAAAGCAACAACAACAACAAAACCAACACCCTTTTCATAAAGTTCTAATCAAACACAGAAAAGCATATCTACAAAGAAATGTTTGACATCAATATCAATGTTGTTACTTTGTAACTTTGAGACAACAGAAAATATCTATGACTAAGATTTTTGTTAGCCTGATAAATGGTTTCCTTGTCAATATGAAGCCTAGTTATATTTATTACATAAGTCAAAGTCTGTCTTTAAAAATCACATAAGCAAAAACCAAACAAAACATGTTTCATGATAACTTTATTATGCTGGCAGTACTTGCGGATAAAGATGTAAGTAAAATGTCAGTACGCACTTTCCTCGGACATACAAACCTTAGTTTTATGTACAAGTGTAGTCCATGGTTATCAACAGCAACCCCATCCCACTCCCCAAAAGAGAAACAACCAACCAAAATTTTACAATGAGAAAAACAATACATGATAATTTTATTATCCTTGAAGTATTTGTGGATAAGAAATTTGGTAAAAAATCAAATGTTGGTATGCAGCTTCCACAAAATATAAAGCTAAATTATCTGTATAAACCTGTCTGTATTTACAACAACAAAAATCTTTTTAAGGTGAACGTGTATGTTTCCCAATTACTTCAAATCACTTGCAGTATTTGTAGATAAAGAAGTTAGTAATGACTTTTCCCCCTTCACTGACAAGCACATTTTACATATAGATTGTAATCCACCTATAATAAACCTGCCTACAAGGAATTTCTGCCAATAATGTACTCTTTTATTTCATTTTCCCTATCCATGTTTTTTCCCCCTTCTTGTAAAATACTGTCTGTAATGAACAAAATCTACTTTCACGCAAAATGATTTCCCACATGAATGAGGTATTGTTTCCCAAAGGCCAAGCTTGCTATTACAGTCTTGCCCTACAATGTACAAGTGCTCAACACTGGTACTACTGCTTAGCATCATAGATGTACAATGCCTGTACAATGCAACATACTGTGCTAGATTCCTTTATGTTCACAATTTAAAACTTTGCCACTCTGGTGACCTAATAAAAACAGTGATATGTACATATTGTGTGTGCATGTGTGCGCGCACGCGTGTGTGTGTGTGAGAGTGTGAGTGCGAGTGTGTGTGTGTGTGTGTGTGTGTGTGCACGCGTGCGTGCGTCTGTACGCTTCACTGATAAACTTCATAATTGATGGAGTACAATATAGTGAATGTTGTGATGATGTACTATATAGGGAATGTTGTGACTAACTCCACTAGCAAGGCAACAAACTGTTTAATTAGTGCAGTGTAAGGTCACTTATTTTTCTCGCTTGTAGCCACTGTACTGTGCTACAGTCAACAGATATCATCTTCCTTAAATTTCGTTTAGGCAGACTCCATTGTACAAAACAAAAAAAATCTACTCACACGGCTTTGTATCTCCACTTGTTTATAAACCATGAAGTTTTTAAGCCAAGTTCCTTAAAACTACATCCTTAAGACTGATTAAACAGAAAATCACATACAATTTCAGCCGGAAAAAAGTGCAAAAACTTGCTCACCAAAAATGAAAATGTACATACATCCTAAAGCAACAATGAGAATTATACAAAAATTCCTTGATGAAGTGTAAGCTTATCCAGTCAGAAATAATACATCAGACAACATTACTTGTTCACAAACAAGGAATCTGTCACATAAATACACTTTATTTAGATTATGCTCACAATAACTTTTGTTTTAATGAATGGGTGAGACCAGAAGTACAGGTTCTGTACAAACTGTTCAGCACCAGCCTTGTATATAAATATTCTAAACTAGAATATCTCTGCCGTCGCTTTTCACTTCTGGATCAAGGAAAGAATAACTGGAATGTGTTATGCATCCTGTCATCAGTAAATGAATAGCACACTACAATTACAGAGCGAAAATAAATTCCTTTGTTCGATGTTTATTTGGTGTTTTTATGATATTATAAACTGTCCTCAGATGTCATTCAACACACACACACACACACACACACACACACACACACACACACACACACACGTATGTATCAAAATCACTGAATGAGAATGTATGTAATATCTTGAAAATGTTACTCATTAGAACCTAAAGGTTTGCAAAAGTCATAAACTGGTTTTGTTGTTGTTGTTGTTTTTAAATAAAATAAACCCCACAAAGAAAAGATGCAGATAAGGGTGTGTTATCTGTCCAAGACCTTATGTCTCAATCTGTTAAAGAACACATTATCTATTTGTGAGGAAATGGATCTGCAAACAGATTAGTATCTGAAATCAGTGGGTTGTGAACATCCCTCCTTGTCACGATAAAATATTTGTCATATTGAAAGCACTCATTATTAGTTTCCACCATCAGTACAAGCGACTTCAACAGCACTGCAATACACACAGTTTCTAGGATTCTGCCAATCACAGCCCTGCTTAATAATCACAGTAAAGAGTTGAAGAAAATGAAAAGTTATTAGTGCTTGAGTGATTATGGATACTAGTAATACTTGAGTTATGGATACCAGCAGTACTTGAGTGATATGGATACTACTAGTACTTCAGTGATTATGGATACTAATAGTACTTGAGTGACTATGGATACTAGCAGTACTTGAGTGATTATGGATGCTAGTACAGTAGTATTACTTGAGTGAATGTGGATACTAGCAGTACTTGAGTGATAATGGATACTAGTACAGTAGTATTACTTGAGTGAATGTGGATACTAGCAGTACTTGAGTGATAATGGATACTAGTACAGTAGTATTACTTGAGTGAATGTGGATACTAGCAGTACTTGAGTGATTATGGATACTAGTACAGTACTAGTACTTGAGTGAATGTGGATACTAGCAGTACTTGAGTGATTATGGATACTAGTACAGTAGTAGTACTTGAGTGAATGTGGATACTAGCAGTACTTGAGTGATTATTGATTCTAGCAGTACAATGAGTTTCCCAATGGGCACATATGTTACTTTTTCCAACAAAGTTAAGATTTTCTTTTCTCTTGTTCTGTGTGAATCAAATGTGAGTAAGATATTGACTGCTGTTCATAAAATCTATAAGGTTATTTGTGCAGACCTTTTACAACAAAATGCTTCAATCTACTAATTCTGAACTGCATACATTTTGAACAGTTTCGTTTTTAATTTCTCTGTAGAAAAAATACACAATATGCTCTAAATGTCGTTCAATTCAATAGTATTTAAACTAAAGTTAATGATGTTTAGTTGAATTCATGGAGGATAACTGTTTTTGTTGTTAAGTTGTAATTATGACATTATGGTCCGAAGTTCTGCAGAAGTACTTTCTTTGCTGACAAACTTCCACAAAAGAGATTTTTTGCTTTTCATATGGCACTGCCACATTCGTGTGTGTGACTGTATGTGTGTATAGGTAAAATAGAGAGAGGATGGCAACTTGGGTCAAGGATCACATGTTAAACAGGCTGAGTGTATACTAGCTTAGCATCCTCTGTGTGTGTGTGTGTGTGTGTGTGTGTGTGTGTGTGTGTGTGTGTGTGTGTGTGTGTGTGTGTGTGTGTGTGTGTGTGTGTGTGTGTGCGCACATACACATGCATGGTGTTCATCTGTGTGTGAAAGACTTGTTTGTATTCATTTATATTGTAATGCTGTTATTGTAAAGTGCAACGAGCATGCTACCGACATCAACCATTTGTGCTATATAAGTAAAATTACAACATCAAATTCAATGTGCTGCGCTGAGATACAAAGCATAAACCTTTTTATTGTATTCTACTTCTAGCACTTATCAATGACCACTGCTGATGGATGTAAGTTTGGGTTTTAATACAGTCTGAGTAATCGCAAAGAAAATTGGATAAGATCATAAGTCTTCTCTATGTCATCACACTGATAAGTAACAACTGCCTGAGTAACTGATAATGTAACTATCACACCAAGAAAACATTTTTGACAGAAGTATGTAGGCATGAACAGTCAGTCTTACAGTGTGGTACCAATTACAATTTTGCTAGACTTGCTCGACTCCAAAATTTGATGAAATCATGATTTGTTCTTTGAAAATCCATACTAATTACTAGACAAAAGACATCCCCATGATACACGGTGTGAATAAAATGTTGCTGATACTTATAGTAGTAACACTTTGATGATGTACAATCGAACAGACAGACAAGAAGAATAACAATGAAAATGCCACCAAATGTATGAGACTACACAATACTGGACACCTGTAATTTTCATCAATGTCTTTTAACAACTGACTTAGTCTTCTGTATGAAAAATCATCCAAAACAAAACTGTGTTATACTGGAATGATAATTTTCAATAGAAAAACAGCACTAATACAACTGTAATTATGAAGATCGGTACTAAAATTAATAAAGCTCCTAAGTTCACCTCTGCACCAAGCAGAAAGCATTTAAGCAAGAGAAGGTTATTTCGGGGATGATGCAATGACACTAACAGTCCCTGCAGTTATACATTTAAACACAATGGCAGGATAATTGCAGCAATTTTGCATTTAGATTTGTGAGGAATATTTTTGCTGATTTTTTCCCCATAAACAGAAACAAAAATAAAAGCAAGTTTGTAAACTAAAAATTGATCAGAAATACAGTGAAGCATAATGTAAGCCCTCTTAATTTACACATGCACTCATTAAAAAATGAAAAAAAGAGAAAATTCAATACCATCTGCCCCAAATTATTTTTTGCCGCAATGAGACTGATGATTAATGTTAATAAGAGGACAAAATGTGACTCAAACTATCAAGTCTTCCAATTTCATCAAACAACTGCAGCATCCAGAACACAAAAAAGAACTGAAGGCACAGAAGTTGGCCTAACTGAATAAACAGAAGTCCACATTCACAACACACAACTGCAAGATGATCACTTCTCCAGACACAAGATCAAACACTATTTTTTAAAAGTCTTCTTACACATTCAACCAGTAACTTTCCTCTCTGTCAGAGTTAACTGCTCAAAAAGGTAACTGAATATACAGCAAACAGATTTTCTGCCTTTTTCTCTTCTTTCTTTGAAGTGCATGTGGTTCAGTATCAGTGAAATTACTGTCGATGAACTCATTTGAAATTAATTTAAAGATCCTAAAAAAATCAGCATGTGTTTTCATTATTTCTAATTCAGCTACATTACTAACCTTGTAAAGACAATAGTCCAATGATGGAATTCTTTAAGTTTTGAAATCTGGATGGGAAAACTACTGCTATTCCTTTAATCAAACATGCCACAGAAATTTACTACATTTTTACTGGTTCAGATTATTTGCATTCACAGTTAATTTAGTGTGCTTGGAGTGTAAAGGATAGTTGAGCAAAAGGGTATGTGAATAATGTGATGGGTGTTAAAAAAAATGTACGAGATCATTTCATTAACAAACAAAAAAAAGAAAAAAAAAAGATGAAAATAGCCATCTCCTATTCCAAATTCTGCTGAAGCAAAAATCTAAAAATGAAACTGATAGCACTGCAGAACCTGTCTGCTAGTGTTGTATATGAACTTTCAGTCTTATTCTGAGACCAAAGCCCAGATCTGTTCGTAGTGAGACTGATTTTGTTTTGATGTGACCAATAAGAGCAGAGTCAGTCTCACAATAAAACAATACCCTGACCAAAACCCAGGATGACTCTGAAAGCTCACATAACACCAGCAAGCACCTTCTACAATATATTATTCACTTTGCTTTCACTAGTTTATATATATATATATTTTTAGATAAAAAGAAAATGATTACAATAATGATAATATCAAAGTAAAATATAAAGTCCTTAAGTTCAGCCTTAAATATGTGTAATATGCACACAGTGGAACCCCTCATTTGAAAACATACTCTGAAAAAAAAAAATAATAATAGGGCAAAATGATTCTTTTCAGGAGGACAAAATCACAACAAGACAAGAAAACTATTACTTGGACATAGACAAACCTAGGTTGGGGACAAGCGAAATTTTTTAGGGGTCTGCATTATTACGAACATGGAGGGATTTTACAAGGACATCAGATGGAAATATCATGGCATGATATCTGTACTTCTATTACAAACATGGGTGGAAACAGGTAAACTGAAGGAGGGGGAAAAATGTGGAAATCATATGGCATCTGCATTGTATAAATATCAGAACCCGGAGATGTGTCAAAAAGAGGTTCCACTGTGAAACAAACGACTAGGATTGCTTCAACTTTGAATAGAAATAAAGATTTTGTTCATGCCTCTTCAGGGAAAGAAGAAAAACCTGGGATTCCAGTCTCCATAAAGCCTTTTCACCGAAATGATGTTCAGATTGCTTTGCTTTTGAAAGCATTTGATTGATAACTGCAACAAAACCTTACATTTAAATAGCTGAAAGCATCAGAAATATTGGTTAGGCTTATCAATAACCAGCAGCTGAAAAACAGGTACGAGGGTCATACCGTATATAATGAGAATATCCTAATGAATAAAATGTAACAGTCATAGCACTTTGACACTTCATACACACCTGGCCAAATCATTCGAATAATGAGAATATCCTGATTATTAAAAAGTAACAGTCACAGCACTTTGACATTTAATACACACCTGGCCAAATTATTCGGTAAACAAGATCATATGCAAATATTGATGTCATACTGGGCAGTCATTTAAAGCATCATGGCAATATTTAGCATTGAAGAACAGCAAGCTTACATTAAAACTGAATCTTACATAGGAAGTTCTGGTGCAGATATGATAAAAACATAACAAACTACATGTGGGACACAAACATTTCCATAGGCTGCAGTTTACAGGTGGCTGTCATTCTTTAAAGATCAAGGAAATGATGTTAAAGGCAAGCATAGTCCAAGGAGCATAGTCCAACTGCTGAGAAAATGTTTCAAGTAGTTAAGAGAAATTCTGAAGACAAGTGAATGATGTGTGAAGAGATCACTCATGATGCTGGTGTTGGTCATCCATCAATCCTTGTGATTTCATCAAGCAAATTTCAAATGAGACATGTTCGTCACTGATATTACATGACAACGCATTTTGCCACAAAGCAAAGAAGGTAACGCCACTTATGATACCACTTATGATATCAATGGGGACACTCACCCACACCCTCCCTTCTTTCCCAGATATTAGACACTACCAACCCGCCCTATTTCCCTTCCACTCTGACCTGTTCCCAAGTTGAAAGAACCGGTCTGCCGAGTACATTTTAATGACTTCGATGACCTGGAAGAGGAGGTGGCCAAGCAGGTACCAACATATCAACTGTGGCCTAGCTACAGGCATTTCTGACCTTCCCATAAACAAGAACTGGTCACTGAGGAGAAGGGTTGTTTTATTGAGGGAATATGGAACGAGATCTATCATTGTCTTATCTTTCACATTCTTACAGACATATTCTCACTATTTATTGAATGACCCTCGCAGTCTCATTAAGCAAACATATGAATTCATTTATATGGGGGGGGGGGGGGGGGGGGGCGCTTTGATGAGATAGTTTTTTAATTTCTGATTCAATATTTGCATTGAACACTGTTGAATGATTTTGTTTTCTGAGAACAGACATTGGTTGTTGTTTTTTAACTGTAAATGTAACAAACAAGCAAATGAACAAAAACAAAATAGATTTGTATCTGTGTAAGACAGTTTTTTTTTTATTGTTAATGTACAACAAACAAACAAGCAAACAAACAAAAACAAAACATGTTTGTTTCTGTCTCTATCTACTGACTAGAAAGAAATTGCAAAAAGTAAAGATTGAGTAACTGGCTCCAGTGAAGCTCTATGCAGAACATGGTTCCAGTAAAAGATAGAGATATAACAGTGCCAAGAGAACAGATATTTTCTGAAATAAAACAGATTCTTTCTTACTTTTACACCCATCCACAGTTTCTGGTTTATAAGTGACACAACTTAAGAGTTAAATATCTAAAAGATTGTGTTCTATAATGTTAAAGCATCCTCCACCTCCAGTTCAAAGGAAAAGGCAATTGGCAAGCATTCATCACAGAACAAAAGAAAGAAGAATAACAGAAAAGAAAAGAAAAGAGAAAAGAAAAAGAAAAGAAAAAGAAAAGAAAAGAAAAGAAAAGAAAAGAAGAAAAGAAAAGAAAAGAAAAGAAAAGAAAGAAAGAAATCACCATGGAAAACTCAGGATTTAAAAAATGTCTATTTTGAACAGCAAAATGTATAGTTTTCTGTCTAAAAAGTTCACTAACAAAAGATATACACAAAGTAGATTTACCATTCTAGCAGGAAACCTTAGAGTGGTAAAATAATTTTAAACACAACAACTACAACAACATCAGCATGATATGTGAATGACAACAATTCAATAATCTCTGAATCAGACCACAGGAAGCACATAAGCAAAAGGAATTGCCTCTTGCACAAAAAGGTGCAATATTTGGATTTGAATAATGAAAATGGTTTTAAAAAAACAACAAAAGTGAATAAAAGTGCAATGAACCAAACGAAACAAATCAACAAATCGAAGAGTAACCTTGAAAAGGATATTCTTGTTTAATGGCATGACAGAATTTAATTTTCCATGGAAATTGTTGCCTAAGTAAAATGGTAATAAACTTCTTGATCGTGTTAAAAATGTGTGCATTATTGAATAAAATAACGCAATGACCTTAAAAGAGTTAATCGAATTCAATAATAAAAGTCAACATCTTGCATGGAATGTATTACATCAAATAATCAAAGAAATTAGAATTTCCCAGATCAGAGTTGGTATGCTCTTTTCTATAATTTCCTTTCCATAATATACTCTTTTGGCATATTACATCTTCTGGCAAAACGTTCAACTCTCTTTCATACAGGTTAAGAAAATTCTCTACAATTTGATAAACCTCAATTCTCTTTGCAATTTCAAAATCTTGACCATAGAGAAATACATCTTGCTGATAATCTTGACCATAAAAGAAATATGTCTTGCTCACAAAACCAAAAACAAGTGGGCCTCTAAAGACACTGACCCATGGAGAAATCAAAACACTTTGCAAATAACATTATCACTAACATACCTTGCCAGTAAACATATCACTGAACCTGATACCACTTTGCAGGCCTCACATTTATAAGAGGAAAATGATGCTCTCCTTACTTACATCTGATTACTAGTTAAATGAGCATTCAAAGCCAGAAATCCTCTCAAAAATAGCAAAGACAGTAGTACTGTCCTGGCTGATACCAGTATGGAAGGACAAGAACATCTCCATGAAACATGAGATCAGGCTCTTACATGTACTGGAATATTCCAGACACAAGTAGATCATTCATAAGGAAGATTAGGAAAAGACAGGCAACATTTACAGGCCATTTTATGAGGAAAGGGGAATTAGAGCACTTGGTCACAACAGGAAAGCTGGAGGGAAAGAAAGCACCATGTAGACCCGGGGAAAATATATTGGACGGATTGCAGAGTGGCTCAGGACAGAGGGGGTGGAATATGTGCTTGCGGCGATGGGGGATAGATGCATATGGAGGGCCATGATCCCCAACGTCATGTGGCAGGGCACTTGATGATGATGATGATTGGGACATGGACCCTAACAATGGAATTAGGACAGATAAATAAATCCCAGCCATGGAAATGAGAATTTCTACTTATCACAAGATACTAAACATCAGATACACTGATCACATCACCAATGAACAAGCATGCCAAACCATCCAGCAGCACACTGAAGATCTGCTGATATCAATCACTTAAGAAAAGAAACTTTATTGGTATGACCATACAACTAGATCCAACTGCCTTGCTAAATCAGTCCTCCAAGGAGCTGTAGACAGGGAAACAGAGGGGAAGATGAACTGAAAGATGAACTGATAACATTGTGTAATGGACAGAGACACCATTTGCAGAGATCCAGGCTTTGGCACACAGCTGACGTAGCTGGACGAATCTGGTAAACAGTTCTTTAATGCAGAACTCCAATAACTCTTCACTGAGTTAAGGGAGAAGAAGGCGAGGTATCCGCTGGCTAACTGCCATGGATTTGTTGCCAGGTTAAGTAACATGGAGTCGGGACATACATTACAGGAGTAAGGACATACATTACAGTAATGTGAATTTATTTGACCTTACCAAAGCATGTATTTCCTTTAGTAAAAATTGTCATACCTTGCTTCAAATAACTATTCAGATTTACTAGTATTTGGAAAGTATATCAGCAAACTGAAAAGAAAATGACTAAACACTGATGATGTGATTAGGAGAGATTGAGGGAGGTAGAAAAGAAAGATTTTGCAAAAAGACAAATTTACTCATACTGGTCAGTTGAAAAATGTGTCATTCATGCAGCTTTGAACTTATTCTGTTATTTGAGAACATCAGAATTTCATCTATTATACTTTCAAAACAAATGATCTATGTCTACAGGTTAATGTGATCTTGCATGAGAACGGCAGAGTAATAATTATCACATCCTTTATAGAAAAATTAATGAAAGGGTAAATAAAGTTTTCTTAACATTCAATTAAAATCAAACAAACCAATAATCCAGACATTAAGTTCAAAATCCATGCTCAAATCAGAAATGCTCTGAACAAGAAAAAGACAATTCTGTCAACCCACGCATTCATCTGTATTCTCACATCTTTTCCCAATTCAACTAATCCATTACAAATACAGAATTCAAAAAGAAAACTGGTACCCAGATTTTCTTATCTCATGAAAATACTGTTAAATTCAAAAGTCTAACCTGTGATGTTGTGGATTGTGCAAGATGTTGTTAGTTTGTTGTATCTTGGTACTGATTCATACAACATGAAATACATCAGGTAGTCAAGTTCTGAATATGAATATAATCCACTTGTTCAGGATATGAAGCCAATCATACAGAACTGATTCAATTGATTTAACAGGAAGCAGGCTTCAGTTTATAATGAGACTGTCATTAGATGAGTTGTTTCTTTTAACTTTATGCATCAATGGTTACAAAACATTGAAAATCCCTCCTTTTAATATTCCTATGTAGAGCAATCCTGAGAATGAATGTGCAAACCAAAATCAGCAAAAACTAAGTTCAACAGCATGCTCTGCTATTTGCATCAATAAAAAACTGGACACCAAATAAATGTTTCTGACGTCCCTATCGCTGACGCTGAATGTGACACCTTGAAACTACTTTTTGAGTCTGCCCTTAGAGAAGAATAAATTCAATACATTCTTCAACTTGCTCAGTCCATTGTTTAAGACTAAATTCAATATATTTTCTTCACTTTGCTATGTCCATTGTTTATCTCATACCAGAACTAATACTCTTGACTGCCAATCTTTTAATCTTATGTCTTGAAACTTTTTTTCATCAGGATTCAAAATCAAACAAATCTTGTTTTACAAGAGTGTTTAAGCTAGTGTGCTTCACAAAAATTGTATGTACATTTCAGGATTTCTGGTAGGCCTACCCTGTTTCAACTTATGCTCCCATGTTCAGTCATCCTTTTCCATGTTAGTTAGTTAGTTATTGCGCATTATGCCACTGGCATATCCGGAAACAATACAGGTTCTCCAATCTTGTATTTTCTAGGCTAGCCTGTGTTTGGCACTATAGGTGTCTTCCAGGGCCTTGAGGTCTCCTTCTATTGTTCATCATCAGGTGTTCTCGGGTATTCCTCTCTTAAGTCTTCCTTTTGGCGTCTGATGAAGAGCAACTCAGTTGATGTTATCTTACTCTCTCTGGATGATATGGTCAATCCATCTCCATTACCTTTTCATTATCTGGGGAAGGCTGCCTACAACTAGTAGTGGAGTGACCATCCCCTACCCATACTGAGTTCTGCATTAAGGACCTACACAAATACAATAGAAGACAGGGACCACCACTCAGTCAGCCTTTCCCTCTCTGAAAGTTCATCGGATGACTCCTCTAAACATTTTGAAATTGAAATACAAAAAGAAAAAATGGGGACCGTTCAGCATACGAACCAACACAAGACATTACAGCAGAGGAAAGGAATAAAAAAAAACGTGATTCATGACTTCAATGCCAGGATCATCAAGGCTGCAAAGGAAGCCAAACTAGGAGGAGTCAACCACACCTAGACATGTCCAGAAGAGCTACACTCCATATTGGACCCCAGTACTCCGTATTACAAACGACCACCCTACCAGAGCCAGAGAAGAAACTGAACCCAATCCAAGCCAAGAAAACAAGTTGCAGCAATGTTAAGCCTAGTACCTCAAGACTAAACTGGAGTGCATTCGCACAAGCTGGAGTGAAACAAACAGGTTGTGGAGAGTGATCAAGGTGCTGAAGGTTGAAAACAACAAGAACAGAAGATCACCCTGGAAGAAGATGGGAACACAGTGATGAGAAAACGGCTGCAAATGCATCTGCAAACACACACAGCTTGAAAAGCAACATCTTTGTCCCAAGAAAAATGGAAAAGGAAGTCAAGCATGAGAAATGAGAAAAAACAAATCCACAGGATGTTCACGATACAATGAGGTGAGACATCACCACTGCAGAACTGAAGGCACAATAGGGTGTCAATGAGAAGATTCTCAAAAATGCCTATCTATCAAGGATGTATAAGGCCACACACTGAGTATGGCCAGCTAAAGTTCATGAAAGACAGAAGCCCAGTCACACCAACAGATCCTTGACAGAGTCCAGAACCAAGCACTGTGCTTCATCACCTGCACAATGAGATCTGCACCGACTGAGAAGATGGAATGTACCACAGGCATATCTCCTCTGATGAAGAAATGGAAATGCAAGCCTTGATTCAGTACACCAAGATCAAAGCCTCAGGAGACCACCTGATGCACAACAGAACAAAGGAACTTTGTTCAGGAACACTGACCATGACATCAATATAGTCTTCCTGATAGGTGCCATGTCAGTCTTGGAAGCAACCACCGCAAGCAAACTGCCATATCTGCAAGAAGCACTACAAAACATCAGGTGCACCAGACAGGTACTGCAGTGGATCCCGTCACAATAATGAAGAAGCAGACAAAATGGTGAAGCTGGGCGCAGAGCATGAACAGAAAGGCAACAACATAAGCCTCACAGAGATGAAAACCATCATCAAGACTGTTCAGAGCACCCCAGCTACATATTTTCCACCTGCTGTATTCACATGAGCGAGTCATTATCTTCCACCTGCAGATGGGCACAACTGATTGAATTACCACATGAACAAGCATTTCTGACCTGTACCATCCCCCCCAACCCCCAGTGCCTCTATACAGAAGCTGACTAGAGAGCAGAATACATCATCACAGACTGACAGTTATCAGTTGCTGAGGGTGGAGATCTGGTCAACACTCCTGAACCTATGGGAGAAGCTGTACAGACCTGCAGATGCACTAAAGAAGACAACCCATTTCATCCTCGTGACTAAACTCATAGTGTGACACCGAACAAGAAGAACAAAAGAAGAAGTCTTTTCATTTTGATAGTGTTCATACCCTGTTGATTTCAACTGGCGAGTACTTGCTGGTATGCGAGGTTGTTAGGCCAGAAGATTTGTATGGTTAAGAGGTTCTTTATGTGGAAAGCTGATGGCTTGGTAAAGTCACTTTCTGTCATCCTCAAACACTCTGAGCTTTATAACAGGATGGAAAGGACACAGGTCTAGTTTGGTACCAGTCTGATACTGGTACTGTATTGGGAAGCCCTCCACATGTTGTTCAGCATTTCTGAAGGTGTTTGTGGTTTTGTTGAAATGGCTCCTGATGTCAATACCTGTTCCTGATGTCAATACCTGTTCCTGATGTCAATACCTGTTCCTCCGTCATGTCTGACAATACTGACAAGATAGGTGCAATCTTCAATTGTGGATAGGTTTGTTCCATCTACTACAGTTGGTGAGTGTTGAGCGGTTTTAGATGTTCAGTGTCATCACATCTGTTTTCTTCTGCCTGATCTTTAGGCCTCTTTGTTGTGCAAAGATGTCAGACTGGATAATTTCTCCTGCATGTGCTGGTGAGTGTGGGAGACCAATGCCAGGTTGTCTGCAAAGTCAAGATCTTCCAGTGTTGAAAAGAGAGTCCATCTATGGTTTTTTTGGTTGGTCCTCAGCTATTCATCTGATTGCTTAGTCTGTATCATGTTGAAGAGCAGTGCTGACATTACACATACTTGTTTTATTCCTGTCGTCACTTCAAAACAGTGTTTGTTGTTTCCCACTATACAAGTGAAGTTGCATAATAAACGTTCTTGACGAGAAGGATATCTGCTGTGGAATCTCATATGCTCAGAGTATACACCACAGACTCTCCCTGTGTATGCTGTCAAAAGCCTTCTCACAGTCCACATAGTTCATGCAGAGCTATCTGTCATTCTGTGCTAGGTGACAGAAAGAAATGGAAGGATGGACAGCTAAAATATGCTTGACTTTTACAGGGCAATGATATACAATGCATTAGAGAAATGATTTCAAACGTATGCAGCAATCAAAGATGAGAATAGGATAAAAGGCAAAACTGATATGTCAGACAGTGCAACATAATTCATAGGTACAAAAAGCAAACATACAGCTAATGTGATCCAGAACAAAAACAAAACAAAACAAACCAAAACAAACAAACAAACAAAAAACCTCACAGCAATTACAGTTGTCAAGAGGCCTTTTGTTTTACAGCGAACAAAATGTTTTGAAAGAAAGAGACAAACAAACAGAGCCAAAAGCAGACAAAGAAAGAGAGACAGTGACAGAAAGAGAGAGAGAGACTGAGAGAGAGAGAAGATGAAGAAGGGTGACATGGAATAAGGATTGGGGAAATAGCAGCATGTATGCAGAAAATAGGAAAAATATTACAGAATATGAAATGAAAGAACCATGAATCTATAAAATTACTGCAAGACATCAGTGATTAGAATGCAAGATACCTGACGAAATATATCATTAAAATGTCCTGATACTCAAGAGAAAGATAATGCTTTTGTAATTTGTGCACAATAGCAGGAAAAAGATAACAGTTAACAGAGGAGGCAGAGGTGTGGTCACATGGGAACAAAGTTCAGAAAGTAAAAAGCATATCAAGCAGGAAGAACACTGTGGATTAAATGAGTGCTTCAGCCAACAAATCGTCAGCCGCTGTTACTGTTTTGTTTTTTTTCTCCTCTGCTTTGCTCATATTTAATATTCCATTTTCTTGTTATTTCCCTAAAATTGTACATCCTCATGCAAAATTTTAGCTCCAAGTGCACTGGAACATTGTCAATACTTATCCTCTTTGTGTATATCGTGAACATACTAAGTAACAATAAAGGAGCATGCATGTAAGCAAAATTATATGCAAGAGCAGGTCTATGTACGTTTGAACACTAGAATGTTCATTTAAAATCTTGGAGAAAACGGGGAGTTTCTACTAACTCCCTGTTTGGCTAGCATAGTATACTACCATGTCAGACTTGTGCAAACCCAGCCAATAGGTTTGCTTCGCTGGCCTTGAGTTTCCACGGCTAACAGCACTATTAAGACGGACTCAGGCACATATAGTCTGCTTGCCTATCAGCATTCTTCTCTCTCATTAGTGCTTTCTCTTGGCGCATTTCCTCACTTCTATGGTTCTTAAATGACCCCTGGGGTTACCACAGCAATCGGAAGTGGGGACAGACAGGCAGGTCTGAGAGTTTAACACAGCAGCCAAATAGGGTGATAGTAGAAACTCCCCATTTTGTTATCATATACTGTACCATGTCAAACTGGTGCAGAATTCAAAGAAAAGGAGGAGGGCGTTTGCTAGAGGCTCACTTGGGGATCCCTGTCACTAAAATGGTCTTGTTAGCTGACAAAGGAAATTCCCAGGGAACCATCAGCCCTGGTGGGGCTGCTGTGGCCTGAATAACTCATTCTGGCAAGATCTTGCGGAGCACTTCCAAGTCTGAAGGGGCATCCATGGCTGGATCCACGGGGTCCCACAAAGAGAGGCCAGGGGAGGTCCCTTCAGGAGGAGGAAAAGATAAGGAACCCCCCTGCCTCATGAAATCAGACCTACTCCCATGCCACCAACTGGGAGATGATGGGGACCCAAGCCTTCCAATTGAGTATACCCACCAGGATTTCCCTTCTAGGACCTCAGGCATTGGAGAGGGGGAGGGGTCCTGGCCCAGCCTCTCGGCTGGGGTTGAAGTCAGCCAGACAGGCACCAGTTATAGCAGCAGCTGCCCTCTGGAACTGCTGGGCCTCACTTTACCTTTCCAGCTATCTAGCAGAAGGGGGTGGTGGAGAGAAGGTGGTCTGCAGGGCCATGGGTCCCTGACGGGTTCCATACCCCCCTCTTCCCTGAAAGTCCCACACAGCCCATGGAGGAGGCCCATCTGAAGTAAAACAGTCCTGTATCACCAACCCAGGTCGTTCAGTCCAAGATGGACTCAAGATGATCGTTCAATTTTCACGGCATACTCTTCCTACCAAGGCAGAGTTAAGAAAAAGTAAAGGGAGAGAAGTAGTTCAACAAACTGAAAGGCAGAAAAATGGGGCGAGAGCGCAAAATCAAGAGGTCAACTGCTGTAATGAGGGTTACCTCATACGAAAGTGCGGGGAATCACACCATATAGACTTCAGACTTCACAATACTTTAGTACTCAGACTTCAGAATACTTTAGTACTCAAGGATAGCAGCATTAGGATCCATTGGATCTGTCTTACAACTAGTCCTCTACTACTACAAGAGACGAAAGGCTGAAAAATAATACAGAGTGGAGCAACCTGTGTCTGTTTCTAAGACTGCTGGCCATGGAAATAAGGAAATGTGCCAAGACAAAGCGCTAATGGGAAAAAAAGAGCGCTGATTGGCTTGCAGACGATGTAAATCTTAAGACTGTTGTTAACTGTGAAATTGTAGGCCAGCAAAGCTGGCCCGGGTTAGCGCTACTTTAACATGACACAGTATATAACACGAGATGTGAACACATGACAGAGAGCAATCATGTGGCTGCCTGTGAAAGTAATATTGTCTTTAAAGAACAGCAGTTAGCTGATCCTTTTGATAGAGCTGTGGACTCTGAATCTGACATATCAAGCTCAATCCCAACTTAGAACATTAAAAATTGGCCTGATCGCTACCCATCTTTAATATTTCTATCACTCTGGTATGTAGCTAAGTGTTTCATAGTTCCACTTCCAGTGCTCCCAATTTCAAGATCTCGCCTGCGCATAGGATTTTGTGCAGGCTCAGGAAGTCTGCCAGATAACTGCTAGTGGATTTGGGGAGCACATATGGAATTGTCCAAGTGTGATAAATCCTTCTCTAATTTAAACTAACTCCAAACCTAAAGAACAGAAACTTGACTCAAAGGCAACATTTATTTTTCTTACACTATTTTTTCATACTCAAGTGATTATGCTGCATAACATACTACTATGCTGTACAATCAATTTAATGCTGATTTTTCTTACTCTATTCCTACTCTAGTTTTCTTATTCTAATGTGATCATGCTGCATTTCATACAGTTGTGCAGCATGATAAACAATTTCAATTACGTTGCTGCAAAATAAATAGATTATCATGCTGCACAATAAACTTGGTATTATGCTGCACAATAAATGATGATCATTACACATTAAGTAAAAACGTAACACACACATTTAATTCGTCATAAGTATATATAAGGTTGTCTGCCTTTTCTTTTACTCCATAACCTGAGCTTAATATATGTGCTGCACAGTAGAAAAAAATTGTTAAGCTGCACAAATATGACAATGTCTGCTTTTGAAAAAAAAAATCAATGATCTCAGCTTAAAATGTATGCTGCACAATAAATTAAATATTATGTGGTACACAGTATAAAAAAATGAAGCTGCACACGTAAGTAGTCATGAATATTTAATCCAAAACAAGAATGACTGCCCACATTCAAGCAATCAGGAACCAGAAAAAACTCAAAAAAAGAATAAGAATGCGTATTTAATACAACGTTGTCTTGTATCAAATACCCGTTTTTTTGTGTTTTTTCTGGTCCATGAATATTTAATGTTGTCCAATTTTCTTAAAACCCAAAGATTTATGCCGAAAGTGTAAGCTGCACAATAAAGGACATGCTGCACTGTTTACTGTTTGGTCCAGAGGGATTCATTGCATCTGGACGATTCTACAGGTGCTCTACCTAACGCTGCCGATAAGTGTCTGACCGATTCCTAAATCTGTCTATAATTATCTGGTAGACTCCCTGAACCTGTGCAAAACCCTATGCACTGACATGATTTTGAAATGGGGTGGGGGGTGAGGGGTAGGACGGAAAGCACCGGATCTATGAAACACTGTGGTGACAACAGAAAGAATAGAGCATAACTATGGGTAGCAAACAGATCGTTATTCAGGATGCCGGCTGGGATTGAACTCAAGACATCAGATCTTGAGTCCACGACTGTACAAACAGAGCCACCCAGTAAGCTGCCTTGTTAATAAACTAACCAAGCATCATGAGAAATTGGTTATGAATGTCACCTGTGTGCATTTTGTATTTTCTTTTTCAAAAATAAAAGTTTATGTCAACAACAAAAAAGTAACGACATGCTGTAAAGTATTTTTTTTCAAATTAAATTGCACTAATATTTGCAAATGCTGTTTGTATGTTATTTTTGTTCGTTTGTTTTGCTTTTTGTAAAGCCTAAAATAGAATGATGCACAAAGGAATAATTAAGCTGCAAGACATATTGTGAATATAATTTATTATTACAATGTCTGCTGAAAGGAAAAATCAGCTTGTACTGAAATGTATGCTGAACAATATGTTTTAATGCATTTTTTCTGCACAATATGATGAGTTATCAATCAATATGCAGAGGAATTAGTTATGAATGATTATGTCTGCTTTGTTTTTAACTTGATGATTCGAGTCTGAAGAGAATGTTGCAAAATAAATGATACACATTTTGCGGCATAGTAATATAAACAGTGATTAAGCCACAAAGCAAACTTGCCATAAATATAACAGGTCTGAAATTCTGCATTCTTTTTTTTTTTTTTTTTCCACATTTTTGCAAGTGCTTGTAGTTTGAAATTATGTTAACAATAAATGATGTATTGCACAGCAAATTAATATTTAAACTTTACAAATAAATTTTTGTCTAATTATATGATGCTCTTTGTTTCTTTGTTTGCAAGTTTTCCAAATTCAATTATTTAAACCAAAATTGTTTAATGCACAATGAATACACATTTTTCTTTGAATAATAAAATAAACAATGAATAAGCCTATGCAAGAAACTGGCACTTTTAAAATTTCTATCTGAAATGTCAATGATGAGTCGGAGACATATATTGTAGAATAAATAATATGCTGCACAGTCAATGTATCATCAAGCTATACAAGTAAATTTTTGTAAATATATAATGCTGTTCGCCTTTTAACTGAATGATTTGAGTATATACTATATGCTGCACAATAAATGACAATTATGTTATGCTGCACAGTAAATAAACAATTAATAACGCTGCACAAATAATTTGTCATAAGTAAAGATTATAGTCTGTTCTTGTTATTTTATGCTGCACAGTAAATTACACTTAACTAAGCTGCACAAATAAATTGTCATCAATAAAGCTTATAATCTACTCTTTTTTATCACCTTTTTCCAATTCAGATGATTTGAATTTGAAATGTACGCTGCAAAATAAATTATGTTTGAATTATGCTGCACAATAAATGAACTATTATGCTGCACAATAAATCAAATAAGTCAAAAATGAAAACGAAACTTCTCCTCGTAATAAAATTCATTTAATTCACAATGCCCCATATCTTTTTAGCAATACAAGGTATTTTGAAATTTGAAATAATCAGCCATGAAAAAAATGCACGTTTGCATTCAAAAACTTTAATTTAATCTTTACAAAAATGTTTTTAGATTTTTAAATTTGGCCTTAATCTAGACAGTCAGTACTGACACATGAATTATCTTTTCCAAAGTCATAAGACCTTAAGCATTATGTGAGAATACTGCTCCTCCCCCCCCACCCCCCCTCCTCTCTCTCTCTCTCACACAGATATGCACACAGAATGACCTCAACTTATCTGGGTGTGATTTTTGCAATACATCAACTCAAGATATCACAAACATTTCAATATTGCACAAAAATATTAGGTGTGGTCCTTTATGTACTACAGTGTTGGACTGGGCTAAACAGAATAACCTGGGAAAACAAAGAATAAATCTTTTTTAAAGAAAAATGTCAATGAAGATAGGAAAACTGGGAAGTTGTACACCACACAAATTAACAACAAAAGCAACTGCAGCATTAACTTTACAATTAGTGGGTTAGGGAGAAGACTAAGAAGACATTGGAGATACTGGAACACTTCTAACTAAAAAAGGTATGTTTCATGTTCATTATATTTGTAAGGTTTCACTATGGGCATGACTTCATGTTTTATCGCCTCTTTCATTTGCTTTGGTTTTATTAATTAATATCTTCGTAATTACTCAGTATTCTCTCATTTGATAATTTATATATCATAGCCATTGATTAACCCTACCACAAGGATCATGGGAAAAGAAATCCATCAGAAGACATACATACCCCGCAGGCGATGTACACAGGTACAAATACCCAACCCAGCAGTTGCAGCAGGAGGAGGGCCTGAAATCAAACCATCCATCATGTAGATCCCAAAGGTTGATTTTTACTTGATGCCTGTATTCCAGATAAGCTATACATTCCAGTTATGCAAGAGGTTCCAGATATGCAAAAGGTTTCAGATATGCAAAAAGTTCCAGGTATGCAAGATTCCAGATATGCAAAAGATTCCAGATATGCAATAGGTTCCAGATATGCAAGCGGTTCCAGATATGCAAAAGGTTCCAGATAGGCAAAGGGTTTCACATATGCAAAGGGTTCCAGGTATGCAATAGGTCTGGATATGCAATAGGTTCCAGATATGCAAGAGGTTCCACTTATGCAATAGGTTCCAGATATGCAAAATGTTCAAGATATGCAATAAATTCCAGCTATTTGTACAACTAGCATGAAGATTGCTTCCAGGTCTTGCTATTAACTCTTTCATTCCCGTCTTCCTTGACTTATTACTTCCCCTTGTTCCTGACTTCCTGAACTCTTCTATTCCCTTCATTCCCGGCTTTAGCAGAAAAAGAGAAACTAAAAATCAGGGTACTTATTCAGACTGTACATACTGACAGCACTCATTGTTGTACACCCGGAATGTTATATACCGTTGTGTACAAAAATGATTTGAGAAACTGCATGTGACTAAGTTGACACTTTATGTGACATGCAGGTGTTAAACAGGTAATTTTCAGTAAAATTTTAGAGCAATATTAATATCAAATGCATGCATGGCTTTGTTTTGTGTGTAGGGTGTCCTCTGCATGCATGTACTCACATAGTAACATCCTTCCATTCAAGCTGAGGCACTGTTGTTGTAATATCCATGTCACAATTGTCACAGCTATCGTTTATCACAAATATATACAATCCAGGTGTATCAACAGCCTTACATCTCTTTTGTCTTTTCTTGTCACAAACAGCCACACAGTAAGCACACAATATTTTGCACAGCTACATACACACAAACACACGACACCTTCACTGTTTGGCCTGGATATGTACATATGGAATCAGTGTCCTGTCACTGTGTCATTTGTCACACATAGATGACACGTGTGTGGTACACCTTGAAACAGTAGTGCTGGTTGCTGCACAGATACACCCAACACTTCTCAGTAAACTGAACAAGTTTTAGCAGAATCGTGTCCGAATAATATAACTGAAAATACTCCAGCGCCGTCATAGATGTATCAAGTACACGCACAGGCCCAGGTCTGCTCTCGTACTTGGTTCTTGTCTTACCGACAGGTGGCACATAATTTCCGCTTGTCCACTCGAAGCTTGGCTGAGTGTAAAACTGGCAGGTTTTCATCATCTAATTCATCTCCATCTCATCATTTTCTTCCCAATTTACTACTGCCAATAACTCAGCTGTCCCCTCTTCGGTCAATTGTAGTAAATCAAAATCTTCATCCGTAAGGGCAGTGCAGAAATCGTCGTCAGAAAATTTATCAGAGTTGGAATTTTGGCCAGTTTCCATTTTCACAGTACACGTTTACAGTGACAAGTGCCACGCAGACAGCAGCACATTGACCAAAGAGAGAAACTGACCCCTTTCCCACGGTTAGCGGGAGTCTGGCACTCATTTAATTCATAACCAGTGCCCAGCGAGTGATCCGGTCAAGGACAGATGACGTACATTGATGACACGACTCGCGCGAACTTCAAAGTGGTCACAGCGCATCCCGGTTTTCCGGGCTGCAGGAAGGAAAGGAGCTACTTTCCTGGGACCGGTTTTCTGTGCTGCAGGAATGAAGGGTACTGACTACGCAAACCGGAAAACTGGTTTCCGGGAATGAAACAGTTAAAAACAATAAAGGAATCTTTTAACTTTAACAGGTCTACTGGCTGGCACAACCATAATTTTTCAAAACAGAAGGCTGACCATGGCTGTCTTAGTAGCTCCCTTTTTCGCCTTTTAGTTGGTTGGCCAGCCTGGCACCAGATGTCAGATATCAGACGTCCACCCTTACCCCGTAGCCATGAGTTTCCGCATTCCTTAGTCTAGTGGCAAGGGAAACAGAGGATTAATACTGCGTCATAAATTTTATCATCAACTTTGGCGTCGTGTAGAACGAAATCCTGCATTATCTGTCAATTCATTTTTTTGAATCCTCATTGTTTATTTATCATTTGACAGAGTGCAGGTATAAATTATTTGTTTAGTTATGTAGTTTGAGTTTGTGCTTCACTTATAGAGACTAAGTGAACGTCATCATTTCTCACTTATGATCAGAAGTCACAACAGTTAGTGTAGTTCATATGTGTGTGTCTGTGTATGCGGTCTATTTTTTTGCTGTATTTCATCTACCTTTTTATACCAGACTTATTTCACGTTGAAACGGGAGACAGTATGCGAGTGAAAATATCTTTTTAAATTGTTGTTCTTGCTGTTGTTATCTCTTTTGTTTTTGTTGCTATTTTGTTTCATTTCTTTTGTTACTTTTGTCTTTGTTGTGGTTTTGTTTTGTTTTTTGTTTTTGTTTTTTGTTTTGTGTGTGTGTGTGTGTGTGTGTGTGTATGTGTGTGTGTATGTTGTGTGTTGTGTGTGCGTGTGCGTGTGCGTGTGCGTGTGCCTGTGTGTGTGTGTGTGTGTGTGTGGTGTGTGTATGTGAGTGATTCTGTTTCGTCGTTTTATTTAGATTTTTAATACTTAAACTTTTTTTTCTCTTATTCATTGTTGTTGTTGTTGTTGTTGTTGTTGTTAGTGTGTGTGTTTGTCGTACTTTAGTAGTTGTGTGTGTATCTGACAGAAGTGGTAATCAGAACTGGCAAATGGATGTCTGCTGGTTCTGTATTAAAAGACAATTAGTGTTGAGGCTACGTAAGCCTGTATGGTCAGCCTCTGCATTGTGTGAAAGAAGGCTGCTGCCTTGTACTGTGAGAGAAATCTGTGCCATATCAAAGAGATGGGGTACTTACTAAACAACCTGATAACGATCCTTGCAGACGACTAAACACTTATTCGGTAAGTTTGATGTTGTCCACACACATGCAGCTAATGTAAGCCATGTCAGTGTTCAGTGGTTTAACTCTTTGACTCCCACACCTTATCTACCAACTGCAAAAACATAATCCTCTGACTCCCTCATCCTGTCCACCAGCTTCCGGCTTCGACATAAAACTGGTTGATAGGTTGACTAAGCTTGTGATAGGGTGAGGGAGTCAGAGGGTTAAACTTTTTGCTTTGCTAGCATGGTTGATGATGCACAATGCTGGTAGAGAAGGTGCAGGATTCAATGAGTTAAGGAAACATGAAAATATTCAGCAGACACAACGCTTAAAATGGAATAAGAGTGCCCTAATTGGTTAATAGCAGTGTAAATAAATAAAGAAAAAGGAAGGGGCATACATATAAAAGCCCACACATATTTACGAGCAAACATGGCATTTCTGGTGACAAACAATAAATAAACAAAAAAGAAGTCTGTGCAGAACTCCCCCCCACCCTACCAAAAAGAAAAGGTGAAGCAGAATCACTGGACCTTGGCAATCATCCGACCTTGATTTAGAGACTCAATCACTTTTTTCTGTTTTTCTTTTTTTTCCCTTTTGATTCAAGATTTCTTCACTGCATTTATACAGATTATACCCCAGTAGGCCACTTACAGGACCCTTTCAAGCTTGTAAAAAACATAACAATACCAAGCTTGTCTCTTATCAAATGTGACCAACGCCAGGATGCAACACCAACATCAAAAATAAATTCAGACAATGGGATATTGAACATCTCTAAACTTGCTAAACAGATGAACGAGGCCTTCAGATGTGTTAGCCTTTTTACATTTAACACTTGATCTTCAGAGAGTTTAAATAATAAATAAAACCAAATAAAGTGCAAACAATAAACGAGATTTTCTTGAAGTCAAATTAAAGTACTGCTACCGCACAATGAACAGTGAATGCCTTTCTTAGAGCTAACAAATAACAATCAATCAACCAAACAAACAAACAAACAAACAAAAACAAGACAAAGAAGCAACAGGACTTAAATATAAACTTGCATGATGTTTTAGAACATTTACTTTGTTCATTCGTTTACTGACTGGTCAATCAGATGATAGGTTGATTGGCTTTTACTTTGTTCATTCATTTACTGATTTGTCAATCAGATGGTTGGTTGGTTGAATGTGAGCTGCATGAACAAAATGCCCACTGTGGAGCAAACAATTTGGACAAATCTGCTACATAACAACATACATTGAACTCCCAGGCTCCAACACTGATGCCACTGGCTGCTCCTGATCCTGACAGACCAATAAAATGTTCTGTTCCAATGTTGCTGACAAACAGGGACGCACCAATCTGAAACATGTATTAACAGGTGAGTTACTTTTGTTTTGTTTCATCGGGTGATTTCTTGTTTTGCTTGTTTGTTTTCTTCATTCTCCCCCTTTTCATTTCTCTCTTTTATCACAGCCGATTTACCCATAACATCTGGACTGCATTCTCTGCGGACAGCACATCACTACAGTGCAACATCCCTTTTCTTTCTGTCTGTGTCTACCACCTTATTGTTTTACCTATTTGTTTACATATGAATAAATTTCTCCACAAAATTTTGCCAAGAACAACCCCTCTGATGCCATGCGATTCATAAGTGTAGGGTGCATGCTACACATAGGCCTTCCACCTGTCTGTCATCTCATCCAAAAGACCAATATGCAGATCACAACTCAAGACCTACTGGAGGAGAAGAAAAATCTTTGCGCAAATGGGAACCAAAGCAGTAATTTCTTGCATCCTGGGCAGGCACTTTAACAACTAGATCAACTACTCCACTTCATACTCAATTGATCAATATGCAAAATACACTTTTTATTCTCATGTCAGTGCAAAAATGTCTAAGAAACTTATCTCTGCAATGGGAATTCAGCACATAATGTATTTCCCATACCCCCCCCCCCCCCCACACACACACACACATACACACACATATATCAAGAACTCAACGCACTCACAAGCAAGCTCTCAAAGAGTTTATGCTGAGACAGATTATGCTTTTCCAGACTTTGAAATATGTCTTGATGAGTGTTTGAACCATCTCTACGGATTCAAAAGATATGTGTACCTCTGGAATGAACTTGCTTAAAATCTGTGAGTTCGTTGTCAACTTCTGCGCATAAAAGAACCCAGTAGTGTATTATGGGGAACACTGAAAAATGTTTTATATCCATCTATATCTATCCACACACACACACACACACACATATATACATATATAATATATATATATATATATATATATATATATATATATATATATATATATATATATATATATATATATACATATATACATGTATATAGGGCTATACTCACAGGAAGGAACCACATGCTTCGTCCAGCCAGAAAGTATCCATTGACCGTCCCTCTGTTGGCTCTCCACATCGCCTGTAAATAAACAAGTAATGATGATAAATAAATAATAATCAATCTGAGTCAGTGAAAACAGAATATAAGAATGCCTATTGCATTCACAAAACAAGACAAGGACAAAATTTCTGTGAACAGGTCTTTATCAAGCATACATAAAAGTCAACATTCACTAGATGTATGACAAAATCTGTGTCCAATCAAACCTGTCCAATCAAGCCCAGAGGGGGTGGTGGTGGTGGTGGTGGTATGTGTGTGTGTGTACTCATGACAAAGGCCAGTTGGCCGAAAATTTTGCCTGTCTTGTTTAGTAAATTCAATATACATACACCCTCATGTTATTGTCATGTGTTTCTGAAATGATAAGAATAGATCAAATACAAATCAATCAATAACGATTTCAATAGTAACAATCATTATTATAATTGATGACGAGGGTGATGAGGTCTGTAGCAGCAGCAGCAGTCATCATACTTGCAGTTGTACTAGCAGTAATGATGCTGATAATGGAAGCACTTTACAGGTAGCATCAGAAGCAGCAGCACAATCAGAAGAAGGAGAAGAAGGCAGAAGGATAAGGAGAAATAGGTGTGTTTCTACACATGCACACATTCTGGATTTTGTTTTAGATATGCATAAACTTTACAGACATACCTACTTTTTTTTCTTCCTTTCTTCTTAAAAAAGAAGGGACTTATATTTTTATCTTAATTCAAGCTTCTTTGGACTGTCAATGCCAAACTTTCAGACATTATGTATATCAGAAACACCTGAGAAAGAAACGAGGAAAGACTGAAACTAAGATATATAGAAAAAATTAAAAGAATTGAAGGCAGTAAAAAAAAAAAAGAAAAAAAAAAAAGAGGAGGGGTGGATGGGAAAACAAAGAGGATTTGCAAAACAACTTCATTTCAGGCATGTCTCTGGAAAATGATTTCTTAATTAAAGTGTTTCTTCATTTATCAATTATTCTGATCACTCCTTTGTTTGGCTTGTGGTGTTTTTGTTCATTCGTTTGCTTTACTGTTTTGCTAAATCAGTGCCCTGGATGATAGACAAATGATACTTACAAAGACTCCGACCAGAATGACAAGTACGAAGTAGCCAACCAGCACGCCAATGTCAGTACCATTCAGTCTAGCAGTGCCCAGCGCCATGGTGACTTTGTGTCTCTGCTCCTGGCCTAGATATATGGAGGTTTCCTACAATGTCCTGTTTATTTTAGATGTGGTGGTTCTCTGTTTTCTTATTTGTTTTCTGTCCTCAGTCCTGTCCTGGGTATTTTCTGATGTAGTAGATTGTTTCAGCTGTAGTTTTTGTTTGCTCTCTGTTGAGATTATTGGATGTTTCCTACACTGTCCTGAGTATTTCAGGCAAGTTGATTTGTTTCTGTTCTTTCTATCTTTCCTTTTTTTTTCTTTCTTCTTTTCTTATTCAGTTTTTGTTGTTGTTGTTTTGTTTTTCCTTTATCGTGTGTGTTCTATGTAGTTCAGAAGAGGAGGAAGGGGAAGTTGGATGGGGTTTTTTTTGTGCTGAGATCTTTATTGTGTTAGTCAAACTGTTTGAACTGCTTTTAATTTTGAAAGGACTATCTGCTGTGTCTGTCTTTTGTGATTTAATCTAAAGTCTTTTGTTTTTCGTGTCGTATTTGTTACTTCAGAGCATTAATTCTCTGGCACGCATGTGTGCTTTTATGACTGTGAAATGTTGCGCTCGTAAATATCTAAAATGTCCCTAGTCTTGGGTTTATCCTTTGCACTTCCAATTGCCTTTTGCTTCTTGTAGATCCTTCAGTATTCACAATCTGAAACACATCACAAACAACAGCAATTTACATCAATAAACCAACATTCGAATTGATAAATAAGTGAATAAATATACACATAAATGAGCGGAGAAATAAAAACAAAGGACCTATATTAATATATATACACTACATTCGCAGGCTTGAATAGCATGTCACATCAAAAACACAAACCAATTCACAAGAACAAGGAAAGGAAAGATAATATGTAAACATTCACAGACATGTTATTGTTAGTTACATCACATGAAAACCAGTATATAAGAGCAACAATGAATCGGTGTATAGCTTTGAATATAAAAATATTAGAAAAATGACAAACTAGACGAGAGAAGTTAGTATTCAGCACTAATAATTTCTCCATAATACACAACAATGTACTGCCTCCTCTACTTGCAAGATCATTGCATGCAGATGTAAAACTTACGAGGGGGAGGAGAAGGGGGACAAAAATAAAAGAGGAGAAGAAACAAGGCGACCCAAAACAAAGAAAAGGGAAATTGGAAGATTACATTGAAAAAGCTAAACAACAAATGATAAGCTAGCATTCTTTATGTACTAGGATATAGATAAGCCCTTGCCCCAAATAGGACTATATTTCGCATTGTAAGAAATTAACCAAAAGATAAACTTTAAACGTCCTAAAATTATGTTAATTGTTATATACGAATTTTATATGTATATGTATAAGTATATGTATATGTATAAGTATATGTATATGTATATATATGTGTATATATATATGTGTATATATATATATATATATATATATATATATATATATTTACACAAGAGAGAGAGAGAGAGAGAGAGAGAGAGAGAGAATAGTTACAAATATGCAAATGTATGAATGGGAAGGAAATGGAGTAGAATACCATGAAACAAGCAAAAAGGTACCTACAATCATCTCACTGTTCAAGTATAATTTATACAATAAAATAAAACAAAATAACAAAAAAATATTTTTAAAAGAATACAAAATAAAACAAGCTCAGTATACAAAACTACCAGTACCACACAATATTTTACCAGTAACTTAGAAATCAGAGCTTCTGGAGAATAGTAGATACCCCCCCCCCCCCCAACACACACCTACACACATTTATAAAGACACACTAATAATGTTCATGCTTCCAGACCAGAACGCTTGAAGACAAAACTTGTGTGGAGAACACAGACAAAAAGGAAGACAAACTGGTTTTATTTTTCAGACAATCCTTTCTTTGAAACACAAAGCAAGCAAACAAACAAAACTAGTCTGAGCCTGGTTCTTATCAACCAGAGTATCAAGGAAATGTGTGCCAGTCGAGAGAGAGAGGGAGTCAAGCACTATGTACAGCACTGAAAAAACAACAACAGCAACACCAACAACATAAGATAGTCAAACCATTTTATCTCCTCACTTTAAACAAAAGTGATGGAAATTCCAGATGTTACACTTCTAATGGTTACTGTGACCTTGACAAAGTTTCTGTTAAAATAAAGCCTTGTTGTGCAAGGAGAGACAGCCACAACAGTGAAATAGTAATTTTGAATTTTGTCAAAAGTTCCTGAGAAACTGCTGTTCACACACCTCTCAAAAAATGCTGATTTTAGTGTAACTTCGTTCTTGGAACCACCAGTTCCTAACTTACGCATTCATGACTCCCTTAATGGTCCAGATCGGTGACCCAAATTTGCTAAAGACCCATCCACAGAAAAATCCTGCAAACAAAATTCTGTCACACACACATACACACACACACACACACACACACACACACACACACACACACACACACACACACACTTTTCCAATTGACACAAAACAACCTGAAAAAAGAACACACACACTTCCAGTTGAAAAGAAACAATCTGAAAAAAAGAACAATCTGCCAGTATGGCTTGAATGTTTCATTTTAGCCCCTTCCAACTTTTCCGAGCAGCAATCAGCCTTGACATCTGTCTGGCATGCGCACATGTCTGACAACCTCATTACTGTTGATGTATTTACTGGGTCCTCCCAATTCACCTACATTCCGCTGACAGACACCCCAGACATGGGAAACGTACAGACTGGTGGAATATCGAGGCAAAGGTAAAGGTAAAGGTAAAGGCTGTCACATCACCCAAAGGTCATAAAGCGAAAAGCTCAACTTTTCTTATAATCAGCATTACGAAGCCAGTGCCCATTATCTCTGACCTCCTGTTTTGCCTTCCCCAACCATGAACACGGTCAAACATCCATTGAGAGATGGGTGGACGGAAAGCTG
>JAPXFY010000015.1:41570460-41635460 GCA_030674185.1 Monoplex corrugatus
ACTTCCCTCCTTGTGAAACATATAGACACTCTTTTGCCCACCATCACGAATATTTTCAATCACTCCTTGTTTACCGGTACATTCCCTACTGAATTTAAAACTGCACTTGTGAAACCACTCCTGAAAAAGAATAATCTCGACCCAAATGAGCTAAAGAACTATAGACCTATTTCAAACCTTCCGTTTCTGTCCAAAATCATTGAACGTCTAATCCTTCATCAGCTTTCTTCTCACCTCACTGCTAACAATCTGCTAAGTCCTTTTCAATCAGCCTATAGAGCAGGCCATAGCACCGAAACTGTCCTTCTGCGAGTCGTAAATGATCTTTTGACATCTCTAGATGAAAACAAAATTTCCGTTCTTCTTCTTTTGGATCTTTCAGCCGCATTTGATACTATTGACCATAGTATCCTCCTCCACCGTCTGGAACACGTCTTTGGTATCAAAGGCTGTGCACTCGACTTGTTCTCGTCCTATCTATCAAATCGAAAACAGTTTGTTGTTGTAAACAACTCCCGTTCACACGAAACAACCCTGGATTTTGGTGTCCCGCAGGGCTCCGTACTGGCCCTGTTCTTTTCTCACTATACACGACTCCACTTTCAAATCTTATCACTGATCATTCTATTCGTCATCAAATGTTTGCTGATGATACACAGTTAAACAACTCTGAATCCCCTTCAAATTACTCTTCACTTATTCAATCATTGCAAGACTCTGTTTCTGACATAAAAACCTGGATGGACGATAGTCGCCTCAAGCTAAACCAAGGAAAAACCGAAGCAATGCGCTTTTCTCCCAGTCCTGCTATCTCTTCTGACCTTCCCTCTAACATTCGTTTCGAAGATTCTATTGTTGATTTCTCTGAACAGTCACGCTATCTTGGATTCTTTCTTGATTCTCATCTAACTATGAAACATCAGATCATGAAAACGTGTCAGGCCGCATACATCCAACTCCGACAAATCAGTTCCATACGTCATTACCTCACATATGAAGCAACAAAAACACTTGTAACTGCTTGTATTCTGTCCAGATTAGATTATTGCAACTCCTTACTTCTCGGCTGTCCCAAGACTCTTCTCAAACCCCTTCAACAGGTTCAAAACTCTGCAGCCAAATTAATTTTCAAAGCTCGCAAATCACACCATTGCACACCTCTCTTTAAACAACTCCACTGGCTTCCGATCGAACAAAGAATTAAGTACAAATCTGCTTGTATTTCTTTTCATGTCATCTCGGGCACTGCTCCAGCGTATATATCTGATCTATTTCAAGTCTATGTTCCTTCTCGTTCTTTACGTTCCGCTTCTGACGACAGAATATTCCGTGTCCCCGGATTCAATAGAAAGCAACATGGTGGTCGTTCCTTCTCATACTCTGCTGCTGTTGAGTGGAATTCCCTGCCTCACTCTCTCCGCCACAGCCCCTCTCTCTCTTCCTTTAAATCCAACCTGAAAACTCACTTATTCCGCCAGTACTTTTGAAACCTGGATTTTCTTGTTCTATTGTATGCGTGCGTGGGTGTGTGTGCGTGTGGGTGCGCGCGTGGGTGTTTGTGTCTGGGTGTGTTTGTGTGTGCGTGTGTGTGTCTGCATTCGTTGCTGCACACGCGTGCATGCCTGCATGTATGTGTTTATGTGTATTTCTTGTATTATGTATTTTGTTGAAAATGTGTTCTCCCCTCCCATTTCACCACTTTACTCCTCCTTTTCAAATTTGTGAAGCGCTTTGAGTCCATAGAAAGCGCTATAAAAATCTCCATACTTACTTACTTACTCTCTCTCTTTCTCTTGCTTTACATACTGTTATAATTATGATGTGGTGCATGTGACATGCATTTTGAGAATACATGCTTGAAAACTCTCTCTCTCTCTTTCTCTCTCTCTCTCTTACATTACATGTACATATACTACACGTCATTATTTAAGGGCCAGGAACGTTTTTGAGTCAATTTTTGAAAGGAGAAATAACCTATTTTCTCTTACTCTTTTCTCCAATTCGTTGCCGTAACTGAATGGATAAGAGCTCAGACAACATTGCAGTTTCCTTTTGGCACGTGTTTGGGGATTTGCCGATTTGCAATGGGCGGCCCAAGGAAGACAATTTCCGCACGAAATTGTCGAATCTTCAGCAGGGTCTCTCTGACGACGCAGGCAAGGTAGCGACAAAATTCGCTTTGCACGTGCAAGGCAAGCCCTTTTTGAACACTACTCCAGCCAAAGTTGCCCGCAGACGAGGATAAAAAGGACCCGTTCTTGGTTCGTTTTAACCATGCTTGCAAGACGACGGATGACGGATGAGCAGCGGGGGAGAGCCCTCGCTCTGCTTGATGAAGGCCTAGCGCAGCGGGAAGTTGCTAGACGACTTGAAGTGTCGCATTCCACAATCCAGAGACTGCTGGAGCGCTTCAATGAGACTGGAGCAGTCCAGGAAAGGCGTCACACGGGTCGACCCAGAGTAACGACAAGACAGCAAGACCGCTACCTTGCCCTCTCCGTCCTGAGGGAAAGGGCATCCACTGCGGTGACCTTGAGGGGTCAGCTGAGGGACGCAACAGGTGCTAACATCAGCTGCAGCACGGTGAGAAGACGGCTACATGAGGCAAACTTGAGGTCACGGAGACCGGCCGTCCGACCCGTGCTGTCACCGGTCAACAGAGTGCGCCGCATGACCTGGGCCAGGGAGCACGTGACCTGGACAAGGCAACAGTGGGCCCGGGTCTTGTTTTCGGATGAGTCCAGGTTCACCCTGACCTTTAACGATGGCCGGGCTCGGGTGTGGCGACGTCAAGGGGAGAGGTTCGCTGACGCCACTGTCCAAGAGCATAACCGGTACGGCGGCGGGTCGGTGATGGTGTGGGGTGGCATGAGCCGTGGTACCCGGACCCCCATGCTCCCCATTGACGGCATCCTGAACGGGGTCCGGTACCGGGACGAGGTTCTGGCGGCCGTGGCACTGCCTGCGCTTGTGGACCTTGGTCAAGGCGCCATCTTCCAGGACGACAATGCACCTGCGCATCGAGCACGCCTTGTGACCGACTTCCTGGAGCAGCATGAAGTCGTCCGTATGGCCTGGCCAGCGTGCTCACCTGACCTGAACCCAATTGAACACCTCTGGGATGTGCTCGGGAGGCGCATCAGGGACAACCACCCCCCACCGGGCACCCTGGCCAGGCTGGTCGACATCCTGCAGATCGAGTGGGCGGCCATCCCTCAGGACACACTCCGTACCCTTGTGGGGTCGATGCATCGGCGCTGTGAAGCATGCATCCAGGCTCGGGGCGGACACACGCGATATTGAAAACAGATTGGCCAAATCTGACACTTTCTGTTTTTTGAAAAGGGGGGATGTTCCTTTAAATGCATGTGCTGTTCACTAATGGGTCATTGTGCTAATTTCTTTTTCCAAAACAGGTGTGGAAATGATGAAATAAAACATAGAATCAATTCTAAACATTGTCAATTATTTCAACTTAAAATTAGAGAGGAAGGAAGAAGTGGCCCTTAAATTATGATTAGGAGTATAGTGTTTTATGATGTGCATGTACCATGCATTTTGAAAATACATGCTTGAAAACACACACACACACACACACACACACACACTCACACACACACACACACTCACACACACACACACACACACACTCTCTCTCTCTCTTGCTTTACATACTGTTAAATGATGTGCGTATAAAATGCATTTTGAGAATACATGCTTGAAAACACACACACACTCTCTCTCTTTCTCTCTTGGTCTCTGTCTCTCTTACATTACATGTACATACTGTAGTGTTATATACTCCTAATCATAATTTAAGGGCCACTTCTTCCTTCCTCTCTAATTTTAAGTTGAAATAATTGACAATGTTTAGAATTGATTCTATGTTTTATTTCATCATTTCCACACCTGTTTTGGAAAAAGAAATTAGCACAATGACCCATTAGTGAACAGCACATGCATTTAAAGGAACATCCCCCCCTTTTCAAAAACAGAAAGTGTCAGATTTGGCCAATCTGTTTTCAATATCGCGTGTGTCCGCCCCGAGCCTGGATGCATGCTTCACAGCGCCGATGCATCGACCCCACAAGGGTACGGAGTGTGTCCTGAGGGATGGCCGCCCACTCGATCTGCAGGATGTCGACCAGCCTGGCCAGGGTGCCCGGTGGGGGGTGGTTGTCCCTGATGCGCCTCCCGAGCACATCCCAGAGGTGTTCAATTGGGTTCAGGTCAGGTGAGCACGCTGGCCAGGCCATACGGACGACTTCATGCTGCTCCAGGAAGTCGGTCACAAGGCGTGCTCGATGCGCAGGTGCATTGTCGTCCTGGAAGATGGCGCCTTGACCAAGGTCCACAAGCGCAGGCAGTGCCACGGCCGCCAGAACCTCGTCCCGGTACCGGACCCCGTTCAGGATGCCGTCAATGGGGAGCATGGGGGTCCGGGTACCACGGCTCATGCCACCCCACACCATCACCGACCCGCCGCCGTACCGGTTATGCTCTTGGACAGTGGCGTCAGCGAACCTCTCCCCTTGACGTCGCCACACCCGAGCCCGGCCATCGTTAAAGGTCAGGGTGAACCTGGACTCATCTGAAAACAAGACCCGGGCCCACTGTTGCCTTGTCCAGGTCACGTGCTCCCTGGCCCAGGTCATGCGGCGCACTCTGTTGACCGGTGACAGCACGGGTCGGACGGCCGGTCTCCGTGACCTCAAGTTTGCCTCATGTAGCCGTCTTCTCACCGTGCTGCAGCTGATGTTAGCACCTGTTGCGTCCCTCAGCTGACCCCTCAAGGTCACCGCAGTGGATGCCCTTTCCCTCAGGACGGAGAGGGCAAGGTAGCGGTCTTGCTGTCTTGTCGTTACTCTGGGTCGACCCGTGTGACGCCTTTCCTGGACTGCTCCAGTCTCATTGAAGCGCTCCAGCAGTCTCTGGATTGTGGAATGCGACACTTCAAGTCGTCTAGCAACTTCCCGCTGCGCTAGGCCTTCATCAAGCAGAGCGAGGGCTCTCCCCCGCTGCTCATCCGTCATCCGTCGTCTTGCAAGCATGGTTAAAACGAACCAAGAACGGGTCCTTTTTATCCTCGTCTGCGGGCAACTTTGGATGGAGTAGTGTTCAAAAAGGGCTTGCCTTGCACGTGCAAAGCGAATTTTGTCGCTACCTTGCCTGCGTCGTCAGAGAGACCCTGCTGAAGATTCGACAATTTCGTGTGAAAATTGTCTTCCTTGGGCCGCCCATTGCAAATCGGCAAATCCCCAAACACGTGCCAAAAGGAAACTGCAATGTTGTCTGAGCTCTTATCCATTCAGTTACGGCAACGAATTGGAGAAAAGAGTAAGAGAAAATAGATTATTTCTCCTTTCAAAAATTGACTCAAAAACGTTCCTGGCCCTTCAATAATGACGTGTAGTATATCATATATGATCCGAGATTCTTTAGTTCGCCCCACAGACATCTAAGATCGTTCTGCCCTGCTGGTTATCAATAGCGTGCACCTTTCCCCTTCAGTTGGCGCACTTTTTGGTTCTGCCCTGCTGGTTATCAATAGCGTGCACCTTTCCCCTTCCCTTCCTCTCTCCACACCCCTTTCAGCACAGGCGCGCATGGAAGTATTCGTTTAGATCTACAGATTGACCTAGGTTCCAGTACTTGGTGCTGATCTCAATCATTTTCTACATTCAGTCCCTCTAAAAATCTTGAAAGAACGCAGCAGTCACACACACACACACACACACACACACACACACACACACACACACACACACACACACACACAATGCATGCAATAGTGGGAGGGGAGAGAGAGAGAGAGAGAGAGAGAAAGAGAGAGAGAGAGAGAGAGATATGCGTTCCTTGCGCGAACAAGTGCAGCGCGCCCATGCACATGGCCTAGTTCACCCACAGCCGGTGGCGTGCTTCGGCCGGGCAACAGCTAACACTCGATTTTAGCCAAATTCAAGCCTCCAGAAAAGAGTGAAAACAGAGAACAAACTGCGATTTTTAGAAATTTGAGAAAGTTAAAGCACTGAAGATCACGAATCTGACCATGCCAAAATGGACAAAAACGTGTGAAGATTGTAACTTGCACTATACTTTCGCCACTACTACGAAAATAATCTCACTTTATACTGAACAAACAACAACCACCTGGAGATATGAGTCAATCATCACATTAGTAATTTCTACTAAAACTCAAAGACAAGGTGATGCATCAAAGTAATGATCACTTCTTCAGAACAATGAGTATTCACAGCACTGAATGCATCCAGGTAAAGTGATGAAAAAATTCTCGATCATTACACAAATTCACAAAACATACAGAAAACCGCATTCAGATTCCTTCTTTGTCAGTATTGCTGTAGCACAAGACGCGCTTCAGAGATGGATTTTGGTCAAACCTGCCTGGCTAAAAATACCACTTCCAAGCGATGCTGGCTGACAGAAAGGTACCAACTAAAGGGTGTCAGAATGGCTGGGAAAATGCAGCCGTGCCGCGTCAGTTGCTTGCTGACACTGGACTGTCTATCACAGCGCGTGATCAGGGGGATCAAGGGCCAGGCTAGGAGCCACACCTCTTGAGCAACTAAAGATGCCGTTTCTGGTCATTTTGCACAGTCGTGATCTATCAGCTTCCTGAGGGAATTGACTGATTAAGTTTTTGTTTTCTATCATGGTTAATAGTCATAATGCATATGGACAGGGTGAAGGAATCAAAGGGTTAAAGATTCACAAATTAAAGTGGCTCCTACCCAGAGTTGGGCATGCTATGGGCTCATTGGGAAGACTGGCACCACACAGTCTAGTGTCATCCACCTCACGGATGCATCGTTGAGGGTGTTGCTCAAATCTTCTGACCAGCACCACAGGTGTCTGTATCTCTCAGGCATTGCTGACGCCAGGATATATTATGACAGTGAGTGTAGACTACAACCCTGTCACACAGCCTCAACAATCCTAGATGGAACTCCATAGCATCAAGATTATCATACTCATCAACATCATAATCATCGCATGGTAAAAACTGTTCCAGCTTCTGTGGCCATTAGGGCAGAAAATGGGACAAACACAACAACAACAATAACAAAAAGGTGAGCACAAAGTAACCTCCCTGAGTACAATGATCCTAAAAAATTTTTCTTAAAAATTCACTAATTGGGCCTAACTCAAGCTCAAGCCTAGGTCTACATAACTGGCAGCTCTATAAAAAGTGTGTAAGGGGCAGAGGACCTTTGACCCATACTTTGTGAAAATCTATTTACAAGTACTTCTAGAAATGTGCTTTTTTGTTGTTTTTTGCTGTTGTCGTTTTTGTTGTTGTTGTTGTCTCTTTGCTGTCCCATCTCCTACACAACATTAACGGCCGCAGAATCTGGGATAAGTTTTCACAATGCTATGTTGATGATGATGATGATGTAGATGACAATCAAGACTTTATGGGGTTCCATTTAGGACTGAGACTGTGTGTAAAATGCTTAATATCATAAAATATCTCAGTGTTAAACCAGGTCAGAGAGATGCAGACACCTGTCGTGCTGGTCTGGAGAATTTGACCAACACTCTCAAATGACAGCTAAGAAATCTGACTGAAGATCTGAGGGTAAGGTCTAAAGCTTGCAATTGAAAACACTTGTGAATCTAATATTGGCAATCTTGCTAATACACACATCTTTCAGGCCATATGTGACAAGATGGTCATACTATTCTAACAATCCCCCTTCTTATACGTGCAGTTTCTACTTCTCACCAGGAAATTAAGATTTTGCACTTCTCAGGGTCCCTGTGACCCCGAAGATGCATCAGATGAAGTTTCAGTCTCAGTTTCAGTTCTCAAGATGGCGTTCTCCGCGCTCGGAATGAATTCCGTATGCCCTAACGTCATAGGTGCCTCGTGTACTGTGACCATGGCACATACTGCACATAAACCCATGAGCTGGCCAGGTCCATCATGATGAAATACAATTGGACACGAAGCAAGGGTGAAAATGGCAGACAGCCACATTAGTGAAAACAGATTTTAAATACAGTCAAAAGGTCCTGAGAAAGAGGGGCCAACTTTAGGCATTTTGATTATTTTGTTTGTTAGTATGTTTGTCTGTCTGCATGTCCTTGGCCTTAGAGTCGTGACTTCCAAACTGATGAATTTGTGACTCCTCAATGTCACACACACACACACACCACACACACACACACTTCCAGTCAAACAGAAACAACTATCCCTTCTCGTTTTTTTTTCTTCTCTCTCTTGAAATGATATATATCTACAAACGATAAAATACTTCCGCACTTGCGGCAGGCGCCTGTGGAAGGAGTCCCGGTCACAAGTTACGCAAATAACATGGCGGGAAGAATACGAAACTAGTTTCCGAAAGGCGCCCGAAAATAGGCATTGACAATATCACTCGATGTTGGAGTGCCGACCTTGACATGTCAGATAGGAACTTTCCAAGGCAACCCTTCGTTTCTTCCTTTCCTCCCGTCTCTCTTTTTCCCCCTCCTTCCGTCTAATTCCTCCAACATCTCACTCCCCACAGGATCTGACAGCAGCCTGCCGTTATCAGGGTGGGGGGAATTTTCCACCGACACTGCAGTGGTACAAACCACGGCCATGGAGATAGAGAGAGAGAGAGAGAGTGTGTGTGTGTGTGTGTGTGAGTGTGTGTGTGTAAGCGCGTGCATGCACGTTCGCTCGCACGTGTCGTGACAATTTCAATTAATGTAAAAGTGTTGAAATGTAACAGTCTGCTGAATGTATATATATACATGTACATAATACCGCAATGCGATGATTCATTGATGACAACACACACCATCACCATCGACATCCTACGTGTACGGATAGAATTTAATTAATTTAATGGGACTCCACGGCTGCTTTTTGCTGCGTTGACATACTCCCACGACTTCTGAGCTTATTCAAATGGGATTCATCGTACTCGGGCAATTCCATAATTATGCACTCCACGCAAATCTGAACAGAGTCTGAACAGAACTCCTCTTACCGGCAAAGTTTCGAAAACAGGGCTGTGGAAGGGGGTGGGGTGGGGGGGAGGAGGAGACCTCTGAAACAGTAACACCACCAGAATCATTGGTGTATTTATTACATTAAAAACGGTAGCGCGGAAGCCGTGCATCTCTTTAGCTGCTGGATGGGATCAAACTCTAGATGTGTGATCTTGATTCCACTGCTCTGTCAAAGAAGGCCAGCAAGCCTGAAAACCGCGGTCTGCCTGAAGGTCTATCCCATGACCCCTGCAAGAAGGATCCACGAAACACTAAGCTGACGTCTGTGATCCATGGCTTGGACTTCCGTTGGATTATGTGTGTGTGTGTGTGTGTGTGTGTGTGTGTGTGTGTGTGTGTGTGTGTGTGTGTGTGTGTGTGTGTGTGTGTGTGTGCGCGTGGGTGCGTGTGTGTGCGTGCGTGCGTGCGTGTGTGTGCGTGCGTGCGTGTGTGTGTGTTTCAGCGCTTAGATTTGATTTTATCAAGATTTTGCGCTATATAAATATTGTAATTATTATTATAATTATATTATCTCTAAGACCTCTGTCACTGTTTCACTCATCACTTGAATGCAATTTTGTGAGGGCTTCAAGGTCTTCTTCAAGCAATAGTAGTGGGGTGAATTTTCCTCCAATGGCCGCTTGGAATTGTTCAGCGACTTTAAGATCTTTCAAGTTGGTTAAAATTGAATTCGAGACAGCAGGTTTCTTCTTGTTTGTTTATTTGGAGTTTAACCCTTTGACTCCCGCAACCTGTCCATCAGCGTCCCGCATTGCCAACCATTCTAGCAAAGCAAAAACTTAAATGCTTTGATTCCCTCACCCTATCCGCCAGCTTCCTGCAGGAAGCAGGTGGATAGGGAGAGGGATTCAAAGCATAAAGTTTTTGCAATTGGTGGATAGGGTGCGGGAGTTAAAGGGTTAATGTCCGCACCCACATAAGCGATAGGGCAGACAGAACACAACGATGTGTTCGAAAATTAGTTTTCTTCTTGATCATCAGCCTTACTTTAAAGTCTTCATCTAATCCATCACGCAAGGTCATGGTCACTACCACGGTCAACTTCTGGAAACGTCCTACTTGTCTTAGCCCAGCTGATGCCAGACCTGTTTCGATTCTTCAAAAGAATATGTGTATCTGATTGACTGGGGAGGCCATGGCTATCGTCGGAATGTCCATTTACCAGAAGGTGTTAACTAGGAACTATACATCATTATCGCTGGCGAATTCTGGCAAACGCAATCCCTTAACGAGTACACAGCTGAGGAGTTTGAACTCAAGACTGGAATGACTGACACAAATATGCCGGCTATCGACAACATCACCATTAGCTGTGAAGGAGTGAAGAGACTCTTGAATAACCTAAACCCACACAAAGCAGGAGGTCCTGACGGTATAAGCCCGAGAGTGTTACGGGAGCTTGCGGAGGAATTAGCACCAGCACTGACCACCATCTTCCAGTCATTGTTAACCTCAGGCATCGTCCCAACTGACTGGAGGAGCGCATACATTACACCAATCTTCAAAAAGGGAGAACAGTATAAACCTGCTAACTACATGCCAGTTTCCCTGACGTGCATCGTATGTAAACTCATGGAGCACATAGTCGTCAGCTCTGTGATGCAGCACTTCGAGGCTCATGCCATTCTCAACAACAGCCAACATGGTTTTTGACGGGGGCGATCATGTGAGAGCCAACTCCTGGAGTTTGTAGAGGAGCTAACCACCAATTTGGAGAATGGGAAGCAGACAGACATCCTAATTATGGACTTTGCAAAGGCCTTCGACCGTGTTAACCACAGTCTGCTGATCCACAAACTCCAACGCTATGGTATACAAGGCTCCACTCTCACATGGATCAACAGCTTCCTCAAGAATCAACGCCAAGCAGTCGTAATTGATGGTCACCACTCCTCCTATGTAGCGTTAGGTCAGGAGTACCTCAGGGTTCCGTGTTGGGACCTTGTTTATTCCTACCCTATATCAACGACCTTCCGGACAAGCTGACGGCACTGGTAAGACTATTTGCGAATGACACAGCAGTGTACAGGGTTGTAGTCAACAGCGAACAACAAGACCAGCTACAGCAAGACCTCCAGTGCCTATCGGAATGGGAGAAGAGCTGGGACATGCTGTTCCACCCTGCAAAGTGTGTGTCTATGCCAGTCACCAGGAGCAGGAGCCCACTTTACCACTCCTACGTCCTGCTCATCATATTGGCAGATGTGATGCGTCCAGTTTGTCGGCTTCGGGCTGCACTGCTGGCTAGCACTGCTGTGCGAAAAGAAGAGCAAGGCGTAAGTCTCTTCCTGTCAGTACATAGCCTCTCCATCAGCAAGCCCTATGCTGTGCCTCCTCGTGGCGGCAGGCGGTAACTGAGCACCTCACGGACTCAGGCTGAATCTCGTAGGACTCAGAGGAGGTCTGGCCCCCAGACGTGAGGCATGCAGGCCCACCGGCGTGTGGACACGCCCTGGTGCCCACGAACCAGATCCCCAAGCTATGGGTAAATAGCTCCACTGCCTTGTGGACATCTCGGGAGAGAGTAAGGCTAAGGGAGTTAACCCTAAAAAAAAAAGATGGAAGGCAAGGGGAAACCACCATCATAGTTTTTCCCCAGGAAAACCATGGACAGGAGAAAGAGAAAGAAGAAAGTTAATGACGTCAATAGGTGCTCAAGCGGACAACCTTCGTCCGGTAGGGACTGTCATGCGACGCAGGTGACACCAGACCGTCAGCCATCTACTGCGACCAAAATTAAATTCAACGCCAAATTGCAACATGGAACACCAGAACAATGTTGCAGAAAGGTAAATTAGACAACATCAAAATGGAGATGGAAAGGCTTAACATCAGTATTTTAGGACTAGGGGAAGTGAGATGGAAGGGGGCAGGTATGATAACATCAGGAGAATACACAATGATATATTCTGATGGTAATTCACATGGAAGAGGAGTAGGCATCATAATGGACAAAGACAAATCAAAAGCAGTTAAGGGATACTGGGCAGTGTCCGACAGAGTTTTTACTGGTCAAATTCGGAGGCAAACCTTTTAATATCAACATCATACAGGTGTATGCACCAACATCTGCAAGTACTCAGGAAGACATCGATAACTTCTACGAAGTTTTAGAGATGGCCAAGGTCCAATGTAAATCACAAGAAGTTACAGTCATAATGGGAGATTTTAATGCTAAAGTGGGACAGGATAGGGTGGAGGATATAGTTGGACCTCATGGCCTTGGTACACAAAATGAAAGAGGGGAGAAGCTTGTAGAATGGGCACAGAAGAATGAGTTCATAGTAGGAAACACCTGGTTTGAGCAGCCCAACAGAAGAAAATGGACTTGGATGAGTCCAGGAGATAATACCAAAAATCAAACTGACTATATCCTGATCAACAAAAGATTTAGAAATTCTTTACTGTCAGCAAAAACACTACCAGGCGCAGACTGCAACAGTGACCACAATCCTGTAATGGGAAGGTTTAGGCTGAAATTGAGGAAAAGAAAACAGACCAAAAGCAACATCAAACTAAACCTTGGACTCTTAAAGTCAGATGAAATGAGAATAGAAAACAATATAAGCTCTTTTCAAAACATCAAAAGAGGAGTCAGACAGGGTTGTGTTTTGTCACCAGATCTGTTTTCACTCTATAGCGAAAACATCATGAGAAACCTAGAAGAAGACCCTGGATTAAAGGTTGGAGGGAAAATCATAAACAACATTCGGTACGCAGATGACACTGTGCTAATTGCAGAAAATGAAAACCTACAAAACCTTGTGAATATACTAGAAACAGAAAGCAAAGGTAAGGGGTTCGGAGCTAAACAGCAGGAAGACTGAAGTCATGGTGATCAGTAAAAAACATGAAATCCCCTCATGCAAAACAACAGCAAATGGCACAACCTTGACACAGGTTAATAAGTTCAAATACCTGGGAACGGTCATTTCATCAGACGGCAGGTGCAGGCAGAATCGGCCAAGCCAAAACAGCATTCAAGAAGATGACAAGCATTCTTACCAACAAATGCCTATCAATTAACATCAGAAAGAGAGTCCTTGGGTGTTATATAGAACCAATACTGTTGTACAGTACGGATGTGAGGCGTGGGCAGTCAGCAAGCAAAGCCAGAGCAGAATCGAGGTAGCCGAGATGTGGTTTCTCAGAAGAATGTTGAGAGTTCCATGGACAGCAAAGAAAACAAATGAGACAGTCTTGATAGAGGCAGACACAAGTAGATCACTCATAAGGAAGATTAGGAAAAGACAAGCAACATTTATAGGCTATTTTATGAGGAAGGGGGATTTGGAGCACCTGGTCACAACGGGAAAGCTGGAGGGAAAGAGAGCACCAGGCAGACCCAGGGAGAGAATTCTGGACGGACTTGCAGAGTGGCTGGGGATGAGGAGGGTGGGGGAGATGCTGGGGGCAACGAGAGACAGAGATGGTTGGAAGTCCATGGTCGCCAACGCCATGCGGCAGGGCACCTGATGATGATGATGATGATAACGTCCTGCATGGCCGCAACCTGGACACCGTCCACACAGCCAAATACCTGGGCGTCACACTACATCGAGAAATGACATGGGACACCCACATCAACGAGACGGTAAACAAAGCTAACTGAACGCTGGGTTTCCTCAGGCGCAGTTTAAAGATCAGCTCCAGTTCCATCAAGGAGAAGTCGTACAAGTCGTTTGTGAGACCCCTTCTTGAATATGCATCATCAGTATGGGATCCATAGACACAGAAGAGCATAGATAAGTTGGAGGCCGTTCAGAGACGTGCCGCCCATTTCGTGCTCAACCGATACCACAACACGTCAAGCGTCAGCCGACTGATCGACCAACTGGGCTGGCCATCACTTGAGCAGCAAAGAAGAACCACACGCCTGGGGTTCATCTATAAAATCCACCATGGACTAATCCAGTGCCCCCCCCCCCCCCAAAAAAAAAAAAAATCCGGAGCAAGCTAGTCCCACCCCCACCACGACAGCGCCGTACCCACAACCAGCAATTCTGCCTCATCAACACCAGAACTCAGTACAGAGGTGGTTCATTTCTACCCAGGACTGTTAGGGACTGAAACCATCTTCCCAGTGAAACAGCAACAGTCGACGCTTTTGTGTCGCGAGCCTCCGTCCAACAGTGAGTTTCTGGACACCACGTGGCCCTTATGGTAACGGATTTCAGCTATGTTTACGGACAATGAGAATAGTGAAATGATCAGAGCTTACAAATGGACTGTGTCTACAACCCCCCCCCCTCCCCCCTTTATGTGCCAGAATGAACATCCTCAAGATCGTGGGCACCAAAGGAAAGGAAGGAAAGGAACTCTTCGTTACAGTGGGAAATTCTGTCTGTCTCCTACTCCTAGTCCTAGGGCATCTGTATCACTAAAAGGGGCTACCCACTGACGGCGCACGCAAAGCCCGTGTGAACGACTGACAGGTTACCCCTGTTCCATTCAGTGTACACACGCGCCCACGCACACAACTCCACACGCAGCCCAGCACTAGTTCAAGACATCAGTGGTCAGCCAGTATAAGGTCAACCGGAGGCTGTCTAAGGTCAATTCGTAAGGTGTCAAGTTCGTGTAAGGTCTGTCAGTCACGGCAGAGATTCACACATAGACACACCATGCAGCCTGCTGCTGAAGCCACCGGTCCAACACACACACACCGTCACCGTCACCGTCACCGATCCCTTTGACTGGCCGTCCGTCGGGGCGCCTCGGAAGACTTGACAACAACCTTTCTCCACTCCTCCCTGCTCTCCGCTTTCCTTAGAATGAATCTTTATAAGTTTATTCCCATCCCATCCAATCAAAGGAAATGGTGAATAAATAAGCCATGACATGACTTATACTAGGATATTTAATAGGTACATCTAATATTCTTTCTTTTATTGTTATTTAAAGCCCAGCCGACTGCGCAGAGCCATATCAGGGCTATAACCCCTTCAAAACACAAAATTTCAACAACAACAACAACAACAAAAAAGAGAAAAAGAAAAGAAAATTCAGTACACATATCAATGCATTCGCACACATAATCTAAGGACATGCCCCCGGAGTTGGACCATTCTGTCCTATTTATTGCACAGGAAAATTTAAAAAACACACCTGAATACAAATATAAGCATACATAAGGACACCAAAACATACAAAAACAGGCATAAATTACCTAAAATTGCTTCCGCATATCTCACCTCCCTAGAGCCAAAAATGCACTTAATACATGTACCCAATTATCAATCTGAAGAAAAAGTAAGTAAGACTTTATCGAAAAAATACAGGTGAATGGACCAGTAAGGCAGAAAATAAGTAGAAATGACAGAATGCAAGGCAACAAGGCAGAAACAAAGAAAGTGACAGAAAAGAGGAAATTTCTAGCACAGAATTTCCAGAAGGGGTGGGGGGGAGGGTAGCACACCATGACTTGTGGCGGGCCTACACAAAATGGAGACATGGTGGCTTCAACTATCTCAACGTTGGCATTGCGTGGTGGTGGTGTATCTCATCATGATGTCTGTGGGTTGGACTCGTTTGCAGTCATTTGCAACTGAACGTGACGCTTACATGAAAGAATGTTTAAATACATCAATTAAATGAATCAGTAGATCATCATGTAAGATTTGATTTTGTCGAGATTTGCGCTATATAAATATTGTAATTATTATGTATGCATGTGCGTACGTATGTATGTATGTATGTATGTATGTATGTATACGCTTAGATTTATGTATGTATGTATGTATGCATGTATACGCTCAGCTTAGATTTATGTATCATTGTATGTAAGTATGTAAGCATGTATGTATGCATGTATACGCTCATATGTATGTAGGTATGTATGCATGTATACGCTCAGCGCTTAGATTTGATTTTATCAAGATTTTGCGCTATATAAATAAAATATATTATTATTATTAAGAAAACCGAAAAGGAACCAGACAAAAGAAAAATGAAAAGGACACTTACACTAGTTACAGAACATGATTTATAATAAATAAATATGACAGGCGCGATAGTTGACTGAGCAGAAGACTTGTCTTCCAAATGGAGTATTTTAGTTCAAATCTGGTGGATGAAGGATGGAGATTTTTCAAATCGTTTGGATCAACATTATGTACTGACATTATGTGCCTGAACCCTCTTCATGTGTACAGAGTAATTTACATACACATTAAAGATCTTGCACATTTCCATGTTGGATGGTTTATGGAAACATGAAAAACATCCTGCATGCATACACCCTATAAACAGAGCATAACTGCCTTAGTGGCAAGGTTATAAAAACATGGACATACGCATAAAAGTTCAACTCTAATGCTCAACTGCACATGTAAGCTGCAGCCCTTGAACGAAAATCAAATCCCAAAATTTAACAAGAAACAAACAAAACCATAGAATGAATCTTTATTCCCATCCCATCCAATCAAACATTCAAAGGAAATGGTGAATAAATAAGCCATGACATGACTTATATTAGGATATTTAACAGGTACATCTAATATTCTGTATGTGTATACACATGAATGGGGTTTAGGTACTGACAAGTCTGCACACATGCTGACCTGGGAGATTGGAAAAATGTCCGCCTTTCACCCAAGAGATGATGGTGTCTTGGCAGATTGAACCCAGGTCCTTCTGATCGGAAATGGAAGTCTGATGTTTATCTATTTGACTACAATGACCATCAGTCATCCATGAAATGCAAGGAAATCCTTACACAGAAGTTCTAAGAGTCTTTGGTCTCAACAGCCCCAAATGGGTCATGATTCTACTTATTATCACTACGGTGATTCTACTTATCAATATCATCACTATGCAGGCCTAAATCTAAATTGATTGACCTTCTGACACAAACTTTGTCAACTTCCGCTTACAAAGATACGCCTACAAGACTGCTGTAAAATTGACAAAAATACTAAAACAGGTATAATAATTTTAGCTTTGAGATAACTACAACCCAAAACCAGGCAACATTTTTCTTTATTGTTTATTATTATCGATTTCATTTGTATGTATTTCTTTTTTCATTCTGATTTTTTTCAGATGTGTACATGCATGTTGTTTTACCCACATAATGACATATGCAGGAGGTGTATAGCTGCACAGCCTGCGCATTACTCATGACCTTTGTAAGCATGCATGCTGGGTGTTGTCTTGTTTCTGTGTCACTGGACACTGATATTTTTGTGATAATACACACTTTATGTTCTGCATGTCTATACAGGAATGAGGTTTAACTTTTGGCACCAACAGGTCTGTACACATGTTGATCTTGGAGATCAAGAACATTTTCACCCTCTATCTATATTCTAGGTCACTAGGTGTGAAGTACTCGGGCAGGATCGAACCCCATACCTTCCGATTAGAAGTCTGACGTCTTACGAACTTGACAACCGCGTCCGTTGGTGTCGATCTTTGGCTCGATCTTCAACCTCCCATCCCCTCTCACACCCCATTTCCCTCGTCTATAAAGAAAATGGGAAACTGAGAGAATTTGATAAGATGTTTTACTTACAACTATGAACAGAGCCTCAGTGAGTCAGTCACATCACTGTTTCAGCCATTGCAATGATAATAGATGTAATTGTCATTCGTCGCGTAATCACAGATGACAGTATCCAGAGAAGCGTCGCATCATAATTATAGATCTAGGTATAGCAGTCTGATATCAGCGAAGTCAAGGAAAATCCGGGCAGATTTAATTTCTCGATCACGAAGATATCTTGATTAAATATTCATTATAACAAGTGGCAGAAAATCCTGGAGAATTCCAGCAGACTGTTCTAGAAATGTCACAGAGTGTATGATATAACAGCAAAATTGATGTCACCAATTTCGTCTACAAATCGCCACGTTTTTTTTTTAACCTGTCTCAGTGTATGGTGAGCCACTGATTACTGAATCCGGTTTTAACGAAAAGTAGCCTAGTGAATATTTAAAGGAAAGTTCTAGAAACACAGCTAGCCCCTGAATAAGCATAAACAGCGAGCCGGCGTGAAACAAAGTCGCTCATTTGCATTTCGAGGCTAAAACGTGCAGTGTCAAAGTCAGGATACTCACATGAGCCAGAATAGTAATTGGGTTTTTTTTGTTTTTTGTTTGTTGACGGAAGTAAACATAACGATGATGTGTGTTTTAAAGTTTCATAAACGTGGTACCTAGTACAAACACGCACTTTGAAATGGTGGCTTCAGCCAGCCAGCCAGCATGTGTCGCAACTATTGGCTATCGGTGTGCATGCCGCCAAAGGCGCCCTGTTTATTGATTTTGTGTAATGCAGTCTTTGGACAATACAGTTGAGATTCATCTTGACCGGTACTTATGGGAGCGCTCGGCCTCACTCGTTGGCCTGTGTGGACTGGAATTTGGTCACGTGCGGTTCGTTTCACTCGAACAGTTCCATATGCGCTTCTCCCAGATCTGTAAACGGTTGGTTGGCAAAGTCTTTAAGCCTGCACAAAACCGTTTGTGCGCTCAGGTGTTGAGGCAAGGTGTTGAGATACGATAAGGAACGTGACTTATGAAACACTGACAGCTGCAACATGACTGGGGCACAAAGGTAAACAACGAGTTTGGAGTTTGTTCAATGAAACATTGACAGCTGCAACATGACTGGGGCACAGAGGTGAACGAGTGTGGAGTTTGGTCAATGAAACATTGACAGCTGCAACATGACTGGGGCACAGAGGTGAACGAGTGTGGAGTTTGGTCAATGAAACATTGACAGCTGCAACATGACTGGGGCACAGAGGTGAACGAGTGTGGAGTTTGGTCAATGAAACATTGACAGCTGCAACATGACCGAGGCACAGAGGTGAACAACGAGTGTGGAGTTTGTTCAATGAAACATTGACAGCTGCAACATGACTGAGGCACAGAGGTGAACAACGAGTGTGGAGTTTGTTCAATGAAACATTGACAGCTGCAACATGACTGGGGCACAGAGGTGAACAACGAGTGTGGAGTTTGTTCAATGAAACATTGACAGCTGCAACATGACTGGGGCACAGAGGTGAACAACAAGTTTGGAGTTCAAGAGGGATTCACTGAACTCTTGACAATTCCACATGTGCTTCACTCAAATCGTATGCATTTATGTGGCAGATTCCCCAAGCCTCCGCAAAACCGTATCAGCTAGCAAGGTCTTGAAATAGGGAAGGGAGAAGGGGATTGAACTCGGACTTTGAGTAACCAACTCTATCAAAAGCACCAACCAGCTCACCAGGGCCAGACCGGCGAGGATCAGCTGAACTCCTTACTTGACTATGATGAGCATTGCACTCTAACAACTGCATAAAAAGATTGTCCTGCCCAATAATCGAACCCACGACCCCTAATGTAGCCCTATAGTATCAGCTTAATCATGGCACTCTAACCTGATAAGTTAATGGGCCTGTATAAATAGAGGTACAAAACACAGAATTTTCATCCCCACCTTAACATACCAATGCCAGACCTCAGTGGACCCTCACCAAATCCCCAGAGCACAAAATTACCACTTGTGGGATGTGGTGTTGTTTAAATAGGACCGAGGACTTGGACCAGACATCAGTGACATCAAGTACCCAGACCAGAGAAAAGGAGCAACCTATCCACCATCATATTCATCAGCAGAGATTTAATCGTTTGATCATCTGACCAGAATGCAACCCCACCAGCTGGCTCAATATGAATACATTAATAAAAAAGATAAAGGTATTTAAAGCAAGAGGCATACCAAGAAAGACCTAGATGGAATTGAGAAGAAGACTTTGACATCACATTGCATTCCTCCTCTTCCGGCCTTCCAGCTTGCAGCTGGCCATCTGCTCTCTTCTTGACTCCCAAAAAGTATAAGCAGTTTGATAAAAAAAAAAAAAGCAGTTTGATAAAAAAAGAAAAAGATAAACATAGAGCGACTGCCACAAATAAAGCCAATAAAGAGAACAGCAGTAATTACTTCATACAGCCTGTCACAAGAAATAATGGGAATATGTTTGCAGGAATAATAACTAAACTGTCAAGTGTCTGCGTTTACACAGAAGTAGATGCATGGGTGAGCATGTGTACACATGTTTAGGTGCCTGTGTTTACATATGGGAGGAAGATTTGCACATGGGTTCACATAAATACACATGGGTGAATGGGTGTCTGCATTTACAGCCGGTGGGTGTGTCTTGAGAAGGTGAGTGTACATGTTGAAGGACACCTTTCATACTGTGTTGAAGGGAGCTAAAATGGGATCAGTGTTACTGAAGTGGCCCAGAAGATAGGCAGTCATAAATCAACCCCCACCCACACACCACACACATACATGTATTATTAGGACCACAGGTTTTGGTTTGCATTGATGGGAAACCAGCGCTGGTAGCATATATTACTCAAGTTATGTAGAAGAGAAATATTCTTAACATATTTTTCAGCACATGAAAACAGCTTGCCAGTACTGCAAAGCATGCGCTTGTGCAGGCATGCACCCACACGCACACACACACACACACTTGAAAAAATTATACTGAAGGTGCCAACATTCTAGCAAAGTGCCCTTGCTGAACATTTTCTTAAACCCAATTTTGCAATGTGCCCAAACTTTCCAGTGAACAACTCATTTGTGTTTGTTGTTGTTGTTGTTTTTCATTGAAGATTTTTATTATCTGAGCGCTGCAACTTCCATGCACACTCAAATTTTTACATGGACTTTCACATGTAATACGTAGGTGTGTGCATGATGGGTGTTTTTGTGTTTCCATAAACCACCAAACTGTGACACTATAATGCTTACAAGATCATGCGTATTTAATGTTCTGTATGCATATACACACGAAGGCGGTTCAGGCACCATAAAGCAGGTCTGGATATATGCTGACCTGAGGCTATACCCAAACAAAATCCAGTATCCATGAAATCTGAATCAAAGTGACTACTAGTGTTCTAGCAAATACAAATCAGAAAAACACATAACAGAATCAACGTGTTTTCAATATAACACATTCCACCTGTCATTTGTCTTGTCTTTTTGTGTAAAATTGAATACACATTCTGATTCTATTTTCATGTTTTTTCAGAAAAATATCCACTCTTTACCCATCAGGTGGCACTCAAGCAAAATTATCCTTCATCTGCCAGACTGTACTCAAGCAAAAGTATCCATCATTTACCATCAGTTGGCACTCAAGCAAAACTATCTATGATTCTATCCTTCACCACTCAGTCTGAACTCAAGCAAAAGATTCAATCCTTTATTTACCAGGCTGTACTCAAGTAAAAACAGCCATCCTTTACCCATCAAGGTGTATTCAAGCAGAATTATAAATCCCTTACACAGCAGGCTGTAACCATGCAGAAACATCTATCCTTTACCCATCAGGCTGTACTCAAACAAAAATATCCATCCTTTAACCCATCAGGCTGTATTCAAACAAAAATATTCATCCTTTAACCCATCAGGTTGTAGGCCCTACTCAAAAATATCAATCCTTTAACCCATGAGGCTGCATGCTAACAAAAATATCCATCCTTTAAGCCATCAGGTTGTACCCAAACAAAAATATCCATCCTTTACCCCATCAGGCTGTACTCAAAGTAAAATATCCATCCTTTAACCCATCAGGCTGTACTCAAACTAAAATATCCATCCTTTAACCCATTAGGCTGTACTCAAGCAAATATCCATCCTTTACCCATCAGGTTGTACTCAAACAAAAATATCCATCCTTTACCCATCAGGCTGTACTCAAACATATCCATCCTTTAACCCATCAGGCTGTACTCAAACAAAAATATCTATCCTTTAAGTTTAACCGATCAGGCTGTACTCAAGCAAATATTCATCCTTTACCCATCAGGCTGTACTCATGCAAAAATATCCATCCTTTAATCCATCAGGCTGTACTCATGCAAAAATATTCATCCTTTCACCCATCAGGCTGTAACCATGCAAAAATATCTATCCTTTACCCATCAGGCTGTACTCAAACAAAAATATCTATCCTTTACCATCAGCTGTACTCAAGCAAATTTCCATCCTTTATCCATCAGACTGTACTCATGCAAAAAAATATTCATCATTTCACCCATCAGGCTGTAACCATGCAAAAATATCTATCCTTTACCCATCAGGCTGTACTCAAACAAAAATATTCATCCTTTAAACCATCAGGCCGTACTCATGCAAAAATATCCATCCTTTAACCCATCAGGTTGTACCCAAACAAAAATATCTATCCTTTAACCCATCAGGTTGTACTCAAACAAAAATATCTATCCTTTAACCCATCAGGTTGTACCCAAACAAAAATATCTATCCTTTAACCCATCAGGTTGTACCCAAACAAAAATATCCATCCTTTAACCCATCAGGTTGTACCCAAACAAAAATATCTATCCTTTAACCCATCAGGTTGTACTCAAACAAAAATATCCATCCTTTAACCCATCAGGTTGTAGGCCCTACTCAAAAATATCCATCCTTTAACCCATGAGGCTGCACGCTAACAAAAATATCCATCCTTTAAGCCATCAGGTTGTACCCAAACAAAAATATCCATCCTTTACCCCATCAGGCTGTACTCAAAGTAAAATATCCATCCTTTAACCCATCAGGCTGTACTCAAACTAAAATATCCATCCTTTAACCCATCAGGTTGTACTCAAGCAAATATCCATCCTTTACCCATCAGGTTGTACTCAAACAAAAATATCCATCCTTTAACCCATCAGGCTGTACTCAAACAAACATATCCATCCTTTATCCCATCAGGCTGTACTCAAACAAACATATCCATCCTTTAACCCATCAGGCTGTACTCAAACAAAAATATCCATCCTTTAAGTTTAACCCATCAGGCTGTACTCAAGCAAACACTCATCCTTTACCCATCAGGCTGTACTCATGCAAAAATATCCATCCTTTAATCCATCAGGCTGTACTCATGCAAAAATATTCATCCTTTCACCCATCAGGCTGTACTCAAGCAAATTTCCATCCTTTATCCATCAGACTGTACTCATGCAAAAAATATTCATCATTTCACCCATCAGGCTGTAACCATGCAAAAATATCTATCCTTTACCCATCAGGCTGTACTCAAACAAAAATATCCATCCTTTAAACCATCAGGTTGTACCCAAACAAAAATATCCATCCTTTAAGCCATCAGGTTGTACCCAAACAAAAATATCCATCCTTTACCCCATCAGGCTGTACTCAAAGTAAAATATCCATCCTTTAACCCATCAGGCTGTACTCAAACTAAAATATCCATCCTTTAACCCATCAGATTGTACTCAAGCAAATATCCATCCTTTACCCATCAGGTTGTACTCAAACAAAAATATCCATCCTTTAACCCATCAGGCTGTACTCAAACAAACATATCCATCCTTTAACCCATCAGGCTGTACTCAAACAAACATATCCATCCTTTAACCCATCAGGCTGTACTCAAACAAAAATATCCATCCTTTAACCCATCAGGCTGTACTCAAGCAAATATCCATCTTTTACCCATCAGGCAGTACTCAAACAAAAATATCTATCCTTTAACCCATCATAATAATAATAATAATTACAATATTTATATAGCGCAAAATCTCGACAAAATCAAATCTAAGCGCTGAAACAGACACACACGCACGCACGTACGCACACACACACACGCACACACACACACCACATACGCATGGCTATAAATGGGGAGAAAGAATAAAAGCAATAAAAGCAAGAATAAAAGCAATGGAAAATTATAGAGAGCATATCATATACAATTATATATTATAACAAAGTGATTTCCCTCCGAGCGGAGACAGGCTGCAGAGGGGGGTTGAGTGAGGTTAGGATTTTATGCAGAGGAGAAAAGGTGAGTTTTGAGAGCGGACTTGAAGGAGACAAAAGTAGGTTGCTGACGGACTGAGAGAGGAAGTTTGTTCCAGGAGAGTGGACCAGAAACAGAGAAGGCTCGTGGACCATAGGTATTGAGCTTAGTGCGTGGAAAGCGAAAAGTCAGAGGATCGGAGGCAGAGCGGAGGGTACGTGAGGGAACATAGATCTCAAGTAGGCTTGACAGGTAATCGGGGGCTGCGTTATTGAGGCTTTTGTAGTTTGTACTGTATGCGCTTTGATACAGGGAGCCAGTGAAGTTGTGCCAGGAGAGGAGATATGTGGTCAGCTTTTTTCTTTTTGAGTACAAGGCGTACAGCATTGTTTTGAATGCACTGTAGGATGTGAATGGTGGAGGCAGGAAGACCAGACAGGAGTGAATTGCAATAGTCAATGCGAGACATTATGAAGGAAAGAACGAGTTTTGCAGTTGTTTCGACAGAGAGATACTTCCTGATCAGGCTTATATGATGGAGATGATAGTAGCAAGATCTGGCAGTTTGAGAAACAAAGTTGTTCATGGAGAGGGTAGAGTCAATGCAGACACCAAGGTTTTTAGCTGAATCAGAAATTGGGACTGATGTGTTACATAATGGGAGAGAAAGAGGAGGCAGCTGAGAAAGTTTCTGACGGGTGCCAATGAGGATAGCTTCTGTCTTGTCGTCATTAAGCTGAAGTTTGTTGAACGTCATCCAGTTCTTGATGTCCGAGTAACACTCAGTGGTGCGAGTCAACAGGCGCTGTATATTATCAAGTGAGTCACTGTCTTGAAGTTGGGTGTCATCAGCATAGAAGTGGTGTTTTATAGAGTGGGAGGTATAAAGAGTGAAAAGAACAGGGCCAAGGACAGATCCTTGTGGAACACCACAGGTCAGGTATGCAGGTTGAGAGTAAGTGCCATTGATGAGAACAGTTTGTTTTCTGTTTGATAGGTATGAAGTGAACCAGGAGAGAGCAATGTCAGAGATGCCAAAAGTATGATGAAGTCTAGAAAGGAGAATACCATGGTCAATGGTATCAAAGACTGCAGACAGATCAAGGAGTGTGAGGAGAGAGACTTTGCCAGTATCAGTTGCAAGGAGGAGATTGTTGAGAATGTGTAGTAGGGCAGTTTCAGTGCTATGGCACTGGCGGTAGGCTGACTGGAAAGGATTGAGGAGATTGTTGGCAGACAGGTGAGAGTTCAGCTGGTTGAGGACGACTTTTTCAAGGAGTTTTGACAAGAAAGAGAGATTAGAGATAGGCCAGTAATTTTTCAGTTCATTTGGGTCTAAATTGTGTTTCTTGAGGAGAGGGTGAACAATAGCAGACTTGAAAGAATCTGGGACAGTTCCAGTTTGAAAAGAAGTGTTGATGATGTCAGTGATGAATGGGAGGAGAGTAGGGAGACAGTCGGAGTAGAGAGAACCTGGAAGAGGATCCAGTTCACAGGTTTTGAACGACATGGATCTGTACTCAAAAATATCCATCTTTTAACCCATCAGGTTGTACTGAAACAGAAATATCCATCCTTTAACCCATCAGGTTGTACCCAAACAAAAATATCCATCCTTTACCCATCAGGTTGTACTCAAACAAAAATATCCATCCTTTACCCATCAGGTTGTACTCAAACAAAAATATCCATCCTTTACCCATCAGGTTGTACTCAAACAAAAATATCCATCCTTTACCCATCAGGTTGTACTCAAACAAAAATATCCACCCTTTAACCCATCAGGCTGTACTCAAACTGAAATATCCATCCTTTAACCCATCAGGCTGTACTCAAATAAAAATATCCATCCTTTAACCCATCAGGCTGTACTCAAACTAAAATATCCATCCTTTAACCCATCAGGCTGTACTCAAGCAAATATCCATCCTTTACCCATCAGGCTGTACTCAAACAAAAATATCCATCCTTTAACCCATCAGGCTGTACTCAAACTAAAATATCCATCCTTTAACCCATCAGGTTGTGCTCAAACAGAAATATCCATCCTTTAACCCATCAGGTTGTACCCAAACAAAAATATCCCTCCTTTACCCATCAGATTGTACTCAAACAAAAATATCCATCCTTTAACCAATCAGGCTGTGCTCAAACTAAAATATCCATCCTTTAACCCATCAGGCTGTACTCAAACAAAAATATCCTTCCTTTAAGTTTAACCCATCAGGCTGTACTCAAGCAAATATTCATCCTTTACCCATCAGGCTGTACTCATGGAAAAATATCCATCCTTTAATCCATCAGGCTGTACTCTTGCAAAAATATTCATCCTTTCACCCATCAGCTGTACTCAAGCAAATTTCCATCTTTTATCCATCAGACTGTACTCATGCAAAAATATCCATCCTTTACCCATCAGGCTGTACTCATGCAAAATTATCCATCCTTTACCCATCAGGCTGTACTCAAACTAAAATAGCCATCCTTTAACCCATCAGGCTGTCCTCAAACTAAAATATCCATCCTTTACTCATCAGGCTGTACTCAAATAAAAATATCCATCCTTTAAGTTTAACCCATCAGGCTGTACTCATGCAAAAATATCCATCCTTTACCCATCAGGCTGTACTCAAACAAAAATATCCATCCTTTAACCCATCAGGCTGTACTCATGCAAAAATATCCATCCTTTACCCATCAGGCTGTACTCAGGCAAAATTACCCATCAGGCTGTATCCAAGTAAAATATTCATCTTTTACCCATCAGGCAGTACTCATGCAAACTTATCCATCCTTTACACATCAGGCTGTGCCCAAGCAAAATTGTCTATCCTTTACACATTAACCTGCATTTTCAAGCAAAATTATCCCTCCCTTACACATCCGGCTGTACCCAAGCAAAACTATCGGTTCTTTACACATCAATCTGGATTCAACTTTCAAGCAAAACTATCCATCCTTTACACATCTGACTATACCCAAGTGAAATTATCCATCATGTAGGCCTACTTACCAGGCTGTATACAATTAGCAGTTGGTTCGAACCAAAACTGACCAAATGTTTTTGGAAGACTATGGTGTCCTAAGCATGCACAAAGTTATTAAGTTTGTAGTCTTTTGTAATCCTTTTTAACTGCTGGGAGGCACGCTGGCACCCGCTTATTATTCTTTTTTCTTTACTCAAGTCGGGATTTTTCACATTATAATGCCCATCCAGACCCTTCTTGTGAAATATCCCAAGTGGCCTGTCATGTTAGCCAATACTAATACATGCAGGGCCTACTTTAAAATGAATGTAGAAACCAAGAGAAAAAATGGTACATACACCGAATCAGGATGCATATTTCAAGGAAGATAATGGAATAAGACATGGATGTTGATCATTTCTAGTGTCCTGAATACCCAGCTATTATTTTGAAAATATCGATTGTTTCGTTCAAGTCAAGTGTCAACTGTCTGACGCTCACCATTTGTACTCAAGTGATCACTGTTCTTGTCAGGTGCGGTATCGTTCCCGTTAAAACAATTGATGTAGCTTACTCTTTCATGTGCAAATGTTTACGTGTGTGTGTGTGTGTGTGTGTGTGTTTGCTTGTTTGGACTTTGTATGTGCTTGTGTGTGTATAAATAAAGTAGGCCTAACTGACAAAACGAACATACAAATACTGAAATAGAAAGCCAACAATTTTAACCAAAATAGCTAAACCACACAACGAAATATCAGTGAAATCTTGCTGCATTTTTGTTTGTTTATCCCCAAGTTTTGTATCTTTATTCATTCCATGTTCCTTATTGTCTTTTATCATAAAATTTATGTAGGCCGTACAGGTGACAGGTGACGTGACAAAGGCTAGTTGGCCGAAATTTCGCGCCTATCTTTTTTTTTTCCCTTTTTTTAAATTCGAGTTCTCATTCTAGTTGTGTGTGTTTCTGGTGTATATGTAACAAACCAAACAAGTAGAAACACGTAGGCCTACCATCACACGAACAAAATTTAGCATACAACGATGATTCCTCGGTCTGTGTTTACATTGGTTTTTGATATGGTGATTTCTAGTACAGGGAGATAATGCACACGTTCTGTTTGTAGCCTAACAAATGGCTGACAGCCAGTGAGTGTGACCACTGGAAGCACAATAGCAACAAATTGTGTTTTTTTTTCAGTTTGATGGCAGATCCCAACAACGTAACATTGAACGGAGAGCAGACGTCTGTTGCCATGGGAAGCCCACTTCCATTGTTTGATGGAGGTCGAATTGACCCCAGCAAAAGTCGATTTCCCCACTGCATCGTTTGGACCCCCATTCCATGTTTGACGTGAGGAGAAAAAACAATTTAAACATTGATGACATAAACTGATGAATGTTTTGTAATTTTAAATTCAGATTACAATTTGAATTATTCATACAAGTCATAGCAATTCGTAGCCTGCTGACAGCTCCGCACATAGCTTTTACCTTTTTTTTGTTTTGTTTTTTGTGCAGGCTAATGAGTAGGTAAGGTAGGGGTAGGGGTGTCACTTTCAAAGTGACACCCCCCACCCCTACCTTACCAAACAAAAAACTATTCTGTTTCCTATTTCTTTATCACGAGATTACTCACATTTATACTACAAAGATCACGAGATTACTCACATTCATACTACAAATTGACTTTGTAGTATGAATGTGAGTAATCTCGTGATAAAGAAATAGGAAACAGAATAGTCACTTTGTAGTATGAATGTGAGTAATCTCTTGATAAAGAAATAGGAAACAGAATTTTTTTTTTTTTTTAATTTTTTTTTTATTAAAAGCAGAGCCCCGGTTTCACAGTCTCATAATAATCAGCCTGTTGATTGTGGAGACTTTACGGAAGAAGAAGATTCTTTGTATTTACTGATGATGATTAATTTAACTAGGAGGTCTAACGCCTGATTTAATCCATGATAGTAGTTTGAATCCTTTGATTTTCATATATGTATATATATATAGGCCTACCATTGCATTGCATTGGCATGCGTTACTTAAAGCACACCACTAGTACTGTAGAAAATTCGGGGAAGCGACCATGTTTCTAAAGCACTCTGTCTTTCCAATAGAAACAAAGCCACAAGAGAAAAGAAATCTGATGGAAGTTTTAGAAGGCCAAGTAGACAAATTTAAAACACCTGGCAGACCAGCAGAACTGGTCTTTGCAGATGATAAGGACACAGTATGAAGATTTTCATGAAGACTGCCTTGCCAGCTTGACAGCCACTGACAAGATGATAATGTGAGGCTTCAGAAAGGAATATCACTAGCAGTTCTAGTGGAGACCTGTAAGATGTGAACTTCATAGTACACACCCACCACTAGCAGCTGACAGAAGGCAGATGACATGTATAGAAGAGACACAAAACCAAAAAAATGTCTCGCACCACAGCGAGCTTAAGAAAGACTACAATAAACTGAAGAGAGCTGAAATGCTGAAAAGCCAGGCTTAGAAGACTGTTACCTTGGGTCTGGAACATGACACAGAGAAACTGGCAACTTACCAAGGCAGTCAGTGAGGACACCATGTTGGCCAAACAAAGCACACTTCTAAAAGAGGACAACAGAGCAGCAAACGTCAAGGCCAAAACATTCTAGAAAGAAAGCAGCATCAGGATACCATCAAAGAGGAAATGGACTGTAGATGAAAAGTGAATAGAAAGACCTGTTGCTATGGTTATTTTTGTTTAAAGCCCAGCCAACTGCATAGAGCCATATCAGGGCTATTTAATATTTCCAAACATACACAGTACATATGCTGCAATGCCATAACTGATGCATCAGTGATGTCTAAACATACCTGAACAGAGTAAGAAGATGCTAACACTTAGTAACAGAAAAGTGAAGAGGAGAAAAGTTCCTGAAAAGGATGCAGTCACCAATGAGATGATCCAATTTCTTGGATCAAAACCAAAAGAAAAACTGCTTGAGCTTTACAACCAGTCCCAGAACAGTGGCATTTCCCCCCACCCCTTGGAAAGAAGTAATCATCTCTCCTGTCCTAAAGAAAGGGGAAAATAAAACCAGTAAAGCCAACTGCGTATCCTTCAGCCTTCTAAGCTATGTAGGAAAGACCCTGGGGTGAATCATCAACAGGAAATGGTTGACACCTTGAAAACTAGAACCTGATTTGCACCAAAGAGCACTAAAGGTCTCCAAATCAGTCTTACTCAATCGCGAAAACATCTTTCAAAAGGAAAAAGAAAAAAAGAAAGAAAAAAGTCATTGCTGTGTTTGTTGATTTCTCTGCCATTGGAATGGTGTCCTGTGTAAAATATAGATTGTTTATCATTTTCCTCCTACCTTTTATGGCTTTATCCCATGGCAGTCTTTTAGGTTTCGCATGATGGTTTCACTGTAAAGTTAAAACAGATCTGGTGACAGAACACATCTGTGTCTAACCCTTCTTTTGATATTTTGAAAAGAGCTTAAATCATTTTCTACTCTCATTGCTGATATTTGTTCCTGATACCTATTGGTTATTATTGTTAGATCTTTTCCATCAGTATTGAGCTTTTCCTGTTGTCTTACCCAATCAAAAGCCTTGGTATAATCAACAAAACATAATATAAATCCTTGTTCTTTCTACAAGAGTTCTTAGGATGAACATGGCATTGATAGTTCCTTTTCATTCGACAAATCCACAGAGTTCTTCTGCTATTTCTGGTTTGGTTCTATTTCTTGTCCACATCATGATTATTCTTTGTAGAATTTCTGTCACTTGGTTCATCAAGCTGATTGTACAATAGAGTTCACATTTTATAACCTCTGCTTTTTCTGAATGTGCAGTGAAAATTTACATACCGTTAGGGAATTTTTCGATCATCGATGTAATAAATTTCATTTATGAGGGTTGTTACTTTTTCATTACCAAATTCGTCTGGAGTTTCAATCATTTTTGTTGTAATATTGTCTGATCCTAGGCTATTCCTTGTTTCATCCTTTTCATTACCACTCTAACTTCATTTTTAATTATTGGTGGTCCTTCAGCGTTCTTTCTAATGATGTGTTCCTCCTTTCTGTCATCATCGAAAAAATCCTCAGTGTACTCTTCCCATCTAATATTTTGTCTTTTTCTGTAATAATCGTACCATCTTTAGACTTTGACTTAAGCAACCAGTTACTGTGCATGTCTTTTGCCTGTGAGCAATTTCTTCATCATTTCTGTGCATTAGCTTAGGGTCTGTTTTGTGTTTTCTTCTATTTTATTGCACTTTCTTTCTGGTCAAAGTTCCTTGCTCTTCATTGCACTTATTGCTGATTTCCATCTCTATTGTTGTGTATTCTAGTTCTACCTCTTTTCTCATTACCTTCCCATGTTCATCCATCAAGCCTGAAATTTTTTTGTCATCATTTACTTCTTTGCTTTTCTTTAACTCCAGGGATTTCTTCACAAGTTTCAGTTAATGAGTTTTTCAACGTTATCGAAATATCCATTGTTTCTTACTGTCCCCAACATCCTCCAGAGTGCTGACTTTGTTTTGAATATACATTATGTGTTTTGAATATATTATGCTAAATTTTGCTTGGTTTGATTCATCTGTCTTTGACTAGTTTGAGAATTCAAGATTAAGTTTGATGTAATTTTTGGTTTGTTTTCTTCTCTTTAGTTTTAGCCCAAATTTTCCCATCACAGGATTGTGGTCACTGTTGCAGTTTGCACCTGTAATGTCTTTGCTCTCAGTTAAGAATTTCTAAATCTTTTATTTATTAGGATGTAATCAGTTTGATTTCTTGTGCTGTCTACTGGATTTGTCCATATCAATTTTTTCTGTTAGTTTGCTCAAATTAAGTGTTTCCTATTATGAAATCATTTTCTTCTGCCCACTCAAGTTTTTCTCCCCTTTCATTTTTTGTGCCAAGGCCTTGGGGTCCAACTATGTCATTTGCTTTTTCTTGTCCCACTTTAGCATTGAAATCTCCCATTATGATTGTATGATCCTGTGATTTATATTGAACCATGGCTATCTCTAATTCTGTATACATAGAAGTTGTCAGTTTCTTCTCTAGTACTTGCAGATGTTGGTGCATATATTATATATACCTGGACAGTGATGATACAAAATGGGTCGCCTTCTAATCTGACAAGAAAAGAGGTCTGATATAGCCCAGTGCTTTTGATAGGCTTTGTCATTGTCCATCTTGATGCCTACCCCTCTTTGATATGTGTCTCCTACAGAATATATAATTTTATTCATGTTTTCCCGATGTTATCATGCCTGCTTCCTTCCATCTCACCTCGTCTGATCCTAAATATTGATATTCAGTCTTTCCATTTCTGTCTTGACATTTTCTAGTTTTTGCTTTTGGAGCATTGTTCTTACATTGTATGGTGCACCAGTCACTGTGGTGTAGTGATTAAGGCAGTGGAGTACAGACTGGAAGGTTGTGGGTTTGAATCCCCATCAGTCCCTTCAAAAATGTATCATTATGGGGTTTTTCAACTCTAGCCAGTTCCTACCCAGAGTTGGGCGTGCTATGGGCTCATTGGGAAGACTGGGACCACACAGTCAAGTCTCATCCACTTCACGGATGCATCATTGAGGGTGTTGCTCAAGTCTTCTGACCAGCACCGCAGGTGTCTGTATTTCTTGGGCCTGGTTGACGCTAGGATACACATTATGATAGTAAGCATAGAGCACAGCCCTGTCACGCTGTCTCAATCTTAGATCAAACTCCATAGCGTCATGATCATCATCCTCATCGACATCATCATCATCGCATTGTAAAAAAAACAACCAAACAAACTGTGCCAGCTTCTGTGGCCATTAAGGTGGCATAGAAAATGGGACGGGAAAAAAAAAAGGTGAGCACCAAGTTAACCTGCCTGAGTGCAATGATTCTTAAAAAAAAAAGGTTGTATGCTGCAATTTTTATATCTTTTAATCTGATTGCTGTAGCCTGATTACATGGCAAGATCTATGGCCGAAATGAGTAAATCATCTGAAGTCAGAAGTAGATGCTAGTCATGTGAATGAAAATATGGCCTGTGCCAAGTCATATAATTGCTCTAAATATTGAAAATAGTTCTGTGCATGCTGAAATCACAGCGGCCTACCATTTGTGAGCTGTGAAGTATTCAGCATGGTATATGACTTGAAAAGATGGCTGACATTGTGAAAACTTAATTTTGTGATTGTATTTGTTCTTGTGTGTGTTCTTGCTTTGAAATTTGAACACATACATTGACACAATGCTTTTGAGGAGGAAGTGTTATGAAGAAAATAGCATCTTCATCATATGCCTTGTTGTTGTGAGAAAATTTATAGTCAAACAGTTGACCACAATTCCTATCCCCTCCGCATACCTGTTATAAATAGTAATGGTTATTGTATCATTTCTTTTCATCAGAATTAAATCTAATTGTGATTTTTATGTGTGTGTGCAGATGGTTGTTTCCTTTTATTGGTCACATGGGTATTGCCCTGACCTCTGGTGTCATTCGTGACTTTGCTGGTCCTTACTATGTATCGGTCAGTTTTGTTCTATAAGACTTTGCTTTTCTGAACTTTGGGGCTACTCACAATTTCTATCAAAATCATATCTTTATGATGATGTTTTATCATTATGTCATTAATACTCTGTGAAATATGACTGCAAGTTGTGCCTGAAGTGTATGTGATATTTGTTTCAGTTAAGTGTGGGGAGTTGAAGTGGAAAGATTTAAGGGGGTGGAGGAATGTGTGGGGATGAATAGGCAGAGAGGATGGATGGATTTTGTATGTATTTGTGAGTTAGTGACACTGTCAGTGCTTATGTGCATGTTCATATGTGTGAGTGTGTGTGTGTGTGTGTGTGTGTGTGTGTGTGACACAGACTGTGCTTATGTTCATGTTCGTATGTGTGTTCGATGCGTTTGTGTGTGTGTGTGTGTGTGTGTGTGTGTGTGTGTGTGTGTGTGTGTGTGTGTGTGTGTGTGTGTGTGTGTGTTACATCTCAGGAGGTGATACATATTGCACAAGAGGTGCTTTTATGACGTCTGGCTTTCATGCATAATATTGTGATTCCATTTTGTTTGAAGGTGAGGAATTGATGAAGGAATAGGGAGTTAGCATATGCCAAATAGTAACATGCGATATTGAGAAAAGTAAACACTGTTTTTTCTGATCATAGTATACCAGAACAGTTTCCATAGCATGAGTGTTCATTGTTGTTCTGATTTTCAGGAAGATGACATGGCGTTTGGAGAACCCACAAAGTGAGTGAGTTATTGCTGATGTATGTTTTTATCCTTGTCTGTGTTCCTGAATTAAGTTTGGAATTTTTGTTCAAGAGAGAGTCATTGCTTTTAGACAATTATGTACACGCTTCATGCAAATTTGCTAGCAGTTATCTGGCAGATTCCTGCTTGCAATGTCTTGCATAAAATATTTTGCCTATCTGAGATCTCACAGCTCTGCCATTATCAGCATGGCACTCTAACCAACTAAGGTAATGGGGCCTCAGGCAGATATGCTGAATGGTTCAGCAGGTAATATTTATCATGCGTGTTATATTTCTTAACAGTTTGTCAGTGGCTCAAAATTCTGCATGTCTACGGCAACTGACAAATTAATGGTATTGAATGCCTCTCTTAGTCCTGTTTATCATGTGGGGACATTGGAAGAAGGTAGGACTTTACCAAGCAAATTTCAGTACGAAACTCCCTTTTCAGCTTTCTGTGAATGTAGCATTCTTTCGTTCATTCAGAATTATGGCAAAGCAAATATTTTAAACAACTGAACAAGTGCATGACAAAATCTTTATGAAGATTCAAGCGATGATACCAGTTGTGATTTTGGCATCATTTCCAATGAAAGGAAGTAGTGACAGTTATGTATTGAACAGTTTTAAAGACCTTGAGAAACAACAATCAAACGATTGGTCATGCTAGTATACATGGGCCTGATCGAATCAAATATTAAGATTTTATTTTTACAATAGCCAATTGCACAACATATCATGCATTCATTTTTATTAAACAATTTCACACAGTTTTTGAAACAAGCATGTAAGATGATTTTGTGTAACGCAACCTGTAGCATTGACTGCAGCAGTCACAATTACTTAACCTAAGATTTTGCGTGGTCAGAAATGTGTTATTTATTACCAGATTTGTTCTTCTCTCTCTCTCTCTCTCTCTCTCTCTCTCTCTCTCTCTCTCTCTCTCTCTCTCTCTCTCTCTCTCTCTCTCTCTCTTATATATATATATATATATTATATATATATATATATGCACATATATACACACTATGCAACAAAGTTGGTAATAAATAACATTTCTGATTATATATATATGTGTGTGTGTGTGTGTAGATATAGATAGATAGATATAGATAGATAGATAGATATAGATGTATATTTATGTATAATTTGAATAAAATGTATGCATGTATGTGCTGCGCCCATAAACAGAAGATGTGAAGCCCTCAATGAAGTTTTTTTATTTGATTGACCTTATTCATTGACCCTCTGTTTGGCTGTTCTGATGAATTCAGAATTATCAGTTGGGGGCGCAGTCGTCAGTGTTGCATGTTTGTAGTCTGGGACAGCTAAGAAAACTTTGGGCAAGGTTTGAAGTGGTGGGAAAGGGAGAAGAGAAATACAGATGTGGCTAAGACATCTTGTTCATTATTTCAGTATCCATTAAAAAAAGAAAGAAAAAAGAAAAATGTTTCGTATCAGCTGGTGGTGGTGGATGTGGTCGTGGTGAATGAGTGGGTGGGCAGGCGGATAGGTGTGTGTGTGAGTGTGCGTGTGTGTGTGTGTGTGTGTGAGTGTGTGTGTGTGTGTGTGTGTGTGGTGAGTGTGTTGTGTGTGAGTGTGTGTGTGTGTGTTGTGTGTGTGTGTGTGTGTGTGTGTGTGTGTGTGTGTGTGTGTGTGTGTGTGTGTGTGTGTTTACCTGTCAGTCTGTGATTTAGTGTAATAAAAAAAGTGTAAAAATTTATCAGCTCTTTATGGTAGATCTTTATCAAATTTGGTCACAGCTTTGGAATGTTTAGGAGCTGTAAACCTTAAGTTTGGAAAGTAAAGTTCATGCGTCAAGGTCACGCATGCTCTCCTGAAAGCCTAAAATCAACTGTTTTTGTTAGGAAGGTATGTGAACAGCACTTTCTCAGAAACTTGTAATATTTAAAAAAATCTGTTTGCACTGTTGTGACAGTCTACCATTGTCCTCAATGCACGTCAAGTTTTATTTCAAGTGAAGCTGCTTTATGTATCATTACAGCAATCTTTAAAAGTGCAGAATCTGCAATTTGTATAATAATTTGTGTTTGAAATGGAAGATTGTTAACCCCTTCCCTGCCACAGTATTTGTGGCTTTTTGCATTGCTGTCTGCCAGGACAAAATCTTGCTTTTTTCCAGTACGTTCACTAATTTGTTCACTGCTCATTCACTTCGTAAGATTTCTTTTCAGTTTTTGGCATGTTTTTTTCCTTACACCCTTGGCTATGGTTTGAAGTCAGTTATTTGATTTGGTTGAAAAATAGTATGATTAGAGCTGATGTAATGAGCCTTTTTCTCAAAAAACAAACAAACTTTCGGAACGTACATACATGCTCAGTAGCACATAAAACCACACAAAACAGCAAAATTTAGTTTTTGTATATATTATAATAGACATCAAGTGAAAAAGTTTTCTTACTATTATTACTCTCTGTGAATGTTTTTCTATGCAACAGTGTAGCACAGTAAAGGAAGAGACAGAATAGTCAGTTGTTCTGCCATCTTGAATCACATTATTGGATTCATTATTTTCCAATGTGGATTAGACAAATAGTCAAGTCTCTGAATGGTCGAAGGGAAAAAAACAGCACTTTAACATCTCCACAAGAGGTTGGCCAAGTTTCTTGTGTTATCTCCCATTTTTCCCCCAAAAATTTCAATGACGAAAATCCCCCGTGGCAGACACGGTTATGGGCGCACAGACATGTCAAAACAGCCCTGTAGTAGACATGGCATAAGCAGGGAAGAGGTTAAAATGGTTTGACTGTCTTCTTTTTCTGTAATAATTTGTGTATAAAGTGTGAGATTGTTAGAATGGTTTGACCTTTTTTTTCTGTGATAATTTGTGTATAAAATGGGAGATTGTTAAAATGAGTTGACCGTCTTGTTATTCTGTAATAACTTGTGTATACAGTGAGAGATTGTCAAAATGGTTAGACCATCTTGTTATTCTGTGATAATTTGTATATAAAGTGGAAGATTGTTAAAATGGTTTGACCATCTTGCTTACTTTCCTCTTCAACAGGTATTGGCAGTTGGACCTTTCACGTCTAAAGGGAGGCAAAGATGGCTGGGACAGAGCTGTGACAGATGCATCTGAAGAATATAAAGGTCATATGGTAAGTACCATGTCTGTCATTGATGGGTTGTTGTTTGTTTGTCTTCTAGTCATAGTTTATTAATTTTGGCCAAAGTTTGTTAAGACTGCTTCTGAGGTTAAATAATGATTGATTTTGAGGATGGAGGGTGTCACAGGTGATGACATCCACACAGATGGACTTTTTCTTTGTGTTCATGCCTGTGAGAAGCTTTATTCTTGTGCTGCTCTGCACCGTTTTCAGAAGCACCATCAGAAATATTGTTTCTCTGTAGTCCTCATGCTTGACATCCACAAACAGCAGTTTAAGAGATACAAAAACAGCAGGTTAAGAGGTACAAGTCAATGTGAATATAAGAGGTACAAGTCTTTGTGAATATGAGGTCATCTACTTGACCAGTGGCACTCCATATCGTCTTGATCCAGCATTATTGTTGAGATCACTGAATTTCCTGGTCAGTGCGTAGGTGCCTAGAACTGTCTGTTATGGTGGCTTGGTATTATATGGACATCATAGGTTGATCGTCGTTTCAGTGTTATCCATGGGATGTCAGCACTAGACATGTTGAACTTCCATGTTTTTGTTGTTTTCTTCGTCCCTGGCCATCGTTGTTTGGAAGAGGACGTGAGTGGCGTGCCAGTCTGTCGGTTGGAAGTACTAGTCCCATGCTGTCGTTATTGTCATTGCCCCTGGCCGTTGGAAGTGGCATGCTAGTCTGTCTGTGGATTTGAAGTTCTAGTCGCATGTTGTCATTGTTATCGTTGTCCCTGGTCATCTTGAAGAAGGCATAAGTTGCAGTCTGTCTGTGGGGCTGAAGCTCCAGTCCGATATCTTCTAGTTTGTCATCTCTGTGAGATACCTAAAAATTTTGTTTGTTAGGTGCTGCTATTGGCTGTTAGGATATGTAATGTGTTGGTAATGTGGTATATGTGTCATACATCGTGCATCATGTGCTGAGAGCAGCAATGTCCATGTAGTGTCTAATCATTCATATCATTTGGTTTCACAAGTGTATTACTATTAATGGTTGTCAGGTATTGTGTATGTAGGACCTGAGGGAAGATATTATCAGGTATGGGACTCTTCCTCGAATTCGTGGATTAAAGCAATTGCAACAACATATTCACAGAAAGCGATTTTATATGTGAATCATTCCATCCGCAAACTGTTCACTGCGTGTAGCATCAGTGAGCATTTTGAGAACAGCTAGTTTGTTGACAAAATGGTGTCGACAATATCAGACGTTGAACATAGATAAACTTTTGGGGGAAAGAAGTGAAAAATGTGTGGAGGTGGGATTGGTCCACAGAGCATGTTGTTGGAGAAGAAACTTGTGTTGTATCATTTATAAGCAAAGTTAAAACTCCAAGGCTTGCTTATTGCCTCCTTTGTCACCTGCAAATAAACTGCACAAGCAGAGGAACAGTAAAAGTTGAACTACCCAGTTAGTCTAGAAAATTATCATTATGATCATCTGAGCACAGCAAACCACACCACACAGTCAACAGATAACAAACGATCCATAGTGATTTCTTCAAGTTCGAATGTTTTTGGAAGGTTGGTTTTGATATATTTTTTACATATCTTTGGCTTTTATCCCCCTATGCATGTTGCATTCACATGAATGTAGGTCCCAAATCATTTAGCATAAAAATGATGATAAAAAACCAAAAAGTTCCTAGGCCAGTTAATCTACTTCATAAATTGTAGTTACAGAATTACAGAGTTATTATGTTTGTATGCTTCAAAATGTGCCAAATTGCATGATTTTAGTTTTAAAAAAATCTCTGGGGGATCATGGCCTGGTACACACTTGTTTATTTTTTCAGTTGGCTCAGTCTGACCCCTTTATACTGGTTAGAAGCCATGGATTAACAAATGCCTTTATGCATTAAATATTTTCACCCATTGAAGTTGAGAAGCGAAGTGTGTACTGTGTGGCACCAATTTTTCACTGCAAGTATATATATTTTAACAGATATGTGTGGAAATATGCTTGATTATATTGGTGTTCAAATGCATTCACTGTGAGTGTATATTTTCATATTTACATGTGGAAGTATGCCTGAGATTCGCAAAGGACTATCTGAATTATGTTGGTGTTCGTGATTAATTGCAACTTTGGAAATTTAACATGTTTGGCAAGCAAAATATATGCTGTTGCGTTGGCACCAATTTTTTTGTTCGCTGCAAGTATATATTATTAAATTTATGTGACGAATAAATTTTGGTCAATATGTTTGGAAAGTGAACTGCGTGCTATGTTGCAGGCACTAAATCTGTGCATTCACTTTGAGGGTATATATTACTAAATCTGTGTGTGAAAGTCTGTTGGTGTTTGGGAGGTAAAGACAATTCAGGGTGTTTAATGTGTGCTCACGTGTGATAATGTTGTTGCAGTAGTTGGTGATTAGGATATGTAATGTGTTGGTAATGTAGTATATGTGTCATATCTCATTTCTGGGTGTAAATAATGTGGTGGTTGTTTCATTAGAATAATTTCCTGTGAATTAAACCAGCATATCGAAGTGTTTTATGTTCATATCATTGAAAACATTGAAGAAATTTCTTGCTTACATAGTCTTATGCCGGAATATGTACAGTTCTGGGCTTTTGTCACAAGGCTGCCCTCAGGTAGAATGAGTAATCTTATGTGAGGAGGCTGAAAATTTATGGTAGCATCAAAATGTAGAGCTGTCAGTCTTCATTAATGTATGTGCTCCTTTAGAGGAGATTTTGTTTTTGTTGATTGTACCATCTTTCGTGATGCTTTGCTCACATACTACTCATTTCATCTCTACAACAAACCTCTGGTCCTATTGAAACTGAGGTCCCATGTGAGCAGGTCACGAAGTACCAGTCTAGAATGTGAGGCTAGAGATGATGCTATGGAGTGCCATTTTAGTGATAATCATAATAATTATTATAAATGTTATAAGATCTTTCCTTGAAAATATAAGATCTCTTGCCTCCTTCTCTTCCTCTCTCTCTTCCCTCACTTCTCTCTCAAGGAATCCATCTCTCCCTTTGTCTTGTTCACCTTCGCTCTAATTACCCACTTGTCTTTTCTCTCTACACGTATGACCATCTCCCTCCCTTGAATGTCGTCGTCAAACTAATCAGCAGTATGCAAACAAAAACAAACATCTATTTTATTTGTTACCATACATGCAAACCTGTTTCTATGCAAAATGCTTGTCAGATATTCATACGAGCAACCATTTTGTCATTAAATATCTTTTCTCTACTCCATACCTCTCTACCTTCCTGTGTTTGTTTTTGATATTTTCTTTACTTTCTTCTTTTTTCCTTCATGTTTTGTAATTTTTGTTTATACAATTCACTTTTATTTGTTTAGTTTTCAATAGTGCATGTCATTTTTTTGTGTTTTCATGCTCATCTTTTGTGTATAGAATAGCAAGAACTAGCTGTAAACGGTCCAGTTGAACCTAATGCTACTATCCTCGAGTAAAAATGTGTTTTTAAAGTTATGAAGTTTCAAGTTTACCAGAATTTGTTGTGAACATCTAGGAGGCAGCATATCATTAACTTAGACTTTTATCAGTCAGAATGGTTGGCTGTGTAGCTGGAGTTAGGAGTTTAAGAGGGATTCATTTCACTCAGACAGTTCCAAATGCGCTCCACCCAAATTCTGGCAGAATCCATGAACCTTTGAACCTGCGCAAAATGGTATGCGCTTGCAAGATTTTGAAACAAGAAGTGGGTGGAGAGGGAGGGTAGGGGTGGGATGGAAACTTGCGAAATGTTAAACTGACACCACCAGAATGATGGAAATATTAATAAGATGGACAGAAAACAGGTCAGTTTTAAACTTATGGGTTGGGATTGAACTCGAGATACCAGATTCTGAGTCAATGGCTCTGTCAAAAGAACCAACCAGCCCACAGTACTGAATGACGCTAAGTTGGGGTAAGTTCTTATTTATATATATGATTGGAAGCCTTTCTCCTCCAGGTTAGTGGAATGATCTCCTTTGCGTTCTAGAAATTCTGGAAAGGGAACTCATACAAAGTATGGCTGAATAGAGAATATGTTTACATCTTTGTTATTAATTACAAGCACGTTTTCAGTAGAAATAATTTGAACAGGCGGCACTGTATGTTAATGTAATGGCGTAACCGTTGTGTGTGACCTTTACAGCATAACCTGTGCTGTGACAACTGCCATTCCCATGTGGCCCTGGCCCTCAACTTGATGAACTACGGTAGCAGTCGCAACTGGAATATGGTCAAGCTGGCCTTCCTTCTTCTTATTCATGGAAAATATGTCAGGTAATTAATTTAAATTGGTGACTAAAGTAATGATGGGGATGATGATGATAATGATGGGCTTTCTTCTTTTTATTCATGGAAAGATAGGTAGGATGATAATGACAAAAGTCATGTTCGTGATGTAGGTAATACCAAGGATGATGATGATAATAATGTTGATAGCAAGGATAACATAACTGGAACAAGGTCAAACTGATTTGCCTTCTCATCAATAATGGAAAAATGTCAGGTAACTAAAACGACGTTAAAAAATGATGATGATGATGATGTGATGATGATTATGGCACTGATAAGTGGAGTAAGGGTTATATTTTTAACTGTCTGTACAACAGTAGAGTTTGCCTGAAGATGAAGATTTCATGATGGTGATAATGATCATAGCTTTACTAGGATCAAATTGGTGTTCCTTTTCCATGGCCAAGGAAAATATAGTAATGAGAAACTAGAAACAGATGAAAAGAGAACAAGTTTGCTTCATTGATGAGATCAGACAGATAGCACATGTACTGAGATATGGATTGAAAATTCCTGTGCAGTCTTATGTTATTTCCACATATTTTTAGTTTCTGTTTGGTTTCACTCACATTATATATATAGAATTGTAATAGTGAAGATGATGTGGTGATGTTGGCAATGACAGTAGTAATGGTAATGATGATACTAGTTGTGAGAATGTTTCTGACAACAACAGTGATGATAATGATGATAGTGATATCCAGGGTAGTTCATATATAGCTCATAGTGGATGAAAACCAACCATGTGGTCACAGTCTACCCTGTTAGCCCATTGCACACTTAAATGTGGGTTGGAGCGGGCTGGTGCAGAAAATTCCCACACTAATTTTTTGACTGATGGGGGTTTGAATGCATATCTCCCAGTCAGTCTTCTGATGGTGTTATTATGTACATGTTTATTTCCTCTTTTCTGTCACTTTCTTCTTCCTTTGCTTTCTGTCATTTCTTCCTGTCTTCTTCTGCCTTGTTGGTCCATTCACCTGTATGTGTTCGATAAAGTCTTGCATACTTTCTCTTAGGATTGATAATTGGGTACATGTATTAAGTGCATTTCTGGCTCTAAGGAAATGAGATATGCGGAAACAAGTTTAGGTAATTTAGGCCTGTTTTTATGTATGTTTCAGTGTCTTTAGTTATGTTTCAGTTTGTATTCGTTTGTTTTTTAAATCCATTGTTTGATAAATTGGACGGAGTGGTCAACAGCAGGGGCATCTCCTTAGAGTATGTGTGTGAATACATTGATATGTGTACTTAATTTTCTTTACCTTTTTCATCTGTTGAAATATTGTGTGTTTTGAAATGATTATTGCCCTGATATGGCTGTACACTGTCGGCTGAGTTCTAAACAAAAATAACAATAACAGCTGTAGAGCTCTCAGGATGTAGTTGCCATCCTGATACTGGTATGCGTATTTGTACATTCTCTGAGCATGTATGTGTTTTGCATACACATGCTAGTTATATCTGTGTATGTGTGTGCACGCATTGTGTAGATGCCTGTATTTGGTACAGATTGTATTCATATCTGTTTATGTGTCTTCAGCACTTGCGGGTTCCTCAAGACGTGGTTGCCGTTCCTTATCCTGGTTGCTGTCATCGTCATAGTAGTGCTGGCTACACAGCTGTGAAAACATCACCATCTTTCTGGAAATGTCCGCCCTAAAGCTTTGTTCATTCAGCTTGTGGGTGTCTACTAGCTTTGGTTTTGTTTAATGATTTAAAAAATTGTTCAGTGAGTTCAAGATTTATCTATAGAATTTTATTTCATTTTCTGTTGTTTTCTTTTCTGTTGTTTTGATTTATGTTTTGTATTTCAGCTCTCTTTAAAGGGAAGCTAAGTGTATTTCAGTGGTGTCTGATGAAACACATACCTCTCTCAAATTGTACAAAAATGGAACTCAGTTGCAAGGAATGAATAAGATGGAACTGTACAAAAGTCACTTCCTTTATAGATTTTTCTGATAAACACACAAAACACGAAGCTGTGAGTTTTTCATATATCAGACAAGCCTGGGAGATGATAGCAGAACCGTTGTACTTGCCTCAGAGTCAGATGTGCACATCTGAATGAATTTATGGACCTTAATCTTGAAGCATCATCTGCCATCAATATCCTCACCAGTGAATCATCATTTGTTAGTTTATGAAAGTAACAACTGATTTCTGTGATATTTAATAATATTTACAAATTTTATTGTATTGTATTTTTTATTGTGATTTTTTTTTCAGCTCACAGCAATGAATTGGGATTCTCTCTGCTGGAGCTCATTTAAAATACAGAAAATTTCTCTTCGCAAAGATTGAAAAGCACACTAGTCAGTGTGGTGAAGTGGTAATGCAAGGGACTACTGACTAGAAAGGCATTGGTTCAAACCTTTATCAGTCAACAACAACAACAAAAAATTGTTGTGGTATTTTCAGCCTGACTGGCTCTTACCTAGAGTAGAGCGTGCAATGAGCCCATTGGGAAGATTGCAACCACATGGTTGAGTCTCTTCCACTTTATGGATGTGTCATTGATGTTGTTGCTTAAATTTCCTGACTAGCACTGCAGGTGTCTAAGTATCTCGGGCCAGTTTGATGCCAGGAATACAACCTTGTAACACAGTCTTATTCCTTGATAGAAATTTGTAGCATCATGATCATTATCCCAATTATCATGAAATCGTGTCATTATACCATCAGGAAAATTGTCCCAGATTCTGTGACCTTCTATGCCCAGGTCCTCTGGTAACCTCAGTTTCAGGTTCCGCAACTTTTTTTTACAAAAGCCTGAGGGGAACTCAAGTTGGGATCTTTTGTGTCAGTGGTTCATTGAGCTGTTGTTGGAGGGCTTGTGATAGTCTTCTTTCCTTGGGGTTTCTTATTTGGTCTGGCTATGTGACTGAGCAGTTGCTTTATTTAGTAGGGGACTTTGTTGGTATTGTTCTTAGTAAATGTGATCTGAACAGATGATGTTGAACTCCACCAAAGTGACCCAGCAGTAGTGCAGGGTCTCCTCTAGTTGGTGGCCTGTGATGGCTTGATATTTCAGACTCCTGTAGGCTGCCTGGCTGTGGATTTTGACTGAATGAACTTAGGATTGATAGGCTGTTGTGGAGCTGGAAGGAGCAGCGTGGGGCCAATGCTGTTTGGTGGTACAGAAGTTCAGGCTTAAAAAAACAAAAACAAACAAAATCAAGATAAATAAAAAGAAATGCAAAAAAAAAAAACCACCAACAAAGAAAGACAAACCCAAAAACAAAACAAAAAGTAAAAAACAAACAAAAACAAAACAATGAAAAGTAGGGAAGTTTAAAGAGATGTAATAGCTTTCATAAATCTTGGAAGTCTTGACAAATTTAGATTACTTATGATTTCATTTGACTTTTCAAGTTGTTCACATGGGTTTTGTGTATTTTGTTCCATTTCATTTTAGGAACTACATGTGTAGCAGATTATTGTTGTTGTTTTTTTTTCACTCAGCCTCCTTCAGCTGTGCCTTTGCCATGAACATTATGTATCTTTTCTCTTCTTCTTCATTTTTGTTGTGTACTGATATTCAGCATATATTCAGGTTTTTGTTTGTCTGTGTCTTTAATCATTTTTTCTCTCTTTCTATCACCATAAAATGTATTTATGTAAAGTACAAAATTAGTCATAAGTTAATGAAGATTAAAAGTAAGCTCATAAAATGCTCTTGCTGGTGAGAAGACCACCACCATAGTCCCTCAACAACAGACCCCATGAACCACTGACACCAAAAACCCCAATTTGAATTCACCTTAGGCACAAAAGTGGTAATAGAACTGAAATAGGATGAATGTCTTGATGAATAGTAGGATAATACTGTACATTCAGGTATTTATCCTGTTCATTTAAGTTTTTGTGTTCAGTTTATTTTTCCAAAATTTGAGAGGAAGCGTAATACTTGATTGTTTGTGTTCTGATTCATTTGTTTGCATTTTATACCTATGATTAAAAAATAGACAGAGTAATGAATACTTGCTTGAATGCATTTTATATTTTCTATTAAAAAAAGACACAAAGAGTGATGAATATCAGTGTAAGCATATGGGAGTTGCTTGTACAATGATGAAAATATTCAACAATATATCCATTTCTGGCTTTTGATATTCAGCATCGTCATGCAAGCAAACACTGCAAAGCTGAGCATGTGTACATTTGATTTGACTTTGGAAATACCTAGAATAATCATCAGAAAGGGAAGAATGTTTACATGACATGACCATCTTTGTTAATTACAAATGATTCAGTGTCCAGCTTGTACTCGGATAATGCTCAGTTTGTTTTAAAGTTCTGTTTGTCACCAAATACTGTTTGTTTCTCAGTATCCGTGCTGGCTGAGAACAGCTCTGTGTGTTAACTATGTGTTGTTTATATTTCATCTTTAGGATCTTGAGTACATTGTATGTTTGTTTTGTTTTGTTTTACGCAATTGTGAAAATATAAAATTAGATTGTAATGCACAGTGTGATTGTAGCGCACTGGTATTCAGTTTTGATTGAGAAAATGCCAGTCTGTCTCATAAACCATTATTTGGAAAAAGATGTTTTGTCTCCCTTGGTCTGTCATTTTTTTTTGTCATTGTGACTCATTGTCTTACAACTTTTCCATCAATGACATGACACCCAGATGGTACTCTGTTGGGATAATTTTACTGCTCGTTTTGGTGAGTACAAGTGTTATTACCAAATTGAGCAATAAAATTGACATCTGACTGAGTTTGTTTCCTCTTCTCTTCTTTTGTACTCAGGCATGGCCACACCTCAGATGGTTAGTGATTGTGTTCTTTATAAGGATCTCTTAGTTGTTCTCAAAACTGTTCTTTCAGAATAGTCCCATCAAGCCTCTGCTCAATTCTTCCATTTCTGACCAGAGGGTTAAGGAGCAGAATATGTTGTAAAGACTGTCCATGGACATTCATCTGTGAGAAACAGCACCACTCAGCACATAGATTGGAGCAGGCGACAATGTCCTTTCTGCATGTGGAAGGTTGCAGTTTGTTATTCAAGGCAGTAGATGTGATTGTGGAAGGTTCTCTTCATTATAGAGGTGTAGTGTTGTTGCTGTTGTAGTCTGCTTCCTGCTTTTCCCAGAGAGTCTGCCTCTACATTACCTGAGACATTACTGTTGGTCTCAGCAAGCTAGTTTTGTCATACTGTCAGCAGGCAACAGTAGACTTTCAATTAAGGATTTGCATTTGTTAGGAATACAACTTCGGATGGTGAAAGATTTTCTGCTGTGATGATTTTCACTGTTTCTGGTACAGCTCTTGGTTCCCTACCAGAGCCGTATTCTTTGATTTTCTTCGTTTTGTGTTTTCCCAGTTTTTTCAGTTGTATAATAGAATATCATTGGTACCCCCTAATTTATTCTTGCGTACCCAAACCAAATGTGATTACTGTATGATAAGCTCAGAGACAGGATGAAAGTAGAAAGGAGATAATTTTGTCTGTATATTTTGTGTATTTGTATTTGTTGCATTGTCAGTTATGAGTATCAGTAAGATTTTTGTGTCACATGTTGGATAACGTGACTGTGTTTTTTAAAAACTTTTGCTGAGGAAAAATTCAGACACAATATGATGTCTGCATTCTGGCATATTACACTGTCTTTGATCAGTTTTGGTGTATAATGATGTACAAACAGTAATTATGTACATATTTGTTTAACATATTTCGTTTAGTGTATTTTTGTGTCATAATTTGTGTGTGTGTGTGTGTGTCTGAGAGGAAGAGAGAGATACAGAGAGAGACAGACAGACAGACAGAGAGAATTTTCAGCCAAGCTTGCTTTTTTCCATGAATAATTTCAGTGTTGGTTTGTTGTACATCAGCTTTCTATCTTCTTTGTTTTAGAAAGAGACCTCACTATCTAACTTCTATTTTCCTTACCTTGAGTAAACAACTCTGTTAGTTTGAATGTTTGTTGTACAGACTCACTATCTAACTTCTATTTTCCTTACCTTTCATACTCTTTGAGAAGAGAAAAAGGGAGGGAAACTCATATGTGATTTTCTTGCCACTCTTTGTTTTACTCCCCCCCCCCCTCACCAAAAGTAGAAATGAAATGAAATATTGTATATTTCTGTAATTCCACTGTCAGCTGGCCTGTATAGTAAAGTCATATGTGTGTGTGTGTATGTGTCTGTGTGTGTGTTACACACAGTCAAATGTGTGTATTGAGACATGAATGGATTCAAAAATACTTATGTGTCAGACATTGGTGTTTTTATTTTTAAATCTTTGCTGCCAGATTCCATTTCCATTGAATGCATGATCACTGACATACTGTTAAGTTTTAAAAAATCGCAGAAAGAGTGTTTTTTATGCATCTGTTTTGCTCCTGCACTTCAGTGTAATACATGAATGTGCACACACATACTGTTGATTGTGACCATACGTTGGGATGTGTTTTATGTTTTTGTGGCAGAGCATTTGTTTCACTTTCTTATTCTCAAGACAATATTTCCATGCTTGGTATAAGTTCCATTTGCACCAGTCCGATAGATGCCATGTGATGGAAAAAGGACAGTTTCACTTTCACTATTCTGTAAACTATATTTCCATGATGCTACCAATTTTGAAGAACAAGGTCTCCCAACAGTGTAAAAATCGCTACTCACAGTTCCGTAGCTTTCGATGGCGTTCTCGCCATCTTCGTCAGCGCTCTAATGCTGTCTGCGTGAATCTCTACTCAGATCTCGCGAACATGGGATGAACCCAGTTCACGAGATCGAATCAGAGAATGGTACACCGGGGCAGGGTGTAACGGCCCCGGTCCCTGTTGAGCGGGGGGTTGGTGGCTGCGATGTAGATGGCCTCCTTGACTCCTCGCTGGAACCACTTATTTTCTCTGTCCAGGATGTTGACATGCTTGGTGCAAATGGAATTCATTATTTTCAAAACTATATCTCTATGCTTTGCATAAATTCCATTTGCACCAATGTGATATATGCCATTTGATGAAAAAAGACAGTTTCACTTTCTTCGTTCTCAAGACTTTTTTCCATGCTTGGCACCAGTGCGGTAGATGGCATGTGATAGAAAAAGACCCAAAATAATCATGGCGTAAATCATAAGCCTGCGCATAAACTCAACATGCTAGTCCGGTCTTGAGGTTCTACCTAATTTAACAGTTCTAGACTTCTGTTAAAAAAAGTAAGCACAGCTTCAAACGTTTTTAACATTTTCAATATCATCTCATACCATGCATGAATATGATCTGTTGTCAGAAATTTGTAGTGGTTATCTTTTTCACTGTGATTCAATACTTAATCATCAAAAAGTTGATGATTTTTCTGAAACATTGTGATCCATTTCTATCAGACCCAATGTTTTTATCGTTTTCTCTGCTTTGTGTTTATTTCACAGCATACATATTTGTGTATACATTTTAGAAATAAACTTTTAAACTCTGAAGGAGTGTGCGTTTGGTCGGGATGGGGAGAGGTGCCAGGGATGATGTGGTTGTGTGTGTGTGTGTGTGTGTGTGTGTGTGTGTGTGTGTGTGTGTGGTGTTTCAAGATAGAGACTGTATTTGTACTTGTTTTGGATGATGTGGTGTGTGTGTGTGTGGTGTGATGTTTCAAGATAGAGATCAGTGACTGTATTTGTACTGGTATAATGCGACTTGCAAGTTATAGCGTAGTATATATGCATCATGGCAAAGTTTTGAAACTGCAGATTCTGTGTCTTAGCGATTTTGCTGAGTGTATGTGATCGACAAAAAGCTGCCATTTTCATGAATTCGGAAACAGTTTGATGAAATATTGTAAAGACAAATATGATTTGAGCGCTTCAATTATTGTAATTATTGTATTGTCATGTGATTTTGACAAAATGTTGCATATTTTGTGAGACGGGCAGAGTTGCCTGTCACATAGAATTCGCAGTTTCACAAATTCAGTATTCTGTAATTTTGCATCTCAGCTTACAACAAAGTAAATGATTATTATGTGTCAGTAGACACATTTATTAAACCCAATCTTAAGAAAAAATTCTTAAAGGCTTTTAAAAAAGTGTGTTTATTTCATTTAATAAGAAAAAGTTGAGAAAAAAAAATTCTTTAAATCTTATGTGGATTTATCTCTTATGCGGGCTGGTTGGTTCTTTTGAAGAGCCTTGGACTCAGAATCAGTTATCTGGAGCTAAATCCCAGCTTGAAACATGAAAATCTGGCTTATTTGCAGTCCATCTTAACACTGTTGTGACTGGCCCTGCGTCTGCCTGAACTTCCGGCCAGCCTGAGCCTGCCTCCAATAAGGAACCAGTAGTGGTAAAAAAAAACTATCTAGCAGGCCTGAATGAAGTCGAGAGCTTTTCAATGTTGTATAGAACCAACACTGTTTTATGGATGTGAGTCCTGGACAATCAATGACAGAGTCAGAACAAGATCGAGGCAGCTGAAATGTGGTTTCTAAGAAGAATGTTAGGAGTCCATGGACAGCAAAGAAAACAAACGAAACTGTCTTGAGAGAAGCATGCACAAAAAGAACATTAATAAGATTAGGAAAAGGCAAGCAACATTCATGGATTTTATGAGGCAAGAGAAATGTAAACACCTAGTAACAACAGGAAAGCTACAGGAAAAAAGAACATCGTGTAGACGTAGGGAGAAAATATTAGTTTTGCTGAGTGGGTGGGAGCAAGAAGGTTAGAAGGTATACTTGCAGCAGAGACATTATAATTAAAAATTTCTGTTTAAACTGTCTTTGACTTGCAGTGACAAAAAATAGATGCATATGGAGGACCATGATCGTTAACACTATGCGGCAAGGCACATGATAATGATGAATGTCAACTTGTTAACTAGTTTGCACTCAGAAGTAGGCTTCGCTCAAGACCTGGCCAGTATAAAGTTTACGCTATTTGGATGGAACAGAAACGTTAAATTTGTATGTCTTTGGAATGGAGCCATCATTTAGTGTCTAGTATCTGTGACTGATATTTACCTACCTATTGGTTAATCTATTCATTTGTCAGGTAACGACAAAATGAAATCACGAATCATCGATCTGAAAAAGCTCTTTCGGTATAAATCAATCTAGTAAATTTTAATCGGGAATTTTCTCAAGGATTATTGTGCTTTGAAAATATGCAGCCGTTCAGGGCTACATTTAGATAGGCTACTTCTTTACATCAGAATTCAGACGACTACAGTGACTTCACCAATCAATTTACAATTGAACCCGCCCAGAAACCACACGCCAACAAATGACATGCATGCCAGAATTTAAAAGAAACGCGGAGTCTATTCAAACAGGAGTACCTTGTTATAAATAGCAGATATTGATCTCGGTGAGATAAAGCGCTTATCGTTCCGCATAGAACAGTGTGGAACTCGACAATTCCGAGTTAGACCACCGCACGACTGAGAGCTCCCATAAATGGATACTGGCGTTAAGTGGAAATAAATAATGAAAATAATGGTTTGATTTAAGGCAACGTCAAATAAGGTAGGGGACTTCAGTCTTAAGTTTCTTTTTCTTTCTTTATTTTTTTTTTTTTGGGGGGGGGGGGTGCGGTTTATTTCTTATCTTTTGGTAAAACTTAACGTACTGTTTTTTTTGGGTTTTTTTTAGCCATGAGCTCAAGATCAGTAACTCCAAAACAAGTGTAACCGCCCATGTTCAAGCAAACAGGAACCAGAAAAACATGAACATAGAATCAGAATGAATATTTAATACAACCAGACAAGACGAGCGCAAATTTTTGACCAACTGGTATTTGTCAAGGGTAAATGTAAGTTCACAAAAGAACAAATAACAAATAAAAAAAAAATAAGGAGAAAAAAGTCAAAACTTCCCTGCTGCTTCGTCAAGTAGGAGAATATGATTGAAATGAAATCATAATGTGTTTGTGTAATTGTTTATTTAATAGTAATATTCAAGAAACTGCTCTCAGCTGGTGCACCATAGCTTTGACCACTTTTCGAATTGCAGAATTCATCTCACTTCACTTCAGATATCATATTTGCCTCCCCTCTTCCCAGAACTGCCTATTTCTCACAAACGCGTCATGATTTCATTTCAGTCTTTCCCCTACTGGACGAAGCAGCAGGGAAGTGCTGATCTTTTTCTCCTAATTTTTGTGTTTGTTCTTTTGTGATCTTACGTTTACACTTGACAAAAGCCAGTTGGCTGAAAAGCTGTGCCTGTCTTGTCTGGTTGTATGAAATACGTGTTCTGATTCTACTAGTAGTAGGCCTCCTTCGGTCATGACTGACCATGGACAAAGTACATCCATTCTAATGTCTAGATGGGCTGTCTGCTTGGTCCAAGCAGCGTCGCCTGTGACTGTACAGACCAATGCGAGAGAGGCAGTCTCTGTCGCAGCGGTCGCATGTGTATGCTGATGCTGGTCTGTTGGCTGTCATCCCTTTTCTGCGAACTCGCTTTTCTGCTGCAGCAGCTGACAGTTTGTCCTCACCAATCCGCAGCTGTTTCTTGAGAGTAGTTTTCCAGCTGTTGCGGTCGTCTGCGAGGTCCTCCCAGGACTCAGTGTTGATCTCAAGCGCCTTCATTTCACGCTTGCAAACGTCTTTGTATCTCAGCTGTGGGCGGCCAATGTTTCTCTGCCCTGTGGCAAGCTCACCATAAAGGATGTCTTTTGGGATGCGACCATCTTCCATGCGGCGAACGTGGCCCAACCAGCGCAGCCGACGCTGTCTCAGCATGGTATGCATGGTTGGGAGGCCAGCGCAGGTTAGGACTTTGGTGTTGGTCACCTTGTCTTGCCAGGAAATGCCAAGTATGCGCCGTAGGCTTCTCAGGTGGAAGGTATTGAGCCTTTTCTCCTGATGAGCATGCGTGGTCCATGCCTCGCTGCCATACAGCAAGGTGCTGAGGACACAGGCGTTGTATACAGCCATCTTTGTCTTTGTGGTCAGCTTGGGATTTGTCCACACCCTTTGTGTGAGGCGGGCTAGTGTTGTGGCTGCCTTCCCGATCCTCTTGTCGACCTCTGTGTCAAGGGAGAGGTTATCGGTGATGGTGGACCCAAGATATGTGAATTGATGGATGGCTTCAAGCTCGTAGTCATCAATGGTGATGGCTGGTGGAGATGGCGTGTCTTGGCCCAGGACGTTTGTCTTCTTAAGACTGATGGTCAGACCAAAATCTTTGCAGGCCTGGGAGAAGCGGTCCATTAGTGACTGCAAGTCCTGCTGAGTATGGGTCACAACTGCGGCATCGTCGGCAAATAGCATGTCTCTGATGAGGGCTTCACGGACCTTTGTCCTTGCTCTGAGGCGGGCGAGGTTGAAGAGCCTGCCATCTGATCTGGTCCGCAGGTGGATCCCTTCTTGCGCTGTGCTGAACGCATGCCTCAGGAGGAGAGCAAAGAAGATTCCAAAGAGGGTTGGGGCCAGGACGCAGCCTTGTTTCACACCGCTGCGTACGTCGAAGGGCTTGGAGAGGTTTCCGTTGAACTGCACCATCCCTTTCATGTTTGAGTGGAAGGACTCAATTAAGCTGTGCAGTTTGGGGGGGCAGCCGATTTTTCGGAGAGCCCTGAAAAGGCCATCTCTGCTGACTAGGTCAAAGGCCTTGGTGAGGTCAATGAATGCCACATACAGGGGCATCCGCTGCTCTCTGCACTTCTCCTGGATTTGGCGAAGGGAGAAGACCATGTCTACCGTGGATCTCTCTGCTCGAAAACCACACTGTGATTCCGGGTAGACGCGTTCAGCCAGTTTCTGCAGGCGGATTAGGAGGACCCGAGCATAGACTTTGCCAACAATGCTGAGGAGCGAGATACCTCTGTAGTTGTTGCAGTCGCTCCTTTCGCCCTTGTTTTTGTACAGGGTGACGATCTTGACGTCCCTCATGTCCTGTGGTACAGCTCCCTCATTCCAACACTGACAGAGAACTGCGTGCAAAGGGTGCAGAAGAGAAGTCTTGCAGTGCTTGATGAGGTCTGGGGGAATTCCGTCGTTGCCAGGTGCCTTCCCTGATGCCAGGCTATCAATGGCCTTGCTGAGTTCGTCCGCAGTTGGCTCTGCTTCAAGTTCTTCCATTACCGGCATGCACTTGATGGCATCGAGGGCTAAGGGGGACACCATGTTCTGTGTGGAGTAGAGGTCGGAGTAGTGTTCCGCCCATCTTTCCATCTGTTGGCTAGGATTGCTGATTACTTCCCCAGTGGAGGATTTGAGGGGGGCGATCTTGCTCTATGTTGGTCCCAGTGCCTTCTTGATGCCATCATACATTCCTCGGATGTTGCCTCTTTCAGCAGCACTCTGTATCTCTTCGCTGATCTCTGTCCAGTACTCGTTTGCGCAGCGCCTGGCGTTAAGCTGAACCTTACTTCTGGCAGCCCTGAGGATTTGCAGGTTCTTCTCACTGGGTGACCACTTATACTTGGTGAGTGCGGCACGCATGGCCTCAACAGTGGGAGTCATCTCTGATGATTTGGCCTCAAACCAGTCGTGGGACTTCACAGTTTTCTTCCCAAAGGTGGCCATAGCAATGCAGTGCATGGTGTCTCGTAGCGTTTCCCATCTCTCAGTGGCAGAGTCTCTGGGCTGCAATGCATCGTATTCTCTCTGAAAGGCCTCTGCGAACTGTTCTACAAGATCTGGCTGAGACATCTTGCTGACGTCAATGCGAGGGTTCCCTTGTTTCTTTGAGCAGTGGAACTTCTTTGGTTGTAGCCTGATCTTGCAACATACCAGAGAGTGGTCTGTGTCGCAGTCTGCGCTGTGATAAGAGCGAGTGTGGAGAAGGTTTTTGATAGTGGCACGTCTTACTAGGATCAAATCCAGTTGGTGCCAATGTTTTGAGCGGGGATGCCTCCAGGAGACTTTGTGCTGAGGCTTCGTCTTGAAGAAGGAGTTGGCGATGCACAGTTCATGGCAGGCGCAAAACTCAAGCAGTCGCTGTCCATTCTCATTCATTTTCCCCACTCCAAAGGAACCGAGGCAGAAGGGCCATGAGTCTTTGTCTGCACCCACTCTGGCGTTGAAGTCGCCCAGGAGAACAAGTTGTTCTGTCCTGGGGATGTTCCTTATGGTTGATGCAAGATTTTCGTAGAACTCATCCTTGGTGTCTGGAGAGGAGGACAGAGTTGGGGCATAAACGCTGATGAGAGTGACATAGCCTTCGGTGGTGTTGAGGCGGAGAGTCAAGAGTCGTTCTGAACCGCCGCTGCCTGGTTCAATCATGTTCAGCAGGCTGTTCCTTACTGCAAAGCCTACTCCGTGCTCTCTTGGGGCATCAGAACTCTTTCCTTGCCAGAAGAAGGTGTAGTCCCTTTCCTTTAGTGTTCCTGAGTCAGCCAGCCGTGTTTCCTGCAGAGTGGCAATGTCCACATTGAGCCTCTTTAGTTCGCTGTTTATGACGGCGGTTTTTCTGGCGTCGCTGATGTCTTGCAGATCTTGGGAGAGCCCAGGCATCATTGTTCGGACATTCCAACAGCCCAGTTTCACTGCTGATCCTTTTCCTGATCCGTTTCTTGAATTTGAATTTTTCTTTTTGTTTGGTGCGGTAATTAACGACCTGCTTGTCAGATTTTCTCCTAATCTTCATGCACCCAATGAAGAAGGCAGGTCGTGGCGGGACAGCACCTAACTGGCTGGGGGCTGCCCAGCTTAGGTGGGCGGTAGCTGTCCAGTAAGACACGAAGGTCTCTCCCACCGTCAAAAGCAATCCCTGGCGTCAGGTCTACGCCAGTTGAGCAATGACTTATCACCGGTATCTGTTGCTTCCCGCGTTGTGCCGACACTAGTGTTAGTAGCGAGGCTGGAGTGTCCTCTCCAGGTCGTAGGTGCAGAGTGTTTGTGGATGAATGGACGGATGTAAGCCTGGGCAGTGTAATATGGAAGACAGGCTGTTGCCCATGCAACTTGTCCCCCCTCTCCACCTCGCTGACAGATCCAAAGGAACAGCAGGGCTGTTACGTTTTGGTGCCAACGCGGCCGCAGGAGCTGCCGGAAAGTGACAAAGTTTGCCATCCAACCGCCTTAGGGGCTCCACACCGGATTTACTGTCAGGGTTTACTCCCTTAGCTAGATGGCCGCGGGTAGCTCTCCAGAGCTGGCGCCCTTTGATGGATCTAATTTATTTCCACCAGGGAGGACTGGTGGGGTTGCTGGTTTAGTCGCCAGCAATTCGACCCTGCGACAGGTAGTACTGGGTTCCAGGTTACCAGTAGCGGATACATCTATCCGACCTGACCATTCTATGTTCATGTTTTTCTGATTCCTTGAGATCAATGTTTAATCCCAGCCCGTAAGATAAAATGTAGTTATGTTCGGAGTCCATTGTAATACTTTAGTCATTCTGATGATGTCAGGTTAATGTTTCATAGTTCACATCACCCCATCCCCTCCTCATTTAAAAACGTTGCCAGTATGTAGGGTTTTACAGAATCTTAAGGAGCCTACCAGATTATTGCTGGTTGATTAAGGTAGATCACATATGGAATTGTCCGAGAGCAGTGAATCCCTCTTAGAAAATTCAATTCAAAAAGAGAAAAAATGGGTATTCTATCTTGGCAGAGATAAACAAATGGGGAAGAGACCGTAGAACAGCTTTAGTTTATCTTTCATTTTATTTTCAGTAATTATGATTAAGATGACATATGTGCATTTGGAAAAAATTCATATACCTTAACGCTGCAAACGCCATGTGATGGAAAGGAGTTTAAAATATTTTTATTCACTCCCTGAAGTGTAATTTTTTGTGACACAAATTTCTTAGCTACACGGGATTAATCAGTGTAACACTGAGGTGGCTTTGGCGTACTGCTGGTTCTTACCAGCTTGATTCTCTCTCTCTCTCTCTCTCTCTCTCTCTCTCTCTCTCTCTCTCTCTCTCTCTCTCTCTCTCTCTCTCTCTCTCTCTCTTGTGCGATGCAACTCCCATGTGCGTTTGAATATACGAGAGGGCGTTTGTGTCTGTGGGCCTTTTTTCTCTTATAGTTTTTTTTAAATTCTACCATTAAGACAGTGTGTGTGTGTGTGTGTGTGTGTGTGTGTGTGTGTGTGTGTGTGTGTGTGTGTGTGTGTGTGTGTGTGTGTGTGTGTGTGTGTGTGTGTGTGTGTGTGTGTGTTTGGGCAAGATTCACATTAGAGTTGATAACTGATATGCTTTCATTTTAACACTTAACCTTCCTACATTGCCTATGCCATTCTTCTTAGACTATTTCCCACCACCCGTCCTCCACCCTACTCCCCTGAGAAAAAAAAACAAAAACAAAAGACCCACACAAGCCAAACCGAACCCCCCCCCCAAAAAAAAAAAAAAAAAAAAAAAAAAAAAAAAAAAAAAAACAACAACAACAACAACCACGCACAACAAAAATAAACACAAAAATCAATAAGAAGTGGATTCCTTGGCACGGAGATTGAGCACCGACCTACCAAACTGACTGCATGAGCTGTGCAAGTGGTCTCCGAGTCACCCAAACCGACTTCGTGCTTTAGGGAGGGTAAGGCAGCAAAGAAGAACAAAATGGACATCGCCCTCATAAACTGAATGTTGGCCCGAGAGTAAAAAATGTGGCCTATCACCTTCACTCATCTCAAATCCTCGAGGTTATGGTAAATCTTTACTTTATCATCTAAGGCTGCTGTGACCAGTTACTGTCCTAACAGAAGGGTTTATACTCGCTGCCGTTTGGCGTCAATGAATTCGCAGTTCATGCTGCGAGGCGCGTAATGTCGTCATCGCAGGCATCGGCCAATCAAAACGGTCGTGTTATTGGAATGTCGGAAAACTGCTTGGCGACGGCTGTTGTCGCAACAAACGTAAATAATGATTCCGTGCCAGAAAGTATCTCAATGTGACGTATTCATAACCCTCGTTCTTTTCTGCCTGTAACGTACGCTGGGTTACTGCCAAATCGTCCATATTCAATCATGCGTACTGTCAGGAATTTCAACAGCGGCTGGCAGAAAGGGTGAAAAAGTGTCGTCTGCTCGGTTCCAGCCGTTTGACAGCGCTGCCAGTCGTGTTGCTACACGTTCGGTCACGCTTGGTCCTAAGACAGAACCAATACGCTGACTCAATTCCATCCGTTCGTTTTACGCATTGACACTGACGGGATCAGCAGCTGACTGGACAGAAAACGGAGGAACTTTAAATTTGTTTTGTTTGCGTTTGTGATTTCAGTGAAGATTGATCAATTTGGAGAGTTGACCGAGTCAGCGAGTGTTTTTGAATGAAGGCAGAAACGAGGAAGCAGTACTTGTTTGTGCCAGGTGCAGGTATTCAGTGATCTACGTACTTTACCTTGTCTTGTGCCGTCCACTCTTCGATTATTTTTGCCGGCATCGCTGTGGGACAGACAAATGTATATTGTGTTGCAGCAGCCTCTCGTCGATCAGGCTACTGTGGCATTTTCTTAACATTGTGAAACCTTACCTTACAATTCTGTTGAAGTTGTGAAGCAAACACATTTCAGAATTTGAAACCGACTGTTTGTAGGTTACGTTTTCAGTGGAAAAATATAGTGCTGGTGAATTAGATTACCATAAATGTAGTGTTTCAAGAGGTTCAAAATATGTGGCAAAACTCCAGGGTGGAATACACTGTTTTGCAAGTAAATATATCAAGTCTTTGATGGATATACCAATTTTCTAAAACAGCAGCAATGGCTTCACCGTATCCTTATCAGTTTCAACCCCAGCCTCCCCCTATTCCCCATATGACTGGAGGGAAACGTGGTCCATCCGGCCCACTAACTGTTTCCTCCTCAAGTGAAGATGAAGACAGTGATACAAGTGAGTGCCTGCCACCACCTCCAGTTCAACAGACAACAGTCAGAGTAACAGAGGTTTCACGCAGTCCACGAAATGTTCCTGTTTTACCCATCACAACACCAAGAAGTAAAACTGGGGGTGGTAAATTTGCCCAGAGTCAGGTCAGCCCAAGAAGAGACACATCAAGTATGATGACTATGGCGCCATCAGAGCATGTAGGTTTTGAATGTGCTGGTGGTGAATCAGACACAGAGACCACGCCATCTTTACCTTCAAGTCCTCGTGGGTCAGCGGTGAGTCCGCCTCCCTCGAACTTTGCTCATGAGCATGATCATGACTATGAGAATGTGGCATCTCCATGTAGTAGCACTGCAAGTGGGCCTATCTATGTTCGTCCACCTGGCTTTACCCATCATGCTCAGGAACTGGAGAGTGTCAAGAGCAAACTTGTGCGTAAGAAGAGTCGACCGGCTGCTTTTATACCACTCCGAGAGGGATTTAAGAAACGGGAGCAAACACCACCCAAAACTAAACCAAGAAGAGGTAAGTGTTTGTTTGTTTGTTTGTTTGGTGTGTGTGTGTGTGTTTTTGTGTGTGTGTGTGTGTGTGTGTATGTGTGTGTGTGTGTGTGTATGTGTGTGTGTGTATGTATACACATGCATGTATATATATATATATATATATATATATATTATATATATATATTATATATATGAGTGTATTGTGCTTGTGAGTGAATGTACATGGAAAATTGATTTTCATTAAGTAATGATGATGGCGATAATAAAATTGATAGTAATAATAATGATGATGATAATAACAATAATAGTGATGATGATGATGATGATAAGAAGGAAAGTATGTTATTTTCAAATCAGTACCTGTGTGAAAAAGATAACATTTGATAATGATAATGAAAAGAAAACTTGAGTGTTAGTTTCAGATCAGCACCATTTTGCAAAAGAGCACAGATAATACAATTATAGCTCAATCTTTTTGTGTATGTCTATGTCCATGTTCAGCCAAATGTATCACACAAACTGATTTGAAAACTTGGTATTGTTTGCTGCTTTGACAACCATCCTGACAACTGTCCATTTCAATAATGGTAACATGCATTTTCAGGTATTATTTGCATGCAGTTACAAAGCATTCCAGTACATTCATGTTAGGTTCCACTGTTGCACAGTTTGTTGCTTGTCATGACTAATGCGGGTAGAATATTACACAGACAGAAATAGAGACAACACATAGATACCTAGGCTCACATGAGTCACAAGCACTTCAAGAAGTCAACTTTAAAATGATGTGTGTTTAACTTTACAGGGAAGTGAAATTGAAAATTTGAAATTAAAGCACACACACACACACACACACACACACACACACACACAACACACACACACACACACACACACACATACACACATACACACACACACACACAAAACACACAAACACCTTTTACGGAGAGAAACAGACACAGTATCACACACACACACACACACACACACACACACACACACACACACACACACACACACACACACACACACACACACACACACACACACACACACACACACACATTCTTACAGAGAGAAACAGACACAGTGTTACAGTCACTTGTAGACAAACAGGGGCACACACAGCTAAAAACAAGTTAATTGTCTCAATCAAACAATCAGTTCAGTAGTCAAGTCTGTCAGTCAGTCAGTCAGTCAAACTAACCAGTCATGCGACCACCTATCAATCAATCAGTCCAGTTAGTCAGTCTGTTAGCCTATGAATCATTATATAGACAAGTCATATCAAACTTCCAGTTCTATTCTTTTAAATATCATGCACGTATTGATATAAATATTGTACCTGTGTCACTCTAAATGTAAGTATTTATCTAAATAGTAAATAAGACATCGGTATACACACATGAAAGATGCTCAGTCATGAAAATGTTAATAATGTTATAATACTTTTTGTTGGAATTTTTTTCAAATTTATTTTTAATAGACACAGTTTAAAACAGTATGTCAATAGTTATTTCAGTTCAGTTGTCATGTACATAATATAGTCAAAATTCTAAAAAAAAATTGTCTGGAAACTTAACACATTGATGATGCAGAAAACATATTTCAAAAATCAGTTATACATATTTTAAACACACATATTTCTTGTATGTGAGTAATGGAGAATTAAGTAAATTAAAATGAATTAAGTTCAAAATACTTACAAATGTGCAGGTATCACTGACAAATAATAGTAAGGAAAGAAAAAATGAAGAAAATAGTGTAATCTAGAGTTAGTTTTCAAGAAATATAGCACCACCTGGCGAGAGATCAAGATCAATTTTTGTGTTATACTCTTCTACCAGGAACCTTGCATGTAACTGCTTCTTAAAAGCATTTATATTTAGCTGATAATGTTTTATCTTACATGTGTGCAAATAGTACTTAGAAATAAGAATGATATGGTCAAAGAATTACAAAAGTTGTGGTTTATTTCACATTTTCAGAAAATGTGTTCAGTATTCTTTACAAAATTACAGAAACTGCATACATTGTTATCTATTAATCCCATTTCATTATTGTTATCTATTAATCTCATTTCTCAAAGAATATTTATTTGTTCCTATAATCCAGTGTATAATTCTATTTAAAATCACTGCATTCTGACATCTTGAATTTTTTTTACTTTGAAAACACAGGAATTCCAATTAGTATTTCTTTTAAATTTTCTTTCCCATTTAGTATATCACACCATTATGGTTTTGCATCATCTTTAAATAGTATATCATAATACAACCTTGTACCTTTGGCAGCTTTTGTAAGATAGTCTTCACATCCATGTACTAAGTACTACTAAAGTAGTATTTAGGCAATAGTAAAATTATTTCTAAGTTGGAATCCATCAGTTTACTGATTTCAAAGAAAGAAACTGTGGGCCAAGAAGAATCCACACCAACTAACTAGCCACCTAAAACAACAAAAACAAAAGCGGCATCAGCAGCAATAACAAGACAACAACAACACAAACAACAAAATACCAAACAAACAAACAACGAACTAATCACTGATTGAGTAAATGAAAAAACAAACCAATCCACCAACCAACCAATCAATCATCCAACATAGCAAACAATCAAAAATTAATCCAATCAACCAACCAAGCAATGAATGAACGAACGAGTGAATGAACAAATGCAGTGCTCAACCATCCACACAACCAAACAAGCAACAATTCAGTCCACCAACTAATAAACCAACGAACCAACAAACATTCAGCCAGCCAAGCTGGCTAGCCAGCCTCATCATCATCATCATCATCATCATTATCATGTGCCCCGCTGTATGGCGTTGGTGATCATGGCCCTCCACAGGTATTTATCCTCTGACGCTGCAAATACATCTCCCACCCTGTCTGTCTTCAGCCACCCTGCAAGTCCGTCCAATATTTTATTTTCTCCCTGCGTCTACCTGGTGTTTTCTTTCCGTCCAGCTTTCCCGCTGTGACCGAATGTTCTAATTCCCATTTCCTCATGAAATATCCTACGAATGTTGTTTGTCTTTTCCTATTCTTTTTATTAATGATCTTCTTGTGTCTGCTTCCTTCAGGACTGTCTTGTTTGTTTTCTTTGCTGCCTATGGAACTCTCAACATTCTTCTTAGAAACCTCATTTCAGTTGCCTCAATTTTGTTCTGACTTTGCGTGTTGACTAGCCTGCTTAACAACCAACAAACTGACTGATCAACCAACCGAAATCAACCAACAACCAACTAACCAAACAAGCAGTCAGCAGCTGGCCGTCATTTAGCCAGCCAGTTTACCAACCAACAACTGTTAATAAACAAACCCAAAACAAACGAACAGAGCAAGTTAGACCGTGTTGGAACCTCGGCCTTCTCGAAGAAAGGGACCAACACGCACAATAAAAAAAATTATTGTAAATTTGAATAATATGTGAAGTACCCACACCGGTATTACCATTAGCCGCGATTTCGTGCTCGCCGAGTCCCTTGCGTAACCCAGTATTGTGTTTCAATAAAGCCTACATGAGAAACGCTTCAAAGCAAACTGACAAAACCGTACCTCACAATTCTGTGGGAAAGCAATTGCCGAATTGGCAGAGGAAGGAACAAAAATGGAACTGGGATGATGAAAGCCCGTCACTGTGCTGGACTTTCGTTAGTCAGCAAACACAGTCCTGAAGGAGAGAAAAGTTCCTGCTGTATTAGTTTCAGTTTCAGTTTCTCAAGATGACGTCTCCGCTTTCGGAACGAATTCCACATGTACTAATGTCACAGGTGCCATGTGCTTCATTAGTGTGTCACTAGTAACACTTACCTGAGTTTTGCTGCTGTCACCTTTGTCGATGTTAGACACGTATTTCATGTCGTTGTGACTTTAAACAGTGGTCTTGCTCAGTCATACTCACTTTGAAACTTCAGAGAGAGAGAGACAGAGAGACAGAGAGAGAGAGAGAGAGGATAGAATGGGGAGGGAAGGGAAGAGAGAGAGAGAGAGAGAGAGAGAGAGAGAGAGAGAGAGAGAGAGAGAGAGAGAGTCGTTCTTGCTATTTAATTCTTATGAAGTATTTATAACCATGCTTTGAGATGTTGCCTCGCTTATAATTTGGGCATGCTGTGGGCTATTTGATATTTGTATATATATGTGAGTGTGTGTGTATATGTTAACGTGACAATAAAATTAATGGTTTATTATGATGATTGATAACGATTAGATACACAAGCGTCCAGGATTTAGTTCGACTGTAGCAAATGCAGTTTGAAGAATTGTAGTATGGCATAAGTACCAGCAGAACCGTGTGGTCATTGAGTCTGAGCTTTGGGTAGACATTTGGCAGAGAAACAAAAAAGGAAACCTGTTGAGAAAAACGTATAGCTATGTTGTGTTTTTGTTATCCAGCCAACCAGAAATGTGACTGGGGTTTGAGCAAATCAAAAGTGTCCAGCCATTTTCCTTTCTTTTGGTGCTGAAAGGCTCGTGTTTCGTCTTTGAGACTCTAAAAATCGCCACGCTGATTTATATATATGCAGTCATGAGTCCAAGCTCGGAACGCAGTTTTGGTAAGAATATTGTCATTATCATCATCATCATTAAGTGCCCTGCCGCATGGAGTTGGCGATCATGACCCTCCATATGCATCTATCCCTTGATTCCTTAATTAAGTACACCTTCCACTCTCTCTGTCCTCAGCCTCTCTGCACGTCCGTCCCATGTTTTTTTCCTGGGTCTACCTGCTGCTTTCTTTCCCTCCAGCTTTCCTGTTGTGACCAGGTGCTCTAATTCCCCTTTCCTCATAAAATGGTCTATAAATGTTGCCTGTCTTTTCCTAATCTTCCTTATGAATGATCCTCTTGTGTCTGCCTCCATCAAGACTGTCTCGTTTGTTTTCTTTGCTGTCCATGGAACTCTCAACATTCTTTTTAGAAACCACATCTCGGCTGCCTCAATCTTGCTCCGGCTTTGCTTGTTGACTGTCCACGCTTCACAACCGTATAACATTATCGGTTCTATCTACTAGAACATTCAAGAACTCTCTTCCTAATGTTAATTGACAGGCATTCAGATATTGTACTGGCATGAATCTAAACGACGTAGCCAGCATGCAGTATTGCTTTGGCACAACTGCTAGGAGGACCATTGTGTCCAGCGTGGCAGTCTGCAGAATTAGGAGGAGTTATAAACCAGCTGTTGTTCTGCTGGATCACAAGACCACTGGACCATAAGAAATCAAACAAGACAGGTGATTGTAGTTTAAACTATCATTTACAGAGCTCTACCAGTCTTCCCTTTATTTCTGCGTATTTTATTTCATTTTATTTCGTGGATTTATTTCTTGTTTTTTCCATCTGTGTCGCTTCTGTCTCATTACCCCACTGTGTTCCTTTCGGCTTTCCAATACACCTCTAAACCCACCAAAACAGATCACCACTGATGATGAGAGCAGGGCATGAAAAACTACAGGATCGGAAACAATTTTCACAGTGCTGTGGTGGAAGAACATTTGATCACAGTAATGCGTTTTCTGGAATTTAAAACTCTACTTGTGCAGGATTACTGGCCTGGACATTACTTCCAGTAGAACCTCCAGTAGAACCCATGTGTAAACAGTTGGCGGAGAAATGAGACAGGTAAGCCGAGAACAAAAGCCTATTGCTCTGCCTGGCCTCTGGCTCCGTTTATGCAAGAAGCCCAACAAGAACGGTGACAGTACCCGAGCCACACTAACAGAGCTGAATCAATCTCGTTTTCTCCGCGGTTGAAATACTGTTTTATGTCAATGTGACATTAAAGATTATGCTCATAGTTCTATAGTCATCCAAGTCTGAAAGAGGCCTCTTATAAATTTATATTAGGTGTGTCAGATTTATAGAGAACTATGTCCGTTTTTGGACGGAAGAACAAGAAATTTTTGATGCAGTATTGTATTGGCCGTGATTTTGAAGGATTAGAAAATACTTTTACTGCTTGTAGACATTTCTGGTAGACATTTTGGCAGAGAATTGTGAATAGAAATCTAGCCGACGAAAAGTGTTGAGATTCTCTGTTTTGCAGGAAACCGAACGGGGAAGGCGATTGTACCTTAACCATGCTGACAGAGCTGTAGGCATATCAACTGTTCTCCACGGTCGATAAACACACTTCATGCTGACGTACATTAAAAACCTGTGTACATGTACAGTTCCATAGTCCTCCAGTACAGAAAGAGCCCTACCATAAACAATAAGAGATGGTCATGTCCACTTAGACTTACAAGATGTGTGTCTTTGGACGGAACAAAAATTTGATCGTAATACTTTGTTGACAGGAATTTCAAAAGTCTTTGTGTCGAA
>JAPXFY010000015.1:41645460-41705460 GCA_030674185.1 Monoplex corrugatus
GTTGATTTTCAAAGTGAAAATTACATGTTAAAGGACACGCGCACACACACACACACACACACACACACACACACACACACACACACACACACACACACACACACACACACACACACACACACAACACACACACACACACACACATATATATATATATATATATACACACACACGCACACACACACACACACACACACGTACACATGCACGCACAACACACACACACACACACACACACCACACACACACACACACACACACACACACACACACACACACACACACATATTTGTCCGACATTTGATTCTTGTACCACATAGGACCGAACCCTCGTTTTAAATCCTTTGAGTGAGTAGGCACGGTTGTTCTTGTATAAAGAAAGATAACTCTTCTGTAGAATATTTCTAACTAACCTGATCAGTAACTTCACCTTTAATTCTGGTTTCAGAAAATGTTTTTAATCACAGATGTTTTGGTAGAATATAGGGAATGTCTTTTACTGCTGGAAAATTTCACTTTATATACAAGAAGACGCGAAAGTGAGATGGTGAGATAGGTAGGAGTGTGTAGCTGTATTGTAAATATATGTACAAGACCAGACAAACCCTTCCAGAAACAGACCACACGTTTATTATAGTATTGAATCTTTAAACTGTAAGAGAGAAAGGAGGGGTTGGTAAGGGAATAAGGGAAGGGAGGGAGCAGGTGTGGCCAGCAAACATGGATTGATTGTGTGAGGAAAAGGGGGATATAGAATGCAGGTATCAAACTCTGTGTATGTATGCATAGAGGCAAGCATTATGTCTATGAATGCCACAGGTGGCCATCTTTAGCAGCTCTAATGTACCCACTGAATACTTTGCTACATAATTGCAGCATAATAGGAAACCATGGTGCAGTATTCAAGTCCCCTTGCTTTTCTGTGATAACATAACCCCTCTCCTATAAGAAAGTCTCCACTTTTCTCTGAACATTTAGGGGAAGATGATTAGGACAAGGAAACTGAGATCATTTTTCTCTCTCTCTCTCTGTGTCTCTGTTTCTCGCTGTATATATATATATGTCTATACATATATGTGTATATATATATATGTATATGTATGTATGTACATATATATATACACATACATATGTATATGTATTGCACATGAAAGAGAGACTATAGAGATACTTGGATATGGGAAGATTTTAAGACCATTTAGCACAAAATGAATGAATTATGCATACCAGTGAAGATTATGCATTTTACTTTGAGAACATCAAACTGACATGTGAGGAAGGCAGATTTCATCGGGCACAGTCAGATGTTTTTTCTGATACGCATTGAAAGAGCATCACTTATTGTTTGATTTTTTAGAACATCTATTCACGTATGTGCTTCCATGTATGTCATCAGTCAGGATCAGTTCATATGTGATGATATTCAATATAAAGTCCGTTTCAAGTGTCAAGCCAGCATACATGTATAATGGCAATGTTGATAACTGTCTGCCAATGAAATATCTTGTCGGCAGACTGTAACTGGGCAGGGTGAAATTCTTGTGAAGATAGCAATGACGGGGTGGGGTCACTGTGTGCACAGTGACTGAACGCAACGTTGAAAATAGCCTAGGAAAGTTTTGTTGTGAGGCATTCACTAAATGGATGTACAAGTTTTAGAGGGGAGCTATGTCCATGTTTTCTAGTTGATGAAGGTCAGATGTTGGCATGCACTTATGGGGCTATGGTAGGATAGGAATGTGAAAGAAAAAAATATCAGGGGAAGAAAACTGTTGTTTGTCATCCATGTGGAGAAGCAGACTATGCTATGCATACAGCTTTTTATTGAAAACATATGAACTTGGTCAAAGTTCCAATCAAGGTCATGCATGTTGTAAGAAGACATTAAATACAAAGCTTGAATTGCAAGACATGTTACAAAGGACTTTCAAGAACACTTGTCTCATCTAACAGTGAGGTTTGACTGTACCAGGAAATAGGTCTCAAACTGAAGTGCAGTAAATGTCACTGTGCAGTGGCCAAAGTTAACTGTTTGGGCCATGTTGTTTTAAAAGATGAAGTTTGTGTTTATCCAGCCAGAGTCCAACTTGTCAAAAACTTCACGACTTCTCAATCACAGCATGACGTTTGTTTATTTTGGGGTGTAGCAAAAAATGTTACCACAGACACCTTGTAAAGAACTTTTCAACCATTGCTACTCTGCATCTCCACCAATTTTCAGAAAATTGTTTTTTTGTTGACAGAAGTCTGGATAGAATTCAGGGGAAGTATTTTACTGTTGTAACATTTTATTTTATACACAAGGAGAAGGGAAAGTGAGACAGGTAGGAATATCTAATTGTGTTATGAACATACGTGACTATACAGTGTCTCTCCAGAAACAGATCACGCATTCATTTGAAAGACACACATGATATAGTTTATTTGTTACATTCATTTGGAGGATACGCATAATACAGTTTATTTGTTACATTCATTTTGGAAGATACACTTGAAACAGTTTATTTGTTACATTCATTTGGAGGGATACGCATAATACAGTTTATTTGTTACATTCATTTGGAGGATACGCATAATGCAGTTTGTTTGTTACATTCATTTGGAGGATACGCATAATACAGTTTGTTTGTTACATTCATTTGGAGGATACGCATAATGCAGTTTGTTTGTTACATTCATTTGGAGGATACGCATAATGCAGTTTGTTTGTTACATTCATTTGGAGGATACGCATAATACAGTTTATTTGTTACATTCATTTGGAGGATACGCATAATGCAGTTTGTTTGTTACATTCATTTGAAAGACGCACATGATACAGCTTATTTGTTACATTCATTTGGAGGATACGCATAATACAGTTTATTTGTTAGATTCATTTGGAAGTACACATGATACAGCTTATTTGTTACATTCATTTGGAGGTACGCATAATACAGTTTATTTGTTAGATTCATTTGGAAGATACACATGATACAGTTTGTTACATTCATTTGGAGGGATGCGCATAATACAGTTTATTTGTTAGATTCATTTGGAAGATACACATGATACAGTTTGTCCTATTCATTTGGAGGATACGCATAATACAGTTTATTTGTTAGATTCATTTGAAAGACACACATGATATACATGTAGTTTATTTGTTACATTCATTTGGAGGATACGCATAATACAGTTTGTTTGTTACATTCATTTGAGAGACACACATGATACAGTTTATTTGTTACATTCATTTGGAGGATACACATAATACAGTTTGTTTGTTACATTCATTTGAAAGACACACATGATACAGTTTATTTGTTACATTCATTTGGAGGATACGCATAATACAGTTTGTTTGTTGCATTCATTTGGAAGATACACGTGATGTATTTTATTTGATTATTGAATCTTTTAACAAGAAGAATAAATATACATACACATCTTGACTTGCTCAAGTCCTTCTATTAATCAAGTGAAACACAAACTTAGAATAAAAGAAAAAAATCAGTACTCCCATCTGGGAGACCAGAGGTCCCTGTCCTGAAAAGGGCACTTTGGTGAAATTTCACACCACACTTTACAATTCAACTCTAACCAATGAATAATTGAATGCTTAGTACTGTATACTTCTTTTAACAAAGAACAGAACATGTACAAGTTTTTAGAAATTTTTGTATGGGGCACATGCGTGTATATAGAAAGACAAAGCTTCAGACCAACCAACCATTTAACAACATATAACTTAACCATATCTTACAAATGCATTTGCTGAGCTAATGTGAGACTCCATACTAACCAGGTGAAAAGGCGTCACCGCTAGCTGCGCTGTGACCACAGGCGTTACCACCGCTAGCTGCCGCTGTTGAGCCCACAGGCGTTACCACCGCTAGCTGCCGCTGTTGAGCCCACAAGCGTTACCCGCTAGCTCGCGTTGACCGGCGTTACCACGCTAGCTGCCGCTGTTGAGCCCACAAGCGTTACCACCGCTAGCTGCCGCTGTTGAGCCCACAGGCGTTACCACCGCTAGCTGCCGCTGTTGAGCCCACCCCTATCCTGATGCCTGGTTCCGGTCCGAGTGATGCTTGTCCTTTTTGTCTCAGTATGCCAAAGCGACAACATCATACTGTCTGTGCTCGTGCCAGCCTTCATTGTGTACCCAGTGTTTCCTCCTGGCTCAACCTCATGGTGTTTTCCCACTTTTGATCGGAGTCTTTAGCACTCATTCTTCGCTGGCACACTGTATCCGGATCGCCCTTTTTTTCGGAATCTTTCACACTTTTTCAATAGACTTGTATTTCTTCTGTCGCCCTATTGTCAACTTCTGCCGGCGGGCAGTAAGTCCCGATCTTTCAGTCCTCGGTTATGTTGTGTGCTGTTAAATGGGGAATTTTATTTCAAATCCCCTTTTGACAAACATACCGTATCTTACAACTGATGCCCGCCCACCTACCCCGCTGTCCTCTACCAGGTGGTTGGCAACAGAGGTTTCCGTTCTAATCTACTTTGCCAAAGACGACAAGCCTCAATCGGACCAGAACCGGGTATCAGGACAGTGGTGGCTCAACAGCAGCACCTGGCGGTGGACGTCTTTTCGTTGATTTCTCGATCACCCGCTCGAATATTTTGCAGTTAGTATGGTGTCTCACATTAGCTGAGCTTATGCACTTATAAGACATGGTAAGTATAAGTATGTTTATTGAAAGTGGATCTGAAATAAATTCCTCCTTTCAGAGCAATATCCACCACAATCAGTCAGTTGCATTGTTGTGTACGTAGGTCTACACAGTGTGAGGGTATGGAACGGAAGGGTAAAGAGACTGGGGAATGGGGGTGGCACAGACTAGTATAAGAGAGTGAGTGAAAGAAGAGGTGGTAGGAGGATGGGGAGGGGAGGAAGATGTGGCCTACAATTGTAGATTGATATACGGTAAGAATGAAGGAAGGGAGATAAGGAATGCAGGTATCGGTTCCGGTCCATGTATGTACACAAACAAGCAGTGCGTCCAGCCATGAACGCCGACCCGCAGGTGGCCATACAAAGCAGCTGTAATGTACCCGCTGAGTACTTTTATTTTGGCGTAACTGCTGCGTAAAATGGAATCACTTATTTTTCTGTGATACTGGCATGATCAAGAAGTCGCTGAGAATAGTGTACTAATTGCAGAACCGTAAATTTGGCAGCTTATAGATACGTAATCAATAGTGATCATAGAAACTGATGAAGTATTTAGTCTTTCAGGGCCATTTCAAGGTTCGTTTCTCGTCAGATTCACTATGTGAAATTATTACGTTTATTACATTTTTAATACTGGAAGAATTCTACAGAGTATACTGGAACTGGAATCTAGACTCTTTCATCTTCTTCTCGCAAATCTGATCCATCATCTCACTCTGGGTCACGGTGAACCAGTTCTTCCAGTCCCCTACTTTGCCTTTTCTGTATATCACTGATGCCCCACATTTTGATGTATATGTCTTGCCTTTGCGTTCATGCATTTTGCCAAAAGAACAAGTGTCCACGATATCATGGATAGTGGCATCGTGTACAGAGACTTCCAGAAACTTGGCCAATTCTTTGGCTTTGCTGAAAGTGTCAGCCTGCAGCTCTTCATAAGATGCCACAAAGATTGGGAGGTGTGGTTGACTTTTCATCACTTTCTCCCAGTCGTTGTGGTAGGTGAAGAAATCTCCTGCTTCTATTTGACCCATAAGGAATAGCCCAGAGAGATAGTTAGCAAACTCGCCGCTGTACTGGAAGCTCGAAAACTTCGTGTGGTGGTGATAGAAGGACACAGCCACATCCTTGGGGTTTCGATAAATAAAGATGAGCTTGACTTTGCCGTCTTGAACTTTCTGGGGCAGTTGGTGAAACAGAACATGGGTGTTGAGGATACGTGGGGAAGGCAGCTGAAGGAGATGGGACTGAGACTGGTGTTCCATCATGTACTGTTCTTTCTCTACGACCTGCATACTGGTGGTTCCTGCCCGCAGCATCCGTGATATTTCCCACAGCCAGTGGCAGCCTGACTTGGGGTAGGAGCAGATTAGGACGTCGTCATCACGGATGTGAACGTTGTGGATGTCCTCCAGGATGTCTTGAGGGAAGGCGCTGTTGCTGAGGTATCCCTGATCACCATACTGCACCAGCTTAAGTGTATGGCCACCTGAGTCCGGAACATGTATCACTGGCATGTTGGTTCTCAGAAATCACCTGTGGACATAGAAAACATTGTGGAGTTTGAATCACTAGCGATGTATCGGTGTGTGTGTGTGTGTGTGTGTGTGTGTGTGTGTGTGTGTGTGTGTGTGTGTGTGTGTGTGTGTGTGTGTGTATGTGTGTGTGTGTGTGTGTGCGTGCGTGCGTGTGCGTGTGTGTATGTGTGTGCGTGTGTGTGTGTGTATGTGTGTGTGTGTGTTTTACTTGGCACTTGGTGTAGCGACTGTCATTCATTTCACATTCAAATTAATGAAAGACTTATTTAGAAAGACAAAAAGAAATACGGAGAGAGAGAGAGAGAGAGAGAGAGAGAGAGAGAGAGAGAGAGAGAGAGAGAGAGAGAGAGAGAGAGAGAGAGAGTTCTTTACAAACTTTATGGTGTCACTGCTGTTGTACGTCGTCTTTTTGAAGGAGAAAAGATACATAGCTCTGTGATCTTACTTTCTGAGTTTGTTATTGCAAGGAAGCAGCATTTATGCTTTTGTAAAGCGCCAAGAGCTCTTGTGAGACGAGACGCTTTACAAGTAGTAATCGTCGTCGTCGTCATCATCGTCATCATCATCATCATCATCATCATCATAATTTTGATATTGTTGTTGTTATTGTTATCATCATCATCATCATCATCAATCATCATCATCATCATCATCATCATCATCATCATCATCATCATCATCATCATCATCATCATCATCATCATCATCATCAATCATCAATCATCAATCATCATCATCATCATCATCTCTCGTCGTCGTCGTCGTCGTCGTCGTCGTCGTCGTCGTCTCCAATCATTAAATCACTACATAGAAGAAGTCTATCAGCTAGTTTCAGGAAAACGAAAATCACTTTAGAGCAACATACTAATTCGAAAACTGTCACTGATTCAAGTTCAAATTCAGCGAAAACTCAGACACCTTCACTATTTCGATTTTGTTTTCTCAACCCCCCTCCCCAAAGCATTTTCGTTTTATTAAGAAAATTACTTCTTCAGTCGGACGTGAGAAATAAACTATACATTATAATTATTTTAGTGTGAATTGGCATAAATGTACGTACCGTTCAGATGCAATCCACACGGAAAAAATTTCCAGCACAACGTCCGCAGGTACACAGCTTCGATAAAGAGTTGGACTTGGACTGACCTGAATGTAGAGAAAGTAAGGTAAACGGTCAGTTTCAAAAGAATGTCATATAGCATTTCGCCTGCCCAGTCTTCTTGCTTTTTCTTTTCTTTTCTTTCTTTTCTTCTTTTTTTTTTGTTTTGTTTTTTGTTTTTTTGGTATCAAATAGAATAAAATACTGTGTACCCATTAAATCATCAGTCGCAAGTAGAAGTCAGCCTTTTTTATTCATTTCAAAGTCAATTTCTGATTCTCACCTAGCCGACCACGGAGTCCATTTCAACGCTGTCAAAATAAACGTGATGTGATATGAAATGAAACTATTTGCCAGCGGTGTAGATATTAGCACACAGGTCAAATACACATATGCTGTTACTAATCTACTTGTACTGAAATCTACATACAATGACAGTCCATGTTCTAGGAAAGGAACCAATAAATCATAAGAATAGAATCAGAACCGTATTTAATATAACAAATCCAAAACAAGTGCGACTGCCCGCGTTCAAGTAAACAAGAACCAGAAAAACACGAAAATAGAATCAGAACATGTTTTTAATACAAGACAAGACAAGCGCAAATATTCGGCCATGGCCTTTGTCAAACGTGAATGTAAGGTCGGTCCTCTTCTCCCACTGGACGAAGCAGCAGGGAAGTTACAATCTTTTTCTCATAATTTTGTATTTGGTGTTTGTTTGTGATCTTACATTTACGCTTGACAAAGACCAGTTGGGCGAAAATTTGCGCCTGTCGTGTCTCGTTGTATTAAATACGCGTTCTGATTCTATTTTCGTGTTTTTCTGTAACAAAACAAGACGGGCGCACATTTTCGGCCAGCTGGCTCTTGTCAAGCGTGTACAAGAGATAACGAAGAACAAACACAGAAAATTTAGGTGGAAAACAGCAAAACTATCCTGATGTTTCTTCAAGCATTTTTTCCCCTGCTGTAATGTTTATGGTGACGATGATTACGATGAAAGTGACCGTAATGATGGTAGTGACGACGATGATGCTATTAGTACTGTTTCTGCCGTTACTGTTATTGCTGCTACTATGAGTAAAAATTATCCTGTTTTGAAGACACTGTTTTATCATAGGTCTGACCGGATGTCCTTTTGACTTGCACGAGTATATTACATGGTTTTAACCTGTCAGTTTCGACAAGGTTGTGGCGATAAGGTGGTGAGGTCATGATGCTCGTAGCCATGCAATAACCAAGTGACATTTTACCGTACAATAAATAGATAGATTGGTAACACAGCAAACTTTTGACCCGTGATGGCCGAAACATCGATTCCTTTTTTGTTTCGTGGGGTTAATGCCTTTATCACTCGTAATCACGTTGACAGAAGTAAAAATTGTTCTTGATAATTATTGTATTCCCTCTTGTTTGTTATCGACCAAGATGGGGGCTTTTAACCAGTCACGGTGGTCTAGTGGTTAGTGCAACGGACTACCGACAGGAAGGTAGTGGGTTCGAGTCCCCATCAGTCCCTTCAAAAATTACTGTGGGATTTTTCAGCTTTAACCGGTTCCTACCCAGAGTTGGGCGTGCTATGGGCTCATTGGGAAGACTGGGACAACACGGTCGAGTCTCATCCATTCATGGATGCGTCATTAAGGATGTTGTTCAAATCTGCTCGCCAGCACTGCAAGTGTCTGTATCTCTCGGTCCTGGTTGACGCCAGTCTATATTATGGTAGTAAGCATAGAGTACAGCCCTGTCATGCAGTTTCAATCATAGATGGAACTCCATAGCATCATGATTATCATTCTCGTCGACATCACCATCATCATTGTAAAAACTGTGCCAGCTTCTGTGGCCATTGAGGTAGCATAGAAAATGGGACGAACCCCCCCCAAAAAAAAAAAACAACAACAACAACAACAACAACAACAACAACAACAAAACAAACAAACAAAAAAACGGTGAGCACAAAGGTAACCTCCCTGAGTGCAGTGATCCTTAAAATAAAAAGATGGGAGCTTTTTCTCAAGTATGTTTCATTTTTTGTTTCAGTCTTGGTCACTTTTGATCTTAAACTTCTCCGTTGGGGAAGATTTGTAAATTTGCTGCTTATTGTTGTTTTGTTTTTCTAACATAAATTTACTAAAAAAAAATTATTTGAATTAGCAGCAACGTTACACAGCTTTTTATTCTCGCAAGCTCTGTGGCATAGCCACACAATGGCGTCACAGAACGGGACAGAACGAGTTGCCCGTCTCACTATACATAATTATGTTTTCACCTTTACCGTAGCATTTGCTTCCAAAGTGCGAGCAGCAGCGTCCTCGGAGGAGAAACCCCCCCCCCATCCCCTGACACTGTGAGGGGACCGGGCTGCACCCAGTGACGTGTCATGTGTTCTCAACGCCCTGAGGGCCACCAGAAAACTTTTGATCCTTTATTTTAGTCTTATTATCAGCATTTTTGATATGTGTTGATCTTTTTGGTGGTATCAGCATAATTTTTGTTTTACACAAAACATTCCCTTTCCCCCCCTTCTGACTGGGACCCTGGTTTCCACCCCCCCCCCAACACGTACATGCATTTTTGTTTTCAGATTTCAACAGACTTTCAGGCTATTATTGACTGTGGTTGCGTGCAATGTGCAATATATGTGGAACTATTGTAGTGCAGTGAATCCTCTTAAACAAAGTACATGTACTCTTTCTTTTCAGACAGGGTACACATAGCTAGCTTGCGTAGTACAGCACATACCAGAATAAATCTTTATGTCTTGATCCAGTTCTCATGATGTACGTTTACTAATGATTTGAATCATTAAACTGTTGGACATGAATATTAATTAAGCAGCATAACTCTTGAGAGTCACGGAGTTATCTCCCACGTAGAATTTCTCAAATCCAACATGGTTTGCGCTACCCATTCAGCTAGCATAGACACAGCCACAAAGCATAAAGTTGTAAGCTCAGAACATTCCTGTTGGACATTTCCTGTTGGACATGAGTACATCGAATAAAACCAGACTCAGGGAAACACGTTGTACACAAGAATAATAAGATACAGCAAAACAAACGTATATGAAATGTACATTTACTTTGCATAATTCAGTAAGAGCCCGCAGCACTTGAACACACTACCTACTTATAAAAAAATGCACCTAACCACAGCTCTTTCACACCCTAACATCAAACATTCAAAATGTAGCTGTGATGATTAATGTATAGTATACAGGGGGGGGGGGGGGGGGGTGCAAAAGTAGGTATACAGTTATGAGAAAAGAAAACACGTACAATACTCATTGCATTTATTATACAAAAAATGAATATTGCATATACATGTAATAACAAGCACAGCCTTAATCACTCAGATACTCAAACTGCTTGCTGTCGGTATTCACACACTCCTCTAATCGAGAGCGGAATTAAGCATTATAATAATGATGTGATACTTACTGTATACCTACCTTTGCACCCCCCTGTGTATCTAGTATATATATCATCGTCAACCCTATATACGCGCATGCGAAAACTAAGGAAAGAAAAAGTGTACGATGGCCGATTTTTTCCCAAGTAAGACAACTAATTCTTAATGGAGGCTGTTGGCCTATTTCTTGGATTAGCAAGACTGGAGAGTAGCGGCCCCCCTTAGGCCTATTTTGGGCCTACTTTTGAACTGAATTAGCACAGTGGCTGGTTAGCATTTTTATTCTAAAAGATGCAATTTAGTTTACCTTGGATTTTACCCCTCTCATACTCCAAACTTTCATCTTTGGAATCAGTTTTCTCCGAGAATGCATGGCCGATCCCGAGTGCAGTAGTGGTAAGAAACTCTGCGGACAGCAGAAGATCAGAGTAGAAACCCCCGTCAAGCAAGTGTTTCGGCTCTTAACTCCTGACACTGTAAGGGGGCCGGGCCACATGACTCCTAGATGCTCCTCTGCTGTTGCCCCTTTTTTTTTCCTTTTTTTTTTTGTGTTATAGAAATTTGTCTTCCGTGGAATACAACCCGCGCATCCTTGGTGGTCATGTCTCTCAAGGCAAAGTCACCCTTTTGACGGATGTCTTAACCCTTCACTCCTGCACCCTGTCTGCGGGAAGTTAGTGGATAGGGCGAGGGAGTGAAAGGGTTAAGTTTTCACTTTGCTATCGTGGCTGACAATTCGGGATGATGGTGAACAGGGTGAGGGAGTCAGAGGGTTAACCACTTGGCTTTCGGTCATCAGCAACATATAGGGAATTTTAAATCTTATGAAGGGGGAGAGTTAGTGGTAGGACTGAGGTTGTACAGTTACGCTTTATATTTGCATTGGCGTTGTCAAAAGTAGTGGTGTGAGTGCGTGGTGTCGTGTGTGCTATGTGGTATGGTGTTTTGTGATATGATGTGGTGTGGTATAGTGTGGTGTGGTGGGGTTGTGCTGTATTGTGTTGTGTTGTGTTGTGTGGTGTGGTTGTGCTGTACTGTTTTATGTGGTGGTTGTGGTGGTGGTGGTGGTGGTGGTGGTGGTGTGGTGGTGGTGTGTGTGTGTGTGTGGTGTGTGTGTGTGTGTGTGTGTGTGTGTGTGTGTGTGTGTGTGTGTGTGTGTTGGTGTGGTGTTCTGAAGCATTCTATGAGAAGAAGTCTATCAGATCATTGTGATAGTTTGGGGGTGGAGGGGGGGGGGGGGGCGCTGGCTGGGAAAAACGTGTAGGTATGGAGCTGCCTGCGTAGGTTGAATTCTTCTCGAACACATTTTGTGAGCACACACATGCACACGCGCGCGCGCACACACACTCTTGAGTCGTACGTACACAAACACGTATGCACGCAGGCATGCACGCACTCACGCACGCACACGCATACACACCTAATATACACTTACACGCAAAGAAACACTCGCACATTTCATTTTTCAAAGGGTACATCGACGTAAGTTTAATTTTCGAAAGTGCATATGAAAATATGATAATATAGAATGTTTGTTCATTGAACAATGCACCAGATTATATAAAAACCTTCATGCAAGTAAAAATACACTAGTTACATTGATTCTGAGATACGATTTTCAGTCTCACTGATCTCGGCTCCCCTGGCAAGAGAACACGTTTATTTAAGTCTGACGCAAATGTCTACTGACGTGCAAATATTTAATCATGCAAGTATTATAATAGCAGGCAGTCGAGGATGTGTTTACATATGTCAGCTTGGAGTTTTTTCTTTGTTGATTGACAGATTTGGACCAAATTTGGATCACACAGTCACGCCTAGATCCGCAATAAACATAGTCCTGTATGTGGATCGTTGTTGTTTGTGGTTAAAATGTACTTTAAATATTTCAGGAGTCATACTTTTTTCTTTGGCTGCCTACGAAGAGATTTTAATCTAATTTGAATATGCGCTTTATATTGTTGGGAAGTTCGTTTCTGAAAAATCTGTAAGAGAACGGTTGATTTTCAAAGTGAAAATTACATGTTAAAGGACATACACACACGCACGCACGCACAACACACACACACACACACACACACACACACACACACACACACACACACACACACACACACACACACACACACACACACGCACACACTCACACACACACACACACACGCACGCACGCACAACACACACACACACACACACACACACACACACACACACACACACACACACACACACACACACATATTTGTCCGACATTTGATTCTTGTACCACATAGGACCGAAACCCTCGTTTTAAATCCTTAGAGTGAGTAGGCACAGTTGTTCTTGTATAAAGAAAGATAACTCTTCTGTAGAATATTTCTAACTAACCTGATCAGTAACTTCACCTTTAATTCTGGTTTCAGAAAATGTTTTTAATCACAGACGTTTTGATAGAATATAGGGAATGTCTTTTACTGCTGGAAAATTTCACTTTATATACAAGAAGACGCGAAAGTGAGATGGTGAGATAGGTAGGAGTGAGTAGCTGTATTGTAAATATATATACAAGACCAGACAAACCCTTCCAGAAACAGACCACACATTTATTATAGTATTGAATCTTTAAACTGTAAGAGAGAAAGGAGGGGGTGGTAAGGGAATAAGGGAAGGGAGGGAGCAGGTGTGGCCAGCGAACATGGATTGATTGTGTGAGGGAAAGGGGGATATAGAATGCAGGTATCAAACTCTGTCTATGTATGCATAGAGGCAAGCATTATGTCTATGAATGCCAGAGGTGGCCATCTTTAGCAGCTCTAATGTACCCACTGAATACTTTGCTACATAACTGCAGCATAATAGGAAACCATGGTGCTGTATTCAAGTCCCCGTGCTTTTCTGTGATAACATACCCCTCTCCTATAAGAAAGTCTCCACTTTTCTCTGAACATTTAGGGGAAGATGATTAGGACAAGGAAACAGAGATCATTCTCTCTCTCTCTCTCTGTCTCTGTCTCTCTCTGTATATATATATGTCTACATATAGTGTATTTATATATATATATGTATATGATGTATGTACATATATTCAGAAACAGTATACATATTGTATTATGTATTGACATGTAAGAGAGACTATAGAGGTACTGGATATGGGAATGGATTTAAGACATTGCACAAAATGGATTGAATTATGCTCAGTGAAAGGATTATGATTATTTGATAACATCAAACTGACTGTGAGAAGGCAATTTATCGAGGCAAGTCAGATATTTTTCTGATCGCATTGAAGGGGCATCCTTATTTTGATTTTTTAGAACATCTATTCACGTATGTGCTTCCATGTATGTCATCAGTAGATCAGTCAAAATGTGATGAATTCAATTAGTCCGTTTCAAGTGTCAAGCCGCATACATGTATAATGGCATTTGATAACTGTTGCCAATGAAATATCTTGTCGCAAGACTGTAACTGGGCAGGTGAATTCTTTGAAGATACAATGACGGGGTGAGGTCACTGTGTGCACTGATTGAACGCAACGTGAAAATAGCCTAGGACATTTTTGTTGTGAGCATTCACTATGGATACAAGTTTTAGAGGAGCGATGTCTGTTTTGGTTGATGAAGGTCAGATGTTGGCATGCACTTATGGGGCTGTGGCAGGATAGGAATGTGAAAGAAAAAATATCAGGGGAAGAAAACTGTTGTTTGTCATCCATGTGGAGAAGCAGACTATGCTGTGTATATACATTTTTATTGAAAACATATGAACTTGTTCAAAGTTCCAATCAAGGTCATGCATGTTGTAAGAAGACATTAAATACATAGCTTGAATTGCAAGACATGTTACAAAGGACTTTCAAGAACACTTGTTTCATCTAACAGTGAGGTTTGATTGGACCAGGAAATAGGTCTCAAACTGAAGTCCAGTAAATGTCACTGTTGTGGCCATGTTGTTTTAAAAGATGAAGTTTGTGTTTATCCAGCCAGAGTCCAACTTGTCAAAAACTTCACGACTTCTCAATCACAGCATGCGTTTGTTTATTTTGGGGTGTAGCAAAAAATGTTACCACAGACACCTTGTAAAGAACTTTTCAACCTTTGCTACTCTGCATCTCCACCAATTTTCAGAAAATTGGTTTTTTGTTGACAGAAGTCTGGGTAGAATTCAGGGGAAGTATTTTACTGTTGTAACATTTTATTTTATACACAAGGAGAAGGGAAAGTGAGACAGGTAGGAATATCTAATTGTGTTATGAACATACGTGACTAGACAGTGTCTCTCCAGAAACAGATCACGCATTCATTTGAAAGACACACATGATATAGTTTATTTGTTACATTCATTTGGAGGATACGCATAATACAGTTTATTTGTTACATTCATTTTGGAAGATACACTTGATACAGTTTATTTGTTACATTCATTTGAAGGGATACGCATAATACAGTTTATTTGTTTGATTCATTTGGAACATACACATGATACAGTTTGTTTGTTACATTCATTTGGAGGATACGCATAGTACAGTTTGTTACTTTCATTTGAAAGACACACATGATACAGTTTATTTGTTACATTCATTTGGAGGATACGCATAGTACAGTTTGTTTGTTGCATTCATTTGGAAGATACACATGATGTATTTTATTTGATTATTGAATCTTTTAACAAGAAGAATAAATGAACATTTAGTTTAAAGCTTCAACATTATACATACACATCTTGACTTGCTCAAGTCCTTCTATTAATCAAGTGAAACACAAACTTAGAATAAAAGAAAAAAAATCAGTACTCCCATCTGGGAGACCAGAGGTCCCTGCCCTGAAAAGGGCACTTTGATGAAATTTCACACCACACTCTACAATTCAACTCTAACCAATGAATAATTGAATGCTTAGTACTGTATACTTCTTTTAACAAAGAACAGAACATGTACAAGTTTTTAGAACACAACATATAACTTAACCATAGATGAAAAGGCGTCCACCGCTAGCTGCCGCTGTTGAGCCCACCCCTATCCTGATGCCTGGTTCCGTCCGAGTGATGCTTGTCCTTTTGTGTCTCAGTATGCCAAAGCGACAACATCATACTGTCTGTGCTCCTGCCAGCCTTCATTGTGTACCCAGTGTTTCCTCCTGGCTCAACCTCATGGTGTTTTCCCACTTTTGATCAGAGTCTTTAGCACTCATTCTTCGCTGGCACACTGTATCCGGATCGCCCTTTTTTCGGGATCTTTCACACTTTTTCAATAGACTTGTATTTCTTCTGTCGCCCTATTGTCAACTTCTGCCGGCGGGCAGTAAGTCTCGATCTTTCAGTCCTCGGTTATGTTGTGTGCTGTTAAATAGGGAATTTTATTTCAAATCCCCTTTTGACAAACATACCGTATCTTACAACTGATGCCCGCCCACCTACCCTGCTGTCCTCTACCAGGTGGTTGGCAACAGAGGTTTCCGTTCTAATCTACTTTGCCAAAGACGACAAGCCTCAATCGGATCAGAACCGGGTATCGGGATAGGGATGGCTCAACAGCAGCACCTGGCGTTGGACGTCTTTTCGCTGATTTCTCGATCACCCGCTCGAATATTTTGCAGTTAGTATGGTGTCTCACATTGGCTGAGCTTAGGCACTTATAAGACATGGTAAGTATAGGTATGTTTATTGAAAGTGGATCTGAAATGAATCCCTCCTTTCAGAGCAATATCCACCACAATCAGTCAGTTGCGTTGTTGTGTACGTAGATCTACACAGTGTGAGGGTATGGAACGGAGGGGTAAAGAGATTGGGGGATGGGGGTGGCACAGACTAGTATAAGAGAGTGAGTGAAAGAAGAGGTGGTAGGAGGATGGGGAGGGGAGGAAGATGTGGCCTACAATTGTAGATTGATATACGGTAAGAATGAAGGAAGGGAGATAAGGAATGCAGGTATCGAATCCGGTCCATGTATGTACACAAACAAGCAGTACGTCCAGCCATGAACGCCGACCCGCAGGTGGCCATACAAAGCAGCTGTAATGTACCCGCTGAGTACTTTTATTTTGGCGTAACTGCTGCGTAAAATGGAATCACTTATTTTTCTGTGATACTGGCATGATCAAGAAGTCGCTGAAAATAGTGTACTAATTGCAGAACCGTAAATTTGGCAGCTTATAGATACGTAATCAATAGTGATCATAGAAACTGATGAAGTATTTAGTCTTTCAGGGCCATTTCAAGGTTCGTTTCTCGTCAGATTCACTATGTGAAATTATTACGTTTATTACGTTTTTAATACTGGAAGAATTCTACAGAGTATACTGGAACTGGAACCTAGACTCTTTCATCTTCTTCTCGCAAATCTGATCCATCATCTCACTCTGGGTCACTGTGAACCAGTTCTTCCAGTCCCCTACTTTGCCTTTTCTGTATATCACTGATGCCCCACATTTTGATGTATATGTCTTGCCTTTGCGTTCATGCATTTTGCCAAAAGAACAAGTGTCCACGATATCATGGATAGTGGCATCGTGTACAGAGACTTCCAGAAACTTGGCCAATTCTTTGGCTTTGCTGAAAGTGTCAGCCTGCAGCTCTTCATAAGATGCCACAAAGATTGGGAGGTGTGGTTGACTTTTCATCACTTTCTCCCAGTCGTTGTGGTAGGTGAAGAAATCTCCTGCTTCTATTTGACCCATAAGGAATAGCCCAGAGAGATAGTTAGCAAACTCGCCGCTGTACTGGAAGCTCGAAATCTTCGTGTGGTGGTGATAGAAGGACACAGCCACATCCTTGGGGTTTCGATAAATAAAGATGAGCTTGACTTTGCCGTCTTGAACTCTCTGGGGCAGTTGGTGAAACAGAACATGGGTGTTGAGGATACGTGGGGAAGGCAGCTGAAGGAGATGGGACTGAGACTGGTGTTCCATCATGTACTGTTCTTTCTCTACGACCTGCATACTGGTGGTTCCTGCCCGCAGCATCCGTGATATTTCCCACAGCCAGTGGCAGCCTGACTTGGGGTAGGAGCAGATTAGGACGTCGTCATCACGGATGTGAACGTTGTGGATGTCCTCCAGGATGTCTTGAGGGAAGGCGCTGTTGCTGAGGTATCCCTGATCACCATACTGCACCAGCTTAAGTGTATGGCCACCTGAGTCCGGAACATGTATCACTGGCATGTTGGTTCTCAGAAGTCACCTGTGGACATAGAAAACATTGTGGAGTTTGAATCACTAGCGATGTATCGGTGTGTGTGTGTGTGTGTGTGTGTGTGTGTGTGTGTGTGTGTGTGTGTGTGTGTGTGTGTGTATGTGTGTGTGTGTGTGTGTGTGCGTGCGTGTGCGTGTGTGTATGTGTGTGCGTGTGTGTGTGTGTGTTGTTGTGTGTGTGTGTGTGTGTGTGTGTGTGTGTGTATGTGTGTGTGTGTGTGTGTTTTACTTGGCACTTGGTGTAGCGACTGTCATTCATTTCACATTCAAATTAATGAAAGACTTATTTAGAAAGACAAAAAGAAATACGGAGAGAGAGAGAGAGAGAGAGGAGAGGAGAGAGAGAGAGAGAGAGAGAGAGAGAGAGAGAAGAGATTTCTTTACAAAGTTTATGGTTTCACTGCTGTTGTACGTCGTCTTTTTGAAGGAGAAAAGATACATAGCTCTGTGATCTTACTTTCTGAGTTTGTTATTGCAAGGAAGCAGCATTTATGCTTTTGTAAAGCGCCAAGAGCTCTTGTGAGATGAGACGCTTTACAAGTAGTAATCGTCGTCGTCGTCATCATCGTCATCATCATCATCATCATCTATCATCATCATCATCATCATTTTGTTATTGTTGTTTATTGTTATCATCATCATCATCATCAATCATCAATCATCATCAATCATCAATCATCATCATCATCATCATCATCATCATCATCATCATCATCATCATCAATCATCAATCATCATCCTCATCCTCCTCGTCGTCGTCGTCGTCGTCGTCGTCGTCGTCGTCTCCAATCATTAAATCACTACATAGAAGAAGTCTATCAGCTAGTTTCAGGAAAACGAAAATCACTTTAGAGCAACATACTAATTCGAAAACTATCACTGATTCAAGTTCAAATTCAGCGAAAACTCAGACACCTTCACTATTTCGATTTTGTTTTCTCAACCCCCTCCCCAAAGCATTTTCTTTTTATTAAGAAAATTACTTCTTCAGTCGGACTTCAGAAATAAACTATACATTATAATTATTTTAGTGTGAATTGGCATAAATGTACGTACCGTTCAGATGCAATCCACACGGAAAAACTTTCCAGCACAACGTCCGCAGATACACAGCTTCGATAAAGAGTTGGACTTGGACTGACCTGAATGTAGAGAAAGTAAGGTAAACGGTCAGTTTCAAAAGAATGTCATATAGCATTTCGCCTGCCCAGTCTTCTTGCTTTTTCTTTTCTTTTCTTTCTTTTTTCTTCTTTTTTTGTTTTGTTTTTTGTTTTTTTGGTATCAAATAGAATAAAATACTGTGTACCCATTAAATCATCAGTTGCAGTTAGAACTCAGCCTTTTTTTTTCATTTCAAAGTCAATTTCTGATTCTCACCTTGCCGACCACAGAGTCCATTTCAACGCTGTCAAAAGTAAACGTGATGTGATATGAAATGAAACTATTTGCCAGCGGTGTAGATATTAGCACACAGGTCACATACACATATGCTGTTTTACTAATCTACTTGTACTGAAATCTACATACAATGACTGTCCATGTTCTAGGAAAGGAACCAATAAATCATAAGAATAGAATCAGAACGCGTATTTAATATAACAAATCCAAAACAAGTGCGACTGCCCGCGTTCAAGTAAACAAGAACCAGAAAAACACGAAAATAGAATCAGAATATGTTTTTAATACAAGACAAGACAGGCGCAAATATTCGGCCATGGCCTTTGTCAAATGTGAATGTAAGGTCGGTCCTCTTCTCCCACTGGACGAAGCAGCAGGGAAGTTACAATCTTTTTCTCATAATATTGTATTTGGTGTTTGTTTGTGATCTTACATTTACGCTTGACAAAGACCAGTTGGGCGAAAATTTGCGCCTGTCGTGTCTCGTTGTATTAAATACGCGTTCTGATTCTATTTTCGTGTTTTTTGGTTCCTAATGTAACAAAACAAGACGGGCGCACATTTTCGGCCAGCTGGCTCTTGTCAAGCGTGTACAAGAGATAATGAAGAACAAACACAGAAAATTTAGGTGGAAAACAGCAAAACTATCCTGATGTTTCTTCAAGCATTTTTTCCCCTGCTGTAATGTTTATGGTGACGATGATTACGATGAAAGTGACCGTAATGATGGTAGTGACGACGATGATGCTATTAGTACTGTTTCTGCCGTTACTGTTATTGCTGCTAATATGAGTATAAATTATCCTGTTTTGAAGACACTGTTTTATCATAGGTCTGACCGGATGTCCTTTTGACTTGCACGAGTATATTACATGGTTTTAACCTGTCAGTTTCGACAAGGTTGTGGCGATAAGGTGGTGAGGTCATGATGCTCGTAGCCATGCAATAAGCAAGTGACATTTTACCGTACATATAAATAGATAGATTGGTAACTCAGCAAACTTTTGACCGTGATGGCCGAAACACCGATTTTGTCTTTATCCACTCGTAATCACGTTGACAGAAGTAAAAATTGTTCTTGATAATTATTGTATTCCCTCTTGTTTGTTATCGACCAAGATGGTGGCTTTTAACCAGTCGCGGTGGTCTAGTGGTTAGTGCAACGGACTACCGACAGGAAGGTAGTGGGTTCGAGTCCCCATCAGTCCCTTCAAAAATTACTGTGGGATTTTTCAGCTTTAACCGGTTCCTACCCAGAGTTGGGCGTGCTATGGGCTCATTGGGAAGACTGGGACAACACGGTCGAGTCTCATCCATTCATGGATGCGTCATTAAGGGTGTTGTTCAAATCTGCTCGCCAGCACTGCAAGTGTCTGTATCTCTCGGTCCTGGTTGACGCCAGTCTATATTATGGTAGTAAGCATAGAGTACAGCCCTGTCATGCAGTTTCAATCATAGATGGAACTCCATAGCATCATGATTATCATCTCGTCGACATCACCATCATCATTGTAAAAACTGTGCCAGCTTCTGTGGCCATTGAGGTGCGTAGAAAATGGGACGAAAACCCCCACAAAACAACAACATCAAAAAAACAACAAACAACAACAAACAAAAAAAAAACGGTGAGCACAAAGGTAACCTCCCTGAGTGCAGTGATCCTTAAAATAAAAAGATGGGAGCTTTTTCTCAAAGTATGTTTCATTTTTTGTTTCAGTCTTGGTCACTTTTGATCTTAAACTTCTCCGTTGGGGAAGATTTGTAAATTTGCTGCTTGTTGTTGTTTTGTTTTTCTAACATAAATTTGCTAAAAAAAAAATTATTTGATTAGCAGCAACGTTACACAGCTTTTTATTCTCGCAAGCTCTGTGGCATAGCCACACAATGGCGTCACAGAAGCGACAGAACGAGTTGCCCGTCTCACTATACATAATTATGTTTTCATCTTTACCGGCATTTGCTTCCAAAGTGCGAGCAGCAGCGTCCTCGGAGGAGACCCCCTCCCCCCCATCCCCTGACACTGTGAGGGGGCCGGGCTGCACCCAGTGACGTGTCATGTTTCAACAGGGAAGAAACTTTTGATCCTTTATTTTAGTCTTATTATCAGCACTTTTGATATGTGCTGATCTTTTTGGTGGTATCAGCATAATTTTTGTTTTACACAAAACATTCCCTTTCTCCCCCTTCTGATGACCATTTTAAAACTAATTTTCACTAATTGAGTAGTGCCGAATGGCAATCTGAACATCATAACCTCTTATAAAAAATCCTTCTAACATACAAGCTCTTTACACCTACAATCAAAACATTCAAATGTACTTGATCGATTAATGATGTATACGGGTTCTATGTTGATGCAAAAGTTGGATAATTATGAAAAGAGAAAACTTAAGTCACAGTTACTCCCAGTGAATTTTATATCAAAAAATGGTATTGGCATAATCAGTGAATAACCAGCACAAGCATTAATGTAACTCAGAACATTCAAATCTGTTGGCTGTCGGTATTCACAACACTTCCTCTAAATCGCAGAGCAAATATTAAGCATTTATAATAATAGTAGATGTGATACTACTATAAAATACCTAAACCTTTACACCACCTCTGCTGTGTATGTTATATCTAGTATATATATCATCGTCAACCCTATATACGCGCATGCGAAAACTAAGGAAAGAAAAAGTGTACGATGGCCGATTTTTTCCCAAGTAAGACAACTTATTCTAATGGAGGCTGTTGGCCTATTTCTTGGATTAGCAGACTGGAGAGTAGCGGCCCCCTTAGGCCTATTTTGGGCCTACTTTTGAACTGAATTAGCACAGTGGCTGGTTAACATTTTTATTCTAAAAGATGTAATTTAGTTTACCTTGGATTTTACCCCTCTCATACTCCAAACTTTCATCTTTGGAATCAGTTTTCTCCGAGAATGCATGGCCGATCCGAGTGCAGTAGTGTTAGAACTCTGTGGACAGCAGAAGATCAGAGTAGAAACCTCCGTCAAGCAAGTGTTTTCGGCCCTTAACTCCTGACACTTAAGGGGCCGGGCCACATGACTCCTAGATGCTCCTCTGCTGTTGCCTTTTTTTTTCCTTTTTTTTTTTTTTGTTATAGAAATTTGTCCTCCGTGGAATACAACCCGCGCATCCTTAGTGGTCATGTCTCTCAAGGCAAAGTCACCCTTGTGACGGATGTCTTAACCTTTCACTCCTGCACCCTGTCTTCGGGAAGTTAGTGGATAGGGCGAGGGAGTGAAAGGGTTAAGTTTTCACTTTGCTATCGTGGCTGAAAATTCGGGATGATGGTGAATTGGGTGAGGGAGTCAAAGGGTTAACCACTTGGCTTTCGGTCACCAGCAACATATAGGGGAATTGTAAATCTTATGAAGGGGGAGAGTTAGTGGTAGGACTGGGGTTGTACAGTTACGCTTTATATTTGCATTGGCGTTGTCAAAAGTAGTGTAGTCCACCCTTGTGGTGTGAGTGTGTGGTGTGGTGTGTGGTATGTGGTATGGTGTTTCGTAATGTGATGTGGTGTGGTTTAGCGTGGTGTGGTGGGGTTGTGCTGTATTGTGTTGTGTTGTGTTGTGTGGTGTGGTTGTGCTGTACTGTTTTATGTGGTGGTGGTGGTGGTGGCACTCACGCACGCACACGCATACACATCTAATATACACTTACACAAAGAAACACTCGCACATTTCATTTTTCAAAGGGTACATCGACTTAAGTTTAATTTTTGAAAGTGCATATGAAAATATAATATAGAATGTTTGTTCATTGAACAATGCACAGATTATATAAAAACATTCATGCAAGTAAAAATACACTAGTTACATTGATTCTGAGATACCATTAGAAGTAAAAGCAGTTGGCTACGAAAGCTTGGGGAAGTAAATTCAAACAAATCACTACTTATGGTTGACTGGAAAACAGGTCTTTGGTTACGATTGTAAGTCATTACAGAATAAAATGTAATTTATGTGAAATGCATAAATAATAATAATATAATAATAATAATTACAATATTTATATAGCGCAAAATCTCGATAAAATCAAATCTAAGCGCTGAACATACACTTACGCACGCGCGCACACACACGCACACACACACTACACATGGCTATAAATGGGGAAAAAGAATAAAAGCAATGGAAAATTATAGAGAGCATATTATATACAAATATATATTACAATGTGATTCTCCTCCGAGTGGAGACAGGCTACAGAGGGGGGATGAGTGAGGTCAGGATTTTATGCAGAGGAGAAAAGGTGAGTTTTGAGAGCGGACTTGAAGGAGATAAATCCTATATAAATCCAACCGTCAGTGTGATAGTAACGATTGAAAGCGAGAGATTGGTTGCTAGGCCTGTACATTGCGGTATAAACCTACCACGACATGAACAAAGGATGAAGACGAACAAATGCTTAAACAGCCTGTAATCAACAGAACAATTCGTAAAAGGCTGCACCACGATCGTGCGAAAGAATCGGATTTGAATTCTTCTTGGTTTAATCCAGATGTTATAATCATTTTTTAAAATTATGTTTGCTGTCTTTAATTTCGCCTTTGTAGCGTTCTGAGTTAAAAAAACAAACAAACATTGATATGTGTGTGTGTGTGTGTGTGTGTGTGTGTGTGTGTTGTGTGTGTGTGTGTGTGTGTGTGTGTGTGTGTGTGTGTGTGTGTGTGTGTGTGTGTGTGTGTGTGTGTGTGCGCGCGCGCGCACTTGATCTGGAGCTTACGTACTGTTACTCTAGCATCATTATTGTTATTACAAACATCCATGAGAGAAACTGTAGAATCTTTCTTTTTTTTCTTCGAGTGATATTTGAATCGACCGTTCCTAAGGTTGGTAACCCTCATATGGAGGAAGAAAGGTCTTTTGATAGTATATTTGTTATTAACAGGGTCTCTGAATTCACCAGTTTGTATTGAAATGATTGATGTCGTAGGAATTGCTTAGAAATCGCAGTTTTGTACATTAGACACGGTGGCTTTGCAGATATACAACATGAATGGCGAAAAAAATCACTAATCTGGCCTAATCACCATAACTGTAGAATTTTATTGCGAAAGATAATTCCAAAACATACCTGAAAGATTGTCATTGTCAAACAACAGTTTTTGACTTTAAGCCAAATATACACTCAGACTCGGGACTTGTGGATTTTTCGGAAATTATCAATGAAGTTTGACAAATGAGACGAAGATTTTCGGAAATTATCAATGAAGTTGACAAATGAGACGAAGACAAATAAAAGATTGTTAATTGTTATTGTTAAAATAGTTATAACTACTGTAATTGTGCACACGGTTGTGTATGCAGACACACAGGTACACACACACACACACACACACACACAGGTACACACACACACACACACACACCACACACACACACACACACACACACACACACCACACACACACACACACACACACACACACACACATTACACCGCACCGCACCGCACCACACACACCACATGCACACACACTCCAATGTTCAGAGACAGTAGGCCTGTATAAACGTTCTACACAAGTGCTCGAGATCACACAATACAAAAGTAACAGTGGGAGTTGTGGTACTTCGAAGTTTCAATCAGAGATTGGGCCTTTACATTCAAATGTCTCAGTTTCTTGTGGCAGCACATGGATTATTTGATATGCTCCAAACCAAAGAAATCTACCATGTGAACAATCTCAGCTAAAACAGAAAGTTGATAGGGGTGGTAATAAGCCAAGTATGCATGAAATGTGCACAATATACAACAGAAAAGTTCGATCTGTACAATCTCTTATATGCAGCTATTGCTAGATTACAAGAAGCGAAGCGATACTTTGTGTTGAATACACAAGTCTGTGATGGTCTTCTTTTGTGATGTTGAGCTCTGGATTGGAAAGAATGAAGTGACATACTTAAATGCTTCGGTTGTTTTTTGTGGGATTTCGGTCGTGTCAGTGTTCTTTTGGTTCATTCTGTGCTCTCTGTAGACACTGTATACTATAAGTCAGAGTTTCCAGACCTACAGTGAATACTGGAACTTGAACATGGACCCTTTCATCTCCTTCTCAGACATCTGGTCCACCATTTTGCTCTGATCTTCGGTGAACCAGTTCTTCCAGTCTCCTACAATTCCTTTCCTGTACATTATGGGCACTCCATACTTTACTGACCATTCTTTTCCTTTGCGTTCCTTCATTTTGCTGAAAGAACACTCAGCCACAATGTCACGAATGGTGTCATCGTCAACACAAGACCCGAGAAACTTGGCCAATTCTTTGGCTTTGCCGAAAGTATCAGCATGCAGCTCTTCATAGGACACGATGAATTTATCGAGATTTGGTCGGCTCTTTATGAACTGTTTCCCAGTCCTTGAGATAGGTGAAGATGCTTCCAGAATCAGTTTTGCCGTTGAGGAAGAGTCCTGACAAGTAATCTTTGAACTGACCATCGTATTCATATTCGAAGAATTTGGTGTGGTGGAAGTAGTAAGATACTGCCACGTCCTTGGATTTCGGTACAAAAAGATCATCTTGATTTGACCGTCTTGTATTTTCTGTGGAAGTTGGCGACAAAGGGTATTGGTGTTGAGGACTCTCTGGGAAGGCAGGTGGTGGAGCTGGTCCGCAGTATTGAACTCTAACATGTACTTCTCTTTCTCTATCACGTCCAGTTTGGTGGTTCCGGCCCGCAGCATGCGTGCCATTTCCCACAGCCAGTGACAGCCTGACTTGGGGTAGGAACACAGGATGACGTCGTCTTCTCGTGTGAGGCCACTTGAAGTGCCCTCAAAGATGCTCTCGGGTAATTCTGGCGGTCCCAAGTAAGACTGCTGGCCATATTGCATCAACAGAAGTGTCCTTCCTGCTGAGTCGGGGTATCGAACCAATGGCATCGTTCTGCAGACAGTGGTTGGTGTTTCTGTGAACAGCAATAGAGATTCAGTGAGTTCACAGCATTGTATCTGTCTGTACTTACTTTGTGTTTGTCTTTGGGTGCGTTCAGACCAAACACAGCCAGCTGATGCCAGCTAGCTGCTGTAAACGGACAGCTTCTCTTTCTAAATAAGACAAAGCCGTCAGTTTGACAGGAGAGCATGCTACACAGCAAGTTTAATGTAATTTAGTCCCTTATGGATGTGGCCCCCCCCCCCCCCCCCATAAAAAAAATGTAGTCACGAACATGGTGTTAATACTTTTCGCTGCTGTAGATGCACATCATAAGATACCATGATACCATCATAAGATTAAAAAGAAAATGATACAATCGCTAAAACGCATACGATTGCAAAGAAATAAGAGGGAAGCAGGGAGAATTTTTATAATATTAATCAAAGGACATAACTCTTGAGAGTCATGTAGGAATTATCTCCCATTTTGTAGAACTTTTCAGCTCTAACACAGTTTGCGCTACCCATTCAGCTAGCATAGAAGCAGATACAAAGCACACAAACCGTAAGCTCAGAACACTCCTCTAACTAGATTTTGACTTGAACGCTCTGACGACGTATAAGTGGTCAGTATCTTACTCTGATTCTGAAGTCTCAGACTGCAATCGTATGCTCTTGACAGTCACGTAGGAATTATCTCCCATTTTGTAGAACTTCTCAAATCTAACACATCCATAAGGGACTAAATTACATTAAACTTGCTGTGTAGCATGCTCTCCTGTCAAACTGACGGCTGTGTCCTATTTAGAAAGAGATGCTGTCCATTGACAGCAGCTAGCTGGCAGATCAAAATCTATATGTAGCCTTCTTTTGTGTGTCTTGGGACCTTTATTTGTACCACTGAGTAAAACTGTTATCCAGTATAATGAGGAGTGCTCTGAGCTTACGGTTTTTGTGCTTTGTATCTGCTTCTATGCTAGCTGAATGGATAGCGCAAACTGTGTTAGATTTGAGAAGTTCTACAAAATGGGAGATAATTCCTACGTGACCGTCAAGAGCATACGATTGCAGTCTGAGACTTCAGAATCAGAGTAAGATATTGACCACTTAAATCGGCAGTCAATGAAATTTCGATTGCCTCTTACGTCGTCAGAGCGTTCAAGTCAATATCTATATGTAGCCTTCTTTTGTGTGTCTTGGGACTTTTGTTTGTACCACTGAGTAAAAATGTTATCCAGTATAATGACTATGTGTTTAAACCCAAGTCGTGTACAAGTTCAGACCATTCAGTCAGATAGTAAGAACGGGAAACTGCATGTCACCAATCAAATTTGCTACTTGCTGTTGGTTACTGCCAGCTGCATCCGGCATGAATGTCACCGTCAGCTTACCCGACGAGAGAGAGAGGAAACTGATGTATAATCGATGAACAAAATGTGCGTGACTTTGTGTGCCAAATCCAAAACAAGTGTAACTGCCCGCATTCAAGCAAACAGGAACCAGAAAAAAACACGAACAAAGAATCAGAACGCGTATTTAATACAACTGGACAATCAGAACGCGTATTTAATACACAACAATCAGAACGCGTATTTAATACAACTGGACAATCAGAACGCGTATTTACAATACAATCAGAACGCTATTATACAACCAATCAGAACGCGTATTTAATACAACTGGACAATCAGAACGCGTATTTAATACAACCAGACAATTTGTCTGGTTGTATTAAATACGCTTATCTGGTCGTAGTAAATACGCGTTCTGATTCTTTTTTCGTGTATTTTTCTAGTTCCTGTTTGCCAAACCAATTTATTCTTCATATCGAACTGCAGCTTTCAGTGTCAGTGCCAGAACGTACAATACGTTTTGCAAAATGAATTGTATAGTGCTGTATTCTTTTCAGCTTATTCATTCTTTAGGATCTCGAGATTTAAATGTAACAATTTGGTCGACGTTTGCTTTTGTTGTTCTGTTGTTCATGTAATTCATTCTATGTTAACGGAAGTTGTACACTAGAAAGAAAGGAACGCTTCCAAGGATGAAAAAGCACACATGAATTAGAACATTAAGAGACAGGCAGTAGAATAGCATTGTATCAGTGATCATCGGCAGTGGTTCTTACATCACGTGTTCACCGGTACACAGACTGCCAAGTTCTCAGTTGTCATACAGTACAACACAGTGTTAATGTACACAAGATTGCCAACTTCTCAGTTCTGTCATACAGTAACAACAACGACAGTGTTAATGTACACAATTCTATGACATAGCACAACGACATGTTAATGTACACAAGATTTGCTATACAGTAACAACAACGACAGTGTTAATGTACACAAGCGCAGTTTCAGTTTGTATACAGTAACAACAAAGACAGTGTTAATGTACACAATGCCTGCCAAGTTCTAAAGTTCTGTCATACAGTAACAACAACGACAGTATTAATGTACACAATGCCTGCCAAGTTCTATGTTCTGTGCATACAGTAACAACAACGACAGTGTTAATGTACACAAGATTTGTCAACATGTCAGTTTTGTCATTTACAGTAACAACAAAGACAGTGTTAATGTACACAGGATTGCTATGGACAGTAACAACAAGACAGTGTTAATGTACACAAGATTGCTATGATAGTAACAACAACGACAGTGTTAATGTACACAAGCTGCAGTTCAGTCTGTCATATAGTAACAACAAAGACAGTGTTAATGTACACAGGATTGCTATGCAGTAACAACAACGACAGTGTTAATGTATACAAGGATTGCTATGACAGTAACAACAACGACAGTGTTAATGTACACACAGACTGCCAAACTTGTCAGTTGTCATACAGTAACAACAAGACAGTGTTAATGTACACAAGATTGCTATGACAGTAACAACAAAGACAGTGTTAATGTACACAAGATTGCTATGAAGTAACAACAAAGACAGTGTTAATATACACAAGATTGCTATGATAGTAACAACAACGACAGTAGTTAATGTACACAAGATTGCTATGACAGTAACAACAACGACAGTGTTAATGTACACAAGATTGCTATGACAGTAACAACAACGACAGTAGTTAATGTACACAAGATTGCTATGACAGTAACAACAACGACAGTGTTAATGTACACAAGATTGCTATGACAGTAACAACAACGACAGTGTTAATGTACACAAGATTGCTATGACAGTAACAACAACGACAGTGTTAATGTACACAAGATTGCTATGACAGTAACAACAACGACAGTGTTAATATACACAAGACTGCCAACTTGTCTGTTCTGTCATACAGTAACAACAACGACAGTGTTAATATACACAAGACTGCCAACTTGTCTGTTCTGTCATACAGTAACAACAACGACAGTGTTACCTTTGATCAGAGCAGTCCGAATCTGTAATGAGCTCCCTGTTAAGAAAGACTGTCTGTCCTCGTCTGTTCAAACGTAAGGAATACCTCGCTTTAAAATATACCCACTCGTACACCCGTTTCGTGTTGTTTGGTTGACAAGTTCAGTCTGTGGTATCAGTTAGAAAACGAGGTTGAAGTTTATTCCTTGTTCTCGTTTTGAAATGAGTTCGTTTTTAGTTCGACTTAAAAAAAGGGGTACCATCTGCGTACCCGTCAAACCGTACTCAAGCCTCTTAGGTAATGTCACTGTAAATGGAATTGTAAAGGAACGAAATAAGTAAGCGTCTTTATCATCATTATATGCTTTGTATTGTATGGAACCGATAATGTTATATGGTTGTGAGGCGTGGACAGTCAACAAGTAAAGCCAGAACAAGATTGAAGCAGCCGAGATGTGGTTTCTAAGAAGAATGTTGAGAGTTCCATATACGGCAAGGAGAACAAAAAAGACAGTCTTGATGGAGGCAGACACAAGAAGATCATTCATAAGGAAGATTAGGAAAAGACAGGCAACTTTTATCGGCCGTTTTATGAGGAAAGGGGAATGGAGCACCTGGTCACAACTGGAAAGCTGGAGGGAAAGAGAGCACTAGGTAGTCCCAGGGAGAAGATATTCGACGGACTTGCAGAGTGGCTGAAAAAAAGGAGGGTGGAAGAGGTGCTTGAGGCAACAAGGGATAGAAACAGATGGAAGGCCGTGATCGCCAACGCCATGTGGCAAGGCACTTGATGATGATGCTCTGTTGCATGGTGTGGGCAATCATGGCCCTCCATACGAATCTAGTTTTTGTTGCTGAAAGTAGATCTCCTATCCTTTCTGTCCTCATCCACTCTGCAGAACTAATATTTTCTTCGTAGGTTTAATTGGTCCTCTTTTTCCCTCTAGCTTATCTGTTGTAGCTAGACGCTCAAAAGTTCTCTTGCCTCATAAAATATCCTAGATGTTGCTTGTTTTTTTCTGCTCTTCTTCATTAATGTTCTTTCTATGTTTCTTCTTTCAAGACTTTCTTGTTTTTTTTTTCTGTTCATGGAACTTTTAACATTCTTCTTAGAAACCATATTTCAGCTGCCTCAATTCTTTTTGATTTTGCTTGTTGGTTGTATTCATACAACAGTATTGGTTCTATACAACACCGAAGAACTCTCCTAATGTTAATTTTTGGTAGATATTAGTCGGTAAGAACGCTTTTCATTTTCTTGAATGCTGTTTTGATGGATATTTCTATATGTGCATTTGCCAGATATTTCAACGTATCAGCTTGTCTGAATGTCGTGCCATTTGCTGTACATGAGGGGATTTCTTGTTTTTATTGATTACCCTCAATCTTCCCACTGTTTAGCTCTGGCCCTTTATTTTTGCTTTCTATTTCTGATATAGTCATATGATTTATAGATCTTTTTAATTTTCTGCAGCTAGAACGGTTGCATCTGCGTGACGAAGATTAACATTTTTCCTCCAACCTTTATCTTAGGGCAAGCTTTTAGGTTTCTAATGATGGTATCGCTGTAACGTGAAAACATATCTGGTGACAGAACACATCCCTGCCAATCCCTCTGTTGATATTTTGGAAAGAGCTTTTATCATTTTCTATTCTCGTTGCTGTAGTATGCTCCCAATTTATATTCTTTATTATTATTAGATATTTCCCATCAGTGTTTTGCTTTTCCAGTTGGTTGATCGATTCTTCGTGTCTTACCTAATCAGAAACCCCCCCCCCCCCCCTTACATCAATCATCATTCAAGTCAGTTGATCTTTCTGTGTGTGTTTTTAGGGTGTATTTGACATTAACAGTTCCTTTCTCTTCAAGAAATCCACATTCTTTTTCTGCTATTTCTATTTTCATTCTGTTTCTTGCCCTCATCATGATTATTCTTGATAGAATCTTTGTCACATGACTCATCAAGCCGACTGTACGACGGAGTTTGCATTTTACAACCCATGCTTTCTTTGGTAGTGCAATGAAAATTGACTTTGACATGTCTTTAGGGATTTTTCCGGTGTCATAAATTTCATGTAGGAAGACTGTTACTTTTTCAGTACCAAATACATCTAGAGCCTCGATCCTTTCTATAGATGTCTAGTAATATTGTCTGGTCCTGGGACTTCCCCTTGTTTCATATTTTTCATCGCTGCTCTAACTTCATGTTTTTTTAGTGGCGGTCCTTCAGCGTTCTTTCTTATGATGCGTTCTTCCTTTCTGTCATCGTCAAAAAGGTCTTAATATACTGTCTCATCTATCTAATATTTTTAAGCAACCAGTTGATGTACATGTCTTTTTCCTGGGGCAATTTCTTCAGTGTTTCTGTACATAAAGTTAGAGTCTGTTTTGTGTCGGTCTTCAATGTCTTGCACTTTGCTTCTAGCAAAGCTTCTTTAGCTTCATTGCACTTATTCCTTATTTCCTTATCTATCTTTTTGTATTCTTCCTCCCCCTTTTTTTCATTTTCCTTCGTTTATTCATCAAGCCTAAAATTTCTTTTGTCATCCTGTTTTTCTTTGCTTTTTTCTCTCAGCCCTAGGGATTTCTCCACAAGCTTCATTTATCAAGTTTTTTTTAAAGATATGTTAATTGTTCCTTACTGTCCCCAGCATCATCCAGAATACTGAATTTGTTTTTAACATAAACGTCCAATTTTGCGGGAGTTAACGCACTCTGCTCTCCTTTTTGTAGAACTGTGAGCAGCAGTGCTAGCCAGCGGTGTGGGCTAAAAGCGAGCGTTGGTGACAAGCACTCAGTTACTAGCCAACATAATAGACGTATCGCATAGCATTTGAGAGAGAGAGAGAGAGAGAGATGACACAATGTATGAATAATCTGTGGAAACCTCTTGGTCACGAACCAGCTACACAATAACCAGATGTTTAAACACGGGTATAATAACAACCAAAGCGGTAAAAAGTAACACTCCAAACGAGGATTTTTGGGTGAAGCGAGGTAGGTGTTGCCCACGCTGCACTCGCGTTATCTGATGACCTGAGCAAATAAATGTTTCTACACGCGTGTATTTCAGGGGAAAATATGTGATGCACTGAAAGTTTTTAGGTCAGAATTGTTAAGTAGGAACGTATTTTGACGTAACCTCGCAGTTCGTGGTAATTTCAGAAATAGGGACAGAATGTGTTGCAGGTCAGATGGTTGTGACAGATGAAACTAGTTTTTAAAAAGATATTGTTAATAAAAGTCACAAGGAATTAAGGACAGTACATGTTATCTATGTAACATGTGTCAAGAAATCGAGATCAGTATGTGTTTTGCATGTAACGGTCGAGACAAGGAATAGATCGGTATATGTTATCTATGTGATAATCATGACAAGGAATTAAGCTCAGTATCTGTTATCTATGTAACATTCGTGACAAAAAATTAAGATCACTTATATGCTATCTACATAACGGTCGTGACAAGTAATTAATGAGAGTATATGTCGCATATGAAACAATGTGACAACGAACTAAGAGCACTTACTTTCCTCTGTATATAAATTATGACAGAGAGAATTGTTGCTAAGATGTGTAAACATTGTGACTGCTGATGACTGTGTATATTGGCGTATGTAAAAGCCATAATATTGAACTTGTATTGCGTACATAATAACTGTGACAATTACTGAGACTTCGAGTTGTCTATGTACACGTTTTGACGACGAAGTAAGGACAGTGCCTGTCGCGTATGTAAACATATAACGGCAGAACACAGCGCGTTGCATACTTTGAACAAGTGACATCAAATTAAGGACAGTTTGTGTTGCCTATCTAAACATTTCAGTGCAGGGTGCCCCCTCCGATAAGTAGCTCTATGTCGGCTTGTAATGTCTCGTTCCCGTTTTTAAATCTTGGCTATTAGATTAGTCTTGCTGTGGTTTTTACCGGGTTGTTAGCGCTGATATGACCTCAGAGATTATTAGCTTAGCTTTAAGCAACACGAACTGAACTGACTTAGAATTGGAACACATGAGGACACGTCGTCGTAACTGATGTCGACATTATGGGCGTTCTCTGCCTCAGTTTGTTGGGATAAACTTGCGAATCCAAAGTAAAGTTTCTGACCATACTGCATCAGGTGCATTTTGTCTTGCCAGCAGAATCTGAGAGTCAAGCCAGTGGAATTTTTCAGAAGAGAGTAACTGGTGTTTCAGCGAACAGCAGTAGAATAAGTTTTAATTATTGCTGTAATATCTGTACTTTTCGTCTGCCTCTGTCTCCATCTGTGTGTTTGTGTGTGTGTGTGTATGTGTGTGCGTGTTGTGTGTGTATGTGTGCGCGTTGTGTGTGTTTGTGTATGTGTGTGAGAGAGAGGGAGAAAGAGAAAGGGGGAGAAAGATAGATAGATAGATAGAGAGAGAGAGAGGAGAGAGAGAGAGAGAGAGAGAGAGAGAGAGAGAGAGAGAGAGAAATCTGAGTCAAAGTGATGTCAGCGTTTAAGCAAAAAACACAAAAATAGAACTAGAACGCGTATTTGATATAACAAAACAAGACAGGCGCGAATTTTCGGCCAAGGCACATTGTCAAGCGCATACAAAAGACAAAACACACACACACACACACACACACACACACACACACACACACACACACTGACTCACTTTTACTCACTCGCTTGCTCACCCATTCACACACTTACACACACACACACACACACACACACACACACACACACACACACACACCCCTACCCGTCTAATATCACTTATAGTGAAAAGACGTTAAATCAAGGAACGAACGAACACACACAACCCGAACACATGAATACAAAATTTATTGCATAAGGCCAACAGCCCCGTTCAGTAGGGGTAACAGCAGGTTTACAAACGCACACAGATTAGCTAATTCAATACATCAAATATCAAATATACACGGGCAAACATCGTATTGAAAGTAACATCGTTAAAGAATTGACTCATGTCTTAATTGATACTGAATAAACACACACGTAAGGGCACACAACACACTCATACCGGTTTTAGCTGTCATAATCATTTACACACATACAGTCGTTTTTTCCTTCCAACTGCATTATTAGACAAAATAGCATTTTAGCAAGGTAGGTCACCCAGTAACTTACGCCGTTTTCATAACAAGAAATAGATGTTTACGGTAGTTGAAAATGACATTCTTATTTTCACTAGTAAACAGTTCAGCTATCTGAATATGAAGCGGTATAGTGTGACTGATATTCAGAAACGTTGGTTCTCAGATAAGTATATTGCGGACAGAGACATATAACGTAGACCTCGTCTTCTGGTTCAGACAAAGCAAAACGGACAATATCTTTTGCTAAGAACGGGAGAATACTTGAATCTACGACAATTTATATCCGAGACCCCGAGTTGAAACCGTGAGAGGGCTGTTTTGTAATTGATCATACTGATTGAGTTAGTATATTTTTCTTTTTCAAGACAGCGTTTGCACTCACCGTATAGGTTACACGTCTGAAGATTTTCAAGATATGAAAACCATTCTTGTCAGAAACAGTCTCTTAATATACGTTTACATTGTTATAAAAATGCCTTCTCATTTCCAGCACCACCGTACAGCCAAACATGATAAAACCCATTACAGCTCAGCATATTTTGTACGTGAGATATCCAGGTTATATGACCTACTTTAGTAATTTTCTGATAATATGTAGTAGGCACATTTTGAATACTATGTGTTGTATGCTGTGCTGTTTTAACAGTCTGAATCTGATATGGCTATACGCAATCGGCTGGGCTTTAAAAACAACAGTCTAAAACAGTTTCTAATACATGTACAACTAACTGCAGAATTTATGTACAGTGAATGTCTTCCGGCGTGGACAGTCAACACGCAAAGCCAGAACAAGATTGAGGCAGCCGAGATGTGGTTTCTAAGAAGAATGTTGAGAGTTCCATGGACAGCAAAGAAAACAAACGAGACAGTCGTGATTGAGGCAGACACAAGAAGATCATTTATAAGGAAAATTAGGAAAAGACAGGCAACATTTATAAGCCATTTTACGAGGAAAGGGGAATTGGAGCACCTGGTCACAACAGGAAAGCTGGAGTGAAAGAGAGCACTAGGTAGACCCAGGGAAAAATATTGGACGGACTTATAGAATGGCTGAAGACAAAGAGGGTGGAAGATGTGCTTGCGGCAACAAGGGATAGAAATAGATGGAAGGCCATGATCGCCAAAGTCATGTGGCAAGGCACTCGATGATGATGATGATGGATATCTTCCCAACTCCACATAAACTAAATTATGTGAAGCTCTTAACGAAACCATCAGAAATCTCTTGCAAGCAAACGGGTTTACTTTTTCCAATGACTCATACTTGGTATATCCCCACATTTCTACCCATACAATAACATCGGTTTAATCTGGGCATCAAAAAGTTTAGAGAAAACTTTTCGCAGAGTTATAGTGCAGGATTGAAAGAAGCTTTAACAATTCTATACACCTTTCTTTGCACGTGCTACCTATCGTCAATGGCAACATTCCAGCTCAGTTTTATCTACATTGTTATACCAAGGTACTTATAAGATTATGACACCTTCTTCTTCTTCTTGTCTAACGCCGTCAAACGTGGAGACCAGATCTCATGACGAAATCGGCAGTCTTCAGCAACGCCTCCACACACCCATGCAGCTTCTCCAGGAGTCCGGCAGGCTCTGGCCAGATCTCGTCCCTCAGCTTCCGTAGACCTGATTTCTCACATTCATAAAAGCATCTTTCCTTTGATGAAAGGTTGTCCTCTTTTCTGAAAACCATACCTTTTGTCTTTTCAGGATTAACGTTTAGTCCCAATCTTCCAGAAGAATGGAATAACAGGTTCAACTGATTTTGCAAGCCAACAACGGAATATGACAGTAAGACGTTATCATGGGCAAAAAGCATAATAAACAATTCTATTTCTTTCGGTGAGAGATAAATACCATGTTTGCCTTGTTCCAAAATTTCATGAACAAGTTCATTAATTAGAAATGAGAGAGAGAGAGAGAGAGAGAGAGGAGAGAGAGAGAGAGAGAGAGAGAGAGAGAGAGAGAGAGAGAGAGAGAGAGAGAGAGAGAAGTATAAACGTGTTTACTGATTAGAGACTGATATTCTTTTTTAACACTTCTTCGGGTGAACATAAACTAGTTAAACCAAAACACACTGTTTAATGACTGAAAAGTAGATTATTGGTCACATTCATGATCCTCATTATAAGAGAACAAACTGGGTATAAAGAACAAACTGGGTACATTTACATGTATAACATACGTACTCCTTCATTGCTACACTAGTACATTGAAAACAAGAAATGTTCACAAAAACAAGAAAACAAAAAACAAAACAAAAGAGAAAAAAAAAGAAAGAAAAAAGGCATTTGTCAACAGCAAAAGGTAAATGTACTGTAAGGTTGTTGCGGAAAGAGAGAGTAGTCACTGCTGTTATGGCAGTTTGATGAGGGCAGATCCGACCTCCGTGACTCAAAGCTTTACTTTCTCCGCCCCGAATAAGTTTTTATTATAAACCCTTCCGCATTCACAACGCCACGCATCGCCCTAGTTCACACGGTAATTTCCTTCTTAGACATGCTTTCCTTTCTTCTAGCATAGGGTCAGAATTACAGTCAGCCAATTGTTCAGTTGTTGTCGAAATAGAGTTCCATGGGATGCGATGAGCACCTGAGCCACGTGCTATATATAGGAAACATCTAGTGGTATATGCTGTGCGTTTACTTTTGTTTGCATGCACTGAGCCTTTTCGGAAACCTGTAGTGGCTAGACATAGCAAGTGGAAGAAACTTTCTTCTGTAGTTTAGTAAACAGCATTGCGTTTGTTAGCATGACAGTATTTGTGTTAAATATCGTGGAAAAAGTCAACACTGTGGGGTGTTTTACAATTGACAGTGCAAATACAGAAGGTTACTAGGTGGAGGCCACATGTACAAAGTTCTGTGAGCTGTGTTTCAAGCTGTGTGCTTTACTTAATGTCATCTTTGCTATTCCAAGATTACAGACAGTACAGTTTTACTGTTGAAGCAAGCATTCGTCTTTTCTGATGACTGTTTTTCGTGATGCTGAGCTCTTGAATAGAAAGAATGGAGCGACGCCAGTGGATACAGTCCAGTGTTTTTGTTTTCTGAGTACTTACGGTTTTGTCAATGTTTGTCGATTTCATTTTAAGCTTTCACGGATTTTTGTCCATCGTCACGCGCCCTCTGGCGCATGCAAAATTGTCTTTCCTACAGTGAATATTGGAACTGGAACCTTGACCCTTTCATCTCCGTCTCACAGATCTGGTCCATCATCTCACTCTGGGCAACAGTGAACCAGTTCTTCCAGTCTCCAACTTTGCCCTTCCTGTACATATGATTTCTTTTTACTTCGCGTTGGTGCATGTTACCAAAGGAACACTTGTCAACAATATCGCGAATGGTGCTATCGTCTGCAGAAGACCCGAGAAACTTGGCCAATTCTTTGGCTTTGCCGAAAGTATCAATCTGTAGCTCTTCATAGGACACAATAAAGATGGGCAGGTCTGGTCGGTCGTCCATCACTTTCTCCCAGTCTCTGATGTAAGTAAAGATTCCCTCAAAGTCTACTTTACCTGTGAGGAATAGCCCAGAGAGATAGTCGCTGAATTCACCTTGGTATTCGTATCCACGTATCTTTCTGTGGTGGTTGTAGTAGGATACGGCCACGTCTTTGGGGTTTCGATAGATGAATATGATCTTGACTTCGCCATCTTGCACCTTCTTGGGCATTTGATGATAGTAGGCATGGGTGCTGAGTACTCGCTGAGGAGGTAGTTTTAGGAGTTGGTCATGAGATGCGTACCCCAACATGTAATTTTCTTTCGCCGCCTTGTCCACACTGGTGGTTCCAGCCCGGAGCATGCGCGCCATTTCCCACAGCCAGTGACAGCCTGACTTGGGGTAGGAACAGATGAGGACGTCGTCGTCACGAATATCGACATTGTGGACATTCTCTTGCACAGTTTGGGATACACTTGTGATTCCAAGGTAAGGTTTCTGACCATACTCAACCACAAGCAATGTCTTGCCAGCAGAATCAGGGAGTCGAACCAGTGGCATTTTTCAGTGGTAGGTAACTGGTGTTTCTGTGAATAGAAACAGAACATTTTTAAATATTGCATGTAATTTTTTGTATTTTTGTCTCACTGCCTTCCTGTGTCTGTTCAATTTGCCTCTCTGTTGCTTTCGTCCCTCTCTCTCTCTCTCTTTGTTTTGAGAGATTTCAGTGTCTGTGCATCAGTGTGTGTGTTGTACATACGATACACACACACACAGAGACGCACGCATGCACACTCATATACACGCACGCGTGCACACACAGACACGCACGTATCCTCGTACATATGTATGGCGTGCATGGTCATATCTCAGGTATACAATTTAACACTCTTTCAGTAAAGTAATGAAAGTTGTAACTGCTGCTGAACAGATGCGGTGTACAAGACATGTTAAGAACTGTAACTACTGCTGAACAGCTACGGTGTACAAGGCATGTTAAGAACTGTAACTACTGCTGAACAGCTACGGTGTACAAGGCATGTTAAGAACTGTAACTACTGCTGAACAGCTACGGTGTACAAGGCATGTTAAGAACTGTAACTACTGCTGAACAGATGCAGTGTACAAAGCATGTTAAGAACTGTAACTACTGCTGAACAGCTACGGTGTACAAGGCATGTTAAGAACTGTAACTACTGCTGAACAGCTACGGTGTACAAGGCATGTTAAGAACTGTAACTACTGCTGAACAGATGCAGTGTACAAAGCATGTTAAGAACTGTAACTACTGCTGAACAGCTACGGTGTACAAGGCATGTTAAGAACTGTAACTACTGCTGAACAGCTACGGTGTACAAGGCATGTTAAGAACTGTAACTACTGCTGAACAGCTACGGTGTACAAGGCATGTTAAGAACTGTAACTACTGCTGAACAGCTACGGTGTACAAGGCATGTTAAGAACTGTAACTACTGCTGAACAGATGCAGTGTACAAAGCATGTTAAGAACTGTAACTACTGCTGAACAGCTACGGTGTACAAAGCATGTTAAGAACTGTAACTACTGCTGAACAGCTACGGTGTACAAGACATGTTAAGAACTGTAACTACTGCTGAACAAATGCGGTGTACAAAGCATGTTAAGAACTGTAACTACTGCTGAACAGATACGGTGTACAAGGCATGTTAAGAACTGTAACTACTGCTGAACAGATACGGTGTACAAGGCATGTTAACAACAGGCTATTAATATAAATTTGGATGACTTCTTACGTAAACATAGTCTGGACTAAAGTAAAGGAATAAAAGGTATGTTCCTCCATCCTGTGTGAGAAAAGGAATAAAAGGTTTATTTCTTTTCTCACACTGGACAGAGCAGCAGGGAAGTTTCAGTCTTTTTCTCCTAGTTTTTGTATGTGGCGTTTGTGATCTTATGCTTGATAGAAGCCAGTTGGCCGAAAATTTGCGCCTGTCATGTCTTGTTGTATTACATACGCGTTCTTATTCTTTTTTTTTTTTTTCGTGTTTGTTCTGGTTCCTGTTTGCTTGAACGCAGGCAGTCATAGTTGTTTGGATTTCGTACCACTACAAACAGCACAAAAAGCAAGAAACTGCATTGCGTGTTGTCTTGTGTTGACGTGTTCAGTCGTGGAGTTGTATTGTACCTACCAGCACAGATTGTCAGTCTCCTGTTTCTCAGCTCACAACGACAGCAAGAAAACATCTGGTTTTCCGGATATTCTTTGCCTTATGTTGAACAACTTTATCCGTCTTATGTGGGTCCGCATTTGTCGTAGAGCAGATCTGACACGCACGGCTACTATACTTGCTGTCTGCTTACAGTGTCTGAGGCGTCGTGTTTTAGCTGACAAGTTCATTTAGTGGTCTTACTTTCAAAACGAAAAACGGTAGGTCGGCGCACCGTTGGTAAATGGGACTTGGAGGGGGTGGCGGGCATGGCATATAAAAAAATAAACACACGCACACACACACACACGCACGCACGCACGCACGCACGCATGCACGCACGCACGCACGCACGCACGCAAGCACACACACACACACACACACACACGCACACACACACACACACACACACACACACACACACACACACACACACACACACACACACACACAGAGTAAAACCAAAAACAAAATAGAAAGAAAAAAAATGACTACTTTTCAGAAAAGCAGAAAAGCCGAAGTTGTTATTAAGGACAGGTTATGCAATGATAGACATTGAACCCATATGTTGTGTAGAAGCTGAAGACCTTGCCAGTGGGTAGGGTTGATATGCAAGCTAATTGCTTACTCCATAATCATTTATTTTTTTCCCATCACTTGACACTTGCATTCGTGGTGGCGGTGCATATGGAATTTATTTAAAGCTCGGAGACACTTGACTTTTAAAACTGAAACTGCTTATACTAGTCCAGATCGCAAATTGATTAAACTGCAAATACTTTTTCCAAACAAGTGTGACTGCCTGCGTTTAAGCAAACAGGAACCAGAAAAAAAAAAACACGAAAAAAGAATAAGAACGCGTATTTAATGGAACAAGACAATCCTTTTCTCACATTAGACAGAGTGGCAGGGAGGTTTCAGTCTTTTTCTTCTAATTTTATATCTTGTGTTTGTTTGTTTGTGATCTTACGCTTGACATAGGCCAGTTGGCCGAAGATTTGCGCCTGTCTTGTCTTGTTGTATTAAATACGCACTCTTATTCTTTTTTCGTGTTTTTTCTGGTTCCTGCAAATACTTTTGTCTGGCGAGGTGTAAAAGTATAGATTATAGACACCCATTACCTGTCTAGCCAGAGGAGTGACTGTTGCAAATGTTGAGTAACTGTTCCATGTGTTATTAGGATAGTTAACTGCATGATTGCAAAAGACTGACCAACCAGAGACATACTAGTATAGTCAGGACTAGACTGTGCTCTGTGCATTGTTTGACATTGCTTGTGTTAGACCTAGAAAATATCTTGTAAGTCTAAGAAGAGTGAAGTGTAGAAAGTTGGAAGCAGTTTTAGACTAAAGAAAGATATATCCTTAGTCGTAGATGAAATGTAGAAACTTGGAACCTGTTTTAGATTGAATAAAGATCTTGTTAGACTTCGGTAAAACGTAGAAGGCTGTGGTCCTTGTTTTACGATTTACACTCACGTAGGCTTCGTGTCACAGGGAAATGACTTCTTGGATATTTGGTGATAGTAAAGATGAGTGTTGAGGATCTTTTGTGGAGGTAATTTGAGGAGCTTGTCTTTTGTAGTTAGGTCCATTGTGTAGTTTCCTTTCTCCACCATGTCTACGTTGGTGGTTCCAGCCCGGGGATGCGCGCCATTGTAATTTGAAGAGTTTGTCTTTTATAGTTAACTCCACCGTGTAGTTTTCTTTCTCCACCAAGTCCACATTGGTGATTCTAGTATGCGGCATGCGCGTCATTGTAATTTGAGGAGCTTGTCTTTTGTCCATCTGTAGTTTTCTTTCTTTCTCCACCGCGTCCACATTGGTGGTTCTAGCGCGCGGCAAGTGCGTTATTTCCCACAGCCTGTGGGCTTGTGACTTTCGGGGGTAAGAACAGATGAGGACGTCGTCATCACCTATCTCGATAATGTGGATGTCCCGCATCATTGATTACGTTACTGTTGAGAATACCAGGAAATGTTTAGAAAATATTGGACGGACTTGCAGGGTGGCTGAGGACACAGAGGGTGGAAGATGTGCTTGCGATGACAAGGGATAGGACCATGATCGCCAACGCCATGTGGCAGGGCACATGATGATGAGTCTAAGAGACGTTCCATCCCTTCAAGCTTTCAAAAGAAAACTCAAAACACGTTTGTTTCTGCAGGCATTTTCATCTCTCCTTGTGTGTGTGTGTGTGTGTGTGTGTGTGTGTGTGTGTGTGTGTGTGTGTGTGTGTGTGTGCGTGCGTGCGTGCGTGCGTGTGTGTGTGTGATTCAAAAATGTTTTGGTATGTGAGTGAGATTATTTATGTAACAGCGCAGTGAGTCGAACTGAGAATAGCGCTATACAAAAGCCATTTGTAATTATTAGTACGGTAGTATTAAAGGTTTTCGGTCATATTGCATCAGCCATACTGCCGGTGGAGTCTGGAAGTCGAACCAGCAGCGTTGTTCAGGAAGGGTGACTAAGTTTTTGTGGGATTATATTGGACCAGCTTATGGTGTAGCTCGTAAAGCTGTATTTCCTGATCTATCTCTTGACTTTCTTTCTTTCTCCTTCTTTTCCAACTGTTTTGCCTCCTTGATTCTTTCTTGATCCCCCACGTGTCTCAAGGTATAACAGAATTTCGTGTTAATGCGTCTCTATTATTACATAATTATCCAGCCCTCGTATTTAATGCAACAAAACAAGACGGGCACAATTGTTGTAATAAATACGCGTTCTTATTCTTCTTTCGTGCTTTTTTCTAGTTCCTGTGTGCTTGAACGCGGGTAGTCACACTTGTTTTAGATATCCAACCCTCAATCAAGTCTTCACAATATCAACAGTTATTCAAAAACCATTTATCTCTAACAGAAAATGTTATGTAACTTTTATCGATTTCGATAAAAAGGCCTTTGATTCCATTTCAAGAAAATGTCAGTGACATGTATTGTTAAACAGTGGTATGAGAGATAAAATGTATCAGTACCTTTAAAAATACGCACGCAGAGTATAAAATTGAAGCGTACGTTTGTGAAGACAGTCAAGATCAAGGTCTGTAGTATAAATAGATCACACACAATTCGCTTTTGCATTGCTCTCAAAACTAGGCGAACATTGTAATGTTGTTGTGCAGAAACCATAGCAAACTTGGGGACTTTTCGTTAAGTCGCACATGAGGAGGGCTAAGGATTGTGTGTGGCTACTATGTAAACACAATGACCGAGACTAAGGACAGTGTCTGCTATCAAATCGTCATAAATTTTGATCGCATCTTGTGAAGACACAATATGTGATCTGCCCTATGCTAATTTCGATTTTCCCACTGAATGTTTTTACATTGCATTTTTCTCAGTGACGTCATACTTGGTATGGCGTCATGATAATTTTGACGATTTTGATATCGTAAAGTTGTATTCTATCTCAGTAGTTAAAAGCATTTACCATAAACCATTCGTCATTGGCAGTCTGACAAGACTTTTTGTGTCAGCTCTCGTATAAGACCATTTCTTAAAATCCAAGACCGAGAGAGCAATTTGGTAGTCTTTGGTGATGCGTTTGTCATTCTTTAAACGTATTTTAGAAGCGGTTATAGCCCTGATATGGCTCTACACAGTCGGCTGGGCTTTAAACAACAATAACAATAACAATTTTGAAGACACAGAATCTGACCTGCTCTATGCTAATATCGATTTTCCCGACTGAATTTTCTTTACATCGCATTTTTTTTCTTCTAATGACGTGATACATTTAAACTTGGCATGGCGTCATGATTATTTTGAGCGTATTGATGTCATAAAGCTGTATGTTATATCAGTAGTTAAAAGCATTTACTATAAACCATACGTCATTGGCAGCCTGACAAGATTTTTTTGTGTCAGCTCTCGTATAAGACCAGTTCATAAAATCCAAGACCAAGAGAACACTTTGGTAGTTTTTGGTGATGCATATGTTATTCTTTAAACGTATTTTAGACTTGCAAAAGATAACGGTGAGCATTCCCCTGTGGGGATGCCGGGGGCTTTTTCAGTATAAATATTATCCCCACCTTCTGGAAATTCTGTGCTAGAAATTTCCTCCTTTCTGTCACTTTCTTTGTTTCTGCCTTGTTTTTCTGCTTTCTGTCATTTCTTCCTATCATTTTCTGCCTTGCTGGTCCATTCACCCGTATGTGTTCGATAAAGTCTTGCGCACTTTTCTCTTAGGATTGATAATTGGGTACATGTATTGAGTGGATGTTTGGCTGTAGGGAGATGAGACATACGGAAGCAGTTTTAGGTAATTTATGCCCGTTTTTAAAAAAAAATTGTATTCAGGTCTTTTAAATCCCCTGTGCGATAAATTGGATAGAGTGGTCAACGCTGGCGCATGTCCTTAGATTCTGTGTGCGAATGCATTGATATGTGTACTTAAGTTTCTTTCCCTTTTTTTTCCTGTTGAAGTTTTGTATGTTTTGAAACAGTTATAGCCCTGATGTACGCAGTCGGCTGGGCTTTAAACAACAATAACAATAACAATAAAAACAATAACGGTGAGCATGGTTTTCAACTGTCTTTTTATTTTAACTTGGATTTCGTTTTTAATGTGGTATTAGCCTTGATACGGTTCTAGTAGTCGGCTGGGCTATAAGCAATATGAACCTGAACCAGTCTTTGGTGAAGTGTCTGTGTCCAGCTCTTAACTTGAAAAAGTGGTAAAATCTACGATTATGAGAACATTTTGTTAATCTGAGGTGTATTGTAGAAAACGTTTCTGCAATACTGAAAGCACATAACTATCGTGTGTGGTGTGTGTGTGTGTGTGTGTGTGTGTGTGTGTGTGTGGTGTGTGTGTGTGTGTGTGTGTGTGTGTGTGTGTGTTATGTGCGTGTGTGTTCGTTATTTCCTTTAACGGCTGTTCACATATGTGCCTTTACACGATCGTGTGTGTGTGTGTGTGTGTGTGTGTGTGTGTGTGGTGTGTGTGTGTGTGTGTGTGTGTGTGTGTGGTATGTGAGCGAGACAGAGAGAGGTGTAGAGGGCATTTCTTTTTTGACACAGAAAGTTTGTATTATACATAATATTAATAGACTTACAAAATCCAGACATGAAAATAACGTTCATAAATGAGGGAGAGCGGTTGAACGGCGAAACACGGAAACACACACACACACACACACACACACACACACACACACACACACACACACACACACACACACACACACACACACACACACACACGCGCGCGCGCACGCACGCACGCACGCACGCACGCACGCACGCACGCACGCACGCACGCACGCTCTCTCTCTCACACACACATAACACGCACACGCTCGCATGCATGCAAAGACACACAAACACACAACAAATGATACCTCCAAAAAGTAAAGGTGTTTATTGAAAAAAATATTCGTACATGAAATTGTTCTCTGCATAACAATAAACTGATTATGCGGAATCGGCGACACTAGTACAACGACAAAATACATTCTTATCCACACTTTTGATCTTCAGTCTAAACACAAAAGACGAAGATATGAAGGATACGTACACACATATGTCACCACATTAGAACCTCGGTCATTATGAAAATAACGAACGTTAACAATCCCTAACAGTAAAAGATAAAAATGTCCAGTAAGGTCATTATGATTCAGCCTGAGGTGATATAAAGACCCCTCGGCTGTAACGGACGGTCTGTGAGGGCGGACCTACTCGTTTAGCTTACGGGTTTATCTTTCCCAACCCTGGACATGTCGGGTATCCGTTCACGATTGGTTGGACTGGAGGTCACACGCACAGAATTTGACGACCCAGGCTTAAATCGGTAGCGTAAGACTGGATTGTGTAAGTTGCACAGTGTGTTGAATCTATCACCAACATCGCAAAATGAAAACTCTGCACCATGAAAGTACATTAATATGATGACTGATTTGTGTATTTTGGGTGTTTTGTGAAAATGGATTCCTCAGTGAGAAAAACTTGTTGCCACAGTGTAGCATAAGCTTCGTTTTCTTAGTACAAATGGTTCTTTTTTATTGTTTGCCACTGAGAACAGTTTGTTTCACAGAATTTGGTGGGTACTACTCTTTTGTTGCATTTTTTTTAACGTATAGAAGGACATGCTTCACACAGGTAATTAGCGTTTACACTTAAACCCACCACTCAAGTTCAAGTGGAAGGGAGGGGGAAGAGAGAAACTTTCCCTATATGATTGGGAATGGAATCCAAATTTCTTGCATCCTAGGCAGATGTTTTGTTAAAAAGTGTTTTAATTATAAAACACGAATGTCAAATTTGAAGTGAAAATATTAGAAAAATGGATTTTTCCCAAAACACCATTGTCTTTGAATCATATTTGGACATCTATTTTGTCAAGCGGCGTGTTCTGTTCTGAAGTTTGCACACCTGTAATTGGACATTTTGGCCTAGTTACATTAGTGAGTAATTGTACGTCAGAGGAAAAGTGCTGTACACAAATGGGACATCAAATCTCTTTCGAAAACAATTACTTATCTAAGTTAAAGAAATACTGAAACCATGAAAGCAAAGACATCACTCAACATATATGCTGAATGTGAACTAGGTCCTATTAACCGAAAAAAAAAAACAACAACAAAAAACATACAAACAACAAAAAGAAACAAAAACAAAACAAAACAAAACCTCACCCCCAGACCACAAACAAAAGCCGAGTCATCACACAACAGAACATTACACACAACTGTCGCAAAATAGGAACAGAAAGTGAGTGGGCTCTTGCAAACAAGTTATCTTATCACTTGCTTATATATTCTAGTGAAATTGTAAATGCTAACAAAGATAACTTTGCGTACACTGTACTGATTAAAATAAATTATGGTGTGATGTCAGACAAATTCCGGATCCCAGATGTGGTGTACGTCAGTTTTACAAAGTTTAGCATTATAACTGAGAAAGAAAAACACATGAAAAGAAAACGTTTTACATGAAAACATTGGCAACTTGATAAAGCCATGCACATGTTAATGAACGAACTATGCAAGAAACATGTATGCATACAGGTACACATTCACACAACGTCAGACTTAAAGTCAGCATATGCTAATGATCTGCAAGTAATACACAAGTGAAACTATCATTTATTAGTAAAATCTCCAGAATACACGGATCCGAAGGAGAATATAACAGAGTTGGAATAGTGCCTTGGCATAATCACATTAGGTGGTATTTGACTCAAAAACTTCAGTTTACTAAAAAAGAAAAAAATGTGGTGTCACTGTGCATGATGTATCATAATCATTATGCTCTACACCATATTGATAAGTCCAGTGAGATAAACATAAAGATAGCAGAAGTCGTCAACTTAAGCAAATTTGTGTCAACATAAATGAAAAGGTGTACAAGAAAATCTCTCTCGTGACATTTTTCTGCCAACTACAAACAGTTATTTTTGGTTAACAGAGAAATAAAACAGTAGGCTATTTTCATACTTGTCTCTCTTGTAATCGTCTTTGGTGATAACAAGTTCTGGAATAGAAAGAATACATCTTCACCATTGGTTTTGTTTTGAGTCATAATGTGTTCAGTTGTACTTGTTCATTTAATTATGAGCTTTCAGTGTTCTTTTGCTTTATCATTCTTGGCTCTTCGTCAACTAAGTATCAAGTTGTCAGGTTTACAGTGAGTATTGAAACTTGAATCTGGATCCTTTCATCTCCTTCTGACAAATCTGGTCCGCCATCTCGCTCTGGGCCACAGTAAACCAGTTCTTCCAATCTCCTACTTTGCCTTTTCTGTACATCACTGGTTCTCCATATAACTCTTTCCACTCGTTGCCCTTCCGTTCCAACATATTGCCAAAAGAACATTTCTCGACGATGTCATGGATGGTGTCATCATCTGCAGAAGATTTCAGAAACTTGGCCAGTTCTTTGGTTTTGTTGAGAGTATCAGCCTGAAGCTCTTCATAGGACACGACGAAGATGGGGAGATTTGGACGGCTATCGATCACTTTCTCCCAGTCTCTAGTGTAGGTAAAGATGTCTCCATAGTCTGTTTTTCCCGTGTAGAAAAGACCAGAGACATAGTCGCAGAATTCGCCTTTGTATTCGTACTCAGGAAACTTCAAGTGGTGGTTGTAGAAGGATACAGCCACATCTTTAGGATTTCGATAAATAAATAAGATCTTGACTTTGCCGTCTTGCGCTTTCTTGGGCAGCTGGTGAAAAAAGAAATGGGTGTTGAGTATCCTCTGAGAAGGTAGTTTGAGCAGATCGTCTTGTGAATTAAACTCCATCATGTACTTTTCTTTCTCTACCACGTCCACGTTAGTTGTTGCAGCCCGCAGCATGCGTGTCATTTCCCACAGCCAGTGACAGCCGGACTTGGGGTAGGAACAGATGAGGACATCGTCATCACGTATGTCGATATTGTGGGCATCCTCCATTTGAGACTGTGGGAAGTCAGGGGGTCCAAGGTAAGACTGCTGTCCATACTGCATCAAAAGCAGTGTCTTGCCGGCCGAGTCTGGGAATCGGACCAGTGGCATTGTTCAGGAAAACGTGTCTGGGGACCTGTTAACAAAAATAGAGATATTTCTTTCTGCTGTCCCTGTGTCTGTATGTATGCCTTTGTGTGTGTGTGTGTGTGTGTGTGTGTGTGTGTGTGGTGTGTGTGTGTGTGTGTGTGTGTGTGTGTGTGTGTGTGTGTGTGTGAGTGTGCGTGTGTGTGTGTGTGTGTGCGTGTGTGTGTGTGTGTGTGTGTGTGTCTTTGTTTCCCCCTCTCTCCTTCTCTGGTCTCTGTCTGCCTGTGGCTGTCTGTTGCTGTCTCCATCTCCCTGTCCCTGTCTTTCTGCCTATGTATGTCTGCCTGTGTCTGTCTTTCTGTTTCTCTGTCTCTCAGTCTGTCTAACTCTCTCTCTCTCTCTTGTGTACCGTATCTTCCACATATATTTGAATACACGCGTGGAGTTAGTTCTGTGGGCCAGTTTCTATTTTCTTTTTCATATGTCTTTTTATCCCGCCAGTAAGGCAGACATATATTGGAGTTGTGCTGATTCTTATCTTCCTTCATAAGCCGCTGAAGACTGACATGCATTACAGGATCTTAAATATGCGCATTATGATGTTCTGCGTGTGTATACACATGAATGGGAGTTAAGTCATAGGAGGACATAAAGTAATTTGACCTGGGAGATCGGGAAAGTCTCCACCAGACTGTTTATGAGCACTTTTTAACCTGGACCTTCCAAAACCAGTGTCCTAAGCATTGGAGTATCGGACATATGAAATAGAAATTTGAAGAATATGTAGATATTTGAAGGATATCATGTTGGAAGGAGATCGTCGGTGCAAATTTCAAAAGGAAAAGAAAACGTGATTGTAACCATTGTTGAGTTTTCACACGAAGTACAAACTTGTTTTTACCAACCACAAATAAACGTAATGCACACTTCTCTGGTCTTGACGAAAAGGCACTCCTATTAACTGTAATGAACCCTTTGTCTCCCGCACCCTATACGCCAACTGCAAAAACTTAACCTTTTGACTCCCTCGCCCTGCAGGAACGTGGTGAATAGGGTGAGGGAGTCAAATGGTTAAGTTTTTGCTTTGCTAGCATAGTTGACAATGCAGGATGGTGGTGGCCAGGGTGCGGGCGTCAAAGGGTTAAATGGGTATTCTGATGGAGTGATGCAATAGCCACAAATTTCACTTTACCGCTATGAGGGGATTAATTGGCATGAAGGTTTTTGTAATTATTGGCAGTTGAAACAAGTACTTTTCACGCAAATCATGACACTGATAAATCTAGTTTGAATGCCGTGATTTGACACATATATAAAACTAGCCTGAATGACTGCAAATAACGACACTGATGTACATGGCCTGAACAACATTTGACACTTACGAACAAATATTGGCTGATGGGCAAAATAGACGGGAGTTGTTTAAGTGTCACAATTCGATTGGATGGTCTGAATTTGACCGTGTCTGGAAGATCAACGATATCAATTTTTGAATCTCTCAGACAAAATGGTATCCAGATCTACTGTGCTTAAATCCGTTTTGCAAAAAAACATGAAATATGCTCTTTGAAGAATATGTAAATAATATCAGTGTTCAGTGGGTTATAGAAACATGAAGTCACCCAGCATGCCCTCTCAGCCTCCCTCTCCCATCCCGGAAAAATGCCCGCCCCCCTCCCATCCCAGAAAAAAATGTCTGGATAACAAAATTTGTCATTTTCATAGTAGCAACAGTTTAAATGTCGTCACCTATCACACAAATAAACTTGGATTGAATTCATGACACTGACTAGTTTTGAATGAGGAAAGATAATACTGATGAATCTCATTCGAATGGCATCAGTGATGAGACTGGTGAATCTAGATGACATATTATGTCACTAATGAATCCTGTCTGAATGAGGTATGTTGTTATTCTGATTATCATACAACTTCAGTGGCATAAGTTGTGACACTGGTGATTTTAGAGCCTGAATGACGTCAGTTGTGACACTGATGAACAGACAGCCTGATGACGTAAGTTGTGACGCTGATGAACAGACAGCCTGAATGACTTAAGTTGTCACACACACACACACACACACACACACACACACACACACACACAACTCGCACACGCTCGCACGCATGCAAAGACATACAAACACAGAACAAATGATACCTCCTATAAATAAAGGTGTTTATTGAAAGAAATGTTCGTACTGGTACATGAAATTCTTTTCTGCATAACAATGAACTGATTATGCTGAATCGGCGACACTAGTACAATGACGAAATACATTATTATCCACACTTTTGATCTTCAATATAAACACAAAAGACGAAGATATGAAGCATACGTACACACATATGTCACCATATTAGAACCTCAGTCAGTATGAAAATAACGAACGTTAACAATCACTAACAGTAAAAGATAAAAATGTCCAGTAAGGTCATTATGATTCAGCCTGAGGTGATATAAAGACCCCTCGGCTGAAAGGGACGGTCCGTGAGGGCGGAACTACTCGTTTAGCTTACGGGTTTACCTTTCCCAACCCTGGACATGTCTGGTATTGGTTGGACTGGAGGTCACACGCACAGAATTTGACAACCCAAGCTTAAATCGGTGGCGTAAGACTGGATTGTGTAAGTTGCACAGTGTGTTGAATCTATCACCAACATTGCAAAATGAAAACTCTGCACCATGAAAGTACATTAATATGATGAATAGATTTGTGTATTTTGGGTGTTTTGTGAAAATGGATTCCTCAGTAAGAAAAACTTGTTGCCACAGTGTAGGATAAGCTTTGTTTTCCCAGTACAAATGCTTATTTTTGATTGTTTGCCAGTGAGAACAGTTTGTTTCACAGAGTTTGGTGGGTGCTACTATTTTGTTGCCAGCTTTTTTTTTACGTGAACGAAGTACATGCCGCACACAGGAAATTAGTTTTAACACCCAAACCACCACTCAAGTTCTAGTGGAAGGGAGGGGTAAGAGAAAATTTCCCTACATGATTGGGAATTGAATCCAAATTTCTTGCATCCTAGGCAGATGTTTTGTTAAAAAGTGTTTTGATCATAAAATACGAATGTCAGATTTGAAGTGAAAGTGTTAGAAAAATGGATTTTTTTCCCTAAACACAATTGTCTTTCAATCATATTTAGAAATCTCTTTTTTCAAGCGGCATGTTCTGTTTTGAAGTTTGCACACCTGTAATTGGTCGTTTTGGCCTAGTTACATTAGTGAGTAATTGTACGTTAGAGGAAAAGCGCTGTACACTAATGGGACATCAAATCTCTTTTGAAACAATCACCTATCCAAGTTAAGGAAATACTGAAACCATGAAACTAAAGACATCACGCAACAGGTATGCTGGATATGAACTAGGTCCTATTAACCGAAAATACAAAACAACAACAAAAAACATACAAACAACAAAAAGAAACAAAAACAAAACAAAACAAAACCTCACCCCCAGACCACAAACAAAAGCCGAGTCATCACACAACAGAACATTACACACAACTGTCGCAAAATAGGAACAGAAAGTGAGTGGGCTCTTGCAAACAAGTTATCTTATCACTTGCTTATATATTCTAGTAAAATTGTAAATGCTAACAAAGATAACTTTGCGTACACTGTACTGATTAAAATAAATTATGGTGTGATGTCAGACAAATTCCCAGATGTGGTGTACATCAATTTTATACAAAGTTTAGCATTATAACTGAGAAAGAAAAACAGATGAAAAGAAAATGTTTTACATGAAAATATTGGCAACTTGATAAAGCCAATGCATTTGTTAATGAACGAACTATGCAAGAAACATGTATGCAGATAGACACAAATTCACACAACCTCAGACTTAAAGTCAGCTTACACTAATGATCTGCAAGTAATACATTGGTGAAACTATCATTTATTAATAAAATCTCCAGAATACACGGATCTGAAGGAAAATTGTAACAAGAGTTTGAATAGTGCCTTGGCATAATCACATTAGGAGGTATTTGACTCAAAAACTTCAGTTTACTTAAAAAAAAGTGGTGTCATTGTGCATGATGTATCATATGCGCTATACCATAGTGATAAGTCCAGTGAGATAAACATAAAGATAGCAGAAGTTGTCAACTTAAGCAAATTTGTGTCAACATAAATGAAAAGGTGTACAAGGGAAATGTCTGTCATCACATTTTTCTGCCAGCTACAAACGGCTGTTTTTGGTTTACAAAGAAATAAAACAGTGGGCTTTTTTTCATACTTGTCTCTCTTGTAATCGTCTTTGGTGATAGCAAGTTCTGGAATAGAAAGAATAGATCTTCACCGGAATACACGATCCATTGGTTTTGTTTTGAGTCATAATGTGTTCAGTTGTACTTGTTCATTTAATTTTAAGCTTTCAGTGTTCTTTTGCTTTATCATTCTTGGCTCTTCATCAACTGAGTACCACGTTGTCAGGTTTACAGTGAGTATTGAAACTTGAATCTGGATCCCTTCATCTCCTTCTGACAAATCTGGTCCGCCATCTCGCTCTGGGCCACAGTAAACCAGTTCTTCCAGTCTCCTACTTTGCCCTTTCTGTACATCACTGCTTCTCCATATAACTCTTTCCACTCGTTGCCCTTCCGTTCCAACATATTGCCAAAAGAACATTTCTCGACGATGTCATGGATGGTGTCATCATCTGCAGAAGATTTCAGAAACTTGGCCAGTTCTTTGGTTTTGTTGAAAGTATCAGCCTGAAGCTCTTCATAGGACACGACGAAGATGGGGAGATCTGGACGGCTGTCCATCACTTTCTCCCAGTCTCTGGTGTAGGTAAAGATGTCTCCATAGTCTACTTTTCCCGTGAAGAAAAGACCAGAGGCATAGTCGCAGAATTCGCCTTTGTAATCGTACTCAGAAATCTTTGAGTGGTGGTTGTAGAAGGATACAGCCACATCTTTAGGATTTCGATAAATAAATAAGATCTTGACTTTGCCGTCTTGCGCTTTCTTGGGCAGCTGGCGAAAAAAGAAATGGGTGTTGAGTATCCTCTGAGAAGGTAGTTTGAGCAGATCGTCTTGTGAATTAAACTCCATCATGTACTTTTCTTTCTCTACCACACCCATGTTAGTTGTTGCAGCCCGCAGCATGCGTGTCATTTCCCACAGCCAGTGACAGCCGGACTTGGGGTAGGAACAGATGAGGACATCGTCATCACGTATGTCGATATTGTGGGCGTCCTCCATTTGAGACTGTGGGAAGTCAGGGGGTCCAAGGTAAGACTGCTGTCCATACTGCATCAAAAGCAGAGTCTTGCCGGCCGAGTCTGGGAATCGGACCAGTGGCATTGTTCAGGAAAACGTGTCTGGGGACCTGTTAACAAAAATAGAGATATTTCTTTCTGCTGTACTTGTGTCTGTATGTATGCCTTTGTGTGTGTGTGTGTGTTGTGTGTGTGTGTGTGTGTGTGTGTGTGTGTGTGTGTGTGTGTGTGTGTGTGTGTGTGTGTGTGTGTGTGTGTGAGTGTGCGTGTGTGTGAGTGTGTGTGCGTGTGTGTGTGTGTGTGTGTGTGTCTTTGTTTCCCCCTCTCTCCTTCTCTGGTCTCTGTCTGCCTGTGGCTGTCTGTTGCTGTCTCCATTTCCCTGTCCCGGTCTTTCTGCCTATGTATGTCTGCCTGTGTCTGTCTTTCTGTTTCTCTGTCTCTCAATCTGTCTAACTCTCTCTCTCTCTTGTGTACCGTATCTTCCACATATATTTGAATACACGCGTGGAGTTAGTATCTGTGGGCCAGTTTCTATTTTCTTTTTCATATGTCTTTTTATCCCGCCAGTAAGGCAGACATATATTGGAGTTGTGCTGATTCTTATCTTCCTTCATAAGCCGCTGAAGACTGACATGCATTACAGGATCTTGAATATGCGCATTATGATGTTCTGCGTGTGTATACACATGAATGGGGGTTAAGTCATAGGAGGACATAAAGTAATTTGACCTGGGAGATCGGGAAAATCTCCACCAGACTGTTTACGAGCACTTTTTAACCAGGACCTTCCAAAACCAGTGTCCTAAGCATTGGAGTATCGGACATATGAAATAGAAATTTGAAGAATATGTAGATATTTGAAGGATATCATGTTGGAAGGAGATCGTCGGTGCAAATTTCAAAAGGAAAAGAAAACGTGATTATAACCATTGTTGAGTTTTCACACGAAGTACAAACTTGTTTTTACCAACCACAAATAAACGTAATGCACACTTCTCTGGTCTTGACGAAAAGGCACTCCTATTAACTGTAATGAACCCTTTGTCTCCCGCACCCTATCCGCCAACTGCAAAAACTTAACCTTTTGACTCCCTCACCCTGCAGGAACGTGGTGGATTGGGTGAGGGAGTCAAATGGTTAAGTTTTTGCTTTGCTAGCATAGTTGACAATGCAGGATGGTGGTGGCCAGGGTGCGGGCATCAAAGGGTTAAATGGGTATTCTGATGGAGTGATGCAATAGCCACAAATTTCACTTTACCGCTATGAGGGGATTAATTGGCGTGAAGGTTTTTGTAATTATTGGCAGTTGAAACAAGTACTTTTCACGCAAATCATGACACTGATAAATCTAGTTTGAATGCCGTGATTTGACACATATATAAAACTAGCCTGAATGACTGCAAATAACGACACTGATGTACATGGCCTGAACAACATTTGACACTTACGAACAAATATTGGCTGATGGGCAAAATAGACGGGAGTTGTTTAAGTGTCACAATTCGATTGGATGGTCTGAATTTGACCGTGTCTGGAAGATCAACGATATCAATTTTTGAATCTCTCAGACAAAATGGTATCCAGATCTACTGTGCTTAAATCCGTTTTGCAAAAAAACATGAAATATGCTCTTTGAAGAATATGTAAATAATATCAGTGTTCAGTGGATTATAGAAACATGAAGTCACCCATCATGCCCTCTCAGCCTCCCTCTCCCATCCCGAAAAAATGCCCCCCCCCCCTCCCATCCCAGAAAAAATGTCTGGATAACAAAATTTGTCATTTTCATAGTAGCAACAGTTTAAATGTCGTCACTTATCAGACAAATAAACTTGGGTTGAATTCATGACACTGACTAGTTTTGAATGAGGAAAGATAATACTGATGAATCTCATTCGAATGGCATCAGTGATGAGACTGGTGAATCTAGATGACATGTTATGTCACTAATGAATCCTGTCTGAATGACGTATGTTGTTATTCTGATTATCATACAAGTTCAGTGGCATAAGTTGTGACACTGGTGATTTTAGAGCCTGAATGACGTCAGTTGTGACACTGATGAACAGACAGCCTGAATGACGTAAGTTGTGACGCTGATGAACAGACAGCCTGAATGACTTAAGTTGTCACACACACACACACACACACACACACACACACACACACACACACACACACACACACACACACACACACACACACACACACACACTCGCACACGCTCGCACGCATGCAAAGACATACAAACACAGAACAAATGATACCTCCTATAAGTAAAGGTGTTTATTGAAAGAAATGTTCGTACTGGTACATGAAATTCTTTTCTGCATAACAATGAACTGATTATGCTGAATCGGCGACACTAGTACAATGACGAAATACATTATTATCCACACTTTTGATCTTCAATATAAACACAAAAGACGAAGATATGAAGCATACGTACACACATATGTCACCATATTACAATCTCAGTCAGTATGAAAATAACGAACGTTAACAATCACTAACAGTAAAAGATAAAAATGTCCAGTAAGGTCATTATGATTCAGCCTGAGGTGATATAAAGACCCCTCGGCTGAAAGGGACGGTCTGTGAGGGCGGAACTACTCGTTTAGCTTACGGGTTTACCTTTCCCAACCCTGGACATGCCAGGTATCCGTTCACGATTGGATGGACTGGAGGTCACACGCACAGAATTTGACAACCCAAGCTTAAATCGGTGGCGTAAGACTGGATTGTGTAAGTTGCACAGTGTGTTGAATCTATCACCAACATTGCAAAATGAAAACTCTGCACCATGAAAGTACATTAATATGATAAATAGATTTGTGTATTTTGGGTGTTTTGTGAAAATGGATTCCTCAGTGAGAAAAACTTGTTACGACAGTGTAGGATAAGCTTTGTTTTCCCAGTACAAATGCTTTTTTATTGTTTGCCAGTGAGAACAGTTTGTTTCACAGAATTTAGTGGGTGCTACTATTTTGTCGCCAACATTTTTTTTTAACGTAAACGAAGTACATGCCGCACAGAGGTAATTAGCTTTTACACTTAAACCACTACTCAAGTTCTAGTGGAAGGGAGGGGTAAGAGAAAACTTCCCTACATGATTGGGAATTGAATCCAAATTTCTTGCATCCTAGGCAGATGTTTTGTTGAAACGTGTTTTGATCATAAAATACGAATGTCAGATTTGAAGTGAAAGTGTTAGAAAAATGGATTTTTTCCCAAAACACAGTTGTCTTTCAATCATATTTAGACATCTCTTTTTTCAAGCGGCATGTTCTGTTTTGAAGTTTGCACACCTGTAATTGGTCGTTTTGGCCTAGTTATATTAGTGAGTAATTGTACGTTAGAGGAAAAGCGCTGTACACTAATGGGACATCAAATCTCTTTTGAAACAATCACCTATCCAAGTTAAGGAAATACTGAAACCATGAAACTAAAGACATCACTCAACAGGTATGCTGGATATGAACTAGGTCCTATTAACCGAAAATGCAAAACAACAACAAAAAACATACAAACAACAAAACGAAACAAAAACAAAACAAAACAAAACCTCACCCCCAGACCACAAACAAAAGCCGAGTCATCACACAACAGAACATTACACACAACTGTCGCAAAATAGGAACAGAAAGTGAGTGGGCTCTTGCAAACAAGTTATCTTATCACTTGCTTATATATTCTAGTAAAATTGTAAATGCTAACAAAGATAACTTTGCGTACACTGTACTGATTAAAATAAATTATGGTGTGATGTCAGACAAACTCCCAGATGTGGTGTACGTCAATTTTTATACAAAGTTTAGCATTATAACTGAGAAAGAAAAACACATGAAAAGAAAATGTTTTACATGAAAACATTGGCAACTTGATAAAGCCATGCACATGTTAATGAACGAACTATGCAAGAAACATGTATGCAGATAGACACAAATTCACACAACCTCAGACTTAAAGTCAGCTTACGCTAATGATCTGCAAGTACTGGTGAAACTATCATTTATTAGTAAAATCTCCAGAATACACGGATCCGAAGGAAAATTGTAACAAGAGTTGGAATAGTGCCTTGACATAATCACATTAGTAGGTATTTGACTCAAAAACTTCAGTTTACTTAAAAAAAAAAGTGGTGTCATTGTGCATGATGTATCATATGCGCTATACCATAGTGATAAGTCCAGTGAGATAAACATAAAGATAGCAGAAGTCGTCAACTTAAGCAAATTTGTGTCAACATGAATGAAAAGGTGTACAAGGGAAATGTCTGTCATCACATTTTTCTGTCAGCTACAAATGGCTATTTTTGGTTTACAAAGAAATAAAACAGTGGGCTTTTTTTCATACTTGTCCTCTTGTAATCGTCTTTGGTGATAGCAAGTTCTGGAATAGAAAGAATAGATCTTCACCAGAATACACGATCATTGATTTTGTTTTGAGTCATAATGTGTTGAGTTGTACTTGTTCATTTAATTTTAAGCTTTCAGTGTTCTTTTGTGTTATCATTCTTGGCTCTTCGTCAACTGAGTATCAAGTTGTCAGGTTTACAGTGAGTATTGAAACTTGAATCTGGATCCCTTCATCTCCTTCTGACAAATCTGGTCCACCATCTCGCTCTGGGCCACAGTAAACCAGTTCTTCCAATCTCCTACTTTGCCTTTTCTGTACATCACTGGTTCTCCATGTAAACCTTTAAACTCGTTGCCCTTCCGTTCCAACATATTGCCAAAAGAACATTTCTCGACGATGTCATGGATGGTGTCATCATCTGCAGAAGATTTCAGAAACTTGGCCAGTTCTTTGGTTTTGTTGAAAGTATCAGCCTGAAGCTCTTCATAGGACACGACGAAGATGGGGAGATCTGGACGGCTGTCCATCACTTTCTCCCAGTCTCTGGTGTAGGTAAAGATGTCTCCATAGTCTACTTTTCCCGTGAAGAAAAGACCAGAGGCATAGTCGCAGAATTCGCCTTTGTAATCGTACTCAGAAATCTTTGAGTGGTGGTTGTAGAAGGATACAGCCACATCTTTAGGATTTCGATAAATAAATAAGATCTTGACTTTGCCGTCTTGCACTTTCTTGGGCAGCTGGCGAAAAAAGAAATGGGTGTTGAGTATCCTCTGAGAAGGTAGTTTGAGCAGATCGTCTTGTGAATTAAACTCCATCATGTACTTTTCTTTCTCTACCACGTCCACGTTAGTTGTTGCAGCCTGCAGCATGCGTGTCATTTCCCACAGCCAGTGACACCCAGACTTGGGGTAGGAACAGATGAGGACATCGTCATCACGTATGTCGATTTTGTGGACGTCCTCCAGTTGAGACTGTGGGAACTCAGCGGGTCCAAGGTAAGACTGCTCTCCATACTGCATCAAAAGCAGAGTCTTGCCGGCCGAGTCTGGGAATCGAACAGGTGGCATTGTTCAGGAAAACGTATCTGGGGACCTGTTAACAGAAATAGAGATATTTCTTTCTGCTGTCCCTGTGTCTGTATGTATGCCTTTGTGTGTGTGTGTGTGTGTGTGTGTGTGTGTGTGTGTGTGTGTGTGTGTGTGTGTGTGTGTGTGTGTGTGTGTGTGTGTGTGTGTGTGTGTGTCTTTCTTTGTTTCCCCCTCTCTCCTTCTCTGGTCTCTATCTGCCTGTGGCTGTCTGTCGCTGTCTCCATCTCCCTGCCTTTCTGTCTATGTATGTCTGCCTGTGTCTGTCTTTCTGTTTCTCTGTCTCTCACTCTGTCTAACTCTCTCTCTCTCTTGTGTACCATATCTCCCACATATATTTGAATACACGCGTGGAGTTAGTGTCTGTGGGCCGGTTTTATTTTCTTTTTCATATGTCTTTTTATCCCGCCAGTAAGGCAGACATATATTGGAGTTGTGCTGATTCTTATCTTCCTTCATAAGCCGCTGAAGACTGACATGCATTACAGGATCTTTAACATGCGCATTTTGATGTTCTGCGTGTGTATACACATGAATGGGGGTTAGGTCATAGCAGGACATAAAGTAATTTGACCTGGGAGATCGGGA
>JAPXFY010000015.1:41712960-41760460 GCA_030674185.1 Monoplex corrugatus
CTGTCATTTCTTCCTATCATTTTCTGCCTTGCTGGTCCATTCACCTGTATGTGTTCGATAAAGTTTTACGTACTTTTTCTTAGGATTGATAATTGGGTGCATGTATTAAGTGCATTTTTGGCTTTAGGAAGGTGAGATATGCGGAAGCAATTTTAGGTATTATGCCTGTTTCTATATATGTTTTTTGTGTCCTTAGTATGCTTAAATTTTTTTCAGTTACTAGTATGTTTTTTCAGTCCCCTGTGCGATAAATTGGACGGAGCGGTCAACGCTAGGGGCATGTCCTTAGATTATGTGCGCAAATGCATTGATATGTGTACTTCATTTTCTTTCTTTTTTCCTGTTTAATTTTAAGTTTTGTATATTTTGAAACGGTCATAGCCCTGATATGGCTGTACGCTGTCGGCTGGGCTTTAAACAACAGTAAAACGACAGTAACAATCAAAAGATGACAGAACTGATTTGACACTCAGCACCCTACAACAGAACCGACATCAGCATTCAGCGAAGACAGATCCGTAAACTAAAAGACCATGATTTCCAACATTTTGATCTGTATTTCTGGCTCCACTCCCACCATTCTACCCCCACCCCCACCTCCGTTTCAACTTTGCTGTAAAAAACATGCGATTCCGTACAGGAAACGTTACAAACGCCACAAAACGCCGCGCTAAACCAGTCAACGTGGCGAAGTTGTCAGCGCGGCGGACTGTTGACAAAGGCTGGGGAGGTCGAATCCCATCTGTCCAAAAAAATAATTGTTGGACTTTTGGGTCCTGATCGACTGCATCCCTGAATTGAGCGTGCTGTGGACTTATTGGGAAGATTGGGACCACACGGTCACATCTCATCCACTTCACAACTGCGTCATTGATGGTGTTTGTGAAATTCCTTAACCAAACTCTGCAGGTGTTTGTATCACTCAGGCCCGGTTGACCCCAGAATATGTTATGAAAGAAAGCGTAGAAACACGCAGTCTCAATCCGAAATGGTACTACACAGCATCATGATTATCATCCCCATCGGTATGCATCGTCATAACATTGAGAAAAAATTGTCGTGAATGAAGTGGCGTAGAACATGAGACAGAAAACAAACAAACAAACACAAACAAACAAACAAACCAACCAACCAACCAACCAACCAACCACCAGCCAACCAACAACCAACCAGCCACCAACCAACCAAACCAACCAACCCCCCAACCAAATAAACAATGACTAACAAATGCCATGCTTATGAATCGAGTTGCAGACAAGTGGCCTCATGGTTAGAACACCGACTTTCCAAGTGAGAGGTCCCGCTGCTTGTCCCTCACCAGAGTTTGATTGGTGGGCGGGGTGCTGTTTTTTTTTAGGATGAAACAACACACATGTACAGTATTCACTTAGCACACGTTAAAGAGCTTAACCCTTTGAGTTGACTCCCGCACCCTATTCACCAACAGCAAAAACTCAATCCTTTGATTCCCTCACCCAATCCACCAGCTTCCTGCAAGAAGCATCATTGGTAGGGTGAGGGAATCAAAGCGTGCTAGCATGGTTGATAATGCAGGATGACTGTGGACAGGGTGCAGGAGTCGAAGGATTAAAGGAGTTACCCCTGGCAAAACCCTGCAGAAAAAGGGTTGAAAGGGAAAGCGGTGTTTGGTTGTCAATTCCATGGGTGTTGTATGGTACGAGCTCTCATAATTTTATATAATTCCACATCTTTCTTCTCCAGTCATGAATTCCTCGAGTGAATCATTCATGTTTAAAAACCAGTGATCTTTACCTAGGGAGCTTACCATAACATAGGTATGCGAATGTATGCGTGCGTACCTCTCTGTGTGTGGATGCGTGTGCATATAACAAACTGATATCATGCTGGCAGCATGATTTTCAAATGTTTTTTGCTCGTCATTCGTATGCATGTCAAAACTGAAAGGAGACAGAGGGGAGAGAGAGAGAGAGAGAGAGAGAGAGAGAGAGAGAGAGAGAGAGAGAGAGAGGAGAGAGAGAGAGAGAGAGAGAGAGGTGTGCATCAATAAGCGGATCGATCAGAGCTGACAACGTGACTACACATACGTCGAATACCCAAGCGTTAATCCACACACACAAACAACACACACACACACACACAAACAACACACACACACACACACACACACACACACACACACACACACACACACACACACACACACACAACAACACACACACACACACCACACACACACACACCGCTAGCATGCCCTCTCTCTCTCACACACACGCACACACACACACGCACGCACGCACACACACATACGCACGCACACACACACACACACACCCCGCTAGCATGTCCTCGTTTTGTTGTGCAAACAGCTTAACATGGTATGAATTTATGCAGTATACTGGACCAGTCTGGTCTTTTTTTTCTTTTGTAACCATGCTGTGTCTATCTATCTATCTATCTATCTATCTATCTATCTATCTATCTATCTATCTATCTATCTATCTATCTATCTATCTGTCTGTCTGTCTGTCTGTCTTTGTATGTATGTATGTTCTGTCTATGTATGTATGTATGTATGTATGTATGTATGTATGTATGTATGTATGTATGTATGTATGTATATATGTATATATGTATGTATGTATCTGTCTATCTGTATCTACCTACCTATCTGTCTGTCTGTCTATCTATCTACCTATCTATCTGTATCTATCTACCTATCTACCTACCTACCTACCTACCTACCTACCTACCTACCTACCTACATACCTACCTACCTACCTACCTACCTACGTATCTATCTGTTTGATGTTTTGAGACCTTAGTTGCATGTAGAACACAGAGCACATATGGATCACTCACCACCCACTGTCCCAACTGCTGTGCCGCGTCTGTGGTGTTGATCCCACGCCGGTTACTCCGGTTCCTCAACACACCAATAACTCCTTGTTCATCTATCGAAATACTAGTGCTAGTAAGACAGAAATCACAAAGAGGCTGGAAGAAGTAGACAGCACAGGCATGACAGCAGAAGAAGCATGGTCAGTCTTCAAGAACACACTGACAGACACACTTAGTAAAACCTGCGGCACAAAGACCGGAAAAGGGCAGGTAAAGCAGACAGCCTGGTGGAATGACACAGTAAAGGAGGCCATCAAGGAAAAGAAGAAGTTGTACAAGGTGTGGGTGAAATCAAAGCTAGAGGAGGACTACGTGAAATATAGAGTGGCAAGAAGACACAGCAAGAGGACAGTCAGAATGGCCAAAGAACAATCATGGAAAACATATGGAGAGGAACTAAGCGAACTGTGCAAGCTGTCGACACGACATTTTTACAAAAGCGTCAAAGCAATGAGATTACGAGACGAGCCATACAGCCCAACAACAGTAGTCAATGACAGAGATGGAAACCCTATCAGTGATGAAGACGGCATCAAGAAGAGATGGCAAGAATATTTTAAGGAACTCCTCAACCCAAACAGACAGGGATACACACAGAGCCAGTTTCACCCTAGCTATCCAGAACACGAAGAGCCAAACATCCTGAGATCAGAGGTACAACAGGCGTTGAAGACCAGCCCAAAGAACAAAGCAGCAGGAATTGATGGCATTACAACCGAAGCTATCCTGGCATGTGGAGAAACAGGAACCACTTGGCTGACCACAATATTCCAGAAAGCATGGACAGAGAGGAAAGTCCCAGAAGACTGGCAGCGTGCAGTCGTGGTACCAATCTGGAAAAAGAAAGGCAGCAAGAAAGACTGCAGCACGTATCGAGGTATATCCCTTCTGAGCCACACGGGAAAGATGTATGCAAAGATCCTTGAACAGCGCACAAGGTACAAGGTGGAACCTCTACTGAGTGAGGCGCAGATGGGTTTCAGAAAAGGAAGAGGATGCACTGACGCTATCTTCGCTCTCAGACAACTGAGCGAAAAGACTATCGAACACAATAAAGAACTGAACTTCGTGTTCGTGGATCAAGAAAAGGCCTTCGACAGAGTAAATAGAAACAAGTTGTGGAAAACGTTAGAAGAATATGACGTTAGGTGGCAACTTCTAGACAATATAAGAGCCATCTATACCAACAGCATGAGTGCAGTACGCACCCAAGATGGACTCACGGAATGGTTTGGGGTGACGTCGGGAGTGAGGCAGGGGTGTGTTCTATCACCACTGCTGTTCATTGTATATATGGACAAAATCACGAAGGAAGCAAATCCCAACCCTGAAGATCTGAACGAGATGCTGTTTGCAGATGATCAAAGCCTTGCACATGAAAAAGAAGGGGAACTCCAGGAGCACACGAACAACCTGAACACACAATGTGAGAACTTCGGCATGAAAATCAGTATCAGCAAAACCGAGACACTGAAAGTCAGTAGAACACCTGGCCGCCTCAACATCAACATCGAGGGGACAGCACTGAAACAAGTCAGCGAGTTCAAGTATCTTGGAAGTATCTTCACAGAAGATGGACGTCTCAACAGAGAGATCGAGACAAGAGTTCAAAAGGCCAACAGCGTCAGCTACCAGCTTGCCCCACTCCTAAGACACCCCAACATCCCCATCGAGACCAAAGCCAAACTCATCGAGTCCATATTTAGACCAACCTTGACCTACCAGTGTCAGACATGGACCCTTACCAAAAGTCTTGAAAGAAAGATCACCACCTGCGAGATGAGATGTCTAAGGAGAGCAGTCAACAAAACCAGACATGATAAGATCAAGAACATCAAGATCAGAGAAATGATTGGAACAACACCAATTCTCCACTACATCCAACAGCAGAGAACCAGGTGGTTCGGGCACCTGACACGCATGGCACCTCACCAGCTTGCCAGTAAAGCTTACAACACAAAGGTGTCAGGGTACAAGGCAAGGGGTAGACCGAGGAAGACCTGGATCGAGGGTGTGAAAGAAACACTGAAGACCCACAACATCCCACTCAACCAGGCCTTCAAACTTGCCGCAGACAGAAAGCTCTTTCTCCCCTCGACGCCCAAGATGGTATAAGAGGACGGATAAAGTAAAGTAAAGTAAGTAAGTAAGCCTACGGAGCCAGCGATGTGGAGCCGCCATTCGGCCAGCCACCGCAGAAGACCTTGCACGGTTGCCGGGTCTCTTTGGAGGAGTTCAACACTGCCTTTTTTATATTTAAAAAAATTTTTTTGGGGGGGGGGGGGTCAAATTCAACTTACAAAACAACACTACCCCCTGCAAAGACATTGCTCGCTCAGTTACTGGTTTCATAATGTTTACGTAGGCAAACGCAAACTGTCCTTACTTCAGTGTCACTTAAAAACATATTCAATGTCACTTAAAAAATGCAGTGTCACTTAAAAAAAAAAACATGCAAAGTCAGCGCACTGTGTTAGTATGCAACAGACGCTGTCCTTAGTTCATTGTCACAATGTTTACATAGGCAACAAGAACTGTCAGCAGTTGAGTGTTCCCATGGAAGACAGCGTACTTACTCCGTTGTCACAATGTTTACATAGGCAAAAGGAACTGTCAACACTTGTCACAATAATTACATATATGCAGCACATGCCATCCTTAGTTCATTGTTATAGCTTTTTTTGTCCACATAAACAGCATACACTCTCCTCAGTTAGTTCAGTCACATTGTTTACAGATACAACATACCTTACCTTTAGTTCCCTTCAGATCACCGCCTCTGTGCTGCTCGTTTCTTAGATGTTTTATTATTGCTTCCTTTTTCGTTAATTCGTTTAAATCTGAATTCTTTTGCTGTATATTTGTTTTGTTGTTTGAATACACGTAGATCAGCAACGGCAGATCTTTAGTAATTTGGTTTAAATAATGTGGTTCATGTGCTAAAATCTGTCAGGTTGGAAAATGAACTTTCATTTTAATTCGTTTCTCCAACACACCCCCAAACCCACTGTAGAACCTGAGATTACTTGACGATGCTGTTTCCCTCTTCAGCATTCCACGTTATGTTGAGCGATTCCCTTCAATTGTTTGATGCTGTCAGTGAAGACGAGTGTGTGTGTGTGTGTGTGTGTGTGTGTGTGTGTGTGTGTGTGTGTGTGTGTGTGTGTGTGTGTGTGTGTGTGTGTGTGTGTGTGTGTGCGTGCGTGTGCGTGTGCGTGTGTGTGTGTGTGCGCGCGTTCTCACACAGAGTAAAAAGCCAGATGCAGGAGCAGCAGCAGTAGAAACACACTACTCGAAAGTCAGTTCTCTTCTGTTCTTCTCCTTTCAGTTTACTGAAGTCAAGTTGTAGAATCCTATTTATGTATAGGTCAGCTGTTGTCTGCGCACCCACCACGTGCGCGTACATTACTTCAGCTTGACCTATAATTCGTAGAGTCATCGTGGCGGAATTCTGTTTTCAGTAGGGCCTAATCGTGTAGGTAGGTCAAGCAATAGCCTACACACACACACACACACACACACACACACACACACACACACACACACACACACACACACACACACACACAATCACACACACACACACACACAATCACACACACACAATCACACACACACACATACACACACACACACACACACACACACACACACAACACACACACACGTTTAGGCTTTGCCGTTTATTCACCAACCCATCATGAAAGCCTCTTAGCTTGTAGTTCATCTTGACTTGTAGTTTCGCACGAGCGCACACACACACACACGCACGCGTATACATTGCACGCGCACACATGTTGCACGCGCACTGACTGCATGCACACACGCGCATACATCTTCAAGCTTTGCTTTCATTTCATCGCAGAAGACTATTTTACAGATATTAAAATACGTCATCTTGACGTGTACTTTGTACACACAACAGACAGACGGACGGACAGACAGACAGACAGACAGACAGACAAATATAGATTTTGAACGCTGTTGGGGTTTCCGTTGTCAAAGTAGCAGAAAATAAAGCTTTACTTAACCTACATTTCCCGTTCCTAACGTGCAATTTTTTTCATTCACTTTGGAAGCCGATCTAGGCTGTAAGTTTTCTCAACGAGCGCCTTACACCCCCCCCCCCCCCCACACACACATAAACACACACACACACTCACTGGAACACGTATTATACATACACATATCGCAAACACATCAGGCACACACACGCACACAACATCACAGAGAGAGAGAGAGATACAGACGGACAGACACACGTACACACCCCCACACACAACAACAACAACAACAACAACAACAACAACAACACACACACACAGACACACGCATCACACATGCACGCATACAACATCGCAGACAGACACATACACACACATACACACACACACACACACGCCCGCGCGCGTGCACACGCACAGACAGACAGACAGACAGACAGACAGACACACGTTTTTCTCCCCGGATGTGCAGTAGGGCAACGCCCAAGTCTTTACATAATATTCTGTCATAAGCAACAATTGTTCTCTGTGATTCATTTTGCCTTGTTTGGACTTTACCCAAGAGGGAATCATCACACTGGGGCATTTCCATACGAGCTTCGCCAGGATTTGCCAGTAATTATCTGGCTGGCTTCTTGTGCCCGAACAAAACTCTATGTACTGGTAAAGTCTTGGAATAGGTTATATCTTGATTATTTGCCATCACATGGTCTCAGCGGTGTTACTGTTTATGGAATTTTTCGAAAAATAGCAGGAAGAAAACTGCAGTACACATGCCCTCTTCCCACGCCGCTGATCCGTTGTAGTCTACTGTAGTACAAGGCAGCCGGCTTTGGCCTACTTCTGTCCGAAACAGCATCAGCAGTGCAAATAAAACGTTCTCCGCCCATGCCATTGCATTAGCTACACTAGTGGTATCACGACTTCCTGTACAACAGCTTGAGTTATGATGATGACCGTATCATAATTCCCCACATCATCGTCATACTATAGTCAGCTGCGCAGTAAAATGTTTCTCTCCCACTACCCACCCTCCCCACCCCCAAACATTTACGTCAGCTTAGCTACACTGACCGCTAAACTTTTTATCACTCGTGATGAGAATCATCGTCGTTATCATCATATCTTCATCAGCATCACCATCAGCAGCAGCAGTAAGAAAGTACTTATCATCATCATCATCATCTCGTCGTCGTCGTCGTCATCATCATCATCATCATCATCATCATCATCATCATCATCATCATCATCATCATCTCATCTCATATCTCCTGCAGCAGCAGATTCAGGAAAATACCTTGTCATGCGTTGTTCTTTACGTTGTTACATGTCGGATATATACAGGTCAATCAAAGGCTTACCAAACTGTCACAGACTGTCGATTTCAGGGTCTTGGAGAGATAGTTCTTGTTTTCCTGAGTTTCGTCGATTTGGTTGTTGGGTGTGTTCGGTCCCAGACGCAGTTATGAGAATACAAGAGTTCTCAGTTCACACTCTACACAACACTGTCAGCTTCTTAACTTTGATCGCAACAGTCTTTTCTTCTATTCTGCTTGGTTTTCTTAGTTCAGTGTTGAATTTATAACCAGCCAGCGGATATCCGGACAATCTTCTGACAGCCTGACCTTGTCGTTACACTGGCATATAACAGGCAGTAAGTAGGCCGGCCTAGTGAAGATACGAAATGCTCGCGGAGCTTTCGGCTAAACGAGCAAAATTGATGCACTCGGTGAATAACGCTGTACGGCGTTTTCCAAGATTGTCAGCGTGCTGTAAGCAGAGTAAGATATGTCAATAAACTGTGCATAGACAAACACGCAGGCCCTGCCTTTTTGTGTTGGTTCAGCCAGAGATTTTCTCTCCGTCCGTTTTGTGCTCAAAAGAGTATCTCTGGTTTTTTGCCCTTGTTGCTTTTGACTGTTATTGCGGCTCAACTGTCTGCCAAGGTTGGTCCGCTGCACTGTACTACAGTTGCTGTTTGTATAAAGCTTACAAGTGAAGAACTGCTTGAACCGCGCGCTTATCTGTGCTCTAACCATGCAAGTCGGAGAAGAAATGAAGAAGAGTGCCCAGCATTGCACCCGTTTTTATGAGGTGATGGTGCACACGCACCCACTTGAAATCAGCACAAGGGCACCAACTGACTGACACATCATGTGCTTGCTCAGTTTCGAAATCCCACTCAGTGTTGTTTTAAAAAAAATAGCATGGATGTCAGAGAACTGAATGGTGAATGCGCGAGATAAACTAGGGACACTGTATCCAGCCTTTCGTGTTGTCAGAAAAAAATTGTATCCAGAAACGTGATGCCTATTTTAAAAAAAAAGTATTTCTCCCCCCTTTTAGATTTCTTTATTCAGCATACACGAGGCGGTATAGATCTATTTATCATTTCAGTTCTTTTGGGCTTGCAGTGCAGTGGGGAAGGAAAGTGTCAAAAGCACAGGCCTACCCTGTGAATAGAGCTATGCGTCAGACACACACGCACACACACACACACACAGACACACACACACACAGAGACACACAAACACTCACACACACACACACACACACACACACACACACACACACACACACACACACACACACACACACACACACACACACACCATACACCAAATGAGATAGAATTAAAGAAAATTTTTGACATGTCTTTTGTTGTTGTTGTTGTTACCGTCTATTTAAAGCTTCGTTGTAAAGCGGTTAATAGTCAACAGGCCAGCATACACCCAACGCTTTAATATTTTCTTTTAGTAAACCGACTGACGCAATAGTCAAATATATAAGACGTTGGACTTCTAAACTGAAGGTCTGGGTTCGATCCTGTTTGGATTGTTATTGTTGTTTAAGGCCCAGCCGACTGCGTAGAGCCGTAGCAGGTCTGTAACCTCTTCGAAACATATATAAAAAAAAAACTTCAGAAAAAAAAAAAGAAAATCAAGTACACGTATCAGTACATTCGTGCACACAATCTAAAGACATGCCTCTGGCGTTGACCATTCCGTCCATTTTATCGCACAAGGGATTTAAAAAACATACCTGAATACAAATTTAAACATACCTAATGACACAAAAACATATATAAAACGGGCATAAATTACTTAAAAATTGCTTCCGCATATCTCACCTCCCTGGAGCCAAAAATGCACTTAATACATGTACCAGATTATCAATCCTAAGAAAAAGTACGTAAGACTTTATCGAACACATACATACAGGTGAATGGACCAGCAAAGCAGAAAATGGTAGGAAGAAATGATAGAAAACGAAAGAGAAAGAAAGGAACAAAGAAGGTTTCACAGGAAAGAGGAATTTCAAGCACAGAATTTCCAGAAGGTGGGGATACTGTTTATACTGAAAGAGCCCCCGGCATCCCCACGGGGGACTCCTGTTTCGATGTTTCCCACCTGGTGGGTAAAGGGTGGAGAGTTTTCCTATCTCCCAGGTCAAGATATGTGGAGATCTGTTAGTGCCTAACTCCATCCATACGTATACGCATGCAGAAAACAAAGTACAACGCAATATGAAGACCCGTGTCTTGTGGCAACACGTAAACACCTAGCATACATCTCATCATCATCATCATCATCATCATCAAGTACCTTGCCACATGGCGTTGGCGATCATGGCCCTCCATATGCATCTGTACTTTGTTGCCGCAAGCACAGCTTCCACCTTCTCTGTCTTCAGCCACTCTTCAAGTCCGTCCAATATTTTTTTCCCTGGGTCTACCTGGTGCTCTCTTTCCCTCCAGCTTTCCTGTTGTGACCAGGTGCTCCAATTCCCCTTTCCTCATAAAATGGCCTATAAATGTTGCCTGTCTTTTCCTAATCTTCCTTATGAATGATGTTCTTGTGACTGCCTCCAACAGGACTGTCTCGCTTGTTTTCTTTGCTGTCCATGGAACTCGCTACATTCTTCTTAGAAACCTAGCATACACGCCCACCGAAGGCGGAGTATACAAACTGTACAATAGTACACTGCCTGCACAGTGTGGGCAAGACAGTTGTGCATTCACACGTCCGAAAATGATCGGAACGCTTCAACAATATTTCTAACTATTACTCGTAACTATAACTCACTTACCTGCAACACGCAAAGCTGGGAAAAAAGACTAAACTTTAAATAATCTCAGCCTTTCTCCTTGTACAGTAATTGTGAAAACAACAGTAAAGTTACAGATGTTAACATAAACCTGAGGTTGCATTCTGTTACAACAGTAAAGATGTTAGCATAAATCCTAGGGTGCATTCTGTTACAACGGTAAAGATGTTAGCATAAATCCTAGGGTGCATTCTGTTACAACAGTAAAGTCATAGATGTTACCTTAAACCTGATTTTGCATTCTGTTACAAGAGTAAAGTTACAGATGTTACCATAAACCTGAGGTTGTAAGGGGAAGGAGATGGTAAAAGATCTGAACTTTTCAGCATCATCTATGAGGACGGTGTCCATCTCCTCACCACGTACCCATTCATAGCTGGGTGGACTGAAAACTCTTCCGCTCAAAACATTTTTTTTTTCAATTCAGGATTGAACCTATGCATTCAGGTTGGAAGGTGGGAGTTCTGCTTTTACACCGACTGACTTCAACTGCTTGTATTTGCACAGATCCTCTCCCTCCACGAAAAAAAAGGTAGTGATACATAAAGAAATTAAAGAGTAACAAACAGCATTTGCTGTCGTCTGACAGGGATGGAAAGAGAGACACAGAAAAGAAAAGGAGAGAGAGAGAGAGAGAGAGGCAGGCAGGCAGAGAGAGAGAAAGAGAGAGAGCGGGCAGGCAGGCAGACAGACAGAGAGAGAGAGAGAGAGAGAGAGAGAGAGAGAGGAGAGAGAGAGAGAGAGAGAGACAGACACACCACACAACACACACACACACAACACACACACACACACACACACACACACACACACACACACCACACACACACACACACACACACACACACACACACAACACACACACACACACACACACACACACACACACACACACACACACAGAGTATGTGTGTGTGAGTGAGCGAGTCACAGTATGATTGTCTACATGTATTCATTTTTGTTTTTGTGTGTTGTTCCAGAGCCGTTACCCATGAAGCTCCGAGCGCTGCCCCAGTCGTTTTGGCAACAGCCCAACGTGACGCAGCAAGTGTCGCCCGCCACGATGTTCCCCGTCCTCCCCCCTCTCTGCCAAAAAGACACGGAGGAAGATATGGCAGGTGGGTAGAAAACGTCTACTCTTATCTTTTCCCATTTTTGTCTTTGACTGTCCCGTTTTATGCTCCGCCTCTGTATTGCTTCCCACACTTCGCTTATTTTAGGTCTCCACCACACCCCCGTCATTTCAGTGTGTGTGTGTGTGTGTGTGTGTGTGTGTGTGTGTGTGTGTGTGTGTGTGTGTGTGTGTGTGTGTGTGTGTGTGTGTGTGTGTGTGTGTGTGTGTGTGTGTGTGTGAAAATGTGTGTGTGTGTGTGCGTCTATTCACATACGTGCTTTTAGACAAACAAAAAAAAAAAAGAAAAAAAAAGGCAAGTAAATAAACTAATAAATAAATATTCAGTGCCTAGTCCACAATTTTTGTTAGTGTCCGTGGTCACGTTATTATTGCACTTGCCGAAAATTTCTTTTATTAAAAATAATAAAGTCGACCTTATCCTTTCTAGAAAGCCTTTGGCAATTTGGAATTCAAACACGAAGAGACTGATTGAAAAACTTTGCAAAAACACGTGCTGTTCAGCGTAGCCTTGTGTCCCACGCCTTATCCCAAATTGATAAAAGGCTATATCTGTCCTGTTTATTAGACTTTTTGGAGTAGGGAGGGGGAAGATTTCAAAAAGGATTCCGGGCATTGGGATAGTCCCATATGTTCTACAGCTTAATCCGTGAAGAACTGTTTTGAGAACTGACTCATACTGCAGCAAATATTTTTTCTTTACATGGAAAAGTATTGAAACAGAATGGGAACGGGAGTTTTGAATTACAGGCTAAAACGAGAGACATATCTTTAAACAGACCAGTCACGCATTCGCAGGCATACGCTCACGTACACATACACCCACGCACACATGTGCGAACGAATGAAAGCATGCACACACGCACACGCATACACACACTCAAGCGCGTGCGTACACGAACAAACGAACGCACACACACAGACACACAGACTCGCACACACAAATACAACACACAGACACACACACACACAAACATACAGACACACACACGATGCACACAACAGACACACACACAACACACACACACACACAACACACACACACACACACACACACACAACACACACACACACACACACACACACACACACACAGACAGGCATATGCACATGTTGTAACTGCTGCCTGTGAAGCATTATGGTTATTTCCTTGTCTCACCAGACAATGTATGCAAAGCCGATTAACCCCGTTTCATACAAAAATACTTTAAAAAAGGAAAAAAAAAAAAAAAGAAAAAAAAAAAGGGGGGGGGGGGGGGGGGCGTGGAAAGGGTGAGGAAGGCTCGTCAAAAAATGATAACTCTCCTATCTTCAGATTATCTCCTTGTCTCACCAGACAATGTAAGCAAAGCCGATTGACCCCGTTTCATACAAAATTACTTTTTAAGGGGAGAGGGGCGGGGAAAGGAGGAGGAAAGCTTGTCAAGAAATTATCACCAATGATCCAGCGACACTTCATTACTCGGGTTTAATTAAATAAAATAGCTAGAAATGAACTCAGCTGGATTGGGTTATCTTTGTTTCCAGCAATTACATCTACTGCAGCAGAAAGAATGTGTCCCATGCACTGACCAAACAATGTTCAACAAAATCTATGACCACTTCTTTGAAAGGAGGGAGAGGGGACGTAAGTGGATCTTTGTGAATATGACGTCATTGATATCGTTGTAAAGGGCATGACTTCCCTTTCCAGTGACACACAGATGAAGTCTCTAGAACAAAACTGTTGGCACCATTGCCAATTCAAATGTCACATGTGCCTGATCCTTATTTTGAAAAACAAAGGAGATTTTCCTTAGCAACCAAAACCATGCTCTGACGTGAGTTCTGATGAGGTTATTTTGAGTTATCGTGTGCAGTTCTCAGAAGTCGACGTCATAAGCTTCATTGTATGGAATGTTTGGATTATTTAAGGGGTTGGATTGTGGTAGTGCTGTGAAAACTGCCACTTTCGAGTAATTTCAGCGAGACAATGCAGAGGGGTATCATATCACCGTAATTATTCAGTTTTAATGCTTTCTCATGGTGAAACTTTACTGTGAAAATTATCGTACACACAAGAAAAGTTGCAACTGAAATCTGTTTCACCCAGGTAGACCAACAGTCCTGGAACCAAAAGTCTATGACAATGCATTCTGCCCACAGTCACCTACGGTGCAGAAACTTGGAATCTAATGGAAAAAAAAACTCGCCTTGTAACTAAGAACCATGCTGCAAGTACGTGAAAGAATCATGCTTGGTATCACCTGGAAAGATGGCAAAAACGGCTCAGTGGATCAGAGAAAAGAACAAAAGTGCGAGACATCCTGGAAACCATCAACAAACTGAAATGGACCCGGGCAGGACATCTCACCCAGAGAATGGACAATCGTTGGGACAACAAAAACCACGTTCTGGATACCAAGCGACAGCACTCGCAGTAGAGGAAGACAGAACATTTGATGTAGAGACGACCTACATGGATTTGACAAGAACTGGAGAAGAAAGGCGCTAGAACGAAGTGAATGGAAGCAGCTGGGGATGGCCCACGTCCAACAGCGGACTTTCGATCGCTGAAAGAGACAGACCTATACCATCTTTCTGAGACTGTATTTGTGCATGCATCGTATGTCCTTCCCGGTTTGTGGGCACGGGCCACATATACAATGATCGACATATTAGGATCGATTGTATGAAGGTCTGTTTTTGTTTTGCCGGCAGGGACTGAAATCGGGGACTTAAAGATCTGGAATCTGCCCCGCCTGCAAAGTTAATCACCCGTACGGCAGCCGTTGATCCGTTAATCCGTTAATCCGTATATCCCCAGCTAGCAGGACTAAAACTTGAAACATGTGAACTCCCCATATATACATGTACGTAGCGCCACACTGCTTGTACAAGCGGGTTGACCGGAACGGTTGATAGAGCGGTGGACTCAAATCTGATCTCTCGAGTTCAGTTCTAGCCTACAACATAAAAAATTAGCCTGTATCATAGAAAGCGTTCCTGACTATCAGACATTTTTATATATTTCTTTCTTTGTTTTTTGGCCACATCTTCTGCACTGCTTGTTTTTTGGCCACGTCTTCTGCACTGCTTGTTTTTTGGCCACATCTTCTGCACTGCTTGTTTTTTTGGCCACGTCTTCTGCACTGCTTGTTTTTTTGGCCACGCTTTGCACTACTTGTTTTTTGGCCACATCTTCTGCACTGCTTGTTTTTTGGCCACATCTTCTGCACTGCTTGTTTTTTGGCCACGTCTTCTGCACTGCTTGTTTTTTGGCCACGTCTTCTGCACTACTTGTTTTTTGGCCACGTCTTCTTCACTGCTTTAGTATTGTTGATCTCTCGCCACTTATTCCGGCTCCTCAGCTCACAACCAATGCGGGGTTCATTCAGCCGAAATCTCGGTGCCAGGAAGCCCATGGGAGCCATCGATGTCAAGACGTCATAGGGTCTTCCATCAGAGGAGATTCTGCACTTCGATGGAGTTCAACAGTGCTTGTACCTGTCCAATTCAATAATGAGATAATAATAATAATAGTAATAATAATAATAATAATAATAATAATAATACACTACTACTACTTCTACTACTACTACTAGACTGCCCGCGAGTACTAATACCCCATATTAGCGACAGTTATCTCTCAACTACGCAGCTAGACCGAGTGAGTGAACCTTCCCCCACCCCACACAGACACACCAGGGAGAAGCCCTTTACCTGTATGTGTTAATATAATGATCACCACATGACAGTGGGCAGTATAGCAGGTTGCCTTACAATCTGACTACTGTATTTCGAATCAGACTTGTAGGAAAACTTTGTACGTACGGTCTCCAGTCCACCCAGTGGTGAGTGGGGTACCTGGCCGTTGTTGCTCATTTATGATAGGCTGATACAGTGCTAGTATGAAAATATAGACTAGGCCAGCTCATGGGTTTATGTGCAGGCCTAAGGCTTGTGCCTTAATCACCATACACATGGCACCTGTGATGTTGGTGCATAATGGAATTCATTCCGAAAGCGGAGATGTCGTCTTGAGAAACTGAAAACTGAAACCACTCAGCCTGTCATCTAGCACCCTCGGGTGTTTCTGGTTAAGTTTGATCTGTAGCTTGGCTGATGGCTTCAGGCTATCCGACCTGATGTCTGTAGGGAAAGTCCTGGTGACAGTCAGGAAAGACGGCAAGGTTGGGACCTTTTTTTTGGGGGGGGGGGGGGGGGGGGGGGAAGGGGGGCATGTCGGACCTAGCTGAAAAGCAAAATAAACTGTGTCTGGAGCATCAATGCCTGACCGCTTTTGTGATCATGTGCACATCCCCTGTGGTTTTGGTAAGGCAACGTAAATCTTGCGCACATTCTCTATGGTAGCGGTAAATACGTAGGAATCTTCCGACTGTTGAGTGTCGAGATAATGGTAAGGGGAGCGGAGCTAGCAGCTATGCAAGCTCACGGCTGGTCGGGTCGCTCAGAAGGGAGGTGAAGCCTGGAGTAAGGCAAAGGAAGGTTCTTCCGTTCTGTCTTGGTCCAGTAGCAGGGCTGGATCTGGTGCTTCTCTTTCATTGCTGGGACTTGTACGATGTGAGACGCAAGCACTACACGGCGGACACTTTAAAGAACCTCTTCCGAGACGTCCTTCCAGTTTTTACAAGAGATCAATAGATTTCACCTGATACGATTTTACGTCCAAGTATGGTTTTCTTTAACTGCATTTTAGATTGGCAAGGTTAACGGTGCATGGTTTTTAATTGTTGTCTTTTATCTTAACCTAGTTGTCATTTTTGACGTGGTGTTAGCCCTGATATGGCTCTAGTAGTCGGCAATATGAACTTGAACTTGACTGATGTGCGTTGTGTGGCTATGTACCCAGGTTTGTCACTGTCATCTCCCGATCTTGCCATTCGGCTTGTAAGCAAGATAATTGATGGCTGGGTCCGAATGGGTCATACAATGCATGGACAGTCCCCCTTTGCTTGATGAAATGGCTGTCGTGTAGCTGTAGTTGGGAACTTGGGAGGTGATTGTCCGGTCTGTGGCGAGGCATTGTTGCTCTGGATCCCATCCACCTCCCTTAGGTATTTGTTGGTAGTTGCCTTTCAGTCTGACTTCATTAGAATCAGACTTAGGGGAAAGAATATATTATTATAAAACGTTTGTGTGTACGGTCTCCAGCTCCCCAAGTTGTGAATAGGAGCCTGATCCTTTCTTAGGGTGAGAAAAGTTAAAGCAGGGAGGTGAAGAGTACCGCAGTCATAATGCTAGCCCCAAGAAAATGTTGAGATCCCTTCTTCCTCGCTCTCCTGTATACAACCTGGGAGTTCCGGGACAGACATGGCCTTTCCCATAACCATTGATCCGTTAACCCTTTGACACCCTCACCCTATCCGCCAGCATCCCGCATTGTCAGCCATGACAGCAAAATAAAAACTTAGCTCTTTTATTCCCTCACCGTGTCCACCAGCTTCCTGCATGAAGCTGGTGGATAGGGTGAGGGAGTGAAAGGGTCAAGTTTTTGGCAACTGGTTTATAGGGTGCGGGAGTCAAAGGGTTAATCTCCCTGGCCGGACTAAATCTTGCAACACGTCAAATACTCCCCACGTGGCGCCGCAATCCACTCACCTTGCAAAACTACTCGCCTCCCTGCAGCAGTAATTCCGCTGCATCAAATCCACACGTTTGTGTGTGTTTGTTTCGTGTATGCACCCCTCCAAAGTACCCCCCCCCCCCCCCCCTGGAGGTTTGGTCGTTGTTTGCCGCAGTTGTCCGCCTCTTTTTCACATATTGTGATGGTGAAAGTATTCCTGTCTGATTGCCTCTCTGTCTCTGTCTCCGTCTCTCTCTCTGTCTGTCTCTCACTCTGTCCTCTCGTTCTGTCTGTCTCTGTCTGTCTCTGTCTGTCTGTCTGTCTGTCTGTCGTCTGTCTCTCTTTCTCTCGCACACATTTCGACGATTCACGCGTGTATCCCTTTTGTGTTTGTAGCCCTAGGCATGGCTGCATGTTTTCAGCAACTTTGTGAAAGTGAAATGAAGTACCAGCCATCATTGTCAATGTCACACTTATTTCTTCGATTTTCTTCCCTTACTCTCCCTCTCTCTCCCCCTCTTCATCTCCCCCTCTTCTTTCTCGCTCTCTCTCTCTGTCTCTCTCTCTCTCTCGCTTGCTTGCTTGCTTGCTTTCCTTGATCTTTGTGTGGTATTATGATACAGATATAGATAGAGATATCGAACGATGAGAAGAGGAAAAGAGAGAGAGACGAGAAGATGAGAGTAGAGAGAGAGAGAGAGAGAGAGTTCATCGAATAGCAGCGAGTAGAGTAGTATAGCACAATCAGAGCAACAGTCATGAAACTATAACCGCACACGTACAAGGTAAAGGCTTGCGATGGTACGGGGTATGTAATTAGTGTACTGGGTTACAGTGCCAGGCTCATAACAGAACCGCCAAGTAGCGTCAACGCTTGCGTGGTACGGTGGTTTATTGTGTGTGGTGTGTGTGGGTGTTGCTGATGTGTTGAGTTTGTGGTGTGTGTGTGTGTGTGTGTGTGTGTGTGTGTGTGTGTGTGTGTGCGCGCGCAATAGAAGGAGTGTTCCCTGTTTCATACTTACTTCCAGGTATTTCTTTCTGTTGTTTTCTTCTTCTTCTTCTTTGCTTGATTAGAGTTCATACTTAGGCCAACAGGACTCGCTCTAATTATTTTGGACTTCTATGTCGCATGGCATTTGTGGTGTAGAATGAGTATGTGGCCTAGTAGATAAAGCATCAGCCTAGAATGAGAGAAATACCGGTTCGATTCTCGATCAGACATAGATTCTTCTCCTGTCCCCCATAACACCTTTGAGTGGTGGTCTAGGATGGATGCTGGTATTTCAGACGAGACACGAAACCAAGGCCACAGGTACAGTCTGCACTTGGCTCATGTTAAAGATCTCACAGCAAGCAAAAGAGTTGTCCCTGGCAAAATTCTGTAGAAAAATCCACTCTAATGGGCAAAAAATACACTTATCCCTTGCAAAATTCTGTAGAAAATTCCACTCTGACAGGTAGAAAATACACGCACATGAAAATGGGGGAAGGGGGGGGGGGGGCTTATTTTAAAGATCTCACAGCATGAAATGTGTTGTCCCTGATTCAGTAGAGAAATCCACTCTTACAGGTAGAAACTACATGCATAAAAAAAGGGGAAATTGGGGGGAGGGGGGGGGGGGTTAAAGATCTCACAGCAAGTACAGAATTGTCCCTGACAAAATTCTGTAGAGAAATCCACTGTAATGGGCAGAAAATACACTCATAAAAAAAGGAGAAGGGGGGAGGGGGCTAGAGAAATAGTGTGACCTTCAGTTCATTTAGGGGTAAGTAAACCAGAAGGAGGAGATGGGTGCCGCCTGACAGAGAGAGAGAGAGAGAGAGAGAGAGAGAGAGAGAGAGAGAGAGAGAGAGAGAGAGAGAGAGAGAGGAGAGAGAGAGAGAGAGAAAGAAGAGAGAGAGAGATGGGGACCGCCCGAGAGAAGGAAGAGAGAGCGAGCAAGTGGGCGAACGAGCGAGCAAGAGAGAGAGAGAGAGGGGGGGGGGAGAGGGGAGGGGAGGTTAATTAAGATACGCATCGCTTTTTGTACATAGTGCTGGGTTCTAGAATAGTTGAGGTCCGTCCTACCTCACTACCTTCTACCTTGGGAGTTATGGGACAGATTTTACCGTTACCACTGTACATCATACGGATTGGTGTCAGCCTGCAGTAAACAAAATAGAATTCCATTGCCACTAATAGCACAGGTGAAAAATGCCTCCTGAAACAGGTAGGACAAGATAGCAGGCAGGCAGACTAAGTTGGGTTAATCAATGTTTAATGTGACCACGCCGATCGATATTTCTAATTCTTCTGGCTCTGCGGCCGTATACAGGTACACAGCCAGGTATGCCGTAAAACAGGCCTGTGACAGAGCTTATGTATTACATTACTTTCACAGGCTTGTGCTTGCTGTGTGAATATGTAGCTGTTGAGGCCAACGAGTCTAAATTCAGTAGGACTGAACATCTGATATCTCGAATTCAATCCTAGCAACATATATAAATCTATCTGTGTATCTATGTATGTATGTATGTATATATGTATGTATGTATGTATTGTATGTATGTATGTATGTATCTGTCTGTTCTGTCTATCTGTCTCTGTCTGTCTGTCTGTCTCTGTGTGTCAGCCAGTCTGTCTATGTGTCAGTCAGTCAGTCTGTCTGTCTGTCTGTCAGTCTATCTGTTTGTCTGTCTGTCTATCTATCTATCTATCATCTATCCATCTATCCATCTATCATCATCTATCATCTATCTATCTATCCATCCATCCATCCATCCATCCATCCATCTATCCATCTATCTGTCTGTCTGTCTGTCTGTCTGTCTGTCTGTCTGTCTTCTATCTATCTATCTATCTATCTATCTATCTATCTATCATCGGTTCATCAGTCTTATTCCCCCCCTCCTCCTCCCCATTTCAAGACCTTGCCAGTGCATATGTGTTTTGCACAGGCTCAAAGAGTCTGCCAGATAATTGTTGAGATTTGGGTGGAGAGCATAAAGAATTAATTCTGGTTTGATAACTACTCCTTGAATAAACACCCAAACTCCAAACTAGTAACTGGGAAAATACTGAGACTTCAAAGAAAAGCGTAATATTCAGTTCTTTGTCTCTTCTGTTGGTTATGAGGCGGTGCATTATACTCAGGAGATTTACAAAACAGGATTTTGGTGCTCGTATTATACATCTTTCAAGGAGGTAATCAATTTTCATGTAGGAAAGCACAGAATTTAAGGATAAGCGCAATTTTAAACTTCTGGCGCCTCTGTTGACTCTGCGTCCGTATACAAGTACTCATTCAGGTCGATCTCAAAATAGACCTGATGGTTGGTGTGTGGTGTGGTGGTTTATTGTGTGGCTTTTAAGGGAATATCGAATTTTCATTGCGGGAAATACATATAATCAGAATTAAAGGATAAAAGCATGGTAGAATCTGACGTCACTGCTGACTTTGTTTTGGTATTCAGATACTCAAATCGACCACAAAATAGGTCTCACAGTAAGGGCGTGATCTAGATGAACGCGTATTTAATGGAACAAGACAGGTGCAAATTTTCGGCCAAGTGGCCTTTGTTATTCCTTTTCTCACATTGGACGGAGCAGCAGGGAGATTTCAGTCTTTTTCTCCTAATTTTTGTATCTGGTGTTTGTTTGTGATCTTACGCTTGACAAAGGCCAGTTGGCTGAAAATTTACGCCTGTCTTGTTTTGTTGTATTAGATATGCGCTCTTATTCTTTTTTCGTGTTTTTTTCTGGTTCCTGCAATTACTTTTGTCTGATGAGGCGTAAAAGTATAGATTATAGACACCCATTATCTGTCTAGCCAGAGGAGTGACTGTTGCAAATGTTGAGTAACTGTTCCATGTGTTATTAGGATAGTTAACTGCATGATTGCAAAAGACTGACCAACTAGACATACTAGTATAGTCAGGACTTGACTGTGCTCTGTGCATTGTTTGACATTGCTTGTGTTAGACCTAGAAAATATCTTGTAAGTCTAAGAAGAGTGAAGTGTAGAAAGTTGAAAGCAGTTTTAGACAAAAGAAAGATATATCCTTAGTTGTAGATGGAATGTAGAAACTTAGAACCTGTTTTAGATTGAATAAAGATCTTGTTAGTCTTCGGTAAAACGTAGAAGGCTGTGGTCCTTGTTTTACGATTTACACTCACGTAGGCTTCGTGTCACAGGGAAATGACTTCTTGGATATTTGGTGATAGTAAAGATGAGTGTTGAGGAGGATCTTCTGTAGAGGTAATTTGAGGAGCTTGTCTTTTGTAGTTAGGTCCATTGTGTAGTTTCCTTTCTCCACCATGTCTACGTTGGTGGTTCCAGCCCGAGGATGCGCGTCATTGTAATTTGAAGAGTTTGTCTTTTATAGTTAACTCCACCGTGTAGTTTTCTTTCTCCACCAAGTCCACATTGGTGATTCCAGTATGCGGCACGCCCGTCATTGTAATTTGAGGAGCTTGTCTTTTGTCCATCTGTAGTTTTCTTTCTTTCTCCACTGCGTCCACATTGGTGGTTCTAGCGCGCGGCAAGTGCGTTATTTCCCACAGCCTGTGGGCTTGTGACTTTGGGGGGTAAGAACAGATGAGGACGTCGTCATCACCTATCTCGATAATGTGGATGTCCCGCATCATTGATTACGTTACTGTTGAGAATACCAGGAAATGTTTAGAAAATATTGGACGGACTTGCAGGGTGGCTGAGGACACAGAAGATGGAAGATGTGCTTGCGATGACAAGGGATAGGACCATGATCGCCAACGCCATGCAGCAGGGCACATGATGATGAGTCTAAGAGATGTTCCAACCATTCAAGCTTTCAAAAGAAAACTCAAAACATTTGTTTCTGCAGGCATTTTCATCCCCTCCCCCCCCCTTCTTGAGTGTGTGTGTGTGTGTGTGTGTGTGTGTGTGTGTGTGTGTGTGTGTGTGTGTGTGTGTGTGTGTGTGTGTGTGTGTGTGTGTGCGCGTGTGTGTGTGTGTGTGTGTGTGCGTGTGTGTGTGTGTGTGTGTGTGTGTGATTCAAAAATGTTTTGGTATGTGAACAAATGATACCTCCTAAAAGTAAAGGTTTTATTGTAAAAAAAATGTCCGTACATGAAATTCTTCTCTGCATAACAATAAATTGATTATGCTGAATCGGCGACACTAGTACAACGACAAAATACATTATTATCCACTGTTTTGATCTTCAGTCTAAACACAAAAGACGACGATATGAAGCATACGTGCACACATATGTCACCATATTAGAACCTCTGTCATTACGAAAATAACGAACGTTAACAATCCCTAACAGTAAAAGATAAAAATGTCCAGTAAGGTCATTATAATTCAGCCTGAGGTAATATAAAGACCTCTCGGCTGTAACGGACGGTCTGTGAGGGTGGACCTACTCGTTTAGCTTACTGGTTCACCTTTCCCAACCCTGGACATGTTAGGTATCCATTCACAATTGGTTGGACTGGAGGTCACACGCACAGAATTTGACAACCCAGGCTTAAATCGGTGGCGTAAGACTGGATTGTGTAAGTTGCACAGTGTGTTGAATCTATCACCAACATCGCAAAATGAAAACTCTGCACCATGAAAGTACATTAATATGATGACTGATTTGTGTATTTTGGGTGTTTTGTGAAAGTGGATTCCTCAATGAGAATAACTTGTTGCCACAGTGTAGCATAAGCTTTGTTTTCTCAGTTCAAATGCTTTTTTATTGTTTGCCAGTGAGAACAGTTTGTTTCACAAAATTTGGTGGGTACTACTCTTTTGTTGCCAGTTTTTTAACGTATAGGAAGTACATGCTTCATACAGGTAATTAGCTTTTACACTTAAACCACCTCTCAAGTTCTCGAGGAAGGGAGGGGGAAGAGAGAAACCTTCCCTATATGATTGGGAATTGAATCCAAATTTCTTGCATCCTAGGCAGATATTTTGTTAAAAAGTGTTTTAATTATAAAACACGAATGTCAAATTAGAAGTGAAAGTGCTAGAAAAATGGATTTTTCCCAAAACACCATTGTCTTTGAATCATATTTAGACATCTATTTTGTCAAGCGGCGTGTTCTGTTCTGAAGTTTGCACACCTGTAATTGGACATTTTGGCCTAGTTACATTAATGAGTAATTGTACGTCAGAGGAAAAGCGCTGTACACTAATGGGACATCAAATCTCTTTCGGAAACAATCACCTATCCAAATTTTAAGAAATACTGAAACCATGAAAACAAAGACATCACTCAACAGGTATGCTGGATATGAACTAGGTCCTATTAACCGAAAAAACAACAACAAATAAAACAAACAAACAAAAAAACAAAAAATAGAAACAACTAAACGAAACAAAAGCAAAACAAAACAAAACCTCACCCCCAGAACCCAAACAAAAGCCTAGTCATCTCGCAACAGAACATTTTACATGACAGTCGCAACATACTTGCATATATTCTAGTGAAATTGTAAATGCAAACAAAGATAACTTTGCGTACACTGTACTGATTAAAATAAATTATGGTGTGATGTCAGACAAGTTCCCAGATGTGGTGTACGTCAATTTTACAAAGTTTAGCATTATAACTGAGAAAGAAAAACACATGAAAAGAAAATGATTTACATGAAAATATTGGCAACTCGATAAAGCCATGCACATGTTGATGAACGAACTATGCAAGAAACATGTATGCATATAGACACAAATTCACACAACCTCAGACTTGAAGTCAGCAAACGTCAATGATCTGTAAGTAATACACTGGTGAAACTATCATTTATTAGTAAAATCTCCAGAATACACAGATCCGAAGGAAAATTGTAACAGAGTTGGAATAGTGCTTTGGCATAATCACATTTGTAGGTATTTGACTCAAAAACTTCAGTTTACTAAAAAAGAAAAAAATGTGGTGTCACTGTGCATGATGTATCATAATCATTATGCTCTACACCATATTGATAAGTCTAGTGAGATAAACATAAAGATAGCAGAAGTCGTCAACTTAAGCAAATTTGTATCAACATGAATGAAAAGATGTACAAGAGAAATGTCTGTCGTCACATTTTTCTGCAAACTACAAACAGCTATTTTTGGTTTACAAAGAAATAAACTGGGCTATTTTCATACTTGTCTCTCTTCTGTTCTATGGTGATAACAAGTTCTGGACTAGAAAGAATACATCTTCACTAGAATACACGATCCATTGGTTTGGTTTTGAGTCATAATGTGTTCAGTTGTACTTGTTCATTTAATTATGAGCTTTCAGTGTTCTTTTGCTTTATCCTTCTTGGCTCTTCTCAACTGAGTATCAAGTTGTCAGGTCTACAGTGAGTATTGAAACTTGAATCTGGATCCCTTCATCTCCTTCTGACAAATCTGGTCCGCCATCTCGCTCTGGGCCACAGTAAACCAGTTCTTCCAGTCTCCTACTTTGCCTTTTCTGTACATCACTGGTTCTCCATATAACTCTTTCCACTTCTTGCCCTTCCGTTCCAACATATTGCCAAAAGAACATTTCTCGACGATGTCATGGATGGTGTCATCATCAGCAGAAGATTTCAGAAACTTGGCCAGTTCTTTGGTTTTGTTGAGAGTATCAGCCTGAAGTTCTTCATAGGACACAACGAAGATGGGGAGATCTGGACGGCTGTCCATCACTTTCTCCCAGTCTCTGGTGTAGGTAAAGATGTCTCCATAGTCTACTTTTCCCGTGAAGAAAAGACCAGAGACATAGTCGCAGAATTCGCCTTTGTATTTGTAGTCAGGAAGCTTTAAGTGGTGGTTGTAGAAGGATACAGCCACATCTTTAGGATTTCGATAAATAAATAAGATCTTGACTTTGCCGTCTTGCACTTTCTTGGGCAGCTGGTGAAAAAAGAAATGGGTGTTGAGTATCCTCTGAGAGGTAGTTTGAGCAGATCGTCTTGTGAATTAAACTCCATCATGTACTTTTCTTTCTCTACCACATCCATGTTAGTTGTTGCAGCCTGCAGCATGCGTGTCATTTCCCACAGCCAGTGACAGCCGGACTTGGGGTAGGAACAGATGAGGACATCGTCATCACGTATGTCGATATTGTGGGCGTCCTCCATATGAGACTGTGTGAAGGCAGGGGATCCAAGGTAAGACTGCTGTCCATACTGCATCAAAAGCAGTGTCTTGCCGGCCGAGTCTGGGAATCGGACCAGTGGCATTGTTCAGGAAAACGTGTCTGGGGACCTGTTAACAGAAACAGATATTTTCTTTCTTTTGTCTCTGTCTGCCTTTCTGTCGTCTGTGTGTGTGTGTGTCTGTGTCTGTTTGTCTATCTGTTTGTCTCTGTCTGTCTCTTTTTCTCTTTCTGTCTCCCCCTCTCTTCTTCTCTGTCTCTCTCTGTCTCCGTCTCTCTGTCCCTGTCCCTGTCTTCCTGTCTGTCTGTCTTTCGATGTCTGTCTGTGTCTTTCTTTCTCCCTGGCTCTGTCTCTCTGTGTCTGTCTCATTCTGTCTCTGTCTGTCTCTCTGTCTGTCTCTCTTTCTCGCATCCACCGTATCTCCCACATATATTCGAATACACGCGAGGAGTTAGTGTCTGTGGGCCGGTTTCTTTTTTCTTTTTTTTTTTTCATAGCGGACATATACCGGAGTTGTGCTGATCCTTATCTTCCTTCATAAGCCGCTGAAGACTGACATACATTACAGGATCGTTAACATGCGTATTATGATGTTCTGCGTGTGTATACACATGAACGGGGGTTAGGTCATGGGAGGACATAAAGTAATTTGACCTGGGAGATCGGGAAAATCTCTACCAGACTGTTTACGAGCACTTTTTAACCAGGACCTTCCAAAACCAGTGTCCTAACCATTGGAGTATCGGACATATGAAATAGAAATTTGAAGAATATGTAGATATTTGAAGGATATCATGTTGGAAGGAGATGATCGGTGCAAATTTCAAAAGGAAAACAAAACGTGATTATAACCCTTGTTCAGTTTTTACATGAAGCACATATTGGTTTTTACCAACCATAAATAATCCTAATGCACACTTCTCTGGTGTTGACAAAAAGGCACTCCAACTAACTGTAAATAACCCCTTGCATCCCGCACCCTATCCACCACCTGCAAAAACTTAACCTTTTGACTCCCTCACCCTGCAGGAAGCTGGTGGGTAGGGTGAGGGAATCAAATGGTTAAGTTTTTGCTTTGCTGGCGTACTTGACAATGCAGGATCGGGTGACCAGGGTGCGGGAGTCAAAGGGTTAAATGAGTATTCTGATGGAGTGATGCAATAGCCACAAATTTCACTTTACCGTTATTATTCGCAGTTCAAGCAAGTACTTTTCACGCAAATCATGACGCTGGTAAATCTAGTTTGAATGCTGTGAGTTGTGACAGTGCTGAATCTCGAATCTGAAAGATACAATTTATAACATTAATGAACTTAGTCTGAATGACATGAATGATGACACGTATTAACCTGGCCTGAACAAGCGTAAATAGCGACATTGATGTACATGGCCTGAACAGCATTTGACACTGATGAACAAATATTTGGCTCATGGGTAAAATGGACTGGAGTTGTTCAAGTGTCACAATTCCATCGGATGGTCTGAATTTGACCCTGTCTAATGGATAAACGATACCGTTTTTTTATTCTCTCGTACAAAATAGTATGCAGATCTGCTGTGCTTGAATCTGCTTTGCAAAAAAACAACAACAACAACAACAACAACAAAACAAACAAACATAAAATATGCATTTTAAAGAATATGTAAACAATGTTAGTGTTCAGTGGGTTATAGAAACATGAGGTCACCCAGCATGCCCTCTCAGCCTCCCTCTCCCCACCCAGAAAAATGCCCCATCCCCCACCTTCCCAGAAAAAAAAAGTGTCTGGATGACAAAATGTGTGACTTTCATAGTACCAGCAGTTTAAATGTCGTCACTTATCACACAAATTAACTTAGATTGAATCGCGTCATTTATGACACTGACTAGTTTGAATGAGGAAAGCTATAATACTGATGAACCTAGTTTGAATGGCGTCAGTGATGAGAATGGTGAATCACTATGACATGTTATGTCATTAATGAATCGTGTTTGAATGACGTACGTTGTAATACTGATTATCATTCAACTTCAATGACATAAGTTGTGATACTGGTGAACAGACAGCCTGAATGACGTAAGTTGTGACACTGGTGAACAGATAGCCTGAATGACGTAAGTTGTGACACTGGTGAACAGATAGCCTGAATGATGTAAGGTGTGACACTGATGAACAGAGAGCCTGAATGACGAAAGTTGTGACACTGGTGAACAGATAGCCTGAATGATGTAAGTTGTGACACTGGTGAACAGACAGCCTGAATGACGTAAGTTGTGACACTGGTGAACGACAGCTTGAATGACGTAAGTTGTGACACTGGTGAACAGACAGCCTGAATGATGTAAGTTGTGACACTGGTGAACAGACAGCTTGAATGACGTAAGTTGTGACACTGGTGAACAGACAGCCTGAATGACGTAAGTTGTGACACTGGTGAACAGACAGCTTGAATGACGTAAGTTGTGACACTGGTGAACACACAACCTGAATGACTTAAGTTGTGACACTGGTGAACAGATAGCCTGAATGACGTAAGTTGTGACACTGGTGAACAGATAGCCTGAATGACGTAAGTTGTGACACTGGTGAACAGATAGCCTGAATGGTGTAAGTTGTGGCACTGGTGAACAGACAGCTTGAATGACGTAAGTTATGACACTGGTGAACACACAACCTGAATGACGTAAGTTGTGACACTGGTGAACAGACAGCTTGAATGACGTAAGTTGTGACACTGATGAACAGACAACCTGAATGACTTAAGTTGTGACATTGGTGAACAGCAACCTGAATGACGTAAGTTGTGACACTGGTGAACAGACAGCTTGAATGACGTAAGTTGTGACACTGGTGAACAGATAGCCTGAATGACGTAAGTTGTGACACTGGTGAACACACAACCTGAATGACGTAAGTTGTGACACTGGTGAACAGCAGCCTGAATGACGTAAGTTGTGACACTGGTGAACAGCAGCCTGAATGACGTAAGTTGTGACACTGGTGAACACACAACCTGAATGACTTAAGTTGTGACACTGGTGAACACACAACCTGAATGACGTAAGTTGTGACACTGGTGAACACACAACCTGAATGACTTAAGTTGTGACACTGGTGAACAGCAGCCTGAATGAGTTAAGTTGTGACACTGGTGAACAGCAGCCTGAATGACGTACGTTGTGACACTGGTGAACACACAACCTGAATGATTTAAGTTGTGACACTGATGAACAGACAGCCTGATTGACGTAAGTTGTGACACTGATGAACAGCAGCCTGAATGACGTAAGTTGTGACACTGATGAACACACAGCTGGAATGACGTAAGTTGTCTCATACACACACACACACACACACACACACACACACACACACACACACACACACACACACACACACACACACACACACACACACACACACAAACCACACACATGCACACAACCCACACACACACAAACCAGCAGTTAGGGCAACGCCCAATCTTTCTGTAATATTCTGTCATCAGCAAAAATTGTTCTCTGTGATTCATTTTGCCATGTTTGGACTTTATCCAAGAGGGAATCATCACACTGGGGCATTTCCGTACGAGCTTTGCCAGGATCTGCCAGTAATATTATCCGGCAAACTTCTTGCGCCTGAACAAAACTCTATGTACTGGTAAAGTCTTGGAATAGGTATATCTTGATTATTTGCCATCACATGGTCTCTGCGGTGTTATTGTTCATAGAATTTTTTCGAAAAACAGCAGGAAGAAAACTGCAGTACACATGCCTTCTTCCCACGCCACTAATTCACTGCACTGTACAAGGTAGTCGGCTTTGGCCTGCTTCTGTCTGACACAGCATCAGCAGTGCAAATAAAACGTTCTCCCCCAATACCATTGCATTAGGTACACTAGTGGTATTGTCACGGGGTGGATTTTTTTGGGTGATGTTCTGGGACTGGGGGGATGTTTAGAATTTGGGGGATGTTTATGTGGAATTACCTTTCTACTCAGAAATCACACACAACAAGAAGGAAGGAGAGAGACGAGTAGAAACGCATTAAGCACACTAGCAATAACTTTCAGAAGCAGTCTACACATAGCATTACAAGTCAATACAGTTTTCTTTATCTAAGCATGTTCAACTTAAAGCATAATCATTCATCCTCATTCTTATTTGCCTACGTCCTAAAGCAATCCTACTTCTTTGCCTAACAGCCTCAAAACTCTACATTGGAATAAGAATATCAATGTACTTTCATTACATGTTTCTGGCAAGGGCTCAGCACCTCTGTCAAGTTGAATGGCCCATCTCCTAGCATATACGTGACTGACTGGCTGTTCTGTCTCTCTGTGTTCGTATTCCCCTATGTGTTATTCTCCCCTTTCATTTATTGAGTGTGGATCAGAACACGCTGGGGCTGTGACCCCATCTGTCTTAAGATGACTATCGAACATGTTCTTCTACTTGTGAATGCATGAAAGAAGGGTTGCCGTGGACAAGCACAGGCCAGAACCTGTCCACTGAGACAATGGACCGCTCCCTTTCACTGGGGCCCTCCTAGAGAACATCCTAATAGAGCTGTATGTACACCTGGCTCTATTGTTTAATTGTCTCGTTTATAGTCTAACATAAGTGTGATTGGCTGTACTGCTAGATGTTGGTTAATCCTAAGCCATGAGTCAAGAGGCTAGTTTGTCTGCCTTGCCAGACATTGTCAACATCTTGTATCAGACTGAAGACAGTGAAGTACAGGTATGGGCCCGTTTCTACCTGGGATGTTTTTGTGAAAATGTGCCCCCCTCCCCCTTCCCCCTTAAAAATGTCCTCATTTTTCTACATTTTTGGGGAAGGTGAACATAAATAGAATTACATATAGGAGTTTGATATCTCAGGAGTTGTTCTTGTACACAAATGACGGGCGATAGGAAGGTTTGGTAATTGGGAATTTTACCATTTTCAATTAATGCCAAGATGCATGAATTTAGACACACTTGTGCATGCTTCCTGAGGCACTGTAGAAGTCTAGATGGGCAGTTCAGTTTTAGACAAGATAACTGTCTTTGGAAGGCAGAAGTTTGCCTGCGTATTCATGGCAACAGTCATTCTCACACGTGTAACATGTTCTGAAGCACTATGGGAACAGTCTCACCGATAACTACGCTCTGCTAAACGGTGACAAGAGAGTCGCGCACATGTGAATAATAAGTTCTGGTTGCACAGCAAAGTTCATGTCCGTTAGACATATGTAGGAGGACGTCAAAAAATATGGAGGGAAAAGGTGAACTGGTGTGTCAGCAAGCAATCAGATTGAAGACAGTGGAGAAATGCAGACTGCATGGTAACCGTAGAGATGACGGTAGTGAAAGATATGGCAAAGACCATGTCAGGAGTCCTGCCATCATACACTGTCTGTGTCATTCTCTGTAACATGCAATGGTGAGGAACCTGTGTGCAGATGATATTTCTGAAACTGACTGTAGCTGAGCAGGTGGGTGGCACAATGAAGATGGTGGCGTCATTGGAGATGTTGGGATCAAGCGTATCTAAGCCATGGCTCAGAAATGAGTGCTGAGATGGCTGGACAGTTCCTATAGCTTGGAACTGAGACCAGTAGTGAATCACATTTATGAAGAACTGATGTGATGATGTGGAATATGTTGTTGATGAAGAGCAGGTGCCGCATGCACAGTGGTTCGTGATTCATGGGGTTTGGGAGAAGTGGGTTTAAGAAAGTTTTATCAAGAAAAGAAGAACAATCACTTGTCATTCATGTCAAGAATAAGTAGGCTAATGAATACTTGAGAAGGGTAAGCATACTTGAAAAGGATGAATGAGATTGAATACAATACCCGACATTATTACACTGTATTCTTAAATAAGGATATGGAACGTAAATAGGAAGGCAAGGCATGAAAAATGCAAAATAATTGTACAATTGTACAAAGAAAACATCATTCCAGACAATTGTTTGTAGAGAAACACAATGTATACAGGGGGAAATGCTGTTTGAAAACACTTCAAATATGGAGAAATGCAATTTTAAATCGCGATTCAGATGTGGAGAAATACTGTAAGAAAACAAAATGCATACCTTGGGAATTGCAGCTTATAAACGCAAAGCATACGTGGATAAATGCAGGTTGAAAACATGGAGAATGCAATCGGAAAACACAGTTCATACATGGAGCAGTGCAGATTGAAAACAAAATCGCACATGGAGTAATATAACTTGAAAACGCAAATCATAATGCTAAGTATCGTGCATAGTACATATTCAGCCTGGAAAAAGAAATTACTGGTGTAAACATCATAATAATCCTTGGAAAAAACGAACATGGCCAACTCGAGCTACAGCAATCATGGTCAAGTGAATCAAAAAGCAGCGCCTGTGTGTGGACAGACAGTGTCCGTTAGGTCAGAGCATTAAATACAGTTACAGTGACACGGGTGCAAGGATGGGCAAAGTTTGTTTACCGCCGTGTGTTCCATGTGTGCCACACCAACTGAGACAGTTAAAAGGAATATGCAATCTACTATCTCCAGGACTGTCTTTGTCACCAAGTACTCATATGATGGCACGTAACCAGCTTACGAACTATTGAAAATGAGCAAGCTACACTCAAAAATGCATAAGTTGAACAAAGAACGAGACTAGTACGAACGTGGTCAGTAATAGAAAATCATCTATAACTTGTCTCAACAATGTATCCAGGCGTAAAAGCTTAAATCAGCTAATAAAAAGGAATCAAGACTGAGGCCGTAAGTTACTGAATTGCCAATCTATGTTGCTACACACTGTATCTTTGTCGGAAGCCAGCAGACAAACGCCTTCAGCGAAGCGTGGCAAACGGGAAAGTGTACCTGACTACACACTGCTGAATGTTTTGTTCTTCAAGACTGAATAACTGTCAGTACGTGAAGTGTAGCTCTTTCAATACTTGAATTTGAATTTGAATGCCTTACATCTTACAAGCAAATACACAAGCTAAAAATAAAGTCATCATATAAAAGAGGTAGCAAAGAATAGAACACTTGTTTCTTCGTACGAAGCATTGTCTATTTCTCAAAAACTCTCACTTTTCTCATTGTGTGTATCTCGTTTTCGTTATTTCTGTCAACGTCTATCCACATATGTTGTTTGATTATTTTTAAACTCTATTCATGCTAGCAAGAAAGTGAGGGGGATCAACTGCATCTCCACTATCTATCACGGGAGGAAATATTTGGTTGATGAGCTGGAATGTGGGGGATGTTTAGAATTTGGGGGATTTTATGTGGAATTACCTTTCTACATAGAAATCACACACAACATGAAGGAAGGAGAGAGACGAGTAGAAACGCATTAAGTACACTAGCAATAACTTTCAAAAGCAGTCTACACATAGCATTACAAGTCAATATAGTTTTCTTTAACTCAGCATGTCATACATCGTTCTTTCCTTTGTTACGTGTCGGATATACATATATACAGGTTAAACAGAAACTTACCAAACTGTCACAGACTGTTCGTTCCGGGGTCTTGGAGAGATAGTTCTTGTTTTCCTGAGTTTCGTCGATTTGGTTGTTGGGTGTGTTCAATCTCAGTCGCAGTTATGAGAATACAAGAGTTCTCAGTTCACACGCTCACAACATTGTCAGCTTCTTAAATTTGATCGCAGCAATCTTTTCTTCTCTTCTGCTTCGTTTTCGTAGCTCAGTGTTGAATTTATAATCAGTCAACGTATATCCGGACAAACTTCTGAGCCTGACCAAAATTTGCAGTGGCATATAATAGGCAGTAAGCCGTGAAGCTATAAAATTCACGCGGAGCTTTCGGCTAAATAACCCAGACAAAAACTCATGCACACAGTGAATAACGCTGTGTAGCGTTTTCAAGGATCGTCAGCGTGCAAAGCAAGATATGTCAATAAACTGCATGTAGGCAAACACGCAGGCCCTGCCCTTTTGTGTTGGTTCTGCACTGGTGAACAGACAGCTTGAATGACGTAAGTTGTGACACTGGTGAACAGACAGCTTGAATGACGTAAGTTGTGACACTGGTGAACAGACAGCTTGAATGACGTAAGTTGTGACACTGGTGAACAGACAGCTTGAATAACGTAAGTTGTGACACTGATGAACAGACAACCTGAATGACTTAAGTTGTGACATTGGTGAACAGCAACCTGAATGACGTAAGTTGTGACACTGATGAACAGACAGCTTGAATGACTTAAGTTGTGACATTGGTGAACAGCAACCTGAATGACGTAAGTTGTGACACTGATGAACAGACAACCTGAATGACTTAAGTTGTGACATTGGTGAACAGCAACCTGAATGACGTAAGTTGTGACACTGGTGAACAGACAGCTTGAATGACGTAAGTTGTGACACTGATGAACAGACAGCTTGAATGACGTAAGTTGTGACACTGGTGAACAGACAGCTTGAATGACGTAAGTTGTGACACTGGTGAACAGACAGCTTGAATGACGTAAGTTGTGACACTGGTGAACAGACAGCTTGAATGACGTAAGTTGTGACACTGGTGAACAGACAGCTTGAATGACGTAAGTTGTGACACTGATGAACAGACAACCTGAATGACTTAAGTTGTGACATTGGTGAACAGCAACCTGAATGACGTAAGTTGTGACACTGATGAACACACAACCTGAATGACGTAAGTTGTGACACTGGTGAACAGATATCCTAAATGACGTAAGTTGTGACACTGATGAACAGCAGCCTGAATGACGTAAGTTGTGACACTGATGAACAGCAGCCTGAATGACTTAAGTTGTGACACTGGTGAACAGCAGCCTGAATGACGTAAGTTGTGGCACTGGTGAACAGCAGCCTGAATGACGTAAGTTGTGACACTGGTGAACACACAACCTGAGATGATTGTAAACTGTGAACAGACAGCTGATTGTAGTTGACACTGATGAACAGCAGCCTGAATGACGTAAATTGTGACACTGATGAACACACAGCTGGAATGACGTAAGTTGTCTCATACACACAACACACACACACACACACACACCACGCACGCACGCACACACACACACACACACACACACACACACACACACACACACACACACACACACACACACACACACACACACACACACACACACACCACAAACCATCTAATATCACTCATAGTGAAAACACGTTACATCAAAGAACGAACACACACACACACACACACACACACACACACACACACACACACACACACACACACACACACACAACACACACACACACACACACACACACACACAAACCACACACACGCACACAACCGCCACACACACACACATACACACACACACACAACCTCCCCCCCAGCATTTAGGGCAAAGCCCAAATCTTTCTGTAATATTCTGTCATCAGCAAAAATTGTTCTCTGTGATTCATTTTGCCATGTTTGGACTTTATCCAAGAGGGAATCATCACACTGGGGCATTTCCGTACGAGCTTTGCCAGGATCTGCCAGTAATATTATCCGGCAAACTTCTTGCGCCTGAACAAAACTCTATGCACTGGTAAAGTCTTGGAATAGGTTATATCTTGATTATTTGCCATCACATGGTCTCTGCGGTGTTACTGTTTATAGAATTTTTCGAAAAACAGCAGGAAGAAAACTGCAGTACACATGCCTTCTTCCCACGCCACTAATTCACTGCACTGTACAAGGCAGTCGGCTTTGGCCTGCTTCTGTCTGACACAGCATCAGCAGTGCAAATAAAACATTCTCCTCCAATACCATTGCATTAGGTACACTAGTGGTATTGTCACGGGGTGGATTTTTTTGGGTGATGTTCTGGAACTGGGGGGATGTTTAGAATTTGGGAGATTTTTATATGGAATTACCTTTCTACTCAGAAATCACACACAACAAGAAGGAAGGAGAGAGACGAGTAGAAACGCATTAAGCACACTAGCAATAACTTTCTGAAGCAGTCTACACATAGCATTACAAGTAAATACAGTTTTCTTTATCAAAGCATGTTCAACTTAAAGCATAATCATTCATCCTCATTCTTATTTGCCTACGTCCTAAAGCAATCCTACTTCTTTGCCTATCAGCCCCAAAACTCTACATTGGAATAAGAATATCAATGTACTTTCACGACATGTTTCTGGCAAAGGCTCAGCACTTCTGCCAAGTTGAGTGGCCCATCAATTAGCACAGCCATCACTGACTGACCGTTCTGTCTCTCTGTGTTCGTATTCCCCTATGTGTTATTCCCCCCTTTCATTTATTGAGTGTGGATCAGAACACGCTGGGGCTGTGACCCCATCTGTCTTAAGATGACTATCGAACATGTTCTTCTACTTGTGAATGCATGAAAGAAGGGTTGATGTGGACAAGCACAGGCCAGAACCTGTCCACTAAGACAATGGACCGCCCCCTTTCACTGGGGCCCTCCTAGAGAACATCCCAATAGAGCTGTATGTACACCTGGCTCTATTGTTTAATTGTCTCGTTTATAGTCTAACATAAATGTGATTGGCTGTATTGCTAGATGTTGGTTAATCCTAAGCCATGAGTCGAGAGGCTAGTTTGTCTGCCTTGCCAGACATTGTCAACATCTTGTCTCAGATTGAAGACAGTGAAGTACAGGTATGGGCCTGTTTCTACCCGAGATGTTTCTGTGATAGTATCATGACTTCCTATACAACAGTTTGAGTTATGATGATGACCGTTTCATAATTCCCCACATCATTGTCATAGTCAGCTGTGGCAGTAACTGACTGTTTCTCTCCCACTACCCACCCTCCCCACTCCCAAACATTTACATCAGCTTAGCTACACTGACCGCTTAAACTTTTTATCACTCGTAATGAGAATCATCGTCGTTATCATCATATCTTCATCAGCATCACCATCAGCAGCAGCAGTAAGAAAGTACTTTATCATCATCATCATCATCATCATCATCATCATCATCATCATCTCATCATGATCATCGTCGTCGTTGTCATTATCATCATCATCATCGTCGTCGTCATCATCATCGTCGTCGTCATCATCATATCACCTGCAGCAGCAGATTCGGGAAAATACCTTGTCATACATCGTTCTTTACTTTGTTACGTGTCGGATATACATATATACAGGTTAAACAGAAACTTACCAAAATGTCACAGACTGTTCGTTCTGGGGTCTTGGAGAGATAGTTCTTGTTTTCCTGAGTTTCGTCGATTTGGTTGTTGGATGTGTTCAATCTCAGTCGCAGTTATGAGAATACAAGAGTTCTCAGTTCACACGCTCACAACATTGTCAGCTTCTTAAATTTGATCGCAGCAATCTTTTCTTCTCTTCTGCTTCGTTTTCGTAGCTCAGTGTTGAATTTATAATCAGTCAACGTATATCCGGACAAACTTCTGAGCCTGACCTTTTCTTTACAGTGGCATATAATAGGCAGTAAGCCGTGAAGCTATAAAATTCACGCGGAGCTTTCGGCTAAATAACGAGACAAAAACTGATGCACACAGTGAATAACGCTGTGTAGCGTTTTCAAGAATTGTCAGCGTGCAAAGTAAGATATATCAATAAACTGCATGTAGGCAAACACGCAGGCTGTTTTGTGCTCAAAAGAGTATCTCTGGTTTTTGCCGTCGTCGCTTTTGACTGAAACTACGGCTCAACTGTATGCAAAAGTTGTGATCCGCTGCACTGTACTACCATTGCTGTTTGTATAAAGCTCACAAGTGAAGAACTGCTCGAACTGCGGGCTTGTCTGTGGTCTAACCATGTAAGTCAGAGAAGAAATGAACAAGAGTGGCCAGCATTGCACCAAAGAGCTTACTCTCTTTGATTGCACCCGTTTTATGAGGTGATGGTGCACACAGAGTCTTTCCAGTTGGTTGATCAATTCTTCATGTCTTACCCGATCGAAAGCCTTGGTACAATCAACAAAGCATAAATATAAATCCTTATTCATCTCGATTGACCTCTCTATGATAGTTCTTAGGATGGATATGGCATTAATAGTTCCTTTCCCTTCCACAAATCCACACTGTTCATCTGCTATTTCTCTTTTGACTCTATTCCTTGTCCTCATGATTATTCTTAATAGGATTTTTGTTATATGACTCATCAAACTGATTGTGCGATAGCCCCTGTCTTCTTTGGAAGTGCAATGAAAATTGATTTTGACATATGTTTGGAGATTTTTCCAGTGTCGTAAATTTCATTTAGCAGGACTGTTATTTTTTTTAAACCAAATTCCTCCAGGGCTTCGATCAATTCTGCAGTAATGTTGTCTGGTCCTGGGACTTTTCCTGGTTTAATGTTTTTCAGTGCTGCTCTAACTTCATCTTTCATTATGGTTCTTATAATGTGTTCTTCGTTTCTGTCATCTTCGAAAAGGTCTTTAATGTATTCTCCCTATCTGTCTAATATATTGTCTTTTTCCATGATAAGTGTGCCATCTTCTGATTTTAAGCAACCAGTTGATGTGCATGTATTTTTCCTGTGGACAATTTCTTCAATTCGTCTATACATACCCTGAGGATCCGTTTTGTGTCGGTCTTCTATTTCTTTGCATTTTATTTTCAGCCAAGCTTCCTTAGCTTCATTGTACCTATTCCTGATTTCTTTGTTTATCTTCCTGTATATCTCCTCGTTTCTCTTTGCCTTCCTCCGTTCCTCCATCAAGCCAGAAATTATTTTTGTCATCCACTTCGTTTTTGAATACGCGAGATAAACTAAGGACACTGTATCCAGCATTTCGTGTTGTCAGAGAAAAGTTGTATCAAGAAACGGGATGCCTACTTTTAAAAAAATAATTTTCCTCTCTTTTAGAAGTCTTTATTCAGCATACACGAAGCGGTATATTTATTATTTCAGGTTTTTTTGGTTTGCAGTACAGTGGGGGGGAAAGTGCCAAAAGGACAGGCCTACCCTCTGAATAGAGCTGTGATCACACCACACACACACACACACACACAACGCACACGCACGCGCGCGCGCGCACACACACACACACACACACACACATCACACACACACACACACACACACACACACACACACACACACACACACACACACACACACAAAACACACACACACACACACACCATAGATCTACACTGAATGAGACAGATTGAAAGAAAATTTCTGACGTGGTCTTTATTTATTTATTTATTTTCTTTTTGCCGTCTATTGAAAGCTTAGTTGCAAAGCGGTTCACAGCCAACAGGCCAGCATACACCCAACGCTTTAATGTTTTCTTCTTGTAAACCGACTGACGCAATAGTCTAGTAAATAAGACGTTGGACTTCTAAACCGAATGTCTGGGTTCGATCCTGTTTGGATTGTTATTGTTATTGTTGTTTAAAGCCCAGCCGACCGCGCAGAGCCATATCAGGGCTATAACCTCTTCAAAACATAAAAAAAAACTTCCACAGGAAAAAAAGAAAAGAAAATTAAGTACACGTACCAGTGTATTCACTCCCATAATCTAAGGACATGCCCCTGGCGTTGACCATTCCATCCAATTTATCGCACAAGGGATTTACAAAACACACCTGAATACTAATTTAAGCATATCTAATGACACAAAAACATGTAAAAAAAACGGGCATAAATTACCTAAAATTGTTTCCGCATATCTCGCTTCCCTAGAGCCAAAAAGGCACTTAATACATGTACCCAATTATCAATCCTAAGAAAAAATACGTAAGACTTTATCGAATACATACAGGTGAATGGACCAGCAAGGCAGAACATGACAGGAAGAAATGACAGAAAGGAAAAGGAGGAAGAAAGAAACCAAGAGAGGAAGAAATGACAGAAAGGAAAAGGAGGAAGAAAGAAACCAAGAGAGTTTCACAGAAAAGAGGAAATTTTTAGCACAGAATATCCAGAAGGTGGGGATACTATTTATACTGAAAGAGCTCCCGGCATCCCCACGGGGGAATTTGTACCGTGGGAAATATTCATCACCATCAGCAACAGTATCATCAGCATCAGCATCAGCATCAAAACAAACAAAACAAAGCAAAACAAAACAAAACAAGAAAGGGCTAATTTTTAAAGCCTTCTCGAGCCTCTGTTGGTTCTAAAGTGGTGCATTGCAGACCAGAATGCAGCTGTTAAGGGAATATTTCGATTTTTCTTAGATTATTCAGTTGCTTCCGCATCGTGCGACACACAAGGCAAGCATTTCACAGTATACGGTTTTCAGTCATTCTGCTAATGTCGTTCCATTTTCTGTTGATTAGTCAGAGGCCCCTTTTCACTCTCCCTTGGTCCCCCTGTCTTTCCCTGGTTTGTTGGTGTTCACATAAACGGTTTGATTTGCAGGTATTGTTTTGGGGAGCCTCAAGACATGCCCCAATCAGCGAAGGCGTCGTCTGCAAATAATTGTTGACACGAGGAGCTGTTGTGATTTGTCCCTGACCTCTTCATTTGACACAAAGTCACTCCATTTGATGCCCAGGATTTTACATATGCATCTGGTGTCAAAGGTTTCCAATTTCTTCACTTGGTGATATTAAGATGCCAGGCTTTGCAGTTGTAGAGCAATATTGATATCATATTCGAATTGTAGAACTTAAGTTTTAAGTCCAAGGAAAAAAATTCCTGTTATTCCACACTTAGCTCGGCTGGTTGAATGCTGCTGTTGTTTTCCAAACCGGAATTTCAGTTGGTGGATAAGGTCATATATGTTGCTGGTGGAACTACCAAGCTACGTGAACCTCCTCAATTTTCTTCTGGCCAATAAAGACATTTGTTGGCACCTGATGTTCTCCGCTCAACATGTTATGGTCTTTTTGGCATTGATGTTAAGGCCAATGTTTTTTTGCAGTGCTGCTGTCAGCTCAAGCTTATGAAAATCTTTAGTGTTAATCGTCATAACAGCTACATCGTCAGCAACTAAATCAGAATAGTGCGTTTCTTCATTATAATTACTAATATACAAATCATCTGTTCCATTAAGGAAATATCTAGAAAAATGATCCCAACAGTCCATCGTGGTACAGACTTGGAGTGTGCTCCATTGAAATAATACAGAATTGGAGGTTACCCCTACCACATAATACAGACATGGAGGTTACTCCAACCAGATAATACTGACTTGGAGGTTACTCCAACCAGATAATACTGAATTGGAGGTTACTCAGCCAGATAATATTGACTTGGAGGTTACTTCAACCAGATAATACAGACTTGGAGGTTACTCCAACCATGTAATACAAACTTGGATGTCCCTCCAGCTAGATAATACTCACTCGGAGGTTATTCCAAGCAGATGATATTTATTAGATAATACTGACTTGGAGGTTACTCCAACCAGATAATACAGACATGGAGGTTACTCTCCAATACAGAGTTGGATGTCCTTCCAACTGGATAATACTGACTTGGAGGTTACTTTAACCAGATAATACAGATTAGATAATACTGACTTGGAGATCCTTCCAACTAGATAATACAGACTTGGAGGTAACTCCAGCCATGTACATGTAATACAGAATTTGAGATCGCTGCTGATAATACAGAATTAGGAAATCGCTCCGACCAAATAATACAGAAATGAGGGTCGCCCCAATGAGATAACAGCTTCTGATGATGCTTCAGAATTTGAGGTCGCTTCAACAAGATGTTGAATTTGTGTTTGAGTTTGTTCAAGAGGGATTAAATGCACTGGGACAATGGTACGAGCATTAAGATGAGCAGTGAAGAAGCCAGCTTTTATGTTGTGGGGTGGGATTGAACTCAGAATATGAGATCTAAAGTGCACAACTCTGGTAAAAGAGCCAGCCGTCTCGTGCGAATAACTATGATAAAATATGGCACTGTAGGAACGGATTTGCGCAGGTTACCTTCGATTGACCTAATTCCACATTCCCAGTCCATCCAAATTGTCCGGATAATTTCCGGGAGCCAAATCAACAATTATTTATAGCCTCGGGCGATGATGTCCTGGAAGCGTGGCATTTACGACGTATGTGTGTGTGGACAGTGTGAACATTATTTGGATCTGGTATCCGTGTCCTTGACTTAAATTTTGTCAGTTTTTGGCTGTCATGTTGTTCAGCATGATTATCGCCCGTAAATTATAGACGTAGACCCGATAGTGTAAACAGTCATTTGTTAGAGGGAGAGAGAAAGAAAGAAAGAAAGAAAGAAAGAGAGAGAGAGAGAGGAGAGAGAGAGAGAGAGAGAGAGAGAGAGAGAGAGCTCTGAGTAGTACAATGTATTGATGAGTCGTGTGCCTATGTCCAAGAGGTTGGAATATTCTTGGAAATTACGAAAAACCTGTGTGTGAAGAAAATTCTGATAGCTTAGCACCTCAACAAAGATGTAAGAAAACGTGTACAAATTCTGATAGCTTAGCACCTCAACAAAGATGTAAGAAAACGTGTACAAATTCTGATAGCTTAGCACCTCAACGAAGATGTAAGAAAACGTGTACAAATTCTGATAACTTAGCACCTCGGCTAACACGTAAGAAAATGTGTACACAAAATGCCGTCTCCAAGATTGTTGATAGTTCTTGCTTCACCTTATTTAAATATGCGCTGGACATAACAGTGTATTTTCAACTTACATTTTGTGAGAGCAGGGGGAGAGAGAGAGAGAGAGAGAGAGAGGGGGAGAGAGAGAGAGAGAGAGAGAGAGAGGAGAGAGAGGAGGAGAGAGAGAGAGAGAGAGAGAGAGAGAGAGGGGTAGTTCTGTGTTAGTTTTGCATGCGTTATAGAATCTAAACAGGACAGGTTATTATAAGTAGCTAACAAGGTTTGGGCATGCTCGTAAGCTAAGATAGGTAGGTACCTGTGTCAATGTTTATCCAGGATTAAGTTTCTATCTTTATGTATAATCAATGCTGGGCTGAGCTGCCTGGTACCCGGTGGTACAGAAGTTCAATAGGCAGACTCGCGCATTCGACTTTATATTAGAAAACGGTTTAGAGAATTACTTGGTAATCGACGTAATATCTACGAGTCGTGTGTGTGTGTGTATGTGTGTGTGTGTGTGTGTGTGTGTGTTTGAGAGAGAGAGACAGAAGGAGAGAGAGAGAGAGAGAGAGAGAGAGAGAGAGAGAGAGAGAGAGAGAGAGAGAGAGAGAGAGAGAATGTGATGATCTGCAATTTGCACATTAAAATCTAGAGCAGTTAAAATCAGAATAAGATAAAATGCACACAAGTTGAATTTTGTACATATGTAAGACAGTTTTTCACCCCCAGCAGAGCCTTGGGAGTTGTCCAGAAACGAAGTCTGTTCGGCTGTGAATGCTAGGTCTCAGTGTAGTTGCTCTTTCGTCATGAGCGCTCACATACATTTGATTTTACCGTTTGGTGAGGTCAGTAAGCCCCGGCTGATATGAGAGGTGGGGGAGGGGGGATGATATGAAATGCAGGCATTCAAAACCAGGTCGATGAATGCGCACTGCCGGGTTATGACATGACCTATTCGATTTGCTATGTGTGCCGAGCATGAACCATTGCTCTTATGTATTCGCTCAAGAGCTTACTGTTAATGGAACGGTGGCGTTCTAAGACGCTGATGTACGGGTCTAAGGTTGGAGTCAGCCTGCTTTCCTGTGATGTAATCAGTCCCGCGGCAAACTGTCACATGAACCACACAAGCTCCACACACAACTGTCAAATCGACATGAAGTTTGATCGGATTTTCTCCAGGTTGAAGCCTTGTAAAAACAAAAACAAAACAAAAAACGTGTGAACTGCTGTAGGGTAGGATCCATTTTTCGGACACTCAGTTAGTTATACCACATTTTCGATGACGTCATGTATCTAACTAGAGATGGTTTCATTATGATTTTGTGCATATCCGCTGCACGAAGGCTATATTTCATCTCAACACAAATTAAAAAGTTTTTAGTTTAAACAGTTCAGAAATGGCAGATAACCGACAAGACTTCTGGATCAGCCGCCGTACATGGTCCAGATTTGGCAAAGTCCATCAGATCCAAAACTAGTAAGGTCTTTCTGTAAAATGGACATATAACACGGATTGGCAGGGTCCGTCTGTGAAAGGACACGTGATTCAAACTGACTAACTAATTGAGTCTACCAGTAAAAAGAAGTGGAATATTTTGGTGATATTTGGCCCCTCCCCCCCCCCTTCCCCGGAATTTTCCCCTAAGGGATAATATACACACACAAATAGATACATAGCAGACAGCCTGAACTTAAGTCAAATTGAACCGGTTTGTCGTATCTTCTTTGAGATAGATGGCAAAGAAAGAAAGAAACAATCCCCTTCCCCAAATTATGATTTTTCTCTTCTACAAAGACGGGCAAACGAACAAACCAACCAATAACCACGCTAATATATTTTACAAAAGTATCAGCCACAAGATCATTATTATTGTTGTTGTTGCCTAAATTAGCTGAAATCGCTTCAGCATATCTCTACCGTCTCCATGAACAACTTTGTTTCTCAAACTGCCAGATCTTGCTACTATCACCTCCATCGTATAAGCCTGATCAGGAAGTATCTCTCTGTGGAAACAACTGCAAAACTCGTTCTCTCCTTCATAATGTCTCGCATTGACTATTGCAATTCACTCCTGTCCGGTCTTCCCGCCTCCACCACTCACATCATACAGCGCATTCAAAACAATGCTGCACGCCTTGTACTCAAAAAGAAAAAAGCTGACTACATATCTCCTCTCCTGGCACAATTTCACTGGCTCCCTGTATCAAAGCGCATACAGTACAAACTAGACACCATGTGCTACAAAAGCCTCAATAACGCAGCCCCCCGATTACCTGTCAAGCCTACTTGAAATCTATGTTCCCTCACGTACCCTCCGGTCTGCCTCCGATCCTCTGACTTTTCGCTTTCCACGCACTAAGCTCAATACCTATGGTCCACGAGCCTTCTCTGTTTCTGGTCCGCTCTCCTGGAACAAACTTCCTCTCTCAGTCCGTCAGCAACCTACTTTTGTCTCCTTCAAGTCCGCTCTCAAAACTCACCTTTTCTCCTCTGCATAAAATCCTGACCTCACTCAATCCCCTCTGCAGCCTGTCTCCACTCGGAGGGGAATCACATTGCAATATATAATTGTATATAATATGCTCTCTATAATTTTCCATTGTTTTTATTCTTTCTCCCCATTTATAGCCGTGTGTGTGTGTGTGTGTGTGTGTGTGTGTGTGTGTGTGTGTGTGTGTGTGTGTGTGTGGTGTGTGTGTGCGTGGTACGTGTGTGTGCGTGCGTGTGTGTGCGTGCGTGCGTGTGTGTGTGTTTCAGCGCTTAGATTTGATTTTATCAAGATTTTGCGCTATATAAATATTGTAATTATTATTATTATTATATCCCTAGAGCCAAAATTGCACGTAACCCAGTTATCAATCCTAAGAGAAAGAACGTAAGACTTTATCGAACACATACAGGTGAATGGACCAGCAAGGCAGAAAATGACAGGAAGAAATGACAGAAAGCAAACGAGGCAGAAAGAAACAAAGAGAATGACAGAAAAGAGGAAATTTCTAGCACAGAATTTCCAGAAGGTGGGGATACTATTTCTACTGAAAGAGCCTACGGCAAAGTCAGGCTCAACGGATGGAACCTGGCTGCATAATGCCTGTCGTTCTCATCGTTCTCCCACCTCTCCGTCTGTCTCTTTACAGGAAAGGGAGGGAAACGACAAGCGTTCCGATTGTCAGCGTCATGGATTTTACTCTCACGTGACTGTCACGCGCATTTATCTCGAGCTAAACTGGGATTGGTTTTTGCTCTCTCGACAGTAACTAGCCGTTTTCAGTGGTGTCAGTCATTAGAACCTAGGCCTGCTTTTGAATGGAGGTTTCAAGGGTAGATTATTTAATGTTAGAACACCGTGCTGATAGTGTTGGGCTATAATCAGTTTGAACTTCTACAAGTCCAAGTATTTATCTGCACTTGTATCTAGCCGCCTCCTCCATGTCTTGCTATAGCACTTGGTACAAAGGCACAATGGGTGAACATTCTGTATTCTGGTAGGCAGAGTTCATTCATTCATTCACGTTGCATTAAGCCCCGCCGACCACTTAAGGCCATTATCAAGACTGTGGCCATGCTATCAACACATGTCAGAGGGTACAATAGAGTTTAAAATTTTACATTTTGAAAACGCGGGCAGTTGACGAGCTTCAAGTCTATCCAACAACAACAACAACAATAAAAACAACAACAACGACAGCAGCAGGAGCAGCAGCAAAAACAACAACAACAAAGCTAGCTAGGGTGTCTAGTTACGTCGCTGATTAATCAGTGTTCAAGAAGAGAGTTAAAACAGAACAGCGACCAAGCTATCTAGCTGTCTACTCAATGTGTAGATATAGCCTAAATAGGCAACTAGGTAACAAGGCAGCTGCCTAGGTTTATGAATGTAGCTTCATACTTATTTATAATGGCTACCTGGTTGAACCTGGCTCTCAGTTACAAAAAAGGCTACTTACTGCGTAGCTTTCATCGACGATCCAGCCGACTTCTTCAGCGCAACTGCTGGGTTGAGAACTCGCTTCAGTGCGCACCGCCGTGAGCGAACTCACGGCAGTGCGACTGAATAAGTGAGGAGTACACCGATGGCAGGTTCAACTAGCTAACAAGGCAGATAATTACGTTATGTATGTAACTTCCGATTCTACATTTAGATATAGCCTTAAGAGGGCGATTAGTGAAAATGCAGCTTGCTATGCAGCTTTCAACACAGTGTCTAGCTAAAGAACTAAGGAGCCAAATGAACAAGAAATCTGACTGGCTACTCAATATCAACTCTGGCTGCTCAGTATCAAGCTGTAGAGCTATATTTACATTTTGAAGAGACTGGGTTGTCAATATCAAGCTGTAGAGCTATATTTACATTTTGAAGAGACTGGGTTGTCAATATCACACTGAAACGACGAATTTTCATTTTTAAGGGAGCTGGCTACTCAATATCAAGCTGTAGGGCCAGATTTACACTTTGAATGGGACTAGCTATTTAACATCAAGTTTTAGCGCCAAATGTACATGTCCCACTGGGATCAGGTATTGTTTCCATCGGCTCATCACCAGTGGTGAACAGAAGTCGGTCACGCGTTATCTGTAATGGTGGGCCTACTGATCTGCCTGTCTTCTCTCTTTGTTGTTGTTTTTTTCAGTGTAGTCGGCGTTGGTCTTCTTCTCTTTCATTTTTTTCTTCTTCTGAACCTTAGGCAGTTCACCAGTCTCCTGTCTAGCTTATCTAGCTAGTAGCCAGCTCAGTATCCAGCTGTGGCTGCTGTAACTAGCTTGCAATTCCGGACTTCCGATAGCTGCGGTGAGTTGTTTTGTGTGTGTCGTGACAGACATCGCGATCGTTGTCGATCCTACTTGATCTCCTTCCCCACCAGCCCCTCATCCGCTCACAGGCCACGAGCGTGCGACACACACACACACACACTCACTCACACACTCACACACACACACACACACACACACACACACACACACACACACACACACACACACACACACACACACACACACACAGATGCCAGATGTATACGCTCAGACACATACACACGCGCACACACACACACTGCACTTACACACACACACACACATGCACTCAACACACACACACACACATACACATACACACACATATACATATACACACACACACATACATACACACGCGCACACACACACATGCACTTACACACACACCACACACACACACACACACACACACACACACACACACACACACACACACACACAAAAGGGCACTCTGTGTGCACCTCTCTCTCTCTC
>JAPXFY010000015.1:41762960-41765460 GCA_030674185.1 Monoplex corrugatus
CAACTCACAACCCCTATCCTCGTTGTATACAAACGGCATGTACAACACTGTCCCATCACAACCCCTACCCTCGTTGTATACAAACAGCATGTACAACTCTGTCCCAACTCACAATCCCTACCCTCGTTGTATACAAACAGCATGTACAACACTGTCCCAACTCACAACCCCTACCCTCGTTGTATACAAACAGCATGTACAACTCTGTCCCAACTCACAACCCCTACCCTCGTTGTATACAAACAGCATGTACAACACTGTCCCAACTCAACCCCTACGCTCGTTGTATACAAACAGCATGTACAACTCTGTCCCAACTCACAACCCCTACCCTCGTTGTATACAAACGGCATGTACAACACTGTCCCAACTCACAACCCCTACCCTCGTTGTATACAAACACATGTACAACTCTGTCCCAACTCACAATCCCTACCTCGTGTATACAACATGTACACATGTCCCAACTCACAACCCTACCCTCGTTGTATACAAACAGCATGTACAACTCTGTCCCAACTCACAACCCCTACCCTCGTTGTATACAAACGGCATGTACAACACTGTCCCAACTCACAACCCCTACCCTCGTTGTATACAAACAGCATGTACAACTCTGTCCAACTCACAACCCCTACCTCTCGTTGTATACAAACGCATGTACAACACTGTCCCAACTCACAACCCCTACCTTCGTTGTATAAAACGACATGAACACTGTCAACTCAAACCTACCCCGTGTATACAACAGCATGTACGACTTGTCCACTCACAACCCTACCTCGTTGTATACAAAGACATGTACAAACTTTTCACTCACATCCCTTACCTCTTGTATACAAACGCCTGTACGACTCTGTCCAATCAACCCTACCTTCGTGATATAACGCATGTACAACACTGTCCTAACTCAAACCTACTTCGTTGATACAACGCATGTACTCTGGCATATATGATACTTCTTTTTTTTTTTATAAGCCGCCTGTTAGGTCATCATACTGCTTTTTCGTGAGATTCGCATGCTGGGCATTTTCGAAGAAATATTCCACTGTGAATGTCGCGAAGATATGGCTTCAGGATCGTCTAGATCCTGAAGACCATACCGGGCGATGAAGCCATATCCTATGACCCTTGGTCGCGGAAAGTCCATCGTTGTCAGCATGAGAAGTAAGACATACCCTCTCTGGTATTTTCCTGTTTCCATAAGCGATATCCCGCATGGGAATGCCGGGGGGCTCTTTCAGTATAAATAGTATCTTCACCTTCGGGAAATTCCGTGCTAGAAATGTCCTCTTTTCTATCACTCTCTTTGTTTCTGCCTTATTCCTTTGCTTTCTGTCATTTCTTCATATCATTTTCTGCCTTTCTGGTCCATTCAGCTGTGTGTGTTCGATAAATCTTAGTACTTTCCCTTAGGACTGACAATTGGGTACATGTATTAAGTGCAGTTTTGTCTCTACGGAAATGAGATATGCGAAAGCAATTTTGGGTAATTTAAGCCTGCTTTTTTATATGCTTTAGTGTCCTTCGTGGTGTTTAAATTTGTATTCAGATTTGTTTTTCTTTAATCCCCTGTGCGATAAATTGGACGGAGTGGTGAACGCCAGGGGCATCTTCTTGGATTATGCACTCGAATGCATTGATATGTGTACTTTACTTTCTTTTCTTTTCCTTTTTTTTTTCTTTTTCCCGTTGAAGTTTTATATGTTTTGAAACCGTTATCGCCCTGACATGGCTCTACGCAGACGGCTGGACTTTAAACAATAAAAATAACAGTGACAATAAGCTTCAACAGCCGATTCACCTCCCTTGTTGTGTGCAGTCCCCACACTGACATTTGTCTTCTGCATTCGTGAGCTGAACCCCCCCCCCCCCCTCCTGACCCCCTCCCCCCCCGGCGTGCAGTCGTGTATAAATTGGTTGCCTTTTATATGTATGACCTTTTTTATTATCCCGCCAAGTACGCATTTCGTTTTCGATGGTGTGCATGCATGGCATATTTGTATTTTTATGAGCCACAGAACTTTAACTCTTTGACTCACGCACCGTATCCACCAACCGCAAAAAATTAGATTTTTGACTTCCTTACCCCATCCGCCAGCTTCTTACAGGAAGCTGGTGGATAGGATGAAGGAATCAGAGGGTTTAAGTTTTTGCTTTGCTAGCATGGTTGGCAGTGCAGGATGCTGGTGGACAGGGTGCGGGAGTCAAAGAGTTAATTGCATTTTAGACTTGCAACGGTGAGCATGGTTTTTGACTGTTTTTGTTTTAACCTGGTTGTCGTTTTTGACATGGTGTTAGCCCTGATATCGCTGTAGCAGTCGGCTGGGCTATAAGCTATATAAACTTGAACTGACATGGCGTACGGGATTTGTAATGTGTGCGTCTAATGCTCTGCATGCATACGGGCTCGAGGGGAGTTCAGGCATTAGCAGGTCTGCACATGTATTGAGCTGGGAGATCGGAAAAGTTTCAGTTTCAGTTTCTCAAGCCGACGTCT
>JAPXFY010000015.1:41770460-41859488 GCA_030674185.1 Monoplex corrugatus
GGGATGAAGAGGGTGGGAGAGATGCTGGGGGCAACGAGAGATAGAGATGGTTGGAAGTCCATGGTCGCCAACGCCATGCGGCAGGGCACCTGATGATGATGATGATGGTGTGTTGGCGATCTGACTTACAATTTGGAATTTGTTCAGAAGGAATTCATTGCACGCGAGCAAGTCCATATGCGCACCAGTCGCCATGGTGTAGTGGTTAACACAACAGACTACCGATTGGAAGGTTGTGGGATCAAATCCCCACCTGTCCCTTCAAAAATCATTGTGGGATTTTTCGGCTCTAACCGGCTCCTACCCAGAGTCGGGCGTGCTGTGAGCTCATTGGGAAGACTGGGACCACACAGTCGGGTCTCATCCACTTCACGGATGCGTCATTGAGGGTGTTGCTTGAATGTTCTGACCAACACCGCAGGTGTCTGTATCTCTCGGGCTTGGTTGACGCCAAGAAATATTATGATAGTAAGCGTAGAGTACAGCCCTGTCACGCAGTCTCAATCCTAGATGGAAATCCATAGTATCATGATTATCATCTTTATTGACATCATCATCATCGCATTAAAAAAAAACTGTGCCAGCTTCTGTGGCCATTAAGGTGATGCAGAAAATGGGAACCCCCAAAAAAACTAAAACAAAAACAAAACGAAAACAAACAAACAAAAACAAAAAAAGAAAGAAAGAAAGAAACAAACAAACAAACAAAAAAGGTGAGCACAAAGGTAACCTCCCTGCTCCACCCAACTCTGGCAGCCTTTATTTGGTAGACTCCTTGAACCTGCGCTAAACTATGTGCTGGTAAAGTCTTGAAATGGGGAAAGGAGAATGGAACTTATGAAACAGTCACACCATCAGATTGATTATGGCCTTAAACTGGGTAGCGAACAAGATAACTTTTTATATTTTAGGGGCGGAATTGAATTACAAGACATGGAATCTTGAGTCCCAGGCTCTGTCAAAATGGCATGAGTTAGTGCCATTCAATCAGAGTTGAAGATGGGGCAGGAATTTTCTTTAACCCTTTGACTGCTGCACGCTGTCCACCAGCATCCTACATTGTCAACCATGCTAGCACAACAAAAACTTTAACCCTTTTCATGAAACTGGTGGATATGAAGAGGGAGTGAAAGGGTTAAGTTTTTGCAGTTGGTGGATAGGGTGCAGGAATGAAAGGGTTAATCTTTTGCAGTTGGTGGACAGGGTGCGGGAGTGAAAGAGTTAAAGCCCTAGATGACAACTTTGTTCCGTGCTTTCAGATGTACGACCTGTCACACCTCCTCAAGACCAGAGCCGGAGAGCGGTGACAAGGGGAAGCCACAAGCGAACGTCAGTGAACGTGAAATCAGTGTCGCCAACACCGACCTTCTTTTCAAGCTGTTTGAAAACATTGGCGGAGATGAGAAGAAAACCACTTCTGTGCAACTGAAGAGAGGGAGGTGAGATAGTCAGTTAAATTCAGGAATCGTTTAATGTCAGATTAAACATCCATTATGACATAGACAGACAGCTACTGAAACATGTCAACCACAAGAAAGACAGAAACAAAAGTAAAAGCAAAGAAAAGAAAAGACAAGTGGAAAGAAGGACTGACGAAGAGCAATGGGCTACTAACTGGGAGGTAATGGTGGGTACCCCATCGGTCAAAAAAAGAGAATGTCTATCTATCTATCTATCTATCTATCTATCTATCTATCTATCTATCTATCTATCTATCTATCTATCTATCTATCTGTCTATCTATCTATCTATCTATCTATCTATCTTCTATCTATCTATCTATCTGTCTATCTGTCTGTCTATCTATCTAACTCTATCTACACACACACACACACACACACACACAACACACACACACACACACACACACACACATATATATATATATATATATATATACATATATATATATACATATACATGTATATGTATATTTATATATATATATGTATATATACACACACATATATACACACATACATATGTATGTATTATGTTGCATGTATGTGTGTATGTATGTACATGTATGTATGAATATATTTTTGTCTGTGTGTATACGTGTGTGTGTGTTGTATGTGTGTATGTATGTATGTATGTATGTATGTATGTACGTATGTCTGTATGTATGTCTGTATATCTGTCTCTGTATATCTGTCTGTATGTATGTATGTATGTACGTACGTACGTACGTATGTCTGTCTGTCTGTATGTATGTATGTACGTACGTACGTACATACGTCTGTCTGTCTGTTGTATGTATGTAGGTATGTAGATATGTATGTATGTAGGTATGTATGTATATTTATGGCCCCGGTCGGTTTTCACACAGAGCAGAGACTGTTATGAGCTAGTTGGGAAGATTGGTAGTACAGCTCTGTCACGAAGTTTTAATTCAAAATGAAACTCTTCAGTATCATCACTGTCATGCCCATTCTCATCATCATAGCATTGTGAAAAATTGCCCCAGAGTCAGTTGCCCTTTACACTTTGCTCCCGTGGTGACCTCAGGTTCGGCGAGTTTGGGGGTGTGTTGGTGAACCGAAAGAAGTGGCGTGGGAGGTAGTGGTACAAAAGTGATGGCAGATGATAGGGAAGAAATGTAAGAACAAAGGTTGTATCATAACCACAATGCCCCCTCCCCCCTTTTTTTTTCATTGGGGGGTGGGGGGTTGTAAAAATGTGAAAGTTTTTCCACAACCCTGAGATCGCAAGGGAGTGAAACGTTAGAGACTTGCATATTTCTCACTCCAGGATTGTTAGGGTGATGCCCACATATTTCTCTTTTGCTGCTTCATCTTTCCCATTCCCAACGAGGGGAAGATAATCATTTATAGTTAGCTACATGGACTAGGACAGTGCATTCAGTCCATTGCAAGAATCTAGACACTCATCGGCTCGGCAACTGCGCTCGATCTGGCTTAGCCACAGATTTTAAGACGGTAATAGGTCTTTGAGTCAGATGTAAAGGTTATCCCATAACTTCGTTAAGAGGGAAGATAGGAAGACGGTAGACATTTTATTAGTCTCGGGTCAAATTTCTGAGGAAGCGTCCTCACTGATTTCCTTAGTTGTTTTACATTTTAAAGTCTTGAAAAATATCAGATGTCTTAATCACAATAGATGTTAGAAGACTGACCAAACTGTGGGCATGCAAATCTTCATTTCTTCGTTCATTTTGAGATGTATTAAGTACTTGTCATCTTTCGAATCGACCAAGTTACAGGTTTCCTTTTTCTTTCTGTACAGAAACTCGGAAACAGTAATGTTAGACCACCAACCAGCCGGTATAAAAGGGATTTCATGTTATTTGCACATATAACATGAGTTATTTTGGCACACAAACAAAGGATATAAAATAAAGAAACACATAAACAAACAAACAACAAAACGAAACAACAACAAAAAGACGCCAACATTCATACAATATACAATACAATACAATACAATACATAAATACAATATTTTATTTAGCGCAAAATCTTGATAAAATCAAATCTAAACGCTAAAACAGACACACACGCACGCACGCACACACACACACACACACACACACACACACACACACACACACACACACGCACACGCACACGGCTATAAATGGGGAGAAAGAATAAAAGCAATGGAAAATTATAGAGAGCATATTGTATACAATTATATATTACAATGTGATTCCTCTCCGAGTGGAGACAGGCTGCAGAGGGGATTGAGTGAGGTCAGGATTTTATGCAGAGGAGAAAAGGTGAGTTTTGAGAGCGGACTTGAAGGAGACAAAAGTAGGTTGCTGACGGACTGAGAGAGGAAGTTTGTTCCAAGAAAGTGGACCAGAAACAGAGAAGTCTTGTGGACCATAGGTATTGAGCTTAGCGCGTGGAAAGCGAAAAGTCAGAGGATCGGAGGCAGAGCGGAGGGTACGTGAGGGAACATATATCTCAAATAGGCTTGACAGGTAATCGGGGGCTGCGTTATTGAGGCTTTTGTAGCACATGGTGTCTAGTTTGTACTGTATGCGCTTTGATACAGGGAGCCAGTGAAGTTGTGCCAGGAGAGGAGATATGTGGTCAGCTTTTTTCTTTTTGAGTACAAGGCGTGCAGCATTGTTTTGAATGCGCTGCAGGATGTGAATGGTGGAGGCAGGAAGACCAGACAGGAGTGAATTGCAATAGTCAATGAGAGACATTATGAAGGAGAGAACGAGTTTTGCAGTTGTTTCGACACAGAGATACTTCCTGATCAGGCTTATACGATGGAGGTGATAGTAGCAAGATCTGGTAGTTTGGGAAACAAAGTTGTTCATGGAGAGGGTAGAGTCAATGCTGACACCAAGGTTTTTAGCTGAATCAGAAATTGGGACTGATGTGTTACATAATGGGAGAGAAAGAGAAGGCAGCTGAGAAAGTTTCTGACGGGTGCCAATGAGGATAGCTTCTGTCTTGTCATCATTAAGCTGAAGTTTGTTGAACGTCATCCAGTTCTTAATGTCCGAGTAACACTCAGTGGTGCGAGTCAAGAGGCGCTGTATATTGTCTGATGTGTCACTGTCTAGAAGTTGGGTGTCATCAGCATAGAAGTGGTGTTTTATAGAGTGGGAGTTGATGATGGTGGACAGGGGGGAGGTGTAAAGAGTGAAAAGAACAGGGCCAAGGACAGATCCTTGTGAAACACCACAGGTCAGGTATGCAGGTTGAGAGTAAGTGCTATTAATGAGAACAGTTTGTTTTCTGTTTGATAGATATGAAGTGAACCAGGAGAGAGCAATGTCAGAGATGCCAAAAGTATGATGAAGTCTAGAAAGGAGAATACCATGATCAATGGTATCGAAGGCTGCAGACAGATCAAGGAGTATGAGGAGAGAGACTTAGCAATTGAGATCATAAGGTTGCAAGTCATCGTGAGCTGAATACTTGAAGCCATGTAGTTGACCTAGTCACGATCTTAATTGCAAGTCTCATACTTATCTAAAACAGTGAAATTTAACCTTACTTAAGGCAAGTATATCACTTAAATTTTGGTCACCGAATTTTGCTTGTTCTCTCTCCAGTTGATAGATAAGGTTGCAAGTCATCGTGAGCTGAATACTTGAAGTCATGTAATTGACCTAGTCACGATCTTAATTACGTCATCGTCACCTTAGTGAAACAGATACGTCCAATCTTGTCTCCGAACTGGGTAAACTTGATCCAGATTTTTTTCATTTTTGTTTTTTATTCGTTTATTTATTTATTTTTTTGTGTTATTGCACTCAGGCAGGACAGTTTCCAGATTTAACTAGGAGCACACATACATCCTTACTGAAAAATATTACATTGCATTTTTGATCTCTGTATTCCAGTAAAAAAGTGTGTCTGTATTCCAGTTGATTAGTGTCATACTCATTCAAACACAATCATGCAGTCTTCATTTGTTTAAGAGCCGATTCATGTGTAGTTTGTTAGTGTCGTATACTTTATGACCTGCGAAATTTAAGGTTTTGCATGTTATAAAAGCAAAAACTTAGTAGTGATGATGATACCACCACCACTACCACATCTACTACTAACTACTACTGCTACTGCAGTTGCTACTACTACTACTATTACTACTACTACTACTACTTCTACTGCTATTGATAATAATAATGATGAATGGACATTTATATATCGCCGTCGGGCCACAGTAGCTCATGGTTGAGCGTCTGATTCACATGCTAATGGTTGTGGGTTCGTATACCGGGGTGCGCTACATTAAAACTGGCCTTCTCACTGCCCCATCTTAACATCGTTGTTGTTCTGGTGGTGTCGGTATAGGATTAGATAAGTCCCCCTTCCCCCACTTCCCTGGGATGGTTATCCTTGTCGGCCATATCACCTGAGGTGGGTGCCGACGTAAAACTAAACCAAATCCATCAATCAGTTATGTATTGCCTTTCCTCAAGAAACGAGCGCTTTACATTTAAAACTTGTAAATAATTTAGATCCAAACTTCATCCTGATGTGACATTTTATTCCTGCTGACTACGTATTTCATGGCGAAGTCCAATGACTGACAGTCCTGGTCTCTGTCATCTTTCAGGCCCAAGAGAGCAGCAGGGAAGAGCATGATGAAAGGACTACTGTCAGGGAACGACCCTTACCTGGTTGACGCCATGACGGACAAACTGTTTCCCCAGCTGTCCCTGGAGAAGTCACGGCATAACGGCGGCAACACCTCCCTGCAGCTGGTCACGCTGGGCACGGGGGACAAGTCCATCACCCTCCCCTCCCTCTCCGTGGAGCAGAACTATCCCCAGATGCTGTCCGAGCTCGTCAACGCCATCTAAGGAACTTAGAACCTGAAGACCTCGCTAGTGCGTGAAGTGTATGCGCATGTTTAGGGTTTATCCTATGTCAAGATTATTTTAGATCCCTTTTCAATGAATGGCATCCGTGGTGTTAGTGTGTTTGGTATTTTCCAAGTGCATTAACGCTGCGGTCAAAAAATTGGAACTGAATTATCCGCACTGTTCAACTAGCATGAGATAGTGGTTCAAATCGTCGTTAAAATTCTGCTTTTTTAAGGGTGTGTGTGTGTGAATAAGTGTGGTCTGAGTACATAAAAACTGAAATACATTCAGATGCTAGCCGAGATTTTCAGTACATATCAGAGCTTTCTTTTTCGAATACTGATATCTGCCGTCCAGAAACATTCGTTACATATCAAAGCTTTCATCTCCAAATATCGATATCTGTGGGCGTGGGACAGGTCAACATCATGAACATGTCTCTTCTCTGGCTCGATATCTCAATCTCAAAGCACATCTTTCACGAGATATTCATCATCGTTTTCATACATGTGCCGAATGTCTCTCTCATTGAACTTCTGTGGTCTGAAGATATTCAAGAACCTAAATTAACTTGAGACTACATTCGAAAATTTCAAGCATATCCAGACTTCGGTGTTACTTCGACGTCATGTCAGAAACTGAACTGCTCAAGATTCTGAGAGTTAGTAAAGGTAGTCCTATACATCGTCAGTGCCTGCCTTTTCTGTTCGCTAATGTCTATTAAGCAGAACCATCCCTTACATGCTGGGAAAAGTAATGGTGTACGTAGAAAGTGTTTGCTTTTTCAAGTCTGAAGTCAGTACACTTTTTTTTCAAATCTGTGAAGTCTGCAGTCCAGTCACCCCTGTGAATGTCGAGCCTGTCTATCGATCGAAAATCAGAACTGTATCCGCATGTTGGTTAAGATCATTGAGACATATATTTTGTCTGCCTCTACTGCTTCAACTCTGTGGTGTTGTCCGTCCAGTCAGTTTTATGTACATCCAGGCATCCCCACGATTCAGACTGTCCCACATACGACTCCAGGCTTACATACCCAAATGACTTCGATGACTGTTGACCAAAGACACCAGCGTCTGATTTTTTACTCCACTGCTCAGTCAGCTCAGACTGCTGTTGATTTAGACCATTGAGTGTCAGTTTAAAATCACGGTTACCTGTTTAGACCTTGTTGGTAACCGATTCACTCCTCAGAATACAGATATTGAATACCTGTAAACTTTTTGTGTCCGTAATTTTCATCTCTTGCAAGTCCGTCCGGTTGCAGCTTTGTACATTGCTGATTTTGATATTTATTGATGCATTGCACCATCTCATTAATTTTATACTCCTTCGGTGGGACTTGATAGCTATGTATGTCAGAAGACACGGTGTATTGCTGCTCAGATGGTTGTGGTAATTGTTAAGAATGTTTCTTCTCACACTGCTTGTAGCTTTCCCATCCATTTTCAGTACGGACCCGTCGGCGAAGGAGCATGTAAGGACTTTGCTACAGGGAGACAGGAAAGGAGAATCACATTGGAGGGGGTTGTGTCATCTAGGATCTTGACATATCTGATACAGGTATAGTGGCCAGAAAAGAAGACAATGGCTAAGGGACTACAACGGTTAGATTGCTTGTATATAAAAGTGAATCTCTTTGGATCCAAGTTGATTTTCTTCGTAGGCACAGGTGTGGGGACTGGAATATAGAATGCCAGAACCAAATCGTCTGTCGACTGAGAGCATGAACTTTTGATATGCTGATTTTATTTTTTTTAGAGCGCAGAGGACCGAAAATGGGAAGGAACTGAACAGATTGTGCGTGCTTTTGACAACAGTGAAGTACAACTTGTGATATGATGTATCCTGGGACTAAAGTTGGGTATTGGTGAATAAGGACAACAGATATAAAACGAGCAAAGGCTGTGATACTGTCGCTAAGTTATGGCGAAAAAGGATGGAACAGGATGATGAGTGAAACAGAAACAGGACTGACCATAGAACGTTAACACACAGATGCAGTGAGGTGCAGGAAAGCTACTTCACTGTGGAAATTCCCTTTATTTTCTTCATTTGACGACGCAGCGCTTACCAAATATCACTATCAAATCCTGCAAACTTCTCAATTTGGAAAACCTGATTTTACACAAACGTTTGAAGTGTACATTTTACTTACAAATTCAATTGAAGTATGCTGCAAGATCTTGCTTATGCACATACACATATAATTATGCTGGCTATATGCAAACAAAAGTGCTTCATATTTAATATTTACTCGTGAGAAACGATTTTTTTAATGTTAGAAATGGCTGTCAGGTCTCTAGATATCCTTACAGTGGCGAGCAGTAAATATCGGGCAGCAACCCGTGAAGTGATGCGTTTTTCTTCTTTTGAAAGGCGAAAACAAAAGTTTTTGCGAAGAAACAGGCATGACCACGTTACGGTGTTAACACTGGGAATGGTTGTACACGCTTTGTACGTGTGTCCAGTACAGACACATCAGTTAGTATGTTTATGGTGCCCACAAACTTTAAACAACAGCGGTCACTCTGTGTGGACTCGAACCTTTGTCCAGTGTTTCTAAACCATGGCGCCCCTTGTCCACCAGAAACTGGCATCGCAGCACGCACCAGAAACTATTGTATTTAGGGTTGATAACTCGTGACATGCACAGTGAGCAACGTTGTGATTTTACTACGTCGTTAACTCTCTCTCCACCCCCACCCCCATCCTCCCCCTGGCGTGGTGATGAAGATTTATCAGTGTTGGAACTGTATCCTTGTGATAACACTGTCATTTTTCTGAAGGGCATATTTTATCTGCTTTGCTGTTTCACTGTTCTCTTCCCTGTTTTGTGTGTGTGTGTGTTTTTATTCTCCCTGTGGAAAAAAAGGTTTCTTTTCGATTGGCGTAGGGATGTAAGTGTGTTTGTGTGTGTATATGCACGTGCGTGTGTGTAACCATAGACACACACACACGCGCGCGCGCGCACGCGCACACACACACACACACACACACACACACACACACACGCACGCACACACACACACACACACACACACACACACACACACACACACACACACTCACATACACACACACACACACAGAGCCAGGCTTTCAGCTATAGACCGCCGACTTTGTTTTTCAAAGGGAGATTGAAAACAGCATATCTCATGGACAGGTTGAAAGTGAAACATGTAGTGATGTGTTGGAAAATATGGTTTTCATGTTTAAAATTGATGTTTTAATTTATTTCGTCTTTTTGTCATCATGTCCGTCTCACATAATGTCAGTTTACACCAGCCTTTTGTGTAAAAGGTATTGCCGTCCATTGAAGATGTTTTCATCAGAGATAATTTATACATTGATATCATGTAAATAGCCTCAGTGTTTACAAGACTTGTCACATTTCCAGTCCATGTATTCCGATCCAGATTTTTGTTCTTTATGTGTAATGGTAGACTGGTTTTGTCGGTTTAATAATGGCTGATGATGGACATTGTTTTAGAAGAAAAAAAGAGTCTGTGATACTTTTGTGGTCGATACGTGTATGTCTGTGCGTCTGTCTGTCTGTTTGCTTGTTTGTTTGCTTGTTTCCGCACATCTTAGCCCAGTCGGTGACATAGAGAGAGAGAGAGATAGAGGGGGTGGGGGGGTAACATATTCTTGAGTGTAGACAGGCTGGCTCCTCTGATAGAGCCATAGTAGATTCAAGATTTGATGTCTGGACTTTAATCCCAGCCCGCAACATAAAAAAAAAGGTCTGTTTGCTGCCCATCTTAATGTTCCAATCATTCTGGTGATGTCAACCGAGTGTTTCAGAAGTCCATTTCTGCCGCCCCCCTGCCCTCTCCATTTCAAGACCTTGTTGGGCATATAGGGCTGTGCACGGGCTCAGTAGATTTTGGTAGATGAATCCCTTCGTCATAACAAATTCTAAAACTTTGCCGTGACCCAACGCACACTGTGCTTGCAGAGGGCTTGGGACAGTACACTCCACAGATTTTAAGACGTACTCCGCATCCAGAGACAGACGGTTCGGATGAATGTTGAGAGAATAGTGATCACCAGTAAAATCACAAAAGTTACCACAGTCTCTCTGACCATACTCAGGCGAAATCCTGTAATTGCTAGTGTGTCTACCTATGTTTCTGACTAAATTGTACAGATGGAGATCCCTCTGGTGCCCAAACCTCTAGCGAAATCGTGAAATTGCCAGTCTGTCTGCCTATGTGTCGGGCTAAGTCGTCCAGTTGCTGGATTTTCCCAGTTGTTGGCTAAATCGTGCGGTTGCCGGTCTCTCTGTTCAGTCTCTGTGGAAATCTTGCAGTTACCGGTCTCTCTGTCCATGTCTTTGACCATGTAATGAGACATGTGTGATCCATGTACATAATGAGTTGTGAAATATGCGTAATGGATTGATGCTGTGCAAACGTTTACGGGTTACTGTGTCCGTATCTGTCGGATATACGTGTATACTTATTGTGTATATGTGACAATATGACATTGAACCGTTCTTTTATTTTTTTCCCTTTCGAAATGTAGCGAAACTTGTTTTTTTTCGTAATTTCCTTTTAAAATGTGTATATTACCTCGTTTGTTCCTTTCTTTTTCAACATTTAGAAAATCAAAGAGTAGTTTTAAAACAGATGTCTGTTTGGGTTATTCTACATAACATACAATAATCTTACATAATTTATCCATCGTAGCTCATGCTTCGCCCAAAAAGAAAGAACACAGATGAACGATTTTCAGTGAATGACTTGTATGTTTCGACATACGGTAATTTGGATATTTAAGAAAACGACGCAGGCGGAGTTGTGAAAATTGACAATGTCAGCTTTGCTATGAATTAACGTGTCTCATTGATGCCCCTTGCCAAGTTTCGTCGCTTCTTTTCGTTTAGCAGAAGCGTTTGACAGTACCGTCTGTTGCTGATGGAAGACGTATCCTTGGGAGAGGTTTCAGTTCAGGGTGGCGGAGGGAAGGACATTAACCCTTTGACTCCTGCACCCTGTTGAACAGCATCCTGCATTGTCAACCACGCTAGCAATGCAAAAATTTAACCCTTTGACTCCCTTACCCTATCCACCAGCTTCCTGCAGGAAGCTAGTGGATAGGGTGAAGAAGTCAAAAGGTCAAGTTTTTGCAGTTCGTGGATGGAGTGCGGGAGTCAAAAGGGTTAAATTAGTAGTTGGCGTGGTGACACTGTGTGTGAGTGTGTGTATCAGTCCACTTAGTGAACACACGGATATTTGTATTTATACTACAACAGATTTTACCGTGCCGAAGTCGGGCTGCTCTCCCTGAGGAAAGTACGTCGCCATAGTAGAACGCCACTCCCCACTCCGCCTTTTTTTCCTCTGTTTGCGTATATTTGTGTTTACTTATGACAGTGGATTTTTCTCAGAAATTTACCAGACAAGACCGTTTTGTTACTGTGGGATTTTTAACCATTGGACACCTGCACCCTGTCCACCATCATCCTGCATTGTCAACCATACTATCAAAGCAAAACCTTAACCGTTGACTCCCTCACCCTATCCACCAGCTTCCTGCAAAAAGTTAAGCTTTTGCGGCTGGTGGATAGGATAGGGAGTGTAAGGGATAAACATGCGCTAAGTGCATGCAGCACGTAGGACCTCAATTTATCATCTCACCAGAAAGACTAGCAGCCAGATCGTCACTCAGGGTCAAGTGGAAGTGAGGAGAATTTTTTTATATATTTTTGATCGAGAATCAGAGTCATGTTCTGGCATCCTAAGCGACTATTTTATCAACTAGGCCATGCACACCACTCCGCCCTTTCAGGAAAAACAACAGGGTCTGAAACGAGTTGTGTGATGTGTCAAGAGACTTGGATAAGTATTTTGCTGTTTCTATTTCTAGCATGTTTCAGCCAACGTTTTCTGTCACTGGCAAGGGGCATGAGATTGGGACACTTTCTGGCGAGACATTACCTTTTCCATCATATCTGTATACTATGCCGTATCTGGCGGTTTTTTTTTTCTCAATATGAAATCGTATATCGAATGTTTGGAAACAAACTGGTATGGGATTCTTTGGCGGGGGGTTTATGAAAACAACATAAGATAAACGAAATAACAAAATTACAGCAAATAAGGAGGAGAAATTATGGTACCGTGCGAACACACATTTGCAAAATGACTTCACACACACACACACACACACACACACACACACACACACACACACACACACACACACACACACACACACACACACACCACACACATCACACCCACCCACCTCACACCACACCCACCACACACACACACACACACACACACACACACACACACACACACACACACACACACACACACACACACACACACACACACACACACAATGGAGAGCCGATGGATTTAATACCCTTCACAATGTAATATTGTTTTCATGAAATATAGTACTTTTTGCTTGGTTTGCTGTGTTTATCATTATTGAATTACTTTTATTCTTGTTATCATCATCATCTTTTCCTTGCTGCTGCTGAAGACTGATGATTATCATGCGGGTTCTGTTTGCAGTGAGATAATTAATTATTTCTGTGTTCGTTGTGTTATATACTGTGCTGTGCTGTTTGGTTTGTTTGTTTGTTTGTTTTTTTGTTTTTTGTTTTCGTTCCGAACGGTCTGCTTTTGGTTGTGTGGACCACAGTGTGCAGGTGTTTTGTAACTGCACATTCTGTGTACTGCTGCAGTGAAGTCCAGTTCGAACCCATTTTGGTGTGAAAAAGTCTACTTTATGTTGTTGCATAGGAGCCTAAGTAGGCAATGATGTAAGAATGTGACAGGGATCAACAACTAAAAAGACATTGTGGGATCATGTTGGTTTGCTTGCTTGCTTGCTTGCTCGCTTGTTCGTTTTGCTTTTTTTTGTGTGTGTGGTATTATGTAACGTTTTGTATGGGTTTTCGAAATGGTGCCAACCATGAGCATGGCTCATCATAAGCCAATTCGTTAATCAGATGTGAGAGAAAACAACGCGTGTTTCCGTCCTTTTTACTGATTGAAGTAGAATATACTTTTTTGATTTTTCTAAGCTTTTTTTTTTTCGATCAGTAGATTGCGTTTGAAAGTGTACTCTGGCGCGTGCACAAGGTACTTTTACACATGTATACATACATACTCGAGCGTGAGCGTGCAGGTGCGCGCGCACACACACGCGTGCGCATGCTCGTACACACACACATGCGTGCTCGTGCTTATTTGGTTTCCTTCCTTTTAGCATAGCTCAGTGATGATGATCGGGCATTTTCTGTTTTTTTCCCTGTGTCTTTTTTCAATCTCTTGTACAAAGTTTTGAAATCGTAACCAGTAACTTTGTCCCTTGATGCACACAGCTATCTTAGTTATACATTGGGACACACCGACTATTGAGAACAAAGAGGGTTTTGTGATATTGACATACAGTGTGAGAATCTCTTGCTTGCTTTCCGATGGGGACAATGTTGTTTTTGCCAGAAACATTAAGTCCCTGATTCCATCGTGTCTGAATGAGAAAAGATCGTGTGATAGAAAGTGTCCAGTTGGCTTCGTCACGACGGATGTAGATTCACGAGAGAGAGAGAGAGAGAGAGAAGAGAGAGAGAGAGAGAGAGAGAGAGAGAGAGAGAGAGAGAGAGAGAGAGAGAGAGAGAGAGAGAGAGAGAGAGAGAGAGAGTGTGTGTGTATGTGTGTGTGTGTTAGAGAGATCTGACGTTGGTGGTTGGTTGACTTTTAAGCTTTCCGGCATTGTTTTCAAGCATGGGTTCCCAATGTGATGTTTAATTATGATGATACAAACAGGCCACGTATGTGTCATGTTACAATGTATACACACTGCTTTCATTTTAACTGATGATTTTGTACGAGTCCATTATGTTTCATTTAGCGTAACATAACGGGTCAACTGTGGTTGGTTTCTAAACACGTATTACTTTTCATTATATGAGTAACAGACCAGATAGTTTACGGAAGGATTGACTTTCAAGCGAACTATTCGTGAATTGAAATTTTCTTTGTTAGTCATTGCATTGAATTGAACAAGTCTTGTGTGAACAACATACCGTAATTAATATCAGTTCGTCACTTTCTGCAAGTGCCGGTTAGACTGATGAGAATGTTCAAGACGATGTAAGGGTTTTCTTGAAGTTTGTAAATGGTCACTTGGATCTGTTACCCATATCCCTGCAGTGTTTGGTTGCATAGTGTCCTGGAGATCGCAGGTGGTCTTCCTCGACTTTTTGACTTTTTACACCATTATGTCTGAAAATTACAGTCCCAAGCTTACCTTCTCTCCCATTTTCAACATTACACCGAGAGCGGCATCGTTCATTTTACGTTTCATTGTTAACTCGCCATTCAGAACAAGTTGAATCTTCTGTAGGCTGTGTTATTGAAAGCTGGTGTGTCCCTGCAAGTTGAGGCTACGCATGCGTCCAGACCTGTAGAGGGATTATTCTTTACTATGAGGCTTTGGTGGTTTCCTGTGATCCTGAGTCTCACAGTTTAGAATATGTACATTTTGTTCGAGGGCGTTCATCGCATTATGATAGTTTTGTACGTGCTCCGCCCTAATCGACAATATATGTTCTTGAATACCCTGCGCAAATTGAATGCACAGGGAAGTTTGAGAAATAGAGATGGTAGACCTGACCAAAAGCCTGTATCAGTACTGACACCACTTATCTGCTTCTCCTTGCCTTTGGTATCTACATGGTCAGGTCACATCTGGTGATGAAAATGACCCTATTGTTTTTAGTTCCTGTCGGTTGTTGGTCAGAGGAGTTGTAGTCGGCCATGTCTCCTGTCGTTCCACTTGTTAGAGGCGGTATCAACTGTTTGGTCTTCTGGATGGCATGGGCTGTTGATGGTGGCGTCTGTTTGAACGTGTGGTTCATATGGGCTTTGAGATGGTTGTGGCCGGTGCAGGGCCTCATCGGGATCACCTGCTTTCAGAACACAAGATGGTAGTCGTCCCTTTTTGTCAGTGGCTCAAGGAGTAATCTAATGATACTTCTCTTCTCCATGTTGCTGACGCTGTTGTCTGGATAGTCTTCCTAGGCTCCTGTTTGTGCTACTTCATCTACTGTCCAGTTTTCTTATACTCTGCGGTGAACGAGGATCCACTGGAGGACTACTTTTCTGACTTGGTGGAAGGCTTTGGTCAGGTGGGGAAGTTTACCTTTAACAGCGTCTGAGGGGAAGACCATTTGATAGCATGCGTCATCTGTAGTCTCTAAATCATGGAGCTCGCCTGCCTGATTGCCTGTATTTCTGTACGGTAGTTGGTTCCATGTTTGCCTGTAGGAACACTGACAGTTGTGGTCTGAGTCCCTGGGACGTTGTTGATGATATTGGCGTCCCCGTTTGTCACGGCAGTGGTGGCTGACCCATCCGTGTATACATGTATTCAGGCTTCCAGCGTTACTTGATACATGTATACACCAATGTTTATACTGTAGGCTCGGATGCATGTATACGTCAATGAATTTAAGGCTTGTTTTGATGTAATGAACACAGCGTAGAATATGGCGTTGCTTTGAAAACAACTGTTTAATAAACAAGGTATCGAAATGTTTGGGATTTTTTTGTAGAAACGACCAGTTTGAGTCACTATAATGGTGCTGTTAAAAAAATAGCCGGTTAAAATGTTGTTATTTGTTTTGAAAACAACCGGTTGTACAGCATGCAGTATTTGCGTTGCAAAATGACCAGTTGGATCATGTGTTGTGTTTGTATTGAAAACAACCGTGGTGGACGTGGAAAGATTATTATTGAGAGTCAGCTTTCTCTATTCGTTGAAAGAAAAGTTGGGAGTTCCTTGACGAATTTTTTGTTAAAGTTTTTGTGGTTTTGTCAGTATTAAGATTTGATATGTGAAGGGGAATGTCACGTTGGTTCCGAGCCAGCATGAAGAGAGAGTTATTGGTGACTGCTTTGAAAGAGAATTTAAAGAGAGTTACTGTTGACGTTGACTTCCCATCTGTAGGGTGTGGGTTGAAAAACATGTTCGGTGCCACTGTTGAATTCCATCAAACAATTTGTAATTGAAATGGTGATTGATCTGTCAGTTTGTCGTTATGGGCTGAACAGATGTGTTTAGTGCCGATTTTCATGATTTAGGTACTATCAGATTGAAAGATTGTTCAAGGGTGATACTTTCCATAAGTGTCAATCAAGTGTCTGTATTATTTATCAGTTTGTGTAGGTTGAAAATGAATTTAAACAGAGAGCCAAAAAGGACAAAGAAACTATTGAAACAAGACTTCTATACACCGTTGTTGAAATGAAATGGAATGAAATAATTGATATAAAACAAACTAAAAGGAAATAAAAATAAAGTAAAAGGAAATATAATAAAACGAATAGAATGAAATAAAATAAAATGAAATAAAATAAGATGAAATGAAATGAACTAAAATAAGATGAAATGAATTGAAATAAAACAAAAATGAAATGAAGTAAAATAAAGCAAATAAAACAAAATGAAATAACATAAAACAAAACAAAATAAAACGGAACCAACATCAAATACGCGTCCAAGGCCATCTATCTGACTGCTTACGAGTAAATGATACAGAGGCTTACATCATCTTACGCCTGAACGCGTTAAATAGTGTGCGTCATTTATGTCAAACAGAGTAGGGTATTTGATTGCTGCCTCCATCACATGGTTTCAATGTGGAATGAGTGTTAAGTTTTTTGATTCCCATCATGACGTATGGAATTGAAGAGACTGTTGACTTTATAAACGTTTCGGGGTTGAAGGGTTGTTTATGGTTAGTGCCGATGGAAAACAGATATTTTAGGATTTGAAAATTGTACATGTTAAGTTTGAATCTTACCAAATGGTTCAGAATTGAAAAGATGCCCAGTGATAATTCAAGATGTGGTTATATGTATTCATGATTGTTCACTTGGATTGTTTTTGCACTTTTGTCTGGAATTTCTATACACCAATGTTTAATGATACGTGTTACGAACCAAGTGATAGGAGAAAACGAGTAAGCAGCAGCTTCAGACTGCATGTCACATTTGCTTTAATCGTGCGTGCTTTTTCTCATCATTCTGCGATAATTTCACCCAAATGTGTGTTTTGACATTTGTATCCGGTTAGATGAAATTCCGTACGCTGACGACTGAAATGAAAATAAACATAGGGAAAAACTAAAGACCTGTTAACAGAAAACGCGGGCAGCCAGATGTTTTATGTCGGATCTAATTCGATGGAACGGTGATTTTTCTGTTTTGTTTTTGAATTGCATGATCCATTCTTTAGGGAAATTCGATACAATGTATACAGTATTTTTAAAATGTTTTTTTCTCCTGTGCCGTGATAATTGTCCTTCATGCTGTATTTTTACGTCCACATTCTATTCCATGCTTGTGACTTAACATGCAAGCAAGAGAAAATATGAAATTGTCAGATCACTCCATGTAAATAACTAGATAGATATATCAGCTTAATGCCCATCATGCCTTTGGTGTAAAGGGCAGCAATGAAGGTTCCCCACCGCTGTCTGTTCTGGGACAGCTCTGTGTAGTAGTAGTATCCCAGGTGTGTTTCAGGGTCTTCAGGTCTCCACTGACTATTCTGTTTTGAACTATGTTTACACGTGTGCTCTCTGACCTAGTTCCTAGACTAGATAAAATCTACATCGAAATTCATATTCTACTTTTGGCAATGACCACAGGTCAGTCAGGACATTTTTCCTGCTATTATTACAACAGATTTGATGACGCTCCTCTTCTTGCAGTAGCTGACGCTGGTGTCTGGTTGATCTTCCTGGGCTCCTCCTTTTACTGGCTCATCTACTGTCTCGTTTCCTGGTATCCCACTGTAAGCGGGGATCCATTGGAGGACTGTCCTCCTGGTTCATCTGGCTTTCTGGAAGGCCTTGATTTGGTGGAGCAGCTTGTTGTTGTCCAGGGTCTGGGGAACAGAGATGGTATTAAGAAGACCACTTTGATAGGATGTGTTGTCACTGGTCTGAATCATGGAAGCTGTTTGCAAGAGTGCCTGTAGCAACAGTGTTGCTAGAACCTAGCAGTTGTGGTTTGAGCTCCTGAGAAGTTGATGAGGATACAGCTTTCCTCTTGGCCATGGCATTGGGGGTTGACTGATGGATTATACAATGACGGGTCAGCCACTAAGACTATGGCCAACCAGTGGGTCAGTCACCAATGCCATGACCAAAGGGAGAGCTAGTAAACATCAACTTCTCAGGAGCTCAAACCACAACTGCTAGTGTTCCTACAGGCAAACACTGCACCAACTAATGAACAGAAACAGAGGCACTCTTGCAAACAGCTTCCATGATTCAGACCAGTGACAACATCCTATCAAAGTGGTCTTCTCTAATACCATCTCTGTTCTCCAGACCCTGGACAACGACAAGCTACTCCACCAAATCAAGGCCTTCCAGAAAGCCAGATGAACCAGGAGGACAGTCCTCCAATGGATCCCCGCTTACAGTGGGATACCAGGAAACGAGACAGTAGATGAGCCAGTAAAAGGAGGAGCCCAGGAAGATCAACCAGACAACAGCGTCAGCTACTGCAAGAAGAGGAGCGTCATCAAATCTGTTGTAATAATAGCAGGAAAAATGTCCTGACTGACCTGTGGTCATTGCCTTAAGTAGAACACACGCGTTTGACTAGCTTAAAACAGAATATTTCAGAATTGTCCTTCACATGGTTAGAACAGCTAAAACTTCTTAGTCGTCATATCTTTACGTGTGTATACAATTATTGCAACGTTTTGAATCAAGATGATAAACAGGGCTTTTATAAAAACCAAATACCAAATGTTGACAGAGATTTTATCACAGAAAAGAAGGTAGAGAGGCTTACGCCGCCGTTTCCTATTGCGTAGAGCAACTCTAGCAACAGTGTTGCGCGAGGCAGAGTGGGGCTACGTCAGATAATTAAAATCGTCACACAGTGGCCATTAATTTACAAGTCACGTTTGACGAGGTAGGTGTGACGATTTTAATTATCTAGTTGTCGCAGCCCCACTACCTTGCTCAAACATATTGCTATTAGCATAGCTACTACGTAATAGAGAACACACTTTATGTGATAATTGTACCGCTTGATCTGATTCACTCTTTGAGATTAAAAAGTACATGATTGAAAAAAGTTTGCCAGTCTTGGAGAAAGCAGTGTGTGTGTGTGCGTGCGCGCGCGTGCGTGCTTGTATGTGTGTGTGTGTGTGTGTGTGTGTGTGTGTGTGTGTGTGTGTGTGTGTGTGTGTGTGTGTGTTGTAGAGAGAGAGAGAGAGAGAGAGAGAGAGAGAGAGAGAGAGAGAGAGAGAGAGAGAGGACTATTCTCCTCTCTCCCAACACCAAAATCAACACTACCAACATACCGTCAATATCGTCTTACAGACTTAACCTAACAACACACAAATGTCATAATAAAACACATCTTGGAATAGTTTACTTTTCTGTGTCAGACATACAATAATAATAATAATAATTATAATAACAATAATGGTAATAGTATACAAGATAGATAGAAATACTGTAGGGTAGTGGCTGCTGATGAACTCTTTGAGAATGGATTTTTTAAACAGGATACACAAATGATGATCCAAACATCAATGCACACATCATCATCAGACCCTCATCATCATCATTCTCAAACCACTCCTCTTTTTAAGAAAAAAATATCTGCGTCTGCTTTCACATTTCTTTGCAAAACATCCAATCTATATACTGCTGCTGTTGGCATAAAATACACAAATGATCTTAACAGTAATGATAATAATAATCATGATAATGATAATAGTAACAAAAATATCAACATAATAATAATGTAATAATAATAATAACAACAATAATGATAATAAATTCATAACAGTTTATTGCTGTGAGGGACTGGTGTACAAGGAATTTGTGTCAGCCCACAAACCCAAATGTGGTGTGACTGTTAGGACAATCCAAAATGGGGACAAAACTACAGATACATGTACACTGCAAATCGCATCAACTACTGAGGCAATACACTGCAAATCGTGTCACCTACGAAGGCAATTACACAAAAACTGGGAACCTACTTCTACATGTCAACACAAAAGTAGGATTGGATAGTAGGAGGACGAAGAAGACGCTGCTTGTGACCACAACACGCTTTTTACCTACTGTAGGACCAAACAGCTGGCATTTCACAGTTGGGGAAAAAAACAACTTTCTGTCTGCAGTGCAATAAATAAATGCATTATACACTACAACGTACGTACAAACAGATTTGCAAACGGTGTAGGATCTGACGATATTTTGGCATCAAGCATGTTGGGAAAACACAAATACCTGTAGGCATCAAGCTTGTTTGAAAAACACAACTACCTGCAGGGAATGCGTACCTAAGCAAAATGAATGCGTCACCAGCCGGAGTAACCATACTAATCCTGAGATACATTATCTTCATTATGTCTGAAGAATTGGCAGTATCAGCGAGAGCGCAGATGGTACACTCACGATCCACTCCCAGTTCCAGCAATCCAAAATTACTACAATTAAAAACTACAGACACAAAGTTTGAAGAAATCACGGGGCAAGTTTGATACTAATCGAACATGGAAGATACTATAAGCCTGTATATATATATATATATATATATATATATATATATATATATATATATATATATATATATATATATATATATATAATATATATATATATATATATATATATATATGTACATACATACATATATTATATATATGTACATACATACATACCTGTACACACACATTTATAACACATCACACACCCTATATATATATTTGTGTGTGTGTGTGTGTGTGTGTGTGTGTGTGTGTGTGTGTGTGTGTGTGTGTGTGTGTGTGTGTATACACATGCTTTTTTACGGTCCATATGTTTTAGCATATCGTAGTCAGTGAATAAAATCCCCTTGAGGAAGGCGGGTGTATCGTCGAAAATTTGGGAAATATTTACATCGTTTTGTGTTGTCTTTTTTGTGCACAAGCTGCTTCGTCTATATATATATATATATATTTTTTTTATATACACATATATGTATATATATAAGCCACCAGAAAAAGGGAAACAGTATCCTGTGTGATTGTCCTAAACACCAGATTTCAGTTCGTAGATGACCATCATTCCTTGTACACCAGACAGGTGAAATCATGATGAATACATTCCGACACATTAAAACCAACGAAACAGAACCAATCGTCAAAACAACATAGAACCAAACGTCAGAATGATTTAGAACCATTCTTCAAAACGATAGAGGACCAAACGTCAGAATGACATAGAACCAATCGTTAAAACGACACAGAACCAATTGTCAAAATGACACAGAACCATTCGTCAAAACATTTTTCACAGAAATTAAGACATATAACTTGTTTAAAAAAAAACACGACATATCTCACACAAAAAAAGGTAACGGCAAAGGCATTCCACCTTTAGTAAAACGCCAAATGTTAACAAAACTATTTATGTTGAGATTTTGACAAGCTGACACATTTCAGTGAAAAAAAGAAACTGCTCTGATCATTTGAAAAAAAAAGGCAGAAAATTTCGGATAAAATCACCTAGCTCAAGAGGACATGAAGTGACACAAATCACAAATACGACATGGATACGATGTAGATCAACCAAACACCATTCTTCCAGATCTTTACTGCAAACTAGAACATAGCGCGTATGGGACTGTCCGAGGGCAATGCATCCCACACAAAAACTCATTCCAAATTCCATTCCATAAAACCTCTGATAAAATGACATACTTTTTTGACAATAACCAAAGACTTGGACGAAACAACAATCAGGTACTATATTCATTAATATATGCACACACATACACACGCACGCAGGCACGCACACACACACACGCACACACACACACACACAGAGTTTCGCAGAAAAGATAATAATTTACAAAACATTTCGCAGAAGGGATAATAATAATTTACGAAATAATCCCATCAATAACATACAGATACACAAGTTGACTAGAAGCATGCGACATAATCATATCTCACTCATTTAGGTCCCAGCTTTTAAATACAATATCTACACAATATGAAAATACAAGATGTACTCAGTATTAAGTAATTTCATAAACATAAGTCTGGCGAAAATGGGACAAGAAAACGAAAGAGATGACAAAAGTATCAACGCACATCAAGATAAAACATCATAAAATACACACGCGTGAAATATATAAACAACAGATAACATACTGAAATAACTAAGGATGTATAAGAAATTAACCATGTGTGGAGACAAAAAATGAGTGAACGCGCACGATGACATATGGTGCTTACACGGACGAAAAACACAAACAGAAATAAGCATAGCTAACTGAAACTAAGAAACAAACAATTAACCCTTTGACTCCCGCACCATATCCACCAACTGCAAAAACTTAACCCTTTGACTCCCTCACCATATCCACCAGCTTTCCTCAGGAAGCTGGTGGATATGGTGAGGGAGTCAAAGGGTTGAGTTTTTGTTCTGCTAGCATGGTTAACAATGCAGGATGTTGGTGGACAGGGTGCGGGAGTCAAAGGGTTAAGCAGAAATAATCTGACTCAAAATCAAAAAGATTAAGAGTGTCGAGCAATCTTCAGGAAACCACAGGACCACACAACTATATAAAATGCCCGTGGCGGTAATATGCCTACAATACAACACACTACAATTCCAACAGATAAAACAACTGGCATAAATTCATTCAGGTAGTATACTTATAGAACGTCTGAGTAGATAAAACCTGTTTTGACTCATTCGTGATTAACCATTTGACTCCTGCACCTTATCTACCAACTGCAAAAACTGAACCCTTTGACTCCCTCACCATATCTACCAGCTTCCTATAGGATTCAAAGAGTTAAGTTTTTGCTTTGCTAGCATGGTTGACAATGCAGGACGCTGGTGGACAGGGTGTGAGAGTCAAAGGGTTAATGATACAACATCTGAGTAGATATAACCCATTTTGAATCACTCATGAATGATTTCACAAGCAGTCTAAATCATTTCGTGCTTTTTACCAGTTCAATGTTTCCTGCTCAGCTAAAAGCTGAAGCAAAAAAGAAAAAAAAAACTGTCATAACTTCATTGCTGTTTAAAATCGCCAGTGTGTGCGCGCGCGCGCACACACACACACACTCTCTTTCTCCCTTCGCCTCCCCCCCCTCCCGTTCTCTCTCTCTCGCATACAAATAAAATCCGAAAAGTTTACATGCTGCGTTGGCAGATAACACAGCAATCCAAGTAAAATATGCTGCCTACGCCGCACTGTGACAGGTGTATAATAAACGAGACTACCAAATGACACGACAATACTCCAAAACCTGGATTAAAAGCCTGTCACCATACATAATTAGACCGTAATAAATACACCCACAGTAATACATACACCACTGGACTATAACTATCAAGGACACCATACTACTCTAAAAGCTGGATTAAAAACCTGCAATCATACATAACCAGACTGTGATAATACACTAGGATGGAAACACCTATAGAAATACACCTGTGGACTATAATGGATAACGATAACGTACTTAGGATAAAAACACCTGCAATTATGTATACGACTATGCAGACATGCTGAGATTATGGGACTATCATCATAATCATTGAGTAGCGAGTCTACAGATAATCCATGATTATATAGAAGAATGGCACTAACTATGAAAAGCAATGCTTGAGCTGTGTGTCACATATACCCAGATACATATACACAGTACGCGTACTACCAGTGTGCTCGTACTATCGACGTCATAACTCTTCGGTTTTGAAACGTACATTGCAAGTTGTGACGAACCCAAATGTGGGATGGATAGGACAATAATAATAATAAGAATATGAGAGAGAGAGAGAGAGAGAGAGAGAGAGAGAGAGAGGGGGGGGGGGATTTTGTTGAAAAGTGTTGCTGCTCTTACGTCAAGGGGAACAACCCATTTTATAACAGTAACGTGCCAGAAGAAGAAGAGAAATTAATTCAATGTAACCTGAAAAAACAAAAAACAAAAAAAAAACAAAAAACAAAAACAACTGTATAACGCAATCCAGCTTAAACTGTGCATCTTCATGGAGAGAGAGGGGGGGGGGAGAGAGAGAGAGAGAGAGAGAGAGAGAGAGAGAGAGAGAGAGAGAGAGAGGGGGAGAGAGAGAGGGTTTAATAACACTGAAAATAAAAAAGCAAAAGGCACACTGCACGCTTTCTTTCTTGTTTATCCTTTCTCTATGTCTGTTGTGTGGCAACAGGCAACAGGAAAAGAAAGACAGAAAGAAAGAAGGAAAGAAAGAGTAAAGAGAAACAGCGGTACAGAAACAGGAGTGAGGGAGGGAGGGGAGAGAGAGAGAGAGAGAGAGAGAGAGAGAGAGAGAGAGAGAGAGAGAGAGAGAGAGAGAGAGAGAGAGAGAGGAGACGGAGAAGGAAGAGGATGATATAAATCAACAAATATAAAAAGAAAAAATAATCCCGGACTCTTAGTACAGCAGCACTTAGAACTTGTGACAATTTTGTTTGGGTGGGTGGGTAGAGAGAGAGAGAGAGAAGAGAGAGAGAGAGAGAGAGAGAGGAGAGAGAGAGAGAGAGAGAGAGAGAGAGAGAGAGAGAGAGAGAGAGAGAGGAAAGACTAAAATCCCTTTTGACAATTTTAAACTCAACACACACACACACACACACACACATATATATATATACACCCACTAATATCTCACCCTCCCCTCCTTAAACACACACACAACCTTACAACCCTTTAATTTCCAAATCAAAACTGATGACCCACAAGCCTACAACACCAACAACCACACGACAACACAGAACCCTACCATTACCTCATGAAGTACACCACACCACAACCTACACCCTACACCTTCATTTTGATCAACATAGCCAACTATCATCATTAACCTATAAAGGTGTGATCTCCAAGCTTTTCGGAGACACTTGTCTAGGTTGACACACCCACCTGTACTGATACTATGTGAAATAAGGAGTAATTACGATCTTCAGCCAGATGGTACCGGCCTAACCGTATAGACAATACTCGCTGTTATCTTTTGACCATGTTTGGCACGTTAATTGATCAGACCAGAGCTTCGAAAGGGGAGAGGGAAAAGGGAGGAAGGGAGGGGAGGGGAGGGAAGGGAGGGAGTTGAGGGAGGGAGAGAGAGAGAGAGAAAGAGAGAGAAAGAAAGAGATAGAGAGATAGATAGAGAGAGAGAGATAGAGAGAGAGAGAACAGACAGACAGAGACAGAAAGCTGACACAATTTTTAATTTTTCTTACTTTCAATGTTTTAATGCTATAGGAACGACAGTTGTAAGCACGTTGTGTTTATCGTAGGGATCAAGCAGATGCATTTTGTAATTTCTGAATTTTGTACTAACAAAGAAGTATTAGAAAGACTCTGTGTGTGTGTGTGTGTGTGTGTGTGTGTGTGTGTGTGTGTGTGTGTGTGTGTGTGTGTGTGTGTGTATGTGTGTGTGTGTGCGTGTGTGTGTGTGTGTGTGTGTGTGTGTGTGTCGCGCGTTTTTGATGTGTGAGTGTGCGTGCGCGTCTGCATGTGCATCTGTATTACAGATGCAACGTAAAGGTTTACGCAGTACAACCTATTCACACATATGTCAGCATCATATGACTTTTCACCAACTGTACCACACAGAAAATACATAATAAATGATCACTGCACCGGAGAAGAAGTTAAGCAGTGCGGAAGGCACAAGATTCCAGTAATTACAACGAGCTAATACTCAATAATACGCCTTGGCATATACACCATTTCGGCTGACTTGCATGTGCAGTGAGCAGGTGGTTTTTGGCTAGGCTTGCATGCACATGAGCAGGTACTGTTTTGGGTATGCTTCATGTGCACAAATATGTATTCTTTTGTGTAAGCTTGCATGTGCATGAGCAGGTATTCATTAGGATAGATTGTATGCGCATGAGCAAATGTTCTCTTATGGAACAAATAAAAGATTGTAAAGAATTTATAGTCTTGATTGAAACTTAAGTTAAAATGTTTACATAACCATTATGTACAGAATTGTAATTATATGTCTTAAACCACCCTTATAACAAAAAGGAAACAAATCAAACAAACAAACAAACAAACAAAAAAACATTCAAAAATGGAACACCTGTATGATAATTTTAAAGGTATGAAACCTAACATAAGGTTCATTCCCATTAAAAACTAAGAAGTGAAACTCAATAGTCCGAACTCCATCTCGTACAATGCCTGCCTGAGGAAGAACACATGCCTCCAGATATAAAACAGAAGACATTTATCATATGACAATAACTGTCTTCTATCCCCAATTATCATGACAATAAATGTCTTCTATCCCCAATTATCACATGACAATATATGTTTTCTATCCCCAATTATCATATGAGACTAAATGTCTTCTATCCCCAATTATCATATGACAATAACTGTCTTCTATCCCCAATTATCATGACAATAACTGTCTTCTATCCCCAATTATCACATGACAATGTTTTCTATCCCCAATTATCATATGAGACTAAATGTCTTCTATCCCCAATTATCATATGACAATAACTGTCTTCTATCCCCAATTATCATATGACAATAACTGTCTTCTATCCCCAATTATCACATGACAATGTTTTCTATCCCCAATTATTATATGAGCCAAAATGTCTTCTATCCCCAATTATCAAATGACAATAACTGTCTTCTATCCCCAATTATCATGACAATAACTGTCTTCTATCCCCAATTATCATATGACGATAAATGTCTTCTATCCCCAATTATCATGACAATAAATGTATTCTATCCCCAATTATCATGACAGTAACTGTCTTCTGTCCCCAATTATCATGACAATAAATGTTTTCTATCCCCAATTATCATGTGACAATAACTGTCTTCTATCCTCAATTATCATGACAATAAATGTTTTCTATCCCCAGTTATCATGTGACAATAACTGTCTTCTATCCCTAATTATCATGACAATAACTCTTCTATCCCCAATTATCATGTGACAATAAATATCTTCTATCCCCAATTATCACATGACAATAAATGTTTTTATCCCCAATTATCATGTGACAATAAATGTCTTCTATCCCCAATTATCACATGACAATAAATGTTTTCGATCCCCAATTATCATATGAGACTAAATGTCTTCTATCCCCAATTATCATGACAATAACTGTCTTCTATCCCCAATTATCATGTGACAATAAATGTCTTCTATCCCCAATTATCATATGAGACTAAATGTCTTCTATCCCCAATTATCATGACAATAACTGTCTTCTATCCCCAATTATCATGTGACAATAAATGTCTTCTATCCCCAATTATCATATGACGATAAATGTCTTCTATCCCCAATTATCACGACAATAAATGTTTTCTATCCCCAATTATCATATGACGATAACTGTCTTCTATCTCCAATTATCATGACAATAAATGTTTTCTATCCCCAATTATCATGACAATAAATGTCTTCTATCCCCAATTATCATATGACGATAACTGTCTTCTATCCCCAATTATCATGACAGTAACTGTCTTCTATCCCCAATTATCATGACAATAAATGTTTTCTATCCCCAATTATCATGACAGTAACTGTCTTCTATCCCCAATTATCATGACAATAAATGTTTTCTATCCCCAATTATCATGACAATAAATGTTTTCTATCCCCAATTATCATGACAGTAACTATCTTTTATCCCCAATTATCATGACAATAACTGTCTTCTGTCCCCAATTATCATGTGACAATAAATGTTTTCTATCCCCAATTATCATGACAGTAACGGTCTTCTATCCCCAATTATCATGACAATAACTGTCTTCTATCCCCAATTATCATGACAATAAATGTTTTCTATCCCCAATTATCATGACAGTAACTGTCTTCTATCCCCAATTATCATGACAATAAATGTTTTCTATCCCCAATTATCATGACAGTAACTGTCTTTTATCCCCAATTATCATGACAATAACTGTCTTCTGTCCCCAATTATCATGTGACAATAAATGTTTTCTATCCCCAATTATTATGACAGTAACTGTCTTCTATCCCCAATTATCATGACAATAACTGTCTTCTGTCCCCAATTATGTGACAATAAATGTCTTCTATCCCCAATTATCATATGACAATAAACGTCTTGTCCCCAATTACCATGTCAATGAACGTCTTCTATCCCCAAATATCATGTGACAATAAATGTCTTCTATCGCCAATTATCATATGACAATAAATGTCTTCTATCGCACACAAAAGCCTACACCATGAACTGAACACCATTACGCCTACTCATCTGTGGGATCAGTGACAGAGTCTATCATGAATACTCATAAAAGATCCAACTATAAGCTAAGCTTACAAGGCCCCCACAGATCCAATGCTTAAAAACAAATCCCAACTCCTAAACGCTTTACAGCCTTCAAAGGACGCAAAACTAAATGGACGCTTACAATCCACAGAAAACACATACGTAAAATAACGCTAAATAGATGTTTGTGACTCCAATTTTTAACAATTATAATGTGAAACACGAGTTCCTCCCCTTACGTCAAAGCCTTGTCTTTCGTCAGCCGTAATGACACACGCTGTATGTTGTTTTAAAAACAGCTAAAATGAGTGATTAAAAACAAGACTGTCAAGCACTCAAAATTACCTCCCTTTTTCATACAAAAAATGATTTTGTTAAAAATCCAGGTTTGTACTTTTCGAAGTCACTGCAACCTTGAGGAAGTATTTGATGAAACAGAACTTGATGTGAAGCAAGGATAATGGTAGACTGTCAAAACAGTGAAAGCAGATGTCTGATTCGGCCAGAAGTTCCTGACAAAGTTCTGTTCACACAAGTTTCTCCCAAAACTGCTAATTTTAACCACTTTCTTAAAAATCCATGTATTTGTGACTCTTGACCGCTCTACACCTTTGCTTAAAACTGGATAAAAACTGTCTAGAAGCAGCTGAGAATAATTTCACACACACACACACACACAAAGACAAACAAAGAAACACAACCTTTCCCGCCAATGTGACATAATCTGCAATTTTCTTTAAATGGAGATTACAAACCAGTGACGATGGGCGATTTTTCTGCATCTTCTATTACTACATGGCGACTGCTAATGCTAACGAATATCATAGAACCGTAGTTACGTGTGCGTTCTGAGTGAAGGCGTACAGCTGTGGTTGTGAGTGAAGGCAAACTGCACGATGACCGGCTGACACAACATCTGTAGAAGCTCTGAGATCACAGTGTGGTTTGATGAACACACGCAGCAAGTGGTTGTCTTACACATATCAGACGCTCCTGTATCATTTTACAAAATATGAAAACGTGACTCGAGATAATTGCCCATAAACCAACACACTGTGTTCAATGCTGTCTGGTTGTCAGCAGTTCTCACAGATAAAAACAGTGGTTTCTGATGCCATCGATGAAATGTGCAACAACATCCTGTCTAACTGTGCGTCTTTTTCAACTGATAAACTCATGGCTTTAAATGATTGCAAACGACACAATACCATCGTCTGTAATACTACTCACTTGTAATGCAGTTCTTATGCGTATCAATCGGGCAGTAAAATGCACTGAAATAACATGCTATCACCTAAAGATCCAATGTTTACTCTTGTACACAGTTCTCAAAATATAACATAGATAACTGACGATAAATGGCTGATTAATTCAACTGTGAAACTGTGGTTTATGGTGAAAGCAAATGATGTACTGTGTTATCATCTCAAATGTTACCTACTTGAATACAATTCTCAGATATACCAATAAAAGCGTGGATTTAGTCCCAACAAAACAAACATTCCGCCTTCAATATTGTCTCCTTGTGTTTATGTATAATTTTTAAATATATGACACTGGTCATGAGTTAAGTGCAAATGTGACAACAATCTTCTCCCTATGGATATCTGACTGACTGACGTTTACCTACAACAAAAGGAAACACGCGATTTTGAATAGCACCAAGTTGAAGAAAGCTGTATACTCTTTGTGGTTATGTAGCGTTTATGATCCGACATGTATAGTAAAACATTCAATAAAAGGTTTGCGTATGAACGGGTATAACTATGGAATAAACTGATACTTCTTAAACTGGAGCTCATTAAATTTACATAATGTGCAATATTTTTCTCTCCCGATGATTTTCCCACAGAAGCAGAAAGTTTAAAAAGAAAAAGCTATGAATACTTGTAAAAGGGACGAAATACAACGCGAAAAGTCATAAAAAGCGAAAGTGATACAGAAACAAATCAAAACGTTTAGAACGGCGATTGCGACACATTTTCCATAGCACCAAAGACAACAAGTACGTGCATTGTGAATATAGTCTGCTACATATACACCATAAGATACACAAATACAGTGCCCAGTTTCCTTACTATGTTTTTTTCGAAAACTTGGGCGAAACCATGAAACGCCATGTGCACACACACAACTACGCACAATCTATCTGTCATACACTCAACGAAATCAACCGATCCCACAACTTATTCGCTACAAACATTAAATCAGCTGATTATATCATTCTTCCATCAAATCAACTGATCACACGATTCATCCGTGACAAACATCAAATCAAATGAACTGATTGATTGATCAGTCAGGCGAGTGAGAGAAAATGTGTCAACAGTCTCTTGTTTTGATTGTCAGAAAGAAACAATTCCATGACATCTTTTTATTTCTCAACCACACACACACACACACATACACACACACACATGTGACACATACACACGAACAAGCACAAAAACACACGCATATACACAAACATATCCTGAACACACATACACATACGACCCTCTTCTGTCCTATACCCATAAACAACAACAAACTACAGATCTAAAAAAAATACACACAACAGAAATATGGTTTCAAATAAAAATAAAATACACAAACACACATCTGGATCTACACATACAAACAACACAGTACAATATACGTCTGGGTCTACACATACAAAGTACAACATATACATGGATCTACACATACAAACAACATAGCACAACGCATGTATGGGTCTACGTGTACAACCTACAAAGTACAACACATATCCTGGATCTACATATACGAAGTACAACATACATCTGGATCTATACACACAAACATCACAGTACAACACATGTCTGGATATATACATACAAAGTACAACATATATCTGGATCTACACATACGAACACCACAGTACAACACATGTCGGATCTATACATAAACAACAAAGTACAACACATACCTGGACCTATACATACAAACTACAATATACATCTGGTTCTACACATACAAACAACACAGTACACCATATATCTGGACCTATACATATAAACTACCATATACCTCTGGTTCTACACATACAAACGACACAGTACAACACATATCTGGACCTATACATACAAACTACCATACACCTCTGGTTCTACACATACAAACGACACAGAACAATGTGGCCAACACAAGGAACATTCAGAGCAGTGTGCAATGGCAGTGTATTGCGACAAGTTAAATATTTTTCACCATCATCACCACCCCCCCCCCCCCCCCCCGAAAAAAAGAAGAAAAAAGTCATGATTATATCTCACAAATCCAACGACAATCCATCATCTGATCGCTCCGTAACGAAAAGCACATTCAACAGTTATCTCGTTGGTAAAAAAAAAAAAAAGAAAAATCATACTCCCATCATCATCGCATTGCTCCGAAAGTAAAATGAACGTGTCACAAGCGAAATTATACTCCAACATCATCATCCCGAATGTACAATCATGGTATGTCTCCCATCCATGTCAAACCATACTATACAACTCTTCTGATCACCAAGCTCCATGGCATCCAGCAGGACCTTCAAAAAAACAAAAAACGGACCACATTCTTCATGAAACCTGGCCTGACATTGCATGTCGTGAAAAAAAAGAAGAACAAATCTTACTCCAATATAACCATAGCTCCAAAACTAAAATCAATGTGCTACAAATGATATCACACTCTCAAGATCATCACCTCATAACTACAATCATGATTTATCTCACCTGTCAACTCACTCCCCACAACCTTATCGCTCCATCGTTCAAATCATCATGTCCCCAGCGAAATCAAGACTCTCCTATCTATATACAGGATTCATCTCGAAAGCAAGATCAAACTTCATTATCTCATTGCTCCAGAGTTAAAAAGATCAAGTCGCAAGCCAAAATCGTACTCACAAGATAATCCTTATAAATTTACAGTTCTGATTTATCAGACAAGTCAAATCGTGCTCCATCCATTATCATCATTATTACGTATTGTCACGAGTCCAACCACGGCAGGCTGTACCACCTTTACTCCACAACTTACGATAACGTCACGGATAACAGTGGATTCCATGATCACTTCAAAGCTACAATCACCAGATTACAAGCCAAACTATACTTCATCATCCTCATCTCCCAAAACCCACTGGATAATGTCTGAGTTTTATCGGTGTGTGTGTGATTATTTTCTGTGGAAGGAGGAACGGGGTTATGATATCCAGTCCTTAGAGTAAATCTGTACGTACGAAAGAGTAAAAGTCTTGCTTTAAGTAAAGACGAGATATTCAGTATTCTGCTTTCCCTCACTTTAAGCCTCCTCCTCCCAAATCCCAGAATTAACAAGGTGATGACAAAATGCCACACTTATCATCATACTCAACATGGCCAAGTGGTCATCACGACGGACTACTGACAAGGAGATCGTGAGTTCGAATCAACATCAGTCAAAGACGAAAACATTGTGGAGTTTTACGTCTCCGAATGGATCCCACACAAAGCAGAGCATGCTACGGCTTGTTGGAACAACTGGGACCACACAGTCAAGCTTCCTCCACTCTACAGATGCCTCATTAAACCTTTTGACTCCCGCATCCTGTTCACCAGCATCCTGCACTGTCAAGCATGTTAGCAGAGCAAAAATACTTAAAGCTTTGATTCCTTCACCCTAAACATCAGCTTCCTACAGGAAGCTGGTGGATAGGATGAGATGAGAGAATCAACGCGTTAAGTTTTTGTGGTTGGTGGGTAGGGTGCGGGAGTCAAAGGGTTAATGTTGTGGCTTAATCTCCTGACCAACACCATAGGTGTCTGCATCTCTCGGGCCTGGTTGACACCAGGAAATATTATAACATTAAGCGTGACAGAGTACAGTCCTGTCACACAGTCTCAATCCGAAATGGAACCCAACAACAACAGCACTTTCATCCCCATTCACATCATCATAGTATTGTGAATAATTACCTTCTCCTCCCGATTCTATAGCTCTTTATCCCTGTTTTCATTGTGACCTTAGTTTCGATGGGTTTGGAGCTATTTGGGAGAGCTGAAACGAATGGCGTGGGGCGGGGGTTAGTGACACAGGAGCAGTGCCCCAGCTAAAAAAAAAAAAAAAACAAAAAAAAAAAAAAAGGGGGGGGCGGAGGAGGAAGGCTTCACTCTTTTGTTGACTATGTATAAATGTACACTTTAATTTAATCACCGAGGTTTAAAGATTCAAAGACTAGAGAGTTACTTAGCCATCGGGATCTTAACCTAGTCATTTTTTCATTAACCTAGCTAACTTTACCACAGGAATTTTTAACCTTAGCCACCAGGATCTTAACCTAGTCATTTTTTCATTAACCTAGCTAACTTTACCACAGGAATTTTTAACCTTAGCCACCAGGATCTTAACCTAGTCATTTTTTCATTAACCTAGCTAACTTCACCACAGGAATTTTTAACCTTAGCCACCAGGATCTTAACCTAGTCATTTTTTTTCACCAACCTCGCCAACTGTACCACTAGGCTTTTAAACTTAGTCACTGGGTTTAACGTTCAAATGACTTAAAAAATTAAAAAAAAAAAAAGCGAGTTACTGGCAGTGCAACAGTCATCCGACATCAATGAATACTAAAAAGCTTCACTGTACACAAACTGACAGCTGTGTGCAAACAACCTTACACCAGCATCCGAAACAAGTCGAAAAGCTGAATGATACTGGCGTAAGGCGTCCACTTTGATAACAGAGAGTATCACCATCTGCACAGAGCATCTTCAGGTCAAGACTAGCCAGGAACACTATGGAAGACAAAAAAAAGACTGGCATGGAGTCAAGCTAGGTGTGAAAAAGATTGGCATGGAGTCAAGGTGAGGAGCAAGTACTGGAATGGATGACATCCATCTTGAATTATTGTTGTACTCATCAATGAATTGTACATTGGGGAGCAGGCAGAGGTGATGGATGATTCTCACCGTTGTATTATTCTTATACTTATCGATCAGTTGTATGTTTCATATTTGTCACTGGATTCTATGTCCTTCAATGTACGGCTGTAATGTCAAGGATTTACCTGTCTTTCTCCCCAACATATTTAATTCCTTCTCAACCGATGTGTGGATTTAGTTTTTGACGTTGTGACTAGTCTGTTGCCATTTCCTGGTTCAGCCATAGGTAATGAGCAACATTTTATATCCTTACTGATGTGTGATGAATTCATTTTCTGAGAAATCGTTTGAAAATACTGTCAATACCGTTTGTAAGAACTTCAAAAGTCAAACACTCAACTGAGACTATTAAAACAACACTGAATTAAATGTGATATGGTTTTTGATTTTAAAATGATTAAGAGAGCTGTTCTGAATGCTTTTTATCTATTCACTTTGTCAGGTACTGAATGCATTAAAAGGGCAGAACAAGTTTTGTGTAAGGATTTGTATAGCACAATCTGCGATTTTTCTATCTAACTTTCATGTAATCCGACCCTCGACTGTTCTGATCTTGATAATTCTTATTTTGTGTTGTATTATTTGTGGGCCTATCTGCTATCAAATTGCTAGTGTTTGTCGGTCGTTTACATATTTCATATCGGATTAAAAAATGTGGTTATAGAATTGTGTTTAAAAGATAATGAATATTAGACATGTACCTGTTGTATCTATGTCCGCCTCTGTCACTTAAAGGCTGACATGACTGGTCATCGTGGTCGCAACATGAAATGAACTTCAGTTTTGTGAAGCACTTAAGAGCTCTAGCAAGATGAAGCCTTGCACGAGTTGTCATTATAATTGTCATTATTACTATCATCATCAATCGTTAAGTTTTTACAACTCTTCCATGTCAAAGACAAACGAAAGCAAATTCAAGTAAAAAATGAAATTGGGAGAACAACAGTGGGTTAAACTACAGGCAAGGGCAAGCAATCAGCTAGTGTAGGCACCGTGAATGCTTTGTTTTAAACAGTTGTTTCCCTTGGCTGATCAGGATTGTTGGAGCAGATAAATATAATGTCGCGTTTCAACACAATCGAAATTCCTAGAAACAAAGCCGGACTACTCTTCGCGGATGGAAAACATTACGTTGAAAAATAGGGCCAGCAATCCCTTCAGGTCTCACCTTTTCTAAAACAAACAAAAACTAAACCAAACAAATATCTGCACGTACATATATGCACATAATCTTTCTTGTTCTTTCTCAGACACATACATGAACTGAATACCATCTTCCTAACATATATCAACCTGCACTCCGTCACTCAAACCAGTTACACATGCAACAAAACAAAATCTTGCAGATCGAATTCAGAATCCAAACAAAAATTCCCAAATCCACATAAATACTTCTACACACTTTTACATACAAACACAATGGCTGCCCGGCAAACAGAGAATAAAAAACAAAGAACACCCCCCCCCCACAAATAAAACAACAAATACACACACACACACATTATAAGGGATTCAACATCCCAACTCCTACACGGCAGTTGAATCTCCAGGGATCTCCACCACATTGTCCAGGGAGCTGTGTTGCTGTGAGTGGGTCCTATGTGGAGGAGGCAGGGGGGACGGGGTGGTCTGAATGGGGATGGGGGCGGAGATCTTCCACTTGGGGGAGTCCGAATCGAAAGCCAGCTTGAGGTCATCCCGTATTTTCTTGCCGAAAGCTCTGCCTAGAGAACCCTGCACATGCACACAGACAGACATTTATGCACAAAGGAATAAACGTGCGAGCAAATGAACTGATCTATGAACCAATCCCAGAACCCGCCCAAATATACAGATTATATCAAATCAATCGGTCCAATCAATCAATCAATCCATTCTGTCCATGGGGCCCTGTCCAAACATAAGGACAATCCATCAATCAATCCATCAATGCCCTGTCCAAACATAAGGACAATCCATCAATCAATCCATCAATGCCCTGTCCAAACATAAGGACAATCCATCAATCAATCCATCAATGCCCTGTCCAAACATAAGGACAATCCATCAATCAATCCATCAATGCCTGTCCAAACATAAGGACAATCCATCAATGCCTGTCCAAACATAAGGACAATCCATCAATCAATCCATCAATGCCCTGTCCAAACATAAGAACAATCGCTCAATCAATCAGTTCTCCATCAATCAACCAACACATCCTAAAACGAACCAGAAAACACCACACACACACACAAAAAGTAGAAAAGCGTATTTAATATAACAAAATAGAACAGGCGCAAATTTTTGACCAGTTGGTCTTTGTCAAGCACATACAAAAGACAAAACACAATAAATGCACAATAGTTAAAATGCCCGTACACACACACACACACACACACTCTCTCTCTCTCTCATTCATTCAGACACACACACAAACGCACACACACTCACTCACTTACAGAGAGAGAGAGAGAAAGAGAGGGAGGGGGAGAAAGAGAGGGAGGGGGGAGAGAGAGAGGGGGAGAGAGAGAGAGGGGGAGGAGAGAGAGAGAGAGAGAGAGAGAGAGAGAGAGAGAGAGAGAGAGAAGAGGAGAGAGAGAGAGAGAGAGAGAGAAACAAGAACAATAACAACAACGAAAACAATAACAAAAACAAAAACAAACATTAGACAACTTCCCAAACGTAGCGTCCAAGCAGAAGAAAATGGCAGACGGTGTGCACATCCCAAAACAACAAAAATATCATGCAGGCCTGACGAGCGTGGTAGTCAAATGGATTAAGCGTCAGACTTCCAATTGGAAAGTCCTGGATTTGATCCACCTACACACTTCCCCAGTGGAAAATTTTTCCATCTCCCAAATCAACATGTGTGCAGACCTGCCAGTACCTAGCCCCCCCGCCCCCCTGATACGTATAAAAAAATACCAAACATGCACGCTAAAGATCCTTAAGTCCCCCAGATCAGTGGCTGGCTTACGGAAACACAGAAACACCCATCACGCTCGCCCACCAAAGATATTGACTGTGCAACAACATAGGTTAGTGGAGTGTAAGTCAGCTCGCCCAACAGCTCGAGTTCTCCGTGGTGCATTGTTATGTCTGATTATGTGTAATGCGCAAGGATTCCACACGAGGTAGGAAAACAGCGTTATACAAGAATGATTACTACTACTACTACTGCTGCCACTACTACTGCTACTACTATATTACATGTACAACTGTTACTACTACTACCACTATCATACTATTACTACTACTATTACTACTCCTACCACTACTATACATGTACTACCACTACTACTACTACTGCTATTACTATCACCACCACTATCACAACTACTACTACTATCAACCACTACTACTGCTACTATACTATATTATACTATGCTATACTATACTATACCATTAGCTCCTCTGCCCCATCAGATTTTGACGCTCTTGCGTGCAGTCTGAGAGATTGTATAGAGGATGTCTCCAAGTGGATGAGTGAAAACAAGCTGAAGATGAATGATGATAAAACTGAGCTTATTGTTACTGGTACTAAGTCAAAGGTCAATCAGGTTACTCATGCCCCCATGTCTATCTCTGGTTGTGATGTATCTTTCTCACAAACTGTTAGAAACCTTGGCTTCTACCTGGATGAAACACTGTCTATGGAAGCCCATGTCAAACAGTTGTGCCGTACTCTGTAGTATCAGCTACGCAGAATAGGTAAGATTCGCTCCTTCCTTTCCACTGATGCTACCAACAAGCTTGCTGTCTCTTTCATACTATCTAGACTGGACTATTGTAACTCTCTATTCGCAGGTCTCCATGACAATCAACTATTTAAACTTCAGCGCATACAGAACCACGCGGCTTGCCTTGTTCTCCGCAAGCCCAGGCGTGAGAGTGCAAAATCTCTGCTTAGAACACTTCATTGGCTCCCGGTAAAGGCTAGGATTCAATATAAAGTTGCCTGTCTCTGCTTTCAGTGTATCTATCACGAGAACATGCCATCCTATCTTGCCAACCTCCTGCAGGGTTACAAACCTCGAACGCTCCGCTCTTCTGACACCTCACTGTTAACTGTTCCTCGCTTCTCTCTAGACACCTTTGGTAAAAAATCTTTCTCTGTCTTTGGCCCAAATGTATGGAACTCTACCACTGTCTCTCAGAAAAACTAAGTGTTTCTCAACCTTCAAACGGCACCTGAAAACCCACCTCTTTCAAACTCATCTAACCTGAAGAGCCTTAGTTTGCAAGTCTGTCATCAGACTAATCTCTCCTGCCTGTATAACAGTATTTTGTATAAGGGCCTATAGAGCAAGGTGTGTGTGTGCGTGCATGTGTGTATGTGTGTGTGTGTGTGTGTGTGTGTGTGTGTGTGTGTGTGTGTGTGTGTGTGTGTGTGTGTGTGTGTGTGTGTGTGTGCTTGAGTGAGCATGTGTGTGTATCACTGTATGTGTACAGATGAGGAGGGGATAGGGGAGAAATTGAGTGGGAAAGAGACTGAAATACTTTAAAAAACTTTTTAAAATCTTTGTTTGTATGTAAATTGTGATGTATGATATGCGAATAGTTTATAATTTGTGAGGTAATTTTGATTGTCAAGGTGTTAATGCTGTAATACTGAAGTTATAATGTTTTTCCTGTATATGGATTAGAATTTTTCTGTTTTTATCTTCATTCAAAATATTGATTATAATTTTATGTACAACTATTGCATGCATGAATACACACACACGCATGCAAACATAGCACACGCACACACTCACACACACACACACACACACACACACACACATACACACACACACACACACACACATTCTTACAAACACACACGCGCACAGCAACGCACACGCACGCACACACACACGTATACACACACACACGTACGCAAGCACACACACACGCAGCAATATATAAACACAGTATGCCTCTTTATTCATATGAAAAATCTGTTAAATCTTTCTTCATTACATAAGTCAGTGTTTAAATTTTAATATTCTGTGGTTTCTTATGTGTCTTCTTACTTGTATAGCTTTAATGTTTGTTGTTATCTTATTGTGTATGTAATTGTGAACATTTTTATCACCTTTTGCCTTTCTTGCGAAATGTAAAGCGCTGGTGAGCATGTTTTTATATGGAATATGCACTATACAAATAAACATTATTATTATATTATTATTATTATATTATTATTATTACATTATTATTATACTATACAGTACTGTACTGAACTGTACTGTACTATACTATAGTATAGTATAGTTAAGTAATACTATACTATACTATACTATTACTATACTATACTGTAAGGTACGGTACTATACTATACTCTACTATACTACTACTGCTACTTATTCATACTGTTGCTTAAAGTCCAGCCGACTACGTAGTCATATCAGGGCTATAACCGTTTCAATACACACACAGTACTACAACAGAAAAGAAAAAAGGAACAGAACATTAAGTTCACATATCGATGTATTCGCGTACATAATCTAAGGTGTTGACCACTCCGTCCAATTTGTCACACAGGGGATTAAAAAAACATACCTGAATACAAATTTATACATAACTAAGGATACTAGAACATATATAAAACGAGTCTATATTACCTAAAATTACCCCCTCACATCTCATTTCCCTACAGCCATAAATGCACTTAATACATGTACCCAATTATCAATCCTAAGAGAAAGTACATAACACTTTATCGAACACATACAGGTGAATGGACCAGCAAGGCAGAAAATGATAGGAAGAAATGACAGAAAGCAAAGGAGGAAGAAAGAAACAAAGCGAGTGACAGAAAAGAGGACATTTCTAGCATAGAATTTCCAGAAAGTGGAGATACTATTTATACTGAAAAATTAAAACCGGCACCCCCACGGGGGTACTACTACTGCTACTACTACTACTACCACCACTACTACTACTACTGCCACCACCACTATTACTACGACTAATTTCTATCCACATTCCCCCAAAAGAGAAAGAAAACCAACATTACACACTCACTCTAAAACTTAGCCGTCCTTTGGACCCATCCTCGCCCGAGTGACCCCGGTAGGAGCGCGTGAAGGTGTGACCTTTGCCCCCAGGGTCAAGGTGTTTACTGTTGTTGTTGGGCGTGTCGAGGGCGGCTCTGAAATACAATGAATGACTGGAGTCAGGTTTTACAGTAGTGTTGTCAGTGATGGACATGCAGAGATATGTCCCTTGTTATTCATCTATCATCATCATCATCATCTATCATCATCATCATCATCATCATCATCATCATCATCATCATCATCATCATCATCATCATCATCATCATGTGCTCTGCTGCATGGTGCTGGCGATCATGGGCCTCAATACGATTTTTACCTCGCATTTTGGCTGGCCATGACAGTCTTGGGAGTATATAATGGTGGTTTCCCGTCTATTGACTTATGACATAGAAATGCATTATCAAGCACAGCAATGCGTTTCGACCGTCTAGGTAATCTACAGTCAACTCAAACAAACTTCCCAACACAAGCAAAAACCAACCAACAAACTGAAGACATTTGGATTCATGCAGACCTCTAACGAGAAGAAGTGAGCGATGTTTCAGAGCCCATCTGTAGTCTTAGAATTTCAGAAACACGAACAGGTTTTAATAAACCACAAACTTACAGACAACATAGATACTGGCTGTTGACAGGACTGAAAAACTAAGCTAAAGCTCGCATTCACTGGGCATAAATGTGTGGATTTATATCATCATCATCATCATCATCAACATCATCATCATCATCAACATCATCATGTGCCCTGCCGCATGGTGTTGGCGATCATGGCCCTCCATACCAATCTATCCCTTGTCGCTGCAAGTACGTCTCCCACCCTCTGTCCTCAGCCAATCTGCAAGTCCGTTCAATATTTTCTGCCTGGGTCTACCTGGTGTTCTTTTTCCCTCCAGTTTTCTTTCATGACAATGTGCTTTAATATCTCTTGCCTCATAAAATGTCCTACAAGTGTTGCTTATCTTTTCCTAATCTTCTTTCTTAATGTTCTACTTATACAATGTTGACCGTAAAAACAAGATCACGTGTGCACGCGCACGCATACACATACCAACATTCACACACATACACCATCACTTCATATGACCTCAATCGATCCCTATAACCCTCAAAAAGAGAGACCGAAAAATCAATAAAAATGTACAACATCACCACCCTCCCCTCACACAGACACGCGCACGTGCCATCGCTTCAGCTGACCTTTATCGATCCCTAAAACCGTCAAAAAGACAGACTGAAAAAACGCCACATGAAATATAAAACATCAAACTAGCGGACACTGTAAGAAACATTCAATGCCAAACCAACCATCCATGCCTTACCATCTTGCCAAGTCACTCACGTCCACAAAGACTTCAAAGAGAACACGTAGAACTATAGTGTAGCATTTCAAATTCAGATATACAAAGCGACACAAATAAGTGAAAATCTACAGGGGGGAAAAGACAGATATTTCCAGCAAAACACGGCAAAACAAAATAAACAAAAACAACACTCAGTACAAATGTCACCATCTACAATGAAACAAAACAAAAGTAAATAAAATCAATATCCACTGGGGATGTGGTCCTCTAACTCTGAAATGAAATTATAGACATTCAAGAACAGCTACAACAAATAAAGCAAAGCTGTCCTAAAACCAGGAGATCTTGTGTTTTCTTTCTATTAATCGGTTATTTTCAATTTAATCTACAATGCAGGGTACATGTGTTTCATTTTTTACATGTGGAAGGGCATGATTTGCTCTTATTTTCAGCCTTATATTCGATGAAGAAGAATAAAGATGGTGCTCTCTCTCTCTCTCTCTCTCTCTCCTCTCTCTCTCTCTCTCTCTCTCTCACCCCCTCTTTCGTTCTCCTTCTCGTTTTATATATTTACTTTCTGTTCCCATTCCGTCTTCCTCAGTGCCATATTTAGTGCTATAGGTAAAACGCATCTCAGTCATCCTGGGAGCACTAGAGACTATGCTCACGTGAGTTATGAGCCAAGTTAATGCACTTTGTCATTTCCAAAATTGGAATACTCAAGACGTATTGTACTGTAACGTATGACCTCTAATCCCTAGTCTTCCATTCAGCAGTACAAGAGATATACATACAAACAGGCCAAAATGAGGACATTATACTTTTGCACAAATACGTTGCAGAAATTGAAAAGAAAAATGTATTTACTGTACATACAAGTTTTTACTGTACTGATTTCCCTTTGTCACATCGGACTTACCATGTAAAATTCAGTGGGTTGTCACCGTACAATTCTTCTACTTTTCCTACATTAACATCAATATAAAAAGCAACTATAGTAAATCACACACACACACACACACACACACACACACACACACACACACACACACACACACACACACACACACGGCACACACACACACACACACAAGAAATATCCAAAAGCGCACACAATCAGACTTGTACCTAACCCTTTGACTCCCACAACCTGTCCTCCGGCATCTGGAATTGTCAACCATTCTGGCAACACAAAACTTAACCCTTTGATTCCCTCACCCTACCCACCAGCTTCCTGCAGGAAGCTGGTTAATAGGGTGAGGGAGTCAAAGGGTTAAGTTTTTGACTTGGTGGATAGGGCGCGGGAGTCAAAGGGTTAACATAAACGAAACAAACAAAACACAGACACCCACTTAACATCCACAGCAGAACAAAGAAACACAGCAAAACACGACACAAAAAAAGACAGAACAAACCGAACTTTCAACTCAACGGACTAAAAGCGCGCACAAAGCACAAAGACTACGAGACAGACGAGGAAGACTAAGAAGAGTAATAATGTTCATCCATGGATGGAAGTCTGTCCACAAAAGAACTTGGAAGCAAACGAAATAAACATGGCCAAAGAATGACTGAGATGATTTGACAAAAGACTGAAGGCAACGAACAGCGCACCGTGAAATACCTCAAGATTTTCAGTCCTGTTTGGTAAGACCTGGAAACAGCACACACTAGGATATACATATTTTACCTCAAGCTCATTTTTTTTCAATAAAAAAGAGAAACTGGTTCACATCGACCCGAAGAAAGTGTATGTCTGTCCGTGACAAAAATACGTAAGCACTGGTTTCTTAGTTTCCTGGCAGATCTTGGCGAAGTTTGGGTCAAAGCTGTGGAATGCTGCGACATCGCAAAAGCATAAGTTTGGAAAGTAAAGTTCCAAGGTCAAGGTGACACGGACCAAAACAAACTGTCCAACATCAGCGATTTTCAGGAAGACGTATGAACAGCGCTTTGTGAGTGACTTCTGACAACATTTCAAATGTGTTTTCACTGTTACGACAATCTACCACTGGCGTCGAGGTACGTCAAGTTTTATTTCAACTAAAACGTTTTCAATTCCACAGTGATCTTGAAAAGTATAAAATCTGCATTTCCTGCAATCATTTTTATACATAAAAAAGGGGAGGAGATTGTTAGAATGGACTGATTATTTTGTTTTCCTATCTGTTCTTCCTTTCGTTCTGATGACTGCAATCGCCGTCAACGGTCAAACCGTGAAAAGTAAGGCTGGTGAATGTAAAAAAAAAAAATGTTAGGAAGGTCATCTCCTTTGCAATGATACGAACAGACAGACAAACACAGGCAGACAAAACAGACCTTGTATTTGACAGAAACTGGTCTAAAATACAAAACGAGACAGAAACCTCTGAGGAAGACAATACAAAAGAAAGAACAGCAAAAAAGAAACAGAATCGAAACAAGAAGACTGAAAAAACATGAGATCAAGGAAATATCTCCTGGGCGGGTCTCCAAACTCTAGCAGTCTTCTCCTTTCGATTGTTTCCTGGGCGGCTCCTCAGAAGTCTTCTCATTGTATTTTTTTCCTTCCGTTGTCCTTCTCAAAAGTTTCTGTTTCGTTTTGTACTTTAGACCAGACAGTGTATTCTGTCGAGTACGGGGTCTGTTTTGTCTGCTTTGTTTCAATTTGTCTCGTCATACCATTGTCTTTCTCCTCCCTCTTAGGGCTATGACAATAACACCCACATTTACTTTACTTGATAACTAGTCATTGCTTGATAATCATTCCCTTTTTATAAATCTGCACTTCGAGCCGGAACAACCACAATTTGTTTAACTGGACTCATTCAACATTTCTCTGTGAAAATTTTCTACTTGTGCTTTTGCGTGGAAGCATATCTTCCCACCCTCCTTTCTTTCTCTTGCATATCTTATGCAGATTCTCATAATGTCATACTGTCCCATTCCTTTACATACAGACAATACTCCTTCACAAACAATACTCCTTTACAAACAATACTCCTTTTTCACCCTAAGCTCACCAAACAGGAGACTGCGTCCATCTGAGCTGTTTCAACATGGCCTGTTCTCTTTTAAACATAAACCCATGCAATTCTAAGGACAACTCAATTCCAGTGGATCAGTGCCCGCTCGAGCCATTACAGTCTCTGTTCTGCTTAACCCTTTGACTCCCACGCCCTACCTACCAATGCAAAAACTTAACCCTTTGACTCCCTCACCCTACCTACCAATTGCAAAAACTTAACCCTTTGATTCCCACACCCTACCTACCAACTGCAAAAACTTAATCCTTTGACTCCCAACCCTACCTACCAACTGCAAAAACTTAACCCTTTGACTCCCTCGCCCTATCCACTGGCTTCCTGCAGGAAGTCAAAGGGTTAATATTTTGCTTTGCTAACACAGTTGACAATGCAGGATGCTGGTGGGCAGGATGCGGGAGTCAAAGAGTTCAGCGCATGTGTAACGTGGTGTTTGCACGGGTATAGCTCTAGTAGTCGATTGGGTTATAAGCAATATGAATCAAACTGAAGCACGTGTGTGTATGCGTAAAGACTTGTTTTTATTTATGTGAATTTACTCTCTTTCGTTTTTTGCTACTGGTTTGGAGTCTGTAGTTTGTTCAAAACGGTCATCGCACTTGGACAATTCCATATGCGCTCTACCCAAAACTGCCGGCAGTTATCTCGCAGACATCCTGAGAAACTTTATGAGCTGGTAAGGTCTTGAAATGAGGTTGGTGGGGGGGGAGGGGATCTATGAAATATTAAACTAACACTAGAAGAATGATGTTAACATTAATTAAGATGGGCAGCGAAGAGGCCAATTTTTAATGCTGTCAGTTGGAACCGAACTCAAGATATCCAATGTCCACGGCTTCATCAAAAGAAGCAACTACTGTTCTCATTTTAATGAATACTTACTTTACTGTTTGTTGTTATGTGTTAAGTTTGCTAATACATTGGTAAAGTAAACAAGCATATTTTTTACATGGCGTATTTGCATTACATAAATAAATTACCATTGTTATAAACATAAAAAATTGGATTGTGCATGGAAACGAACTTAAACCCCTCGCAACCCCCCCCCCCATACCACCAACCACACACACACACACACACACATGCACACGCACACACACACACAACAATCACACATATAGGCCTACACACACACACACAAACACACACTATACACACGCGCATACACACAACGCACTTATACATACACACACACACACACACACACACACGCACACGCACATACACACGCCCACAAACACACACACCAACACACACACACAAACAAACACACACACACACACACACACACACACAGAGCCAGACTGACCTGGCAGGACGGAGCAAGGTGTCTAGCTCTGTGGCCAGGTGACGGCGGATGTAGGACTTGGAGGGCGGGATGGCCAGGGCGGTGGCCAAGGTGTCACAGGAGAAGGACGGTTCCAGTACCATCAGGGCCCCGTGCACCCCGCTCTCCTGTAGGTTGTCTGCAAACTCCTGGGACACAATTAAGGAAAAAACATAATGATAATATAATAATAAGAAGAAGAAGAAGAAGAACAACAACAACAACAATAATGATAAATTATGACGTGATGATGATGATGATACTAATAACAGTAATGATAACAATGATAATGATAATGATGATGATATCATCACTACCAACATCATCACCACCACCACTACTACTTCTACTACTGCTGCTGCTGCTATTGCTACTACTATTACAACTACCATTGCTGCCGCTGGTACTCCTCCTCCTCCTCCCCTTACTACTATTAATACTATTTCTATTACTCATTATAATGATGATGATTATGATGACGACGATAATGATGATGATGATAATGACGATGATGACGACACTGACATTGATGATGATCATAATGATAATGATGGTAATAATGATGACCATGATGACGATTATGAAGAAGAAGGCGACGATGATGGTTCCGAAACCATCGAGGCCCCGTGCAACCCATTCTTCTGAAGGTTGTCAACTCCACACAGTGTTTGTCTTTGCAGCGTTTGGGGTCTGTTCCAGAACGTTTTATCATACTGGAACAATTCCCCATGCGTTCCACCTAAATCTGTCAGTTTTGATTTGGCAGATTCCTTTAGCCTGCGTAAACCCCCTACACGCTAGCAATATCTTGAAATTTGTCGGGGGGCGGGGGGGAACTATGAAACACTGAACCACCAAAATGATTAGAACATTAAAATGGTCAGCGGACATGCCAACTTTTATGTTGCGGGATGGGACTGAACCCACGACTATGTTTCCTCCAACCTTTATCCCAGGGCATTTGTCTAGGTTTCTCATGAAGGTTTTACTGTAAAGTGAAAACAAACTTGTTGATAAAACACATCCTGTCTAGCCCCTTTTTGATATTCTGAGAAGAGCTTATATCATTTTGTAATCTCATAGCTGCTGTTTGTTCCCAATACATATTCCTTATTATTCTTAGATCTGTTCCATCAATATTGACCTTTACCACTTGGTTGATCAATTCTTCCTGTCTTACTAGTCGAAAGCCTTGGTATAATCAACAAAACATACATAAAAATTATTATCACACTCAACTGATCTTTTTTATGAGAGTTTTTATGATATCTAAGGCACTAACAAATCCTTTCCAATCAACAAATCCACATTGCTCTTCCGTATTTCTGTTTGATTCTATTCCTTGTCTCCATCATGATTATTCTTGATAGAATCTTTTATCACATGACTCATCAAGCTGATTGTACGATGGAGTTCACATTCTGTAGCCCCTGCTTTCTTGACAGAGCAATGAAAATTGACATATCTTCAAAGATTTTTCTCGTGTCATAAATTTCATTTATGAGAACTGTTACTCTTTCAATACCAAATTCATCCACAGCCTCAATCATGTATACATTAATACGGTCTGGTCCTGGGGCTTTTCCCCGTTTCATCTTTTTCATTGCAGTTCTAACTTCATATTTTATTATGAGTGGTTCTTCAAAGTTCTTTCTAATGATGTGTTCTTCCCTTCTGTCATCGTCAAAAACGTCTTCAATGTACTCACCCCATCTATTTAACAGTTTGTCTTTTTCCATAATAATCGTACCGTTTTTTGATTTTAAGCATCCAATTGATATGCACGTCTTTTTCCTGTGAGCAGCTTTTCAATGTTTCTGTATTCAAACTTAGGGTCTATTCTGTGTCTGTCTTCTATGTTTCTTTGCACTTTGCATCAGCAGTCTTAGCTCTGGGTGCAAGCTGAATGTACAAGTACATAAACGTGTCATACACACGCATGAAAATATTAATATACAGGGCATGCACAGATTCAATCTCTCTTCACAGACACACAGATGAAAGGGGAACATGCAACACACACCACACACGCACACGCACAGAGAGAGAGAGAGAGAGAGAGAGAGGAGAGAGAGAGAGAGAGAGAGAGAAAAGAGAGAGAGAGAGAGAGAGAGAGAGAGAGAGAGAAGAGAGAGAGAGAGAGAGAGAGAGAGAGAGAGGAAGTTAGTCAGTCAATCAGACACACAGTTCGTCAATCAGTCGATCAGTCAGTCAGTCAGACAGACAGTCAAACACAGACAATCAGAACAATCAGTTAAGACAGACACAGACAATATGAGCAAAAGGGGTATATAACACACACACACCATAAACAGATAAAAAACAACCAACCAACAAACAAACGTACAGAAATGTTCAAAACACCACAACTGTGGAACGAGCACTCCTTCACACAGACAGAGAGATACAGACAGACAGACGGACAGACCTACCCCCAGGTCAATGGAGCCAACACCCTTCCACACAGACAGATACAGACAGACAGACCTAACCCCCCAAGGTCAATGGAGCGAACCCAGGTGATCAGACGACTGCAGGTCCACACGATGAGGTCACTGTCTGATTCCTCACACTGGCTGCGTCGTTCTGCCAGTTTCTGTACAAATTCATCATCATCATCATCATCATCATCATCATCATCATCATCATACATCTTTCTTTACAAACATACTTTATCATCAATCGTCGTCATCATATATCATCATCAATCAATCGTCGTCATCAATCACCATCGTCGTCGTCGTCATCATCATTAATCACACTCAATCATCATCATATCATCATATTCTATTTCTGTTTAAAGCCCAGCCCACAGGTACAGCCACATCAGGGCTATAACGTTTCAACATACACAATACTTCAACAGGAAAAAAAAAGAAAGAAATTAAGTACAATGTTAATGCATTTGCGCTAATAATCTAAGGAGATGCCCTTGCGTTGACCACCCATCCAATTTATCGCATAGGGGATTTACAAAACAAACCTGAATACAAATTTAAACATAATAAGACACTAAAACATATAAACACGGCATAAGTTACCTAAATTGCTTTCGCATATTCATTTTCCTAGCCAAAATAGCGCTTAATACATGTACCAATTATCAATCCTAAGAGAAAGTACGTAAGACTTTATCATACAAACAAGTGAATGGGTCAGGAAGGCAAAAATTGATAGGAAGAAATGACAGAAAGCAAAGAAACAAGGCAGAAATAAAGACAGTAACAGAAAAGAAATTTCTGGCACAGAATTTTCAGAAAGTGGGGATACTCTTTATACTGGAAGAACCCCCGGCATCCCCACTGGGGGATCATCATCATCATCATCATCATCACCACCACCATCACCATCATCATAACACCTTCATTACCCATCAACGAGTACTGTTTACCGAGGCATTCTACTGTTGATATCATAATAACTCCTCCACCAACGTGTATCGTCCATATTCTCACTACTGATCGCGTGATCATATGCATAAATTTGTTACTTTATGACCGGAGGTATATGTTTACATATGATTAGACTCATGTAATTGTTTGTGTACGTGTATGGATTATGTATACACACACACACACACATTATATATATATTATATATACACATGTATAATATATATATATATATATACTCATATATATGTATATACACACATATATATATATATATATATATATATATATATATATATATATATATGTATATTAGATACATATAGCTAGATAGACATAGATACAGATAGATAGATATATAGATCGATAGATAGAAGACAGATAGATAGACTGATAGATTGATATCCATAGATAGACAGATAAGATATAGATAGATAGATAGATAGATACATAGATAGACAGACAGACAGACTGACAGAAAAACATATATAGACAAGACAGATAGGTGTATCTCTCTCTCTCTCTCTCTATATATATATATTATATTATATGTTATATATATATATATATATATATATATATATATATATATATATATATATATATATATATATATATATATATATATATATATATATATATATATACACATATACATATACATTGATAGAAAAATAGACAAATACATAGATAGATTGATGTGCAGATAGATAGGCAGATAGGCGGACAGACAGGCAGGCAGACAGACAGATAGGTAGACAGACAGATAGATAGGCAGAAAGATGATAGGTAAACAGACAGATAGACAGAATCTGAACATTAAATCCACAGTAAACCAACCAACAAACAAACACATACATACAAACCTCACCTCTCTATCAAACTCCATTCGCCTGAGCAGCTCGACAGCGTGCAGGATGCTGGCCTGGTGAAACTTGCGGTGAATGTCGAAATATTTCTCCAGGTCCCGACGACTCAGAGAGTGCAGAATACGTCCGTCCACCAAGTTCGTCTCGAACACCTCGCTGTACTGCGGCAGACCCAGCTCCGGTAGTAGCTTGTGGGCCACCCACGTCACGTCCAGCTTGTGAGCCTGGGTGAACTTGCTGTTTGGAGTTTGGAGAATGTGAGAACCTAGTTATTTGTTTGCTTGTTTCATTTGTTTGTTTGTTGGTTGGTTGAATAACTTGACGTGTTGTTGTTGTTTGTTCGTTTAATGTTCTATACATTGTTCAGTTATTTGTGTTCGTGTATTCACTCATCGTTTGAAAATCTTCGCTTGATTAGTTTTTGTGATATATATATATTATATATGTATAATCTCTCTCTCTCTATATATATATATAATGTATATATATATATTACGTGTGTTTTTCTATTTTACTTGTATTTATTCAATAGCTGAAAAATATTACGTTCATGGTGATTTGCGATTGAAAAAAAAAAAGTGGAGGAAAAGTGTAAAGAAATGGTTTGAAAATGGAGTAAGTCAAAACGGAGAGAGAGAGAGTAGTGGAGATAGAGAGAGAGGAGAGAGAAGAGTGAGAGAGAGAAGAGAGAGAGAGAGAGAGAGAGAGAGAGAGAGAGAGAGAGAGAGAGAGAGAGAGAGAGAGAGAGAGAGAGAGGAGAGAGAGAGAGAGAAAGAGAGAGAGAGAGAGAGAGAGACGAGACAGACAAACAGACAGACAAACAGACAGACCAGACAGACAAAGCCTGACTGACATGGGTATAGATATACACGTACATGCACACACACACACACACACACACACAAACACACAACACCACACACACATACACGCACGCCACACACACACACACACACACACACACACACACACACACACACACACACACACACACACACACACACACACACACACTTTTCTGATAACTATTAACTCACATGACGGCGGGGTCACGATGTTCCTCAATGGCCAGACGCAGTTTACGTCGATGTATATGGTTGTTGATACCCAAGGCTGTGCCCAACTCGGAGTCGCTCAGTCCCAGAAGAACCTGAGGGAGGGAAAACTCTTGGCTCTTAATCCTTCCTCTCCTCTCCCTATCTACCAACTGCAAAAACCTTAACCCTTTGATTCCCTCACCCTATCCACCAGCTTCCTAAAAACTTAACCCTTTGATTCCCTCACCCTATCCACCAGCTTCCTAAAAACTTAACCCTTGATTCCCTCACCCTATCCACCAGCTGAGGGAATCAAAGGGTTAAGTTTTTGCTTTGCTAGCACGGTTGACAACGCAGGATGCTGGTGGACAGGCGGCGGGAGTCAAAGGGTTAAAGGTCCCACAATCGATCCGCTGTTTGTGTCCGCTGGGTAGCGGGGGGGTGGGGGGTGGGGCTATTTTTGCCATTGCACACACACACACGCGCACGTACGCACGTACGCACGCACGCACGCACACACACACACACACACGCGCGCGCGCGCGCGCACGCCACACACACACACGCAAAGCAAGACACTTGACGTCACAAAAATAGGTCCAATCATCACGACTGAAGTTTGCTTCGTTTCGAAATGTTGCTGTCGATTTTTATGATCGTAATTTGCACAAATGTAATTTTATGTTTGGAGACAGGAAGCAAAAATTGCTACTTTTCTACCTAATCTGAAACCGTGTTGCGTCTTCTGCCTCGGGTTACTTGAGGTAACATAGCAAAGCAGAAAATCACTATGCGTACTCAAAATCGTTACAAATGAATAAGTGCGCGCCTCTAATGAGACCGTGTTTTCGTCTTATTCAAAGGATTTGCACCTAAAAAATCTGTTTAGTTAAAAAGTTTTTTTTTTTTTTCAGTGGATCTGTTGTATGCAATTACATGAAACACTTCTCCGTTTTCCACAGCGATACACATGTCCTTCGCTACTACTTTTTCTTCGTTTATTTTGTTTCAATTTTTTCCACATCTTTTTCCATTTTGTTCTTTTTCCTTTCTCTTTTTTCCGTTTCTTTGCCTTTTCTTTTTTTGTCCCTTTCTTTTCTTTTTTAAATTATCTTTTTCCTTTTTTATTAATTTTTCTTCTCCTTTTTTTAAATCTCTTTCTTGTTCCACCTTTCAATTTTCCATTTCTTTCTTTCTCTTTCTTTCTCCCAATACCTTTTTCTCTTTCTCTCTTTTTCTTATGCTTCTATCTCTTTCCCTTGAATTTAATTCCTTTTTTTTTCCATATCTTTTTCTTCATCTCCTTTTTTTTCTTTACCCTTTCTTTCTCTTTGCTTTTCACGTCTATCTTGCAATCCTTTATGTGCTGTTTTTTGTTTCTTTCTCATTTTCACTTTCTCCGTTCGTTTTTTTTTTATCGACATATAAATTGAAACGATTAAGTAATACAATTCACATACTTCAGTATCTGTCTGTCTATAGTGTCAGGCCAATCTTATGTATCGTTGATACGTCTCAACTATCCTAGGAAGCCCAGGTTTGCTGTGATATAGTATAGTATGTATGTGTAGGTGTGTTTATGTCGGCATGAAGTGACCAAACATTATACAAACATAAGATTTTGTCTGGTTGAATAAAAGACAGATATTTTGCCTGCTCATTAGAATACTTCTAGCGATTAGTAGTTTATGGAAACTTGCTGAATAAAACATACTTACACAAATAGGAATGTCACATACGTCTTCTTTGGAGTAAATAAAAACGACTTTCAAGAGGATACAGAGGCATATATTTATGTGTCAAAACAGATGGAAAAATGAACATACGCCTGTTTGAAAAAAAAAAACAACAACAAAGAGAATATGTTTTCTTCTTTGTAGTCAATGTTTGAAAGAGAATTTGATATCGGAGTGTCGTGTATATCGTTTGCGCTGCTGTTAGTCTGTATTGTCTGATACTTGTTTGATTTTCGGTCAAAGACATAACACAGATACAGGCCCAGACCTGCATGCACACACCAGGACGCTCACACAGACACTAGCACGGTCACACACACACACACACACACACACACACACACACACACACACACACACACACACACACACACACACAAGCAAACATGTACACCAAGTCTTGAACAAATCTAGGCAAACCATACTGTACTACCCACACAAAGATAAAAATTAATGCAGAGGGAAGAGAAATCCATATCCAATCCATGATAGGAACCCGGATTTGTCGAGTCCTAGGTAAACGATTTAACCACCAGGCCATACAGTCGACCTCTTTTATCGTTTTATTTACTCAGTTATTAACCAAACTGTAATGGGAGGATGGAGGGGGAGATCATTTATGTTGTTGTTTAAACCCCAGCCGACTGCATAGAGCCATATCAGGGCTATAACCGCTTCAAAACATACGAAACTTCAACATGCATTCGTGAACATAATCTAAGGACATGCCCCTGGCGTTGACCACTCCATCCAATTTATCGCACAGGGGATTTAATAAACACACCTGAATACAAATTTAAGCATACCTAAAGACATCAAAACATATATAAAAACAGGCATAAATTACCTAAATTGCTTCCGTATATCTCACCTCCCTAGAGCCAAAAATGCACTTAAAACATGTACCCAATTATCAATCCTAAGAAAAAGTACGTAAGACTTTATCGAAAACATACAGGTGAATGGACCCGTAAGGCAGAAAATGATAGGAAGAAATGACAGAAAGCAAAGGAGGAAGAAAGAAACAAAGAGAGTGACAGAAAAGAGGAGCTTTCTAAGCACGGAATTTCCAGAAGGTGGGGATACTATTTATACTGAAAAAGCCCCCGGCATCCCTACGGGGGAACACAACCATCGCTACCAACCTCAAAGATCGCCATTTATACTAACACCTCTCTCCTCCCTGTCCTTCCAAATGCTCACCTTTCCACTCTTGATGTTGAGGGCACAGCTACGGCCGTACATGGGCATGCCCAGGGAGATCTCTAGCCAGGCCAACACCTGTCCTGCCTTCCACTGACACATGTGCAGACCGCTCATTGCACCCACCGTCTGCAGCTTCTCCTGATAGTTGTCTGGCGTCAGCAGGCTGAGCTTCATCCCGCTGCCGTCTGATGATAGTGGAGGGAGACGAAAAAAGAAAAGAAGAAGTGGAAACACAAGATCAGGTAAAAGATACTTCAGGTTCAAGTTTATATTGCATATACCCCCTGAGGAATACTACAGCCACATCACGGCTAACACCACGTTAAAAGTCAGTGGAGGGAGACGAAAAAGAAAAAAAGAAGTGGAAATACAAGATCAGATAAAAGACTTCAGGTTACGGTTTATACTGATTATAGCCCAGCCGACTTCTTGAGCCATATCAGTGCTAACACCATGTTAAAAGGACACCCAGGTTAAAATTTAGAGAACAGTTAAAAACCGTACTCACCGCTCAGTTCAGTTCATATTGCTTACAGCCCTGCCGACTACTACTAGAGCCATTTCAAGGTTAACACCACGACAAAAGCGACACCCAGGTTAAAATTTAGACAACAGTTAAAAACCATGCTCACCGTTATCCTTGCAAGTCTAAAATACGTTTAAAGAATCAGATACTCAGACGTAAAACCATATCAGAAGAAATCTGTTGATCTCTTGTAAAAACTGGAAAACTTGCATCCAGAGGGACGTCTGTGAAGATGTTCTTTAAGGAGACCGCTGTGTAGTGATTATGTTTCACGTCGTACCAGTCCCAGCACTGAGGAAGAAGGTGTCTGATGCTCACTTTTGAAACAAGGCTTGAAATGAGGAGACAAGAGAAACGGGACATATGAAACACAGGCACCACCTAGAATGACAGATTCCATGACATTGGCCAACGAACAAGCCAACAGGTATATTGCAGGGTTGGGACTGAACACGGCCTTCGTGATATAAGGCCGTGATTTGAACTCCAGAAATGAGATCGTGAGTGTTAAGGGCTCTATCAGAACTGCCAGAGAGCCTGCCAAAAACGACGACACAACAACAACAACAAACCCAAAACAAAAACAACAACAAAAACAAACCGCAAAACAACAAAACCAAAAAACAAAACGAAAACAAAAACAAAAACAACAATAAAGCCACCACCACCATCACCAACAATAACCGTGGCCCGCACACAGGATCGAACCCAGGACTTCATATAATCAGCATGGTGCTATAACCAACTGGGCTAACAAGGCATAGCTGAAACAAATATAGCTCGCCTGAGGATCGAATCCACGACCTCTGCTTTGTTGGAACGGCGCTCTGACTAATCGGGTTTTTCCTCCTTCTTTTGTTTACCAGCACCATTGGTCAAGCCACATCTGGCCATGCACGGTGTATGGTGGTCAAAAGAGTTGTGAATTCGGCCATTTCATCTCTTGTCGCTCCACTTGAAAAGAGGCGACATCACTACAATGTAGTCATGGTCAGCTGTGTGGTCGGTCCTCTTGACGTTTTGACCGCAGGGGAAGGTTGGTGAAAGCGTCAGTTTGAATTTATGGTTAACCCTTTGACTCTCGCATCCCATCTTACCAACTGCAGAAACTTAACCCTTAGATTCCCTCACTCTATCCACCAGCTTCCTGCAGGAAGCTGGAGGATTGGATAGGGTGAGGGAATCAAAGGGTTAAGTTTTTGCTTTCCTAGCACGCTTGACAATGCAGGATGCTTGTGGACAGAGTGTGGGAATCAAAGGGTTAAGTTTTTGCTTTGCTAGCATGGTTGACAATGTAGGATGCTTGTGGACAGAGTGTAGGAATCAAAGGGTTAAGTTTTTGCTTTGCTAGCATGGTTGACAATGCAGGATGCTTGTGGACAGAGTGTAGGAATCAAAGGGTTAAGTTTTTGCTTTGCTAGCATGGTTGACAATGCAGGATGCTTGTGGACAGAGTGCAGGAATCAAAGGGTTCAGTTTTTGCTTTGCTAGCATGGTTGACAATGCAGGATGCTTGTGGACAGAGTGCGGGAGTGAAAGGGTTTAATGCAGACGAACGATCAGCCGGATATGGCAGATGCAATTTCAGTTAGGACCACCTGTTTTTCTCTCTGGACAGACGGCAGTAAGGAATCCGTCCCTTACTGTCAGCGACTTAGGAAGTGATACGATGATAATCCTCTTTTCGCTATATAGATGAAGCTAAACCAGCAATGCCACGAATAATAATAATAATAATAATAATAATAATAAAAAAAATAATAACAACAATAATAATAATAATGATAAAAATAATAATAACAACAACAATAATAATAATAATAATAATAATAACAATAATAATAATAATAATATTAATAATAATAATAAATTAAAAGAAAAAAACTAAAATAAAACAAAACGCTTACTTACCTTCAAACAGACTCTCATTATGAGGCAGGGCGATAGAGCGACGGGCCCGACCCCGTCCGAACATGCGGGAGAGCGATCCAAAACTCTTCTTCTTCTTCTTGGCGTTCTTCCCCTCCCACTCCACGCCTTCGTTGCTCAGCGTCATCCATTTCATCAGCGACGATAACGACTCGTTGCCCCGCTCGCTGAAGGTTGATGTGCTTGTTGGGGTGCCTCCTTGTGATGAAGAATGATGAAGATAATTATAAGGAATGAATGTGATAATAAAGAAAATGTAGGGTTGGCAATTATGTCATCATTATCATCATTACTGTCGTCGTTTTTTTAAAAAAATCATCATCATTTGGCAATTATATCATCAATATCACCATCATTGTCGTTGTCTTTCTTAATCATCATCATTTGGCAATTATATGATCATTATCACCATCATTGTCGTCGTCCTTTTTTTTTTTTTATCATCTTTTGGCAATTATAACATTATTATCACCATCGCTGTCGTTGTCTTTTTTAATCATCATCATTTGGCAACTATATCATCATTATCACCATCATTGTCGTCGTTCAGTTTTTTTATCATCATCATCATCTGCAATTATAACATCATTATCACCATTACTGTCGTCGTCTTTTATTTTATCATTATCATTTGGCAATTATATCATCATTATGACCATCAGTGTCGTCGTCTTTATTTTATCACCGTCATCATTTGGCAATTATAACATCATTATCACTATCATATTTCATCATCATTATCATTGTCATATCGTCGTCGTCGTTGAAATTATCGACGTATTTGTTTCAATTCAATTCAGAATCCTTTATCATCACTTTGAGACAATAAACTGTTGCCAAATGCCGGCCATAACTAGTAAGCACATAAAAATAAAACAAAACACACACACACACACGAACACGCACTCTCTCTCATTCTCTCGCACACACACATACACACACACACACACACACACACACACACACACACACACACACACACACACACACACACACACAAAGCACACATACACTTGATACACACACAAATATTAGCGTTCAATGGTAGTTCATAAAACGAAACATTAATTTACAGTTATTAACACTATCAATAATGATATAATCTACGGTTTGTATTTTTTGTGTTCATATTCAAAGGACTTTCAATTCTTACACTGGAACAATTAATACACATTCGTTGGAAACAGCTAACATAGTATTCTGTTTAGCGTATAATAGCAATAACAACAACGACAATAATAATGATACCACTACTACTACTACCACTAATGATGATAATGTTTATGATGATAATGATGATAATACTAATAACAATGATAATGATGATAGTAAAACTACTACTATTCATAATAATAACAATAATGAAAAGAGCAGTAAACTGAGAAAGAAATAAAGAAAAAAAAAAAGACAGGCAGGCAGACAGACAGACAGAAATATAGAAAAATCAGATGCAAGAACAGACACTTGATATAGCTGATCATTACCGCATGTTCACATGAAGTTCAGTTCATAAAATGATTAAGTAGGAAACTTGATAATACTTATGAAATCATGAACACTGAATGTTAACATGACGTTAAACAAATTAATTACGTGATAAAAAATCAGCATCCATTCATTGAGAGCATTCAGAAAGGGAAGACGTTACATGGTTTTTAATTGGCAGATCGTTCCGCATACGTAGTGCGTCATGTAATTAAAATAAAGGAAGCGAAAGAAAGAAAGAAAGAAAGAAAGAAAGAAAGAAAGAAAGAAAAAAATGAAAAAGTCAGGATGGACAAAACCAAACCAATGAAACACAGGCCTAATTTTAGGCTGAACATTATTCTTTTTTTCCTAAGCTGACTGGCATTTATAATAATAATAATGACATTTCTAAGGCGCCAAATCTTGATTCAACTGAATCAAACCAAAGCGCTCACTGCCATCATTCATCAAAACAATCAACAACAACGACCATACCTCCACACAAACTGAGAAGGGGGAGAGAGGAGAGGAGCAGGGCGTGTGACCACTGACCTAAGCCGTCATCCTTCCTCTCTCTCTCTCACACACACACACACTCTCTCTCTCTCTCTCACACACACACAAGATGCTGAACTAGGGTACACTCAAACCTGGGTAGCGAATGACCTTTGACCCAAGTTGTCATCCTCTCTGTGTCACACACACACACACACACACACACACACACACACACACACACACACACACACACACACACACACACACACGAGTTGTCATCTTCTCTGTCACACACACATACACATAACGCACGCACACACACACACACACACACACACACACACACACACACACACCACACACACACACACACAAGATGCTGTACAGGGTACACTCAAAACTGATCGGCGAATGACCCTTGACCAAGCTGTCACCCTCTCTGTCACACACAGAGAATTCCACCATATGTTCTGTTTTTCTCATTTTTTAACCAATACTTCTTGTGAACAAATCAGTGCTTGCATATATAAGTTTAGCCTTTTGTTCAAGACTGTATCTAAACATTTGTATTCATTTACGCATCCGACACCCCCCCCCCCCGCCCCCCTCCAATCAAAAGATTTGGACATGACATTATCATCAACGTCATCACAATCACTGCTGAAGCAACCTGTCTCCAGCATCAGCCCTAACAACTGAATACGACATTCAGTGAAAAATCATGTTCTCTTTCTTGTGGTTCCTGTTGAATAATGATGAAATGTGAATAAAAGAACATAAAAGACAAAAAAGAGTATAAAACAAAATTGATAAAAACAAAACAAAACAAACAAACAAACAAAAAAACGCAGTTGCCATCATTATTGTCATGTGAAGCGAATCATCACATTGTCATCATTATCGTCATCATCATCAAATATAATTATTACAATTGCTTTTGGTTTTATCGCATCATTTCTTTTTGTGCTTTCGTTTTTTCTTCTTCTTCTTCTTCTATTCTTATTAGTATCATTACATTACTATCATCATTATTAAGATTTTTGCTCCTGCTGCGGGCAGCTTTTGCGTCTCTTTAGTGGTGTTGATCCCATGTCGCTCGTTACGGCTCTTCAAGACACCACCAACCCCTATTTCGTTCAACCTACGTCCAAATGCGAAGAAGCCAATGGGAGTCACCACACGGCCACCCACCAGAGAAGACTCGCCACTATCGCATCATTTCTAGCGAAAAGTTGTTCTCGTCGTGATTTCTATCATATCTGACGCTTTTGTCCAAAACAACCCCCAAACAAACGAACAAACAAACAAACGAACAAACAAACAAACGAACAAACAAACAAACGAACAAACAAACAAACAAACAAAAACAACAACAACAAAACAACCCCAACCAACAAAAACAAAAAAACAAAGAAAACTTACCTGAACAACTGTCATCTTTGGAAGACAGGTAACCCTCGGGGGTGTGACATGACCCGGACTCGGACCCTCCACTCTCCGGCATCGGCGTGGTTGTTGTTGTTGTTGTAGTCCCCGCAGTGCTTGAAGTGGCAGGTATGGCCGTGATAGGGGTAGAGGTGGCGGAGATGATGGGTGCGTGGTCGCTGAGATGGCTGCCGACGGAGGACGTTTTGGAGGCCAGGGAGGGGGTGTTCGGGGTGGAGGTGGCCGGAATGTGGCCGTTGTCGTCGGCTGTGGGGGTCGGTGTGGTGTTGTTGGAGTCTCGCGACTCGTCCAAACCACCTCCTCGCTCTGCCAGTTGTTCTTTCAGCTGTGTATGCATTAAAAAAAATTAAAAAAACATCAACAAAGAATCATCGATAGAAGAATTTTAAGACATACTTTTTTTTTAAATCTAGAAAATAATCATTTCATGTTTGTAATGTGTAATGCAACTGAAATGACGTTTCTAAGAATGCTGACAGTTCCATGGACAGCAAAGAAAACAAACGAGACAGTCTTAAAGGAGGCAGACACAAGAAGATCATTAATAAATAAGATTAGGAAAAGACAGGCAACATTTATATGCCATTTTATGAGGAAAGGGGAATTAGAGCATCTGGTCACGACAGGAAAGCCGGAGAGCAAGGGGCACCTGGCAGACCCAGGGAGAAAATGTTGGACGGACTTGCAGGGTGGCTGAGGACGGAGAGAGTGGGAGATGTACTTGCAGTGACAAGCGATAGATTAGTATGGAGGGCCATGATTGCCAACGCCACGCGGCAGGGCACATGATGATGATGATGAATGTGTAATGTACCGCTGATCGCTGATCCTGTCGACTGTCCTTTCGCTGCTAGACAAAATTATTTTACAATCACGTGGTTTGCACCTCAGCAAGGCAGTGCTCAACATGGGAAGCAACTGTAGCTTCATGGCGACAGCTTCAGACTAGTAAAAGTTGCCTCCCTTGTCAAACTTGTTTCCTGCTTTCTTGTTGCAGTTTTTGCTTTTAGGTGTTGGGGTTTAACCGCAACATTTAATTCTTTTCTCTGACGATCCATTTTAAATAAATAAACAATATAATTTGCAATAAATGAATAAATTAATAATGAATAAATAAATAAAGAAAGAAAGAAACAAAGAAGAAAAAGAGTAAAAAAGAAAGAAAAGGTACATTTACAAACACAATAACAACCTATAAAAAACAAAGATACACGCGCGCGCACAGACATGCCAACAGGCACAAACCACATACTTTGGCATATACATCCCCCTTCTCCAAAAAAGGAAAAAAAATACTGTGTTTCAAATAATGAGACAGATGGACCAGTCACAAAGGTAACGGTGGTCCATATCCCGAGATCGTCGGGAAGTGAGGTGACAGAGACCTCAACTTTTTTCGGGTGCTATCTCCACTCCCTTGCTGGTTTTACCTACCCCAAACCTAAACAGGGTCATGTGCCCAATCATAGCTGGGGTGGACTGTAGGCCGAAGGCACGAAAATTTTTCCCTCGAATTTACACTCGGAACTCTTACAGCCAGACTGGAAGATAGGAACTTTATCTCTACGACAAATAAACCTCAGACAGACAGGCAGACAGACAGACAGAAATACAGACAGACAGACAGACAGAAAGACAGACTCGGACATACAAAGCAAGCAAGCAGCCAAACTAACCACGACATACCTTCATTACTTCTTCTTCAAGTTCCTTAATGGTGGTGTCCCGAGCGTCCAGCTGTGTTCTGAGTACAACGGCCCGCTCTGCTGACTCTCTGGCCTTCTTGATGATCTCCCATTTCTCCCTCTCCGATTCTTCTTTCTCTAGAGCCAACTGAAAAAACAACAACAACAACAACAGATAATAAAAATGATGTTGACAGGAGAACTGACGTGATGCTAACTAAACAAAGATGGTAGGAGAATGGAGATACTATTCCTGTCTTCTTCTTTCGCTCGCCATCTACATAACTAGGCCACATCTGGCCATGAACGTGGCCGTTTTTTCCGTGTAGACAATTGCGTTATATTGTGTGCTACCAAGGCATCAGCAAGTGTGGTATGTATAAACTGATATCATTTCTGTTATCAGATTGTTCGTTGATGCTTAGTTATAGTACAGCAAAAAGATATAATTTGAAAAAAAAATCATGATAAAAAAATGATGACATGTGTTTACATCTTGGTTTTCATGTTTAAACCTCCAATGTATTAATATATGTGCTTAGATCTTGGTGTTCATTTTAAATCTCCAGTGTCTTAAAATATCATTATGTACATTCTCTATGCTATATGGAGTTCATATGCCAACAATGTCTTTTCATATGTGTATAATTTTTTGGTCATTTTTTTTCGTTGCCACGTAGTGTGTTTGATGTTCGTTTGTTGTGAAAAAAAGATGAATAAAAAAAAAAAAAAAAGTTTATTTAAAAAAGTCTGGTACCTCTGGCTTCAGCCCTCTAGATTTTCAGTGGGGATACTGCCCTTAGCAAATGGCCAAAAGACCTAGTACTGTAAGCACAGAAGGCCAGAGCTTTAGACGATCCTTATCCACATGATGGCTCCAGTAAAGGACATCCAGAGTAATTTCTAGATGTGGCCTGGCCATGACCCACCCCGCCCAACCCTGTTAACCTTTTGACTCTCGCACCTTATCCGCCAGCTGCAATTACTTGACCCTTTGATTCCCTCACGCTATCCATCAGCTTCCTGCAGGAAGTCAAAGGGTTAAGTTTTTGCTTTGCAACATGCTTGACAAAGCAGGATGCTCATGGACAGGGTGCGGGAGTCAAAGGATTAAAAACCATATCTAGTCAGTCCTGGACTGTTTTCGCCCGGTTAAGCCCGGCTCACTTCAGAGCTAACCTTCAAATCTGAAGGTCATTCGCCACCCTCCACCTGCGACCCGTTTGGTTGGGTATGGTCACCCTACTACTACTACGTGCACCTGGCAACGAATAATATAAGATATCAAAATGCCTTAAAACACACTTGTGCCATACAGAGACTGGCCCAGAACAGACGGGAGCGGAGAACCTTCGTTGCTGCCCTACACGGCAATGGCATAATAGGCAATAAATAAGTAATTACAGGCCCTCGAGTCTTGAGTCTGTCTTTCTCTGAGACACTCACGCTCATGTTCATTCCTTCTTTCGCTCTTTTTAACCCTTTGACTCCCGCACCCTGTCCACCAGCACCCTGCATTGACAACCACGCTAGCAAAGCAAAAACGTAACCCTTTGACTCCCTCACCCTATCCACCAGCTTCCCGCAAAGTGAGAGTCAAAGGGTTAAGTTTTTGCAGTTGGTGGATGGGGTGCGGGAGTCAAAGGGTTAAAGCATTAAACGAAATAGTTAATACAACGATGACAAAGACGATGCAGAGATAGAATGTTTGAAAACTGTCGTGTCTGAGTGGATTTCGCTCTGATTTTTCACAGCGACCTGGAAGAAAAACTTTCAAAAAACAACAAGAACAAACAACAAGAACAAAACAAAAACAAACAAAACAAAACAAATAAAAGAAACGTGGTGTCTTGTGTAGTGTAGTATAGTGTCTTGAATAGTCATGTTTCGTTGCCTCGAGTTGCCATAACCAATTCCGGTATATCAATAAAAGAACGTAAAACATAAATAATAACAACAACAAATGGCAACAAACGGCGCTATATCATCATCATCATCATCATCATCATCATCATCATCATCATCATCACGTTGTGTGAATCATCACATTGTGTAATTCATGATTTTCATCATTATCGTCGTCGTTTACAGCTTCCTCGTCCTCTTTCGCCGCGCCATCACCATCACTACCATCATCATCATCTTGAAGAAACATATGAAGAGAAGTACTATCAGATAGTGGCCTGTTTCGCCCCCTGAGGTTAAAACACCCATTGCCAAGATCTGAGCAGGTCAACAGGTCACACAAACATCAACATCAACCAACTGTAAACCACAAACACGCACATACACACCCACACCCACACATACACACACGCACGCTCGCACGAACACAACTGTCTAACACACACACACGCACACACAAACACACACACGTTCTCTCTCTCTCCCTCTCTAACACACACACACACACACACACACTTTCTCTCCCTCTCTAAGACACACACAAACACACAGACACATTCTCTCTCTCCCTCTCTAAGACACACACACACATACACAAACACACAATCACACACACATACACACACACACACACACTTTCTCTCTCTCCCTCTCTAAGACACACACACAAACACACACACACACATAACACACGGAGGTCCATCGAAACTGTTTCCATAAACAGAAAGGCCTCTTTGCTCACACGCATGCATACCTTTCTGATGGTTGGTTTAACTTTGATGTGACAGAATGGCACAGACCCGTAAGATTGATAATTGCCCAAACGTGTCTTGCTTTGAGGTGAAAAAATGGCCGAATCATTCAAACAATTTCCTTGTTACACAAAAAGCGTCCCACACCAAAAAACTCCATATTTTGTTATCTCTCAAGGTCGCTCACTATGACCTCGAAAAAGCAGCAGATGAAATAAGATTTGATGTGAAGCGTGGATAATTGTAGACTGTTACAAACACTGAAAACAGAATATGTAAGTATTGCCAGAAGAGCCTAGGAAAATGCTGTTCACACACCAATGCTGATTTTGAGTACATCTTTTGGATTGTGTTCTTTCATTCGTAAGATCTTAACTTTGGCAACCACGACTTCAAAACTTAACCGTTTGATTCCCGCACCCTGTCCACCAGCATCCTGCATTATCAGCCATGCCAGCAAAGCAAAAACCTAACCCTCTGACTCCCTCATCCTATCCACCAGCTTCTTGTAGGAAGCTGGTGGATAGAGTGAGGGAGTCAAAGGGTTAAGTTTTGGCAGTTGATGGACAGGGTGCGAGAGTCAAAGGGTTAAGTAATCGCGATTTCTCAACGAACCACACCTTTGACTTGGGCCCAAACGAGGTAAAAATCCATCCAGAAACAGCTGAGAAAATCTTGCGAACACATTTCCATGACAGATAACTAGACGGACAGACTCAACACCTACAGTCGATATGAAACGACATCCCTGCAACACACACGCACAAAGACACAGGCAGACACACAGACACAGGCAGACACACAGACACAGACGCACATGCAACACACACACACACACACACATACACGCGCAGGCACACACACACACACACACACACACACACACACACACACACACACACACACACACACACACGCAAAAACAAACACACACACACACACAGAGGAGCTCTACCTCAGTGCTAACCCAGCCCAGATTTTAGTGCGTACAAGAATATACAGTGGACATTTTACACACACACACACACACACACACACACACACACACACACACACAACCCCCCCAACACAAACATCCCCCTCATACACACACACAACTCCCACCCCCACCCCCCACACCCGAACACACACCCCGAACACACACACAGACACACACAACACACACACACACACACACACACACACACACACCACACACACCACAACACACAACACACACCACACAACATACCCCCAGACAGGCAGAAAAGGATCAAAACAAAACCCGATCAGACAGAAAACACCATCATCACAACCACCTTTTAACAGTAGCCGGCTCAGCTCTCACTTTGAAGTGAAAAAGAATGTATCTAATGGCCAACAATCGCCTCTCAGCATCTTTACTGTCGACACAAATCGTGATGATTTTTTTAAAGCTAATGCAGACTAACTGGCCATTTTCATACGTCCGTCAACTCAAGATCTCATATCTCTCGAGTTCAAATCCCGTATCCTGAAGCATAAAACTGGGCTTGTTCACTGCCTATCTTAACCCTTTCATTCCCGCACCCTATCCACCAGCAGCAAAAACTTAACCCTTCGACTCCCTCACCCTATCCACCACGAAGCTGGTAGATCGTTTGAGGGAGTGAAAGGGTTAAGTTGCAGTAAGCTGGTGGACCGGGTGAGGGAGGGAAAGGGTTAAGGTTTGGTTTTGCTATCATGGCTGACAATGCGGGATGTTGGCGGATAGGACGAGGAGTCAAAGGGTTAAGTAATGCTCCAATCACCTTGGTGTTGTCAATGCATCACAGTCTCGTCCTCTTCACTCATTTCACACGACCTTGCCAGTGCATAAAGGTTCGTTGGGTTGGGGTTTCTTTTGCGTAAGCTCTAGGAGTTTGGCAGATAACTGCCGGCAGATTTTGGCACAGCGCGTACAAAATTGTCCAGGTGTGATAAAATCCCTCCTGAACAGACTCAAAATTGTAGGAAGTGGGAGCCACGGTCGACCACAGGCCATTCGTCTTTGATGTGAAGAGGACTGTGTTAACCCTTTGTCTCCCTCACCCTATCTGCCAGCATCCTGCATTGTCAGCCATGACATCTCATCATCATCCATCATCACATCATCATCATCATCAGCTGTGCCTTGCTGCATGGCGTTGGCGATTATGGACTTCCATCTGTCTCTATCTCTTGTTGCCTCAAGCATCTCTACCACCCTCCCTGTCCTCAGCCACTCTGCAAGTCCGTCTAGAATCTTCTCCCTGGGTCTACCCAGTGCTCTCTTTCCCTCCAGCTTCCCGTTGTGACCAGGTGTTCCAATTCCCTTTTAAAAGCCTATAATCTGTTTCCTGTATGAATGATCTACTTGTGTCTGCCTCCATCAAGACTGTCTCGTTTGTTCTCCTCGCTGTCCATGGAACTCTCAACATCCCTCTCAGAAACCACATCTCGGCTGCCTCAATCTTGTTCTGGCCTTGCTTGTTGATGTCCACGCCTCGCAACCGTACATCATTATTGGTTCTATATAACATTCAAGAACTCTCTTCCTGATGTTAATTGATAGACATTGTCGGTGCCACGACAGCAAAGCAAAAACTAAACCCTTTCACTCCCTCACCCTACCACCAGGATAGGGTGAGGGAGTGAAAAGGGTTCAGGAAGCTGGTGGATAGGGTGAGGGAGTGAAAGGGTGCAGGAAGCTGGTGGATAGAGTGAGGAAGTGAAAAGGGTTCAGGAAGCTGGTGGATAGGGTGAGGGAGTGAAAGGGTCCAGTTTTTGCAGATTATGGAAAAGGCTGCGGGAGTGAAAGGGTTAACAAGACCATGCTTTCCGTGATTCTTACTGAAGATACACATACACGTGGAATGCGCGGAATGCAAAACCACGAGCCACACTGACGATGATGGAGTTGGGTGTGGTGAAATCAGGGCAGCTATACCGATCGGAGATACATGCGCGCGTGCACATACACACACACGTATGTATACACACGTACGCTAGCATGTATGTACACTCACACATGAGCATATGTGCGTGTATACATACATACAGACACGCACTCGTGCTCACACACACACACACACACACAAACACACACACACAACACACACACACCACACAACACACACACAACACCACACAAACACACACACACACAAAGCCACACACACACACACACACAACCACAAGCACAATCAGCACAAACACACACACCAGCACACACCACAAAGCACGCATGCGCACGTTCACATACACAAAAGCAAGCTCAGCGTGCACGCACACAGCTGCATCACCACGCACGCACGCACCAACACACACACACACACACAGAGTAAAAGAGAATATGTGTGCGACACACATAAATACACATACACTCACTTTTATTTTATAGTAGTCGTAGTAGTAGTGAAAAACAGTAATAATAACAATATTAGTAGTAGTAAAATAGTATAGTAGTAGTAGTAGTAGTAGTAGCAGTGGTGGTAGTAGCAGAAGTATTAGTATTATATTAGTAATAGCGGTAGTAGTATACATGTAGTAGTGTGAAATTTTCAAAACAAATCCTGCGTAGCTGCGCCTTGATCATTCACAGGTCTTAATGAATGTTACTTTATTTATTTATATGAAATAGTAGTAGTAGTAGTAAGTTTGCAGGTAAGTAGTAGTAGTAGTAGTATCCACAAACCAAGGTATCTGTCCATTGTCAGTGTGTATTTACTCTTTCAAACAACCTCAGACCCTGTCTCCAAATTCAATGAATTACTTACTTCATAATACACAACACACAACATTATATGTGATTGAACTCAACTTCACATCAGTGTACTTGACCCTACTGGAAAATTTAGCAAGCGTCTCTTAAGCTCGCACTGACACTGGGGGTGTTACCATGAAATTTAATAAATTGGGATACATAACTAAGAAACTTCGTAGAATAGGATGAACTAAGACAGGAGTTCTCATGGCACTGTCGAGACTATGTCTGGGCTGCCATCCTCTTTCTATGTCTCTCGTATATTGGATCAACAATGCACTAGCGAATTTCTGAATTACAGGCTAAAAACCTTTAGCGTGCACTTACATTAGAACATTAAACCTTCTCCATACATTCATTTTTCTCAAACACTGGCCACATCTGCACATCACCCACCATCAGATAAAGAGAGAATCAGAGAAGAGAGGAGAAACAACTGCAAAACCTATCATCCCTCTAATGTCTTGCGAAATTGCATTGCAATTCACTCCTGTCCGGTCTTCCTGCCTCCACCACTCACATCCTACAGCGCATTCAAAACAATGCTGCACGCCTTGTACTCAAAAAGAAAAAAGCTGACCACATATCTCCTCTCCTGGCACAACTTCACTGGCTCCCTGTATCAAAGCGCATACAGTACAAACTAGACACCATGTGCTACAAAAGCCTCAATAACGCAGCCCCCGATTACCTGTCAAGCTTACTTGAGATCTATGTTCCCTCACGTACCCTCTGCTCTGCCTCCGATCCTCTGATTTTTCGCTTTCCACGCACTAAGCTCAATACCTATGGTCCACGAGCCTTCTCTGTTTCTGGTCCGCTCTCCTGGAACAAACTTCCTCTCTCAGTCCGTCAGCAACCTACTTTTGTCTCCTTCAAGTCCGCTCTCAAAACTCACCTTTTCTCCTCTGCATAAAATCCTGACCTCACTCAATCCCCTCTGCAGCCTGCCTCCACTCGGAGGGGAATCACATTGCAATATATAATTGTATATAATACGCTCTCTATAATTTTCCATTGTTTTTATTCTTTCTCCCATTTATAGCCGTGTGTGTGTGTGTGTGTGTGTGTGTGTGTGTGTGTGTGTGTGTGTGTGTGTGTGTGTGTGTGTGTGTGTGTGTGTGTGCGTGTGCGTGGGTGCGTGAGTTGTTTGTTGCGTGTGTATCGTAGTAGTGTGTTTCAACGCTGCTGCGCTTGATTTCACTCTTAATGAATGATTTTTCGTATATAAATATTGTATATATTATTATTAGTATAATAGTAGTAGTAGTAGTAGTAGCAAGCAGCAGCAGCACCAATAGTAGTAGTGGTAGTAATAGTAGAGTAGTGTATAGTATAACATTTTCAAACAAATCCTGCGTAGTTGGCCCTGATCTCTCAAATGTCTTAATGAATGTTACTTTTATTTCATAATAGCAGCAGCAGCAGCAGCAGCAGAGTAGTAGTAGTAATAGTAAGTAGTAGTGTGAAACTTTCAAACAAATTCTACATAGCTGAAACCCTTTGACCCTTCACAGGTCTGAATAAATGTTCCAGCACCAGACACTTGTCTCTTAAGCTCGAAACACTATGACAACTGGGATGATAGTGCTGATGCCATGATTTCTATGAGAATTGGGATAATAATGCTAATGTTATAGAGTTCTGTGAGAATAGGGATGATAGTGCTGATGCCACGGAGTTCTATGAGAATTGTCGCAGACTATGTGAGACTGTGACTGCTGTATTCCACGCTCGCTTTCATAATGTCTCTCGTATATCTTGGCCGATCATACTTATGCACTAGCGAATAGTCACTGAAAAGAATATACTGAAAGGAACATATAAACCAATGTTAGCAGACATGCACTTTTACATAAATGAGAAATGTTGAGAAACCTTTGCTCATACATTCATTTTCTTCACAGACACTGGCTGACACACACACACACACACACACACAACACCACACACAGACAAGAGAGAGAGAGAGAGAGAGAGAGAGAGAGAGAGAGAGAGAGAGAGAGAGAGAGAGAGAGAGAGAGAGAGAGAGAGAGAGAGAGAGAGAGAGACTAAATAGACATCCCTCTATGTCCTTGCGAAATCTCCAGTTTGCAGAGAGATTTACACGAGCGGTTTAAACAATGTACGAACCAATCACAAACAGCAACACCGTAAGTTGACCTCTGACCTGTTTGATGCTTTCGTCACTTTCCTGCACGCGCTGCTTCGTAGTTTCGTATAAAGTCCCGCAACTCTGACTCCTTGTCCTCTAGAGTGACGTACAGTTGTTTCATCTGATGCAACAGTTCCACCTTCTCCGTCTTCAGCCTTTTTCTGTCGCTTTTCATGGCTGAAAATGAGGGAAACGAAACATATTAGCGCCTGGATTTACAGACGAATGGAGGATAGGTCTTAAGAAGCCTTTCTCTTTGACAGTACCTCGCTTACATGAAGAAGAAAAAGAAGAAAAGCCAAGAAGAAAGTAAGCAAAAAAGAAAGAAAGTAATGACAAAAGAAACAAGAAACTAAACAAACAAAAAAAAACAAAAAAAAAAAAAAAAAATAAAGAAAGGAAGAAAGAAGAAGAAAGAAAGAAAAAAAGAAGAAAAAGAAAGAAACAAAAAAGAAAAAAAGAAAATAAGAAAGAAAAACTTAACAACAACAAATATAAAAAAAGCAAAGTTTCAGAAAGCAAACGAGAGATAAGTGACGAAAGAAAGGGTAAATAGAACTACAACAACAACACTCATAATATATCATGGCAAAGTTTTCAGAATGTTTTTGAAACTGCAGAGTTATGTTTTATTTTGTTGTTAGTCTTGCTATTTTAAGTTGCATTTGTGTGTTTTTGTGTGTTTTTTTTTTTTTTTTTTTTGTAGCTCGAAACATTGTTGGTGTGGGGTGGTGGGTGGGAAGAGTAGCTGGGTGGTGATAGAGTAGCGAACAGAGAGAGCGAGACGAGGAGCGAGGAGAGAGAGAGAGAGAGAGAGACAGACAGAGAGAGAGAGAGAGAGAAGACAGACAGAGAGAGAGAGTGCCTGTTTCTCAAAGAATTTCATACAAATTCAATACATTATCTACACGTTGTATCAATGGTACTGCACCTATTTATCTTTGTAAACACTTCCAGATGTAGACCCTTGCCAGACCTCTTGATTCTGCTTCTGATACTATTTGTTTACAAATTCTTCGCAATTCGATTTAGATGTTCCACAGTCGGTCGCGCTTTTTTTCTGTGTCTGGTCCAACACAATTGGAACGAGCTTCTCCTGTCCATTCCACAGTCACATTCTTCAAGTCTTACTTAGACATAGCTTTTGTCCAGCAGTAATTTTCGTCTTTATGTGCCCATCATTTCGTCCTACTATCCCCTTCTGTCCTCCCTCTGTCCAGTTTGTGTGTGTTTTGATGAATAAAATAAAAGTGCACCCTTTCATTTGACTTAAGATTTGGTGCGGTATAATTGTCCTTATCAATCTACATATCTGTATCTATGTATGTATTTATGTATCTGTCTATCTATCTATGTATACATATATACATATATATTATATAGCATATATATACACACATCCAGACACACACACACACACGCGCGCGCGCACACACACACACGCACACAAACACACATATATACATATATAGTAGTAGGCCTCCTTCGGTCATGACTGACCATGGACAAAGTACATCCGTTCTAATGTCTAGATGGGCTGTCTGCTTGGTCCAAGCAGCGTCGCCTGTGACTGTACAGACCAATGCGAGAGAGGCAGTCTCTGTCGCAGCGGTCGCATGTGTATGCTGATGCTGGTCTGTTGGCTGTCATCCCTTTTCTGCGAACTCGCTTTTCTGCTGCAGCAGCTGACAGTTTGTCCTCACCAATCCGCAGCTGTTTCTTGAGAGTAGTTCTCCAGCTGTTGCGGTCATCTGCGAGGTCCTCCCAGGACTCAGTGTTGATCTCAAGCGCCTTCATGTCACGCTTGCAAACGTCTTTGTATCTCAGCTGTGGCGGCCAATGTTTCTCTGCCCTGTGGCAAGCTCACCATAAAGGATGTCTTTTGGGATGCGACCATCTTCCATGCGGCGAACGTGGCCCAACCAGCGCAGCCGACGCTGTCTCAGCATGGTATGTATGGTTGGGAGGCCAGCGCAGGTTAGGACTTCGGTGTTGGTCACCTTGTCTTGCCAAGAAATGCCAAGTATGCGCCGTAGGCTTCTCAGGTGGAAGGTATTGAGCCTTTTCTCCTGATGAGCATGCGTGGTCCACGCCTCGTTGCCATACAGCAAGGTGCTGAGGACACAGGCGTTGTATACAGCCATCTTTGTCTTTGTGGTCAGCTTGGGATTTGTCCACACCCTTTGTGTGAGGCAGGCTAGTGTTGTGGCTGCCTTCCCGATCCTCTTGTCAACCTCTGTGTCAAGGGAGAGGTTATCGGTGATGGTGGACCCAAGATATGTGAATTGATGGATGGCTTCAAGCTCGTAGTCATCAATGGTGATGGCTGGTGGAGATGGCGTGTCTTGACCCAGGACGTTTGTCTTCTTAAGACTGATGGTCAGACCAAAATCTTTGCAGGCCTGGGAGAAGCGGTCCATTAGTGACTGCAAGTCCCGCTGAGTATGGGTCACAACTGCGGCATCGTCGGCAAATAGCATGTCTCTGATGAGGGCTTCACGGACCTTTGTCCTTGCTCTGAGGCGGGCGAGGTTGAAGAGCCTGCCATCTGATCTGGTCCGCAGGTGGATCCCTTCTTGTGCTGTGCTGAACGCATGCCTCAGGAGGAGAGCGAAGAAGATTCCAAAGAGGGTTGGGGCCAGGACGCAGCCTTGTTTCACACCGCTGCGTACGTCGAAGGGCTTGGAGAGGTTTCCGTTGAACTGCACCATCCCTTTCATGTTTGAGTGGAAGGACTCAATTAAGCTGTGCAGTTTGGGGGGGCAGCCGATTTTTCGGAGAGCCCTGAAAAGGCCATCTCTGCTGACTAGGTCAAAGGCCTTGGTGAGGTCAATGAATGCCACATACAGGGGCATCCGCTGCTCTCTGCACTTCTCCTGGATTTGGCGAAGGGAGAAGACCATGTCTACCGTGGATCTCTCTGCTCGAAAACCACACTGTGATTCCGGGAGACGCGTTCAGCCAGTTTCTGCAGGCGGATTAGGAGGACCCGAGCATAGACTTTGCCAACAATGCTGAGGAGCGAGATACCTCTGTAGTTGTTGCAGTCGCTCCTTTCGCCCTTGTTTTTGTACAGGGTGACGATCTTGACGTCCCTCATGTCCTGTGGTACAGCTCCCTCATTCCAACACTGACAGAGAACTGCGTGCAAAGGGTGCAGAAGAGAAGTCTTGCAGTGCTTGATGAGGTCTGGGGGAATTCCGTCGTTGCCAGGTGGCTTCCCTGATGCCAGGCTATCAATGGCCTTGCTGAGTTCGCCCGCAGTTGGCTCTGCGTCAAGTTCTTCCATTACCGGCATGCACTTGATGGCATCGAGGGCTAAGGGGGACACCATGTTCTGTGTGGAGTAGAGGTCGGAGTAGTGTTCCGCCCATCTTTCCATCTGTTGGCTAGGATTGCTGATTACTTCCCCAGTGGAGGATTTGAGGGGGGCAATCTTGCTCTGTGTTGGTCCCAGTGCCTTCTTGATGCCATCATATATTCCTCGGATGTTGCCTCTTTCAGCAGCACTCTGTATCTCTTCGCTGAGCTCTGTCCAGTACTCGTTTGCGCAGCGCCTGGCGTTAAGCTGAACCTTACTTCTGGCAGCCCTGAGGATTTGCAGGTTCGTCTCACTGGGTGACCGCTTATACTTGGTGAGTGCGGCACGCTTGGCCTCAACAGTGGGAGTCATCTCTGATGATTTGGCCTCAAACCAGTCGTGGGACTTCACAGTTTTCTTCCCAAAGGTGGCCATAGCAATGCGGTGCATGGTGTCTCGTAGCGTTTCCCATCTCTCAGTGGCAGAGTCTCTGGGCTGCAATGCATCGTATTCTCTCTGAAAGGCCTCTGCGAACTGTTCTACAAGATCTGGCTGAGACATCTTGCTGACGTCAATGCGAGGGTTCCCTTGTTTCTTTGAGCAGTAGAACTTCTTTGGTTGTAGCCTGATCTTGCAACATACCAGAGAGTGGTCTGTGTCGCAGTCTGCGCTGTGATAAGAGCGAGTGTGGAGAACGTTTTTGATAGCGGCACGTCTTACTAGGATCAAATCCAGTTGGTGCCAATGTTTTGAGCGGGGATGCCTCCAGGAGACTTTGTGCTGAGGCTTCGTCTTGAAGAAGGAGTTGGCGATGCACAGTTCATGGCAGGCACAAAACTCAAGCAGTCGCTGTCCATTCTCATTCATTTTCCCCACTCCAAAGGAACCGAGGCAGAAGGGCCATGAGTCATTGTCTGCACCCACTCTGGCGTTGAAGTCGCCCAGGAGAACAAGTTGTTCTGTCCTGGGGATGTTCCTTATGGTTAATGCAAGATTTTCGTAGAACTCATCCTTGGTGTCTGGAGAGGCGGACAGAGTTGGGGCATAAACGCTGATGAGAGTGACATAGCCTTCGGTGGTGTTGAGGTGGAGAGTCAAGAGTCGTTCTGAACCGCCGCTGCCTGGTTCAATCATGTTCAGCAGGCTGTTCCTTACTGCAAAGCCTACTCCGTGCTCTCTTGGGGCATCAAAGCTCTTTCCTTGCCAGAAGAAGGTGTAGTCCCTTTCCTTTAGTGTTCCTGAGTCAGCCAGCCGTGTTTCCTGCAGCGTGGCAATGTCCACATTGAGCCTCTTTAGTTCGCTGTTTATGACGGCGGTTTTTCTTGGCGTCGCTGATGTCTTGCAGATCTTGGGAGAGCCCAGGCATCATTGTTCGGACATTCCAACAGCCCAGTTTCACTGCTGATCCTTTTCCTGATCCGTTTCTTGAATTTGAATTTTTCTTTTTGTTTGGTGCGGTAATTAACGACCTGCTTGTCAGATTTTCTCCTAATCTTCATGCACCCAATGAAGAAGGCAGGTCGTGGCGGGACAGCACCTAACTGGCTGGGGGCTGCCCAGCTTAGTTGGGCGATAGCTGTCCAGTAAGACACGAAGGTCTCTCCCACCGTCAAAAGCAACCCCTGGCGTCAGCTCTACGCCAGTTGAGCAATGACTTATCACCGGTATCTGTTGCTTCCCGTGTTGTGCCGACACTAGTGTTAGTAGCGAGGCTGGAGTGTCCTCTCCAGGTCGTAGGTGCAGAGTGTTTGTGGATGAATGGGCGGATGTAAGCCTGGGCAGTGTAATATGGAAGACAGGCTGTTGCCCATGCAACTTGTCCCCCCTCTCCACCTCGCTGACAGATCCAAAGGAACAGCAGGGCTGTTACGTTTTGGTGCCAACGCGGCCGCAGGAGCTGCCGGAAAGTGACAAAGTTTGCCATCCAACCGCCTTAGTGGCCCCACACCGGATTTACTGTCAGGGTTTACTCTCTTAGCTAGATGGCCGCGGGTAGCTCTCCAGAGCTGGCGCCCTTTGATGGATCTAATTTATTTCCACCAGGGTTTCTAGCCACCCTCCTCACCATACATATATATATATATATATATATATATATATATATATATATATATATATATATAACACACACACACAAAATATATGTATATATATGTGCATGCACGGTATGTGTGTATATGTGTGTGTATATATATACACTACGCACAAAAAGTTAAGGATCACTTGCACAAAAATTCATAACTTTCAAAATAAGAAAGCCAATGCGTTGAAGTTTGGCAAACATTTAATTCCATGCTTTAGTGATAACGATACACAATTGCCTTCAATTTCGAGCAATCGTTTGGTGTGTACATTTGATCAAAGTGGGTACGTATCGAAATTTGATTTCCCAAAGTCATTGAAATCACAAGATAGGGCATTCTGATGCTCCCAAAAGTTCAGTAATGCGTGTAACCGCCATGGCTGTTCTGGCACTCGACGCAGCGAGTCCTCATCGAGTTGACCAGGTTGGTGAAGATCCTCTGTGGAAGCGCCTGCCACTCAGCCTGCAGCATCTGGTAGAGGTGTTGGGCATCCCTGGGAGGGGGGTGGTTGCTCCTCACTTTGCGATCCAGCTCATCCCAGAGGTTCTCAATCGGGTTGAGATCGGGACTGCATGCTGGCCACTCCATTCTGTTGACTCCAGACTGCTGCAGGAAGTCGTTGACCACCCTTGCCCTGTGGGGGCGAGCGTTGTCATCCTGGTAGACAGCCGTCGGTCCCATCTGCTGCAGTGTAGGCACAGCCAGCGGTCGAAGGATCTCATCCCGGTATCGGAGGCCAGTCAGGTTACCCTGTACATGATACAAGGGTGTTCTGTGGTGAAGGCTGAAGGCCCCCCAGACCATTACAGAACCTCCACCAAAGGCCACCTTTTCTTGGACAGTGGTGTCAATAAAGCGTTGCCCTGGGCGCCTCCAGACCCTCAGTCGGCCGTCGTTGTGGTTCATGGTGAAGCGTGATTCATCACTGAACAGGACCTGGGACCATTGCTGACGTGTCCACCTCACGTGACGTCTGCAGAAGGCGCGGCGTGCTGCCCTATGGGCTGGAGTTAAGCGTGGCCATACAGCTGGGCGACGAGAACGGAGGTTAAACCCATGAAGGCGGTTCCGTATGGTCTGCTGGCTGATGTTGATGTTAGTAGCCACCCTCAGCTGCCTTCAAATGATGCTGGAAGAGGCTGTTCTTGTCTGCAGGGCTTGTCGTTCAATGAGACGATCTTCACGTGGGTTTGTCTTCTTCGGTCGACCAGATCTGCGTCTTTCATGGACCCTCCCAGTGGCTGTGAAGCGTTGAATCAGTCTGACAATGACCGAGATGGACATCTGAAGTCGCCTGCCACTTCTCGCTTGGGAACACCATCTTGGAACCATGCAACAGCTCGTCCCCTCTCAAACTCGCTCAATTTTCGTCGTGGAGGCATTGTCAGATCAGGCATACTACTGGTGGAATGTCTTCTTATAAAGCCAAGCAAGAGACAGCATCTCACACATAAACAGCAGTGGTTGCACGTGCATAAGGGTTTTTCCATCTGGCTTGTGCAATGTGTTCAGGCAGAACGGTCCAAAACAAGGTCCTTTTTCGCAAGTTTCCGCTTTTCCGTTTGCGGCCAAGCTCAGTAGTAGAGAATCCCGTGCAATTTTCGCACTAACACATCGCCCACTTACAGCTTAACAAGAATTCATAACAATTTGGCTGGACTGAGAAATAAATAACAGTAGCGAACTGAGTTTATTACGCACCTGTTTTCTCATAGTGATCCTTAACTTTTTGTGCGTAGCTTATATATATATGTGTGTTGCGTGAATGTGTGCATGCGTGCGTGCGTGCGTGTGTGCGTGAATGTGTGCATGCGTGCGTGCGTGTGTGTGTGTGTGTGTGTGTGTACACACACGTGTGCATGTATGTGTGTAACATGATATGACACTGACATGCCTGCAGGAGAAATGTCCTTGCTATTGTGTACAGGACAAATCAAAATCCTGAGTCTGGAATCTGGATTTGCGTTTCACCACATGTACTAATTTCTATTGTACTATATACTATTAGCTGTGCTCATTGTCACATTCTTATGTCTTGTCACAATAGATTTGTACACACCATATATGCCCGCGTACGACACACACACACACACACACACACACACACACACACACACACACTCCTATGCACACACACAAGTGCACACATGTGCACACACATACACATGCGAACACACGCACACGCACACACACACACACACACCCCACACACACGCACATACACATACGAGCACACACATGCGCACATATACACATGCACACACACACAAGCACACGTACATGCATGCACACTCACAGAGATACATACACACAGAGATACACACTAACACTACACACACACACACACACCAACACACACACTACACACAAACACAAGCAAAACATGTGCACATATATACACATGCACACACACACACACACACACACACACACAAACGAACACACACACACACACAAGCACAAGCACTACACACACACACCCACAAACACACCCACAGCACACACTCACAACCACACACACCACAAACACACACACATACACTACACACACACCCACTGACCCACCTAAACACACACGCAAACAAATACACAAACACTCCTCCCCCCCACCCACCCGGATCATTACACTTTACCTTGCAAAGCCTCCTTCGCCCTGTTCACCTCTTGCCGAGCCTGAATCAGTTCCAGCTTGAGCTCCCCATAGCTGGGACCCGTAGGGCGTGACGACGGAGATGGATGTGGATGCTGCTGTTGCTGCTGACCGCCGGACCCTGGACCAGTTCCCCACCCGCCCCCACACCTTCCCCACCACCACTACCCCCCAGCCCCGCCCTCAATGACGTCACTTCTTGGCAGACAACGTGAAGCTGGTTCTCCAGGCGGGCGTTCTCTTCGCGAAGTCTCTGTATGAGGAGGTGGTGGTGGTTGTTGTTGCTGTTGTTGTTGTTGGGGGTGCTGGCTGTGGTGGGGGTGTTGCTGGGGGCTCCGTCTGAGGATGATGATATGTTCAGATCCTGGTCGCCTACTTGGTAACCTAAGTGAAAGAAACGTTCAAGTAATATACATTTCTGTTTCAGTTTCTCAAGATGACGTCTCCGCGCTCGGAACGAATTCCATACGCACTAACGTCACAGGTGTCATGTGACCGTGGCACAAGCCTTAAGCTTGCACATAAACCCATGATATGTAATCTGAATCCAAGGTACTGACGCGTTCAAACAATAATTCAACAACATGATCAGATCTGATGAAGTAACTACATGTAAACTGCATTAACCCTTTGACTCCCGCACCCTGTCCACGAGCATCCTGCGTTGCCAACATTGCTAGCAAAGCAAAAGCTTAACCCTTTGATTCCCTCACGCTATCCACCAGCTTCCCGCAGGAAGCTGGTGGATAGGGTGAGGGAATCAAACTGTTAAGGTTTTTTTTGCAGTTGGTGGATAGAGTGCCGGAGTCAAAGGGTTAACGTTTGTTCCCGGCATCCCCTGTTATTTCAAAAATATATTTTCATCAAAGATCTTATTTACAAAATCTACTGTTATCAAAGATCTGTTATCCCCCCCCCCCCCCCAATGATCTATTACTCTTTTTTCAACGATCTATTACTTTTATCAGTGATCTTTTATTATGTATCAATGATCGATGATGCACACAAACATGGATCAATAAACATGGAATAGTCAAAAGCAAAAGGAACAACAAAGAGATACCTGGAAATACAAGAGATAAAGAAAGAAGAAGGTGCCAAAGGAATCCAGGAGGCAGAGCAGCATGGTCAGAAAGGGCAATGCACAACGAGGGAAAGTGAATCCTAAATAAGTCTCGGCCAGAATGACATTTAGCATATACGGCCCCTGGCCCCTCTCAGGGTCTGTTTCACCCTCAGATGTGTACATAACCTCCTGCCCTCGAATGCAAATCCTGTGAAATGGGGGAAATCAGATGACCTTGCGTGCCAGCTGTGTCACGCAAACAAACAGTGGAACATGTCGTGAGCTCATGCAAAGTAGAACCCAACCCAACTCAAAGAAGGTAAACATGGAAGCACAATCATGTGCTTACAGAGATTGCGCACGGGAGTAGTATTGCCATAATAATAATAATAATGAGTACTTATAAGCGCAAGATCCAGAGAACTCTGCTCCAAGCGCTTTACAATTCACCCTATCTTTACCACCCCTATTCGCCACTTCAACATTAGCAGTTATACATACATATCAATCAAGTCTACTATAATTACAATGACATCAACACAAACAGAAACATGTCTATCAGATCTAACCAATAGTTGCCCATCGGACAGACAATAATAGATATTACATCACAAGTTATCCAAAATACACAAACAACCACACCCACAATGCACATTATATAATACACGAATCATGCACACAAACGCAACAGCCCAAACAATATTTTAAAGACAGAAACTTTTTTCACATTTTTCTATACAGATGTGTTTTGAGGCCAGATTTGAATGAGGTGATTGTGTCTGAGTGCCTAAGGATGTTGGGGATGTTGTTCCATGTTTGGGGTGCTTGATAGGAGAATGCTCGTTGTCCGTATGTTTTTGTTCGAATGCGGGGGATGCGAAAGAGTCGTGTGTCTGCAGAAGAACGCAACTGACGGGATGGTGTGTAGATGTCAAGAAGCGAGGATAGGTATTCTGGCGCAGTGTTCGAAACAATCGAAAAGGAAAGAGTAGCAAGCTTGTAATCTATTCTGTCAGAGACAGGCAGCCAGTGCAGAGTGCGGAGGAGAGGAGTGACATGGTCAAACTTAGAGGATTTAAAGGTGAGACGTGCAGCGTTGTTCTGAATCTTTTGAAGTCTGTCTAAAAGGTTTTTGGGGATGCCAGCTAAGAGAGAGTTGCAGTAATCAATCCTTGAAAGAACAAATGCACAAATTAGCGTTTTGGTTGCATCAACAGACAGGTAATGACGGACAGAGCTGATTCTACGTAACTCTAGATACGCTACCCTACAGATGTTTGAGATGTGTTGCTGGAAGGTCAGACTCTGATCAAGTGTAACACCGAGACTGCGAACAGTGGGAGAGAAAGGAATGTCAACGTCATTTATCAGAAGAGACTTCGGAAGAGAAGGATCATGGAGAAATTTAGTGGGACAGGCGAGTAGAAGTTCAGTCTTGTCGTCATTCAGTTGTAGTTTGTTGTGCGTCATCCAGGACTTCAGATCCGAGATACAGTCCTGCGTGCGTGTCACCAAGCCATCGAGTTCCGCCAGTGAGGCCGACTGATGAAGCTGTGTATCATCAGCGAAGCTCTCATGTGACAAGGCATGACGACTGATGACATCAGACACAGGACTGGCGTACAGCACAAACAGGATCGGTCCTAGGACCGAACCCTGTGGGACACCATACGCCAAGACAGACTCTTCCGAATACCTGGAGTTGACACACACAGTCTGAGTCCGATCAGTCAAATAAGAGTGGATCCAGGAGAGAGCAAGGTCACGTATGCCAAAAGAGTGCTGAAGCCTGTTCAGGAGAAGTGTGTGGTCTATAGTGTCAAATGCTGCGGACAGATCTAATAACGCCAGTACTGACACTCTATCATCGTCCAAGCCAAGGAGAATATCATTAACTATCTTCAAGAGTGCTGTTTCTGTGGAGTGTGCCTGCCTGTATGCTGACTGGTGCGGATTGAACAAATGATTCTGATGAAGATGCTCAAGCAGTTGTGACAAGACAATCCTTTCTACTAATTTAAACAAAAATGACAAATTTGAAACAGGCCTATAGCTCTTCAAACAATTTCTATCCAATGAGGGTTTTTTGATCAGTGGTTGAACAATGGCATGCTTGAACACAGACGAAAAAGAACCAGACGACAAAGAATCATTGACCACATGAGTAATATATGGCAAGAGCACATCAAGACATTTGCGAAGCATGGGGAAAAAACACGCCACTAGAAATTCTGGCGAAAAGTTGTGGCATCAAGGGCATGGAAACGGGTTCTATGAGATGGAGCGGATAACTGGGAATGCACATCAGAGTGGCATTAGATCGGGTACAGCACTCCACTCCCACTTATCATAACGAAAGATTCTCACTAAAGTCACTGTTCTGTATGAAAAAAGAATGGAGGAAGCCCACATCCACAAGACTGAGAAATGTGTCAGTTTATCCAATGACTTGAGGGATTGAATGCTTGGACTTGCACGATGTGAGACATACGTACTATACGACGGACTCCTTCAAGAACCTCCTCAGAGATGTCCCTCCGGGTGCAATTTTCCAGTTTTTACAAGAGATCAAGAGATTTCATCTGATATGACTTTATGTATGAGAATGTTTTTGTTAAATGCATTTCAGACTTGAAGGGTAATGGTGTTGTTGGTTTTTAATGTGGGTGTTGTATATAGCATGATGTTATCTATGATACGGCTCTAGTAGTCAGCTGGGATATAAGCAATATGAACCTGAACACGAACCTGACTTGAGGGAATGCGGCTTCAAAGTCAAATAATCCTTACCACAGAGGTTGGAGCAAAGGGTCTGGTAGACACAACACCTACCAACGGCCTCACGAAACAGCTGTGAATTCCTAAGAAAGATAGGACCTAGAGGTAACAGAAGCAACAGCTGAATAGAGTTTCAGCTGGATTTTGTCGAGAAGAAACAGAAGCAAGCATCATAAGGCTTTAAATGTTCCTTTTCCTACCTACAGCAGATGTGCGATATCTAAGTGGTTAAGACATCTATCACAAGGTGACTTGACCTTGAGGCACCCCACTACCTTGTAAGAGCGGGTTCCAACCCGGATGGATGGAAAACAAAAATGGCGACAGCAGTAAATCACCCAGGAGTCCTGATCTGGATGCGGCATCGCCCCCTTAAGAGCGTAGAGTTTAAGGACAAAACACTTGAAAAGGGGGGTTGGGTTGAGGGGGGGGGGGGGGCTTCTCCTCTGAGGACCTTCTTCTGTCCAGCTCTCCCCAGAGTTTCCTGCTACTGAGAAAAGCTATGAGCATGTTTTGACATTGACTATTTGCACTATACAAATGGAACGATTATTACTATTATTAAACGTATAAAAACAGAACAAGAACGCCGATTTGACAAAAAGAAATAAATAAAACAACAACAACAACAACAACAACAACAAAACACACACACAGACACACACACACACACCACCAAAAACACAGAATGACAACGTGCACGAACAAAACGCCCGTCTTTCGTCTAGTTGTATTACACAAGCGTCAACAAAGAAATTCACTAGATTGAGCTAAACAACACACACACACACACACACACACACACACACACACACACACACACACACACACACACACCCTAAAAACAAAACAAAACAAAACAAAACCAGCAGCAACAACATCAAAATTCATATAACTTCCCTGATAAACCGAATCCGTTCGTGGTGCTCACATACATCATCATCAATACCATCAACCACTCTTGCATAACATTGTTCTCCAAACTCATTTGGACTCATCGCACACTACACATAGTCAACATTTATAATGCAGCACGGACATACTAAGTCAGACGAGCTGACTGCACTTCACTTTGCTACTAGAATTTTCTGCACTTCACTTTGCTACTAGAGTTTTATTTTTTCAATCTAGGGATGATTGAATCTCTACCAAATGTACATGTGTATGTCCCATGTGATGAATTCGAAATTTGAATGCACATTACAATCTTATATTTCTTTCAAATCTACATGGCTACAATCAACATTTTGAACGCTTTGCCACATGCACAGTCGAGGGTCTGATAAAGTAAACAGAAAAAAAAGCGATTTAGAAAGGGAGAGAGCTCAGATTTCAGACTACACTTTGCTACTGCACAATTTGTATCTTTGGTGGCTCTGCATGCTGGGTGTTTTCTCAGGTTTCCATAAGCCATCCACTGACATGACTCACAGGATCTTTAACGTGCGTAGCTGATATTTTGCATGCGTACACGAAAGGGGTTTAAGCGACTGACAGGTCTGCACTCATGTTGACTTTGGAGACCGGAAAAATCTCTCCCCTTTACGCACCAGGAAGGAATGCAAACATGTTGATGTATGTAGATAGTCACTAAGTATTTGTACTGCTTCAGCTAATATGACCTAACATGAATATTTGCATCTATCAGCACGTTCGCATTCTTGAGTGTGTGTGTATGTGTGTGTGTGTGTGTGTGTGTGTGTGTGTGTGTGTGTGTGTGTGTGTGTGTGTGTGTGTGTGTGTGTGTGTGTAAGCGTGTATGTGTGCACATGTATAATACGTGCATGTGCGCGCGCGCGCGCGCGTGTGTGTGTGTGTGTGTGTGAGTGTAGGTGTGTGTTTGTGTGTATGTGTGTGTATGTACGTGTATATATATATATATATATATATATATATATATATATATATATATATATATATGTGTGTGTTTGTGTGTGTGTGTGTGTGTGTGTGTGTGTGTGTGTGTGTGTGTGTGTGTGTGTGTATTCGAGTGTGATTCAATTGTCCACGCATGTTCATTCGTGGTTTATGCAGTTTGAATGAATTTATGAATACATTTATGTAAGTCTGTGTGAGTAAGTGTATGAGTCCAAGCGTAATTTATTATATTAGCGCCAAGTGATAAACTTTCATTGTTACACTTTATGACTTGTCCTGCCTCCACTGACCATTTCATTTTCATAACTACATTCTCCCCAGTCTCTTATGAGTTTTGGCTTCGCGGCTGCTCATGTTTCCATACTTTTTATCTGTTTCAGTTCTTTCTTCATTAGACAGGCTCAGCCGCGTCTGACAATGGATATTGTATATATATGCATACATGACATACAGTGTATGTATGTATGTATGTATGTATGTATGTATGTATGTATGTATGTATGTATGTATGTATGCATGTGTGTGTGTGTGTATGTATGTATGTATGTATGTATGTATGTATGTATGTATGTATGTATGTATGTGAGTATGTATGTATGTATGTGAGTATGTATGTATGCATGTATGTGTGTGTGTGTATGTATGTATGTATGTGTGTATGTATGTATGAGTGTGTATGTGTGTCTGTCTGTCTGCCTGTCTGTTTGTATGTATGTATGTATGCATGTACGTACGTATGTATGTATGTGCGTACGTACGTATACATATGCATAAGTATGTATATGTATGTACATACGTACGAATGTAAGGGTTTATGTATGTTAGTAAGCATTTATGCATGCATGCGTGCGTGTCTGTATATTCATGTGTGCATGTATGTATGTATGTAAGTATGCATGTATGTATGTATTATGTATGTATGTAGTATTATGTGTGTGTGTGTGTGTGTGTATGTGTGTGTGTATGTGTGTGTGTGTATGTATGTATGTATACATGTATGTATGTATGTATGTATGTATGTATGTATGTATGTATGTATGTATGGAAGGATGTATGGATGGATGGATGGATGGATGGATACGTGTGTATGTAAGCATCTAAGCATTTCTGTATGTATATAAATAACCATACATAATTTCTTATATATTGTGAACCACATGCATGTAAACAAACAGACAAAAAATAAATGATCAAATGAAAAAAATTCTCATCCACTTTACGGATGCGTCACTGAAGGTACTGCTCAAATTTTCTGACCAAGACAGCAGGTGCCTGTTTCTCTCAGGCCTGGTTGACGCCAGGATGTGTTATGTCAGGAAACTTACAATACAGCCCTTGTCGCGAAATTTCATTCCGAAATGGAACTCCACATAGCATCATCAAATAGCATCTCCCATTCTAATCAGCAGCAACATCCTGAGACAAACAAACAAACAAACAAACAAACAAACAAACAACCCCAACACCTGTCCCAGGTTCTGTGGCCCATCGTGCAACCCTTACCTCAGTTTTAGCACTTTTGGAGGTGTGTTGATAAGATACACAGGTACACATGTCATTTACATGTAACCTAGATTGTTCCAATGATTGATACAATTATTGATAAGATACACAGATACACATGGGTACACAGATACACATGTCATTTACGTGTAACCAAGATTATTCCAATGATGTACTGATACAATTATTGATAAGATACACATGTCATTTACGTGTAACCAAGACTGTTCTAATGGTAGACTGATACAATACTAGTATGAAAATGTAGACTTAGTAAAAACATAGGCTAGGTAGGACCTCAGGATCTGGCCAGCTCATGGGTTTATCTGCAGGCCTAAGGCTTGTGCCATGATCACCGTACACATGGCACCTGTGATGTTAGTGCATATGGAATTCATTCCAACCGCACAGACATCATCTTGAGAAACTGACACTGTACAGCCAAAATAAGCACCATAAGAGTAGTGGTACAGAAGCAATGCACAAAGTGATTTTAAAAAAATGGGGGAGGGGGTAAAAAAAAAAAAAGAAAAAAAAAGAAAACGCCTAAACTAGACAAGAACACGCAATCAAACAAATGGGTGGATTGACCATTTCAATGCTTTCAAGCGGGTACAGCAAAAACAAACAAGCCAACAAAGCGAGCAAAATTAATAAGCAAACACAGCGGCGTTGGCACAGAATCCCCAGGGTGAAGGCAGAAGGCAGACAGCAGCATGCAACCTACGTTATACATAAAACAATAGCTACTAACAGTCAATCATCCTTCAAATTATCAGTTAATGAAACAAACTTTAAAACTATCAATTCATAAAACAAACAAACAAAAAAAGACAAAAACTGAAATAGAAAACAAATAAATAAATGTATGAATAAATAATACCTTTAGCGACAGAAGCAACAAAACACCATTATTATATATCAACTATTTAACAAATAAATAAATAAATAAACATCTCTAGCTGCAGATGCAACAGAACACCACAATTACACACAACTATTTAACAAATAAATAAACACATAAAATAAATAAATAGATAAATAAATAAATAAATAAATAAATAAATACATAAATGAATAAATAAATAAAGATAAATAAATAAATAAAGCATTTGCTGCGGAAGCATAGAGATGAGCATTCGTGTGTCTATGAAGAAAAGGCCAGCCGGTTAAACACGCGCACGAGAACTATTTCCGCTGCTTCGTTTCTTTGTTTTTCCACCAACGACAGAAATGTAGGCATTCTGTTTTGTCCGATAAACTTTTGGACCTAAAGTAAGATAACTCTTTGTCTCTCTTCTATGTGGGTTGGTTGGTTCTGTGGGTTGGTTGGTTCTGTTGATAAGAGCTGTGGACTCAAGATGATATATATCACCAGTTCAATATCAGCCTGCTACATACAAACTGGCTGTTCGCTGCCCGTTTTAACCCTTTTCACTCCCGCACCCTATCCATCAATAGCAAAAATCTAGCTCTTTGGCTCCCCCACAATATCCATCAATAGCAAAAACCTAGCTCTTTGGCTCCCCCACCCTATCCATCAATAGCAAAACCTAGCTCTTTGACTCCCCCACCCTATCCATCAATAGCAAAAACCTAGCTCTTTGGCTCCCCCACCCTATCCATCAATTGCAAAAACCTAGCTCTTTGGCTCCCCCACCCTATCCATCAATAGCAAAAACCTAGCTCTTTGGCTCCCCCATCCTATCCATCAATAGCAAAAACCTAACTCTTTGGTTCCCCCACCCTATCCATCAATAGCAAAAACCTAGCTCTTTGGCTCCCCCACCCTATCCATCAATAGCAAAAACCTAGCTCTTTGGCTCCCCCACCCTATCCATCAATAGCAAAAACCTAGCTCTTTGGCTCCCCCACCCTATCCATCAATAGCAAAAACCTAGCTTTTGGCTCCCCACCCTATCCAATAGCAAAAACCTAGCTCTTTGGCTCCCCCACCCTATCCACCAATAGCAAAAACTTAACCCTTTGACTCCCGCATCCTATCTTTCAGCTGCAAAAGTCTAACCCTTTGACTCCCGCACTCTCTTTCAGCTGCAAAAGTCTAACTCTTTGACTCCCGCACTTTATCCACCGACTGCACAATCTTAACCCTTTGGCTCCCGCACCCTATCCATCAGCTGCAAAAATCTAAGCCTTTGACTCCCGCACGCTATCCATCAACTGCAAAAACGTACCCCTTTGACTCCCCACCTTACCCATCAACTGCGAAATATTAACTCTTTGGCTTTCTCAGCCTATCCACCAGTTTCTTTGCTTTGCTAGCATGGCTGACAATGCACGATGCTGGTAAACAGGACGCAGGAGTTAAAAGGTTAATAGTCATTCAATCTTATGGCGTCGGCTGAGTGTTTCATATGTTCCTTCCCTTCCCTCCACATTATAACGCCCTACCAGCATATAGCGGTTTTCGCTGGCTGAAGGCGCCTGTCAGATAATCGCTGGAAGAGTTGAGTGGAGAGTGTATGGAATTGACCGAGTGTGTGAATCCCTCCTGAACAAGCTATAAAGTGGGTGTGTCTGCTGACGACGTTGGCATTGATGTTTTCGTTATCGTTTAAACACAACTTTCTATTCCATTGTCTGTTTCTTGTTTGTTTGTTTGTTTGATGTCCGGTCAATCTTTTTTTTTTTTTTACGAATGTGATGTAAATTTGCAACAATCTTGCACAATCGGAGAAATGAAACAAAACAAAACAAACAAACAAACAAACAAAAGGCCCCAGAAAAGAAACAAATACAAACAAAAACAGATAAACAAAGAACTGCAGACACAAAATTTGTTTAGTTGTTCTGGCGTGAACAGTGCAAACGTATTGCAGTTTTTTTCCCAACATTAAATTCCACAATACGAATGCATATTCATCATAAGACAGTGAATATTATTCGCCTTTTATTCCTCTTTTTCTTACAGTGTCTTTCCCTCCTGTTCTTTTCTCTTACTGTGTCTTTCCCCTTCTTTTACTTCTCTATGTTTTTACATAAACTTTTTGTTTATTTACAATCTAATCAACAGATCGACATGTATACATCAAGCATCACCGTGCCTAGAATATTTTCAATTATGTACAAAAACATGCACTTTTACGTCCACCTACCATATTATATTTTCACTCCGTCTGATCTGTCTTTCGATGTTTTTTTTTTAAGTCACTTCTATCTATCTTTTTATTTCTATCTTTTTTTT
>JAPXFY010000015.1:41859588-41902088 GCA_030674185.1 Monoplex corrugatus
TAGTAGTTTTTACATGTAGTAGTGTAAAATTTTCAAAAAAAAAATTTCCTTTGCGTACTGCGCCTTGATCTTTCCAGGTTTTTAATGAATGTTACTTTTATTTTTAGAAAGTAGTAGTAGTAGAAGTGCAGTAGTAGAAAGTAGTAGACCCCAAAAGGATCTGTCCTTGGCCGTGTTTTTTTCACTTTTTTCACCCCCCCCCCTGTCCCCCAAATCATCAACTCCCACTCTATAAAACACCATTTTCTATGTTTGTTTGACACCCAACTTCAAGACAGTAAATCACCTGACAATATACAGCTTTCCTCTTGACTCGCACCACTGAGTTTTTACTCGGACTTTTAAAAATTGGATGACATAAAAACCAAAATTCAGCTAAATGTTGAAAAGGGGAAAGAAGCCTATCCTCTTTGGGCCCACCCGTCAGAAACTTTCTGAGCTGCCTCCTTTTCTCTCCCATTATGAAAACATCAGCCCCAAATTTTTTCTGATTCAGCAAAAAACCCTTTGGGTTGTTTTTGCATTGACTCTCCCGTCTCCATAAACAACTTTGTTTCTCAAACTGCCAGATTTTGGGCTACTATCACCTCCATCGTATAACCCTAAAATCAGGAAGTATCTCTCTGGGGAAAAACAACTGAAAAAACTGTTCTCTCCTTCAAAATGTCTCGAAAGGGGACTATTGCAATTCACTCCTGTCCGGTCTTCCTGCCTCCACCACTACATCCTACAGCGCATTCAAAACAATGCTGCACGCCCCCTTTTACTCAAAAAGAAAAAAAACGACCACATATTTCCTCTCCGGGGACAACTTCACTGGCTCCCTGTATCAAAGCGCATACGTAAAACTAGGGCACCATGTGCTACAAAAGGGCCCCAAATAAAAAGCAGCCCCCCCCCCCCCAAATTAAACCTGTCCCCAACACTTGAGATTATGTTCCCCCAAAGTACCCTCTTTCCCCCCTCCCCCCCCCCCCCCCCCGAAAATTTTTCGCCCTTTTCCCCGCACTAAGTCAAAAAATAGGGGCCCGACCCTTTTCTGTTTCTGGTCCGCTCTCCTGGGAAAAAAACTTTTCCCCTCTCAGTCCGTCGAACCTTTCTTTTTTTTCCTTCAAGTCCCCTCTCAAAAAATCACCTTTTCTCCTCTGCATAAAATCCTGACCTCACTCAATCCCCTCTGCAGCCTGCCTCCACTCGGAGGGGGAATCACATTGCAATATATAATTGTATATAATACGCTCTCTATAATTTTCCATTGTTTTTATTCTTTCTCCCATTTATAGCCGTGTGTGTGTGTGTGTGTGTGTGTGTGTGTGTGTGTGTGTGTGTGTGTGTGTGTGTGTGTGTGTGTGTGTGTGTGCGTGTGCGTGGGTGCGTGCGTGTGTGTGCGTGCGTGCGTGTGTGTTTCAGCGCTTAGATTTGATTTTATCAAGATTTTGCGCTATATAAATATTGTAATTATTATTATTATTATTAGTAGTAGTAGTAGTAGCAGCAGCAGCACCAATAGTAGTAGTGGTAGTAATAGTGGTAGTAGTATAACATTTTCAAACAAATCCTGCGTAGTTGTGCCCTGATCTCTCAAATGTCTTAATGAATGTTACTTTTATTTCATAATAGCAGCAGCAGCAGCAGCAGCAGTAGTAGTAGTAGTAATAGTAATAGTAGTAGTGTGAAACTTTCAAACAAATTCTACATAGCTGTAACCTTGACCCTTCACAGGTCTGAATAAATGTTCCAGCACCGGACACTTGTCTCTTAAGCTCGAAACACTATGACAACTGGGATGATAGTGCTGATGCCATGATTTCTATGAGAATTGGGATAATAATGCTAATGTTATAGAGTTCTGTGAGAATAGGGATGATAGTGCTGATGCCACGGAGTTCTATGAGAATTGGAATGACAATGCTGATGCTATGGAGTTCTATTTTCGGACTGAGACTATGTGACTGGGCTGTATTCAACGCTCACTTTCATAATGTCTCTCGTATATCTTGGCCGATCATACTTATGCACTAGCGAATAGTCACTGAAAAGAATATACTGAAAGGAACATATAAACCAATGTTAGCAGACATGCACTTTTACATAAATGAGAAATGTTGAGAAACCTTTGCTCATACATTCATTTTCTTCACAGACACTGGCTGACACACACACACACACACACACACACATACACACACACACACACACACAGAGAGAAAAGAGAGAGAGAGAGAGAGAGAGAGAGAGAGAGAGAGAGAGAGAGAGGAGAGAGAGAGAGAGAGAGAGAGAGAGAGAGAGAGAGGAGACTAAATAGACATCCCTCTATGTCCTTGCGAAATCTCCAGTTTGCAGAGAGATTTACACGAGCGGTTTAAACAATGCACGACCAATCACAAACAGCAACACCGTAAGTTGACCTCTGACCTGTTTGATGCTTTCGTCACTTTCCTGCACGCGCTGTTCATAGTTTCGTATAAAGTCCCGCAACTCTGACTCCTTGTCCTCTAGAGTGACGTACAGTTGTTTCATCTGATGCAACAGTTCCACCTTCTCCGTCTTCAGTCTTTTTCTGTCGCTTTTCATGGCTGAAAATGAGGGAAACGAAACATATTAGCGCCTGGATTTACAGACGAATGGAGGATAGGTCTTAAGAAGCCTTTCTCTTTGACAGTACCTCGCTTACATGAAGAAGAAAAAGAAGAAAAGCCAAGAAGAAAGTAAGCAAAAAAGAAAGAAAGTAATGACGAAAGAAACAAGAAACTAACAAACAAAAAAAAGACAAAAAAAAAAAGACAAAAAAAATAAAGAAAGGAAGAAAGAAAGAAGGAAAAGAAAGAAAACAAAGAAGAAAGAAAGAAACCAGCAAACAAACAAAAGAGAAAAAAAGAAAATAAAGAAAGGAAGAAAGGAAGAAAGAAAGAAAAGAAAAGAAAAGAAAGAAAGAAAGAAAGAAAGAAAGAAAGAAAGAAAAAGAAAGAAAAACTTAACAACAACAACAACATCATAATATTATCAAGGCATATGTCTTTCAGAAGTATCTGCAAAACTGCAGAGATTAATGCTGACGATTTTTCTACGTTGGGTTTATATATGACTCAACTTTAAAACGTCGTCAGCATATATCTGTGTAGTTTTGTAGATGTTTTTGAAACAGGTTTGTTTTTATATGTTGTTGTAGCTCTTGCTATTGTTGTTGTTGTTGTTGTTGTTGTTGTTGTTGTGTGTGTGTTTTTTTATACTTTCGTTTTCAAGTACGCTGTTGTGTGTGTGTTTTTTTATACTTTCGTTTTCAAGTACGCCGTCAAACAGAGATCGAGCGAGCGAGCGAGCGAGCGAGCGAGAGAGAGAGAGAGAGAGAGAGAGAGAGAGAGAGAGAGAGAGAGAGAGAGAGAGAGAGAGAGAGTGCCTGTTTCTCAAAGAATTTCATACAAAATCAATACATTATGCTACACGTTTATCAATGGTACTGCACCTATTTATCTTTGTAAACACTTCCAGATGTAGACCCTTGCCAGACCTCTTGATTCTGCTTCTGATACTACTTGTTTACAAATTCTTCGCAATTCGATTTAGATGTTCCACAGTCGGTCGCGCTCTTTTTTCTGTGTCTGGTCCAAACAATTGGAACGAGCTTCTCCTGTCCATTCCACAGTCACATTCTTCAAGTCTTACTTACGACATAGCGTTTTGTCCAGCAGTAATTTTCGTCTTTATGTGCCCATCATTTCGTCCTACTATCCCCTTCTGTCCTCCCTCTGTCCAGTTTGTGTGTGTTTTGATGAATAAAATAAAAGTGCACCCTTTCATTTGACTTAAGATTTGGTGCGGTATAATTGTCCTTATCAATCTACATATCTGTATCTATGTATGTATTTATGTATCTGTCTATCTATCTATGTATACATATATACATATATATTATATAGCATATATATACACACATCCAGACACACACACACACACGCGCGCGCGCACACACACACACACGCACACAAACACACATATATACATATATAGTAGTAGGCCTCCTTCGGTCAAGACTGACCATGGACAAAGTACATCCGTTCTAATGTCTAGATGGGCTGTCTGCTTGGTCCAAGCAGCGTCGCCTGTGACTGTACAGACCAATGCGAGAGAGGCAGTCTCTGTCGCAGCGGTCGCATGTGTATGCTGATGCTGGTCTGTTGGCTGTCATCCCTTTTCTGCGAACTCGCTTTTCTGCTGCAGCAGCTGACAGTTTGTCCTCACCAATCCGCAGCTGTTTCTTGAGAGTAGTTCTCCAGCTGTTGCGGTCATCTGCGAGGTCCTCCCAGGACTCAGTGTTGATCTCAAGCGCCTTCATGTCACGCTTGCAAACGTCTTTGTATCTCAGCTGTGGGCGGCCAATGTTTCTCTGCCCTGTGGCAAGCTCACCATAAAGGATGTCTTTTGGGATGCGACCATCTTCCATGCGGCGAACGTGGCCCAACCAGCGCAGCCGACGCTGTCTCAGCATGGTATGTATGGTTGGGAGGCCAGCGCAGGTTAGGACTTCGGTGTTGGTCACCTTGTCTTGCCAAGAAATGCCAAGTATGCGCCGTAGGCTTCTCAGGTGGAAGGTATTGAGCCTTTTCTCCTGATGAGCATGCGTGGTCCACGCCTCGTTGCCATACAGCAAGGTGCTGAGGACACAGGCGTTGTATACAGCCATCTTTGTCTTTGTGGTCAGCTTGGGATTTGTCCACACCCTTTGTGTGAGGCGGGCTAGTGTTGTGGCTGCCTTCCCGATCCTCTTGTCAACCTCTGTGTCAAGGGAGAGGTTATCGGTGATGGTGGACCCAAGATATGTGAATTGATGGATGGCTTCAAGCTCGTAGTCATCAATGGTGATGGCTGGTGGAGATGGCGTGTCTTGACCCAGGACGTTTGTCTTCTTAAGACTGATGGTCAGACCAAAATCTTTGCAGGCCTGGGAGAAGCGGTCCATTAGTGACTGCAAGTCCCGCTGAGTATGGGTCACAACTGCGGCATCGTCGGCAAATAGCATGTCTCTGATGAGGGCTTCACGGACCTTTGTCCTTGCTCTGAGGCGGGCGAGGTTGAAGAGCCTGCCATCTGATCTGGTCCGCAGGTGGATCCCTTCTTGTGCTGTGCTGAACGCATGCCTCAGGAGGAGAGCGAAGAAGATTCCAAAGAGGGTTGGGGCCAGGACGCAGCCTTGTTTCACACCGCTGCGTACGTCGAAGGGCTTGGAGAGGTTTCCGTTGAACTGCACCATCCCTTTCATGTTTGAGTGGAAGGACTCAATTAAGCTGTGCAGTTTGGGGGGGCAGCCGATTTTTCGGAGAGCCCTGAAAAGGCCATCTCTGCTGACTAGGTCAAAGGCCTTGGTGAGGTCAATGAATGTCACATACAGGGGCATCCGCTGCTCTCTGCACTTCTCCTGGATTTGGCGAAGGGAGAAGACCATGTCTACCGTGGATCTCTCTGCTCGAAAACCACACTGTGATTCCGGGAGACGCGTTCAGCCAGTTTCTGCAGGCGGATTAGGAGGACCCGAGCATAGACTTTGCCAACAATGCTGAGGAGCGAGATACCTCTGTAGTTGTTGCAGTCGCTCCTTTCGCCCTTGTTTTTGTACAGGGTGACGATCTTGACGTCCCTCATGTCCTGTGGTACAGCTCCCTCATTCCAACACTGACAGAGAACTGCGTGCAAAGGGTGCAGAAGAGAAGTCTTGCAGTGCTTGATGAGGTCTGGGGGAATTCCGTCGTTGCCAGGTGGCTTCCCTGATGCCAGGCTATCAATGGCCTTGCTGAGTTCGCCCGCAGTTGGCTCTGCGTCAAGTTCTTCCATTACCGGCATGCACTTGATGGCATCGAGGGCTAAGGGGGACACCATGTTCTGTGTGGAGTAGAGGTCGGAGTAGTGTTCCGCCCATCTTTCCATCTGTTGGCTAGGATTGCTGATTACTTCCCCAGTGGAGGATTTGAGGGGGGCAATCTTGCTCTGTGTTGGTCCCAGTGCCTTCTTGATGCCATCATATATTCCTCGGATGTTGCCTCTTTCAGCAGCACTCTGTATCTCTTCGCTGAGCTCTGTCCAGTACTCGTTTGCGCAGCGCCTGGCGTTAAGCTGAACCTTACTTCTGGCAGCCCTGAGGATTTGCAGGTTCGTCTCACTGGGTGACCGCTTATACTTGGTGAGTGCGGCACGCTTGGCCTCAACAGTGGGAGTCATCTCTGATGATTTGGCCTCAAACCAGTCGTGGGACTTCACAGTTTTCTTCCCAAAGGTGGCCATAGCAATGCGGTGCATGGTGTCTCGTAGCGTTTCCCATCTCTCAGTGGCAGAGTCTCTGGGCTGCAATGCATCGTATTCTCTCTGAAAGGCCTCTGCGAACTGTTCTACAAGATCTGGCTGAGACATCTTGCTGACGTCAATGCGAGGGTTCCCTTGTTTCTTTGAGCAGTAGAACTTCTTTGGTTGTAGCCTGATCTTGCAACATACCAGAGAGTGGTCTGTGTCGCAGTCTGCGCTGTGATAAGAGCGAGTGTGGAGAACGTTTTTGATAGCGGCACGTCTTACTAGGATCAAATCCAGTTGGTGCCAATGTTTTGAGCGGGGATGCCTCCAGGAGACTTTGTGCTGAGGCTTCGTCTTGAAGAAGGAGTTGGCGATGCACAGTTCATGGCAGGCACAAAACTCAAGCAGTCGCTGTCCATTCTCATTCATTTTCCCCACTCCAAAGGAACCGAGGCAGAAGGGCCATGAGTCATTGTCTGCACCCACTCTGGCGTTGAAGTCGCCCAGGAGAACAAGTTGTTCTGTCCTGGGGATGTTCCTTATGGTTAATGCAAGATTTTCGTAGAACTCATCCTTGGTGTCTGGAGAGGCGGACAGAGTTGGGGCATAAACGCTGATGAGAGTGACATAGCCTTCGGTGGTGTTGAGGTGGAGAGTCAAGAGTCGTTCTGAACCGCCGCTGCCTGGTTCAATCATGTTCAGCAGGCTGTTCCTTACTGCAAAGCCTACTCCGTGCTCTCTTGGGGCATCAAAGCTCTTTCCTTGCCAGAAGAAGGTGTAGTCCCTTTCCTTTAGTGTTCCTGAGTCAGCCAGCCGTGTTTCCTGCAGCGTGGCAATGTCCACATTGAGCCTCTTTAGTTCGCTGTTTATGACGGCGGTTTTTCTGGCGTCGCTGATGTCTTGCAGATCTTGGGAGAGCCCAGGCATCATTGTTCGGACATTCCAACAGCCCAGTTTCACTGCTGATCCTTTTCCTGATCCGTTTCTTGAATTTGAATTTTTCTTTTTGTTTGGTGCGGTAATTAACGACCTGCTTGTCAGATTTTCTCCAAATCTTCATGCACCCAATGAAGAAGGCAGGTCGTGGCGGGACAGCACCTAACTGGCTGGGGGCTGCCCAGCTTAGTTGGGCGATAGCTGTCCAGTAAGACACGAAGGTCTCTCCCACCGTCAAAAGCAACCCCTGGCGTCAGCTCTACGCCAGTTGAGCAATGACTTATCACCGGTATCTGTTGCTTCCCGTGTTGTGCCGACACTAGTGTTAGTAGCGAGGCTGGAGTGTCCTCTCCAGGTCGTAGGTGCAGAGTGTTTGTGGATGAATGGGCGGATGTAAGCCTGGGCAGTGTAATATGGAAGACAGGCTGTTGCCCATGCAACTTGTCCCCCCTCTCCACCTCGCTGACAGATCCAAAGGAACAGCAGGGCTGTTACGTTTTGGTGCCAACGCGGCCGCAGGAGCTGCCGGAAAGTGACAAAGTTTGCCATCCAACCGCCTTAGTGGCCCCACACCGGATTTACTGTCAGGGTTTACTCTCTTAGCTAGATGGCCGCGGGTAGCTCTCCAGAGCTGGCGCCCTTTGATGGATCTAATTTATTTCCACCAGGGTTTCTAGCCACCCTCCTCACCATACATATATATATATATATAATATATATATATATATATATATATATATATATATACACACACACACACACAAAATATATGTATATATATGTGCATGCACGGTATGTGTGTATATGTGTGTGTATATATATACACTACGCACAAAAAGTTAAGGATCACTTGCACAAAAATTCATAACTTTCAAAATAAGAAAGCCAATGCGTTGAAGTTTGGCAAACATTTAATTCCATGCTTTAGTGATAACGATACACAATTGCCTTCAATTTCGAGCAATCGTTTGGTGTGTACATTTGATCAAAGTGGGTACGTATCGAAATTTGATTTCCCAAAGTCATTGAAATCACAAGATAGGGCATTCTGATGCTCCCAAAAGTTCAGTAATGCGTGTAACCGCCATGGCTGTTCTGGCACTCGACGCAGCGAGTCCTCATCGAGTTGACCAGGTTGGTGAAGATCCTCTGTGGAAGCGCCTGCCACTCAGCCTGCAGCATCTGGTAGAGGTGTTGGGCATCCCTGGGAGGGGGGTGGTTGCTCCTCACTTTGCGATCCAGCTCATCCCAGAGGTTCTCAATCGGGTTGAGATCGGGACTGCATGCTGGCCACTCCATTCTGTTGACTCCAGACTGCTGCAGGAAGTCGTTGACCACCCTTGCCCTGTGGGGGCGAGCGTTGTCATCCTGGTAGACAGCCGTCGGTCCCATCTGCTGCAGTGTAGGCACAGCCAGCGGTCGAAGGATCTCATCCCGGTATCGGAGGCCAGTCAGGTTACCCTGTACATGATACAAGGGTGTTCTGTGGTGAAGGCTGAAGGCCCCCCAGACCATTACAGAACCTCCACCAAAGGCCACCTTTTCTTGGACAGTGGTGTCAATAAAGCGTTGCCCTGGGCGCCTCCAGACCCTCAGTCGGCCGTCGTTGTGGTTCATGGTGAAGCGTGATTCATCACTGAACAGGACCTGGGACCATTGCTGACGTGTCCACCTCACGTGACGTCTGCAGAAGGCGCGGCGTGCTGCCCTATGGGCTGGAGTTAAGCATGGCCATACAGCTGGGCGACGAGAACGGAGGTTAAACCCATGAAGGCGGTTCCGTATGGTCTGCTGGCTGATGTTGATGTTAGTAGCCACCCTCAGCTGCCTTCGAATGATGCTGGAAGAGGCTGTTCTTGTCTGCAGGGCTTGTCGTTCAATGAGACGATCTTCACGTGGGTTTGTCTTCTTCGGTCGACCAGATCTGCGTCTTTCATGGACCCTCCCAGTGGCTGTGAAGCGTTGAATCAGTCTGACAATGACCGAGATGGACATCTGAAGTCGCCTGCCACTTCTCGCTTGGGAACACCATCTTGGAACCATGCAACAGCTCGTCCCCTCTCAAACTCGCTCAATTTTCGTCGTGGAGGCATTGTCAGATCAGGCATACTACTGGTGGAATGTCTTCTTATAAAGCCAAGCAAGAGACAGCATCTCACACATAAACAGCAGTGGTTGCACGTGCATAAGGGTTTTTCCATCTGGCTTGTGCAATGTGTTCAGGCAGAACGGTCCAAAACAAGGTCCTTTTTCGCAAGTTTCCGCTTTTCCGTTTGCGGCCAAGCTCAGTAGTAGAGAATCCCGTGCAATTTTCGCACTAACACATCGCCCACTTACAGCTTAACAAGAATTCATAACAATTTGGCTGGACTGAGAAATAAATAACAGTAGCGAACTGAGTTTATTACGCACCTGTTTTCTCATAGTGATCCTTAACTTTTTGTGCGTAGCTTATATATATATGTGTGTTGCGTGAATGTGTGCATGCGTGCGTGCGTGCGTGTGTGCGTGAATGTGTGCATGCGTGCGTGCGTGTGTGTGTGTGTGTGTGTGTGTGTACACACACGTGTGCATGTATGTGTGTAACATGATATGACACTGACATGCCTGCAGGAGAAATGTCCTTGCTATTGTGTACAGGACAAATCAAAATCCTGAGTCTGGAATCTGGATTTGCGTTTCACCGCATGTACTAATTTCTATTGTACTATATACTATTAACTGTGCTCATTGTCACATTCTTATGTCTTGTCACAATAGATTTGTACACACCATATATGCCCGCGTACGACACACACACACACACACACACACACACACACTCCTATGCACACACACAAGTGCACACATGTGCACACACATACACATGCGAACACACGCACACACACACACACACACGCACATACACATACGAGCACACACATGCGCACATATATACACATGCACACACACACAAGCACACGTACATGCATGCACACTCACAGAGATACATACACACAGAGATACACACTAACACTACACACACACACACACACCAACACACACACTACACACAAACACAAGCAAAACATGTGCACATATATACACATGCACACACACACACACACACACACACACACACACAAACGAACACACACAAGCACAAGCACTACACACACACCCACAAACACACCCACAGCACACACTCACAACCACACACACCACAAACACACACACATACACTACACACACACCCACTGACCCACCTAAACACACACGCAAACAAATACACAAACACTCCTCCCCCCCACCCACCCGGATCATTACACTTTACCTTGCAAAGCCTCCTTCGCCCTGTTCACCTCTTGCCGAGCCTGAATCAGTTCCAGCTTGAGCTCCCCATAGCTGGGACCCGTAGGGCGTGACGACGGAGATGGATGTGGATGCTGCTGTTGCTGCTGACCCGCCGGACCCTGGACCAGTTCCCCACCCGCCCCCACACCTTCCCCACCACCACTACCCCCCAGCCCCGCCCTCAATGACGTCACTTCTTGGCAGACAACGTGAAGCTGGTTCTCCAGGCGGGCGTTCTCTTCGCGAAGTCTCTGTATGAGGAGGTGGTGGTGGTTGTTGTTGCTGCTGTTGTTGTTGGGGGTGCTGGCTGTGGTGGGGGTGTTGCTGGGGGCTCCGTCTGAGGATGATGATATGTTCAGATCCTGGTCGCCTACTTGGTAACCTAAGTGAAAGAAACGTTCAAGTAATATACATTTCTGTTTCAGTTTCTCAAGATGACGTCTCCGCGCTCGGAACGAATTCCATACGCACTAACGTCACAGGTGTCATGTGACCGTGGCACAAGCCTTAAGCTTGCACATAAACCCATGATATGTAATCTGAATCCAAGGTACTGACGCGTTCAAACAATAATTCAACAACATGATCAGATCTGATGAAGTAACTACATGTAAACTGCATTAACCCTTTGACTCCCGCACCCTGTCCACGAGCATCCTGCGTTGCCAACATTGCTAGCAAAGCAAAAGCTTAACCCTTTGATTCCCTCACGCTATCCACCAGCTTCCCGCAGGAAGCTGGTGGATAGGGTGAGGGAGTCAAACTGTTAAGGTTTTTTTTGCAGTTGGTGGATAGAGTGCCGGAGTCAAAGGGTTAACGTTTGTTCCCGGCATCCCCTGTTATTTCAAAAATATATTTTCATCAAAGATCTTATTTACAAAATCTACTGTTATCAAAGATCTGTTATCCCCCCCCCCCCCAATGATCTATTACTCTTTTTTCAACGATCTATTACTTTTATCAGTGATCTTTTATTATGTATCAATGATCGATGATACACACAAACATGGATCAATAAACATGGAATAGTCAAAAGCAAAAGAAACAACAAAGAGATACCTGGAAATACAAGAGATAAAGAAAGAAGAAGGTGCCAAAGGAATCCAGGAGGCAGAGCAGCATGGTCAGAAAGGGCAATGCACAACGAGGGAAAGTGAATCCTAAATAAGTCTCGGCCAAAATGACATTTAGCATATACGGCCCCTCTCAGGGTCTGTTTCACCCTCAGATGTGTACATAACCTCCTGCCCTCGAATGCAAATCCTGTGAAATGGGGGAAATCAGATGACCTTGCGTGCCAGCTCTGTCACGCAAACAAACAGTGGAACATGTCGTGAGCTCATGCAAAGTAGAACCCAACCCAACTCAAAGAAGGTAAACATGGAAGCACAATCATGTGCTTACAGAGATTGCGCACGGGAGTAGTATTGCCATGGGGAAAAACACGCCACTAGAAATTCTGGCGAAAAGTTGAGGCATCCAGGGCATGGAAACGGGTTCTATGAGATGGAGCGGATGACTGGGAATGCACATCAGAGTGGCAACAGATCGGGTACAGCACTCCACTCCCACTTATCATAACGAAAGATTCTCACTAAAGTCACTGTTCTGTATGAAAATAGAATGGAGGAAGCCCACATCCACAAGACTGAGAAATGTGTCAGTTTACCCAATGCCTTGAGGCATTGAATGCTTGGACTTGCACGATGTGAGACATAAGCACTACACGACGGACTCCTTCAAGAACCTCCTCAGAGACGTCCCTCCGGGTGCAATTTTCCAGTTTTTACAAGAGATCAAGAGATTTCATCTGATATGACTTTATGTATGAAAATGTTTTTGTTTAAATGCATTTCAGACTTGCAAGGATAATGGTGGTGTTGGTTTTTAATGTGGGTGTTGTATATAGCATGATGTTATCCATGACACGGCTCTAGTAGTCAGCTGGGCTATAAGCAATATGAACCTGAACACGAACCTGACTTGAGGGAATGCAGCTTCAAAGCCAAATAACCCTTACCACAGAGGTTGGAGCAAAGGGTCTGGTAGACACAACACCTACCAACGGCCTCACAAAACAGCTGTGAATTCCTAAGAAAGATAGGACCAGAGCCCTAGAGGCAACAGAAGCAACAGCTGAATAGAGTTTCAGCTGGATTTTGTCGAGAAGAAACAGAAGCAAGCATCATAAGGCTTGAAATGTTCGTTTTCCTATCGACAGCAGATGTGCGATAGCTAAGTGGTTAAGGCATCTATCACAAGGTGACTTTACCTTGAGGCGCCCAACTACCTTGTAGGAGCAGGTTCCAACCCGGATGGATGGAAAACAAAAATGGCGACAGCAGTAAAACACTCAGGAATCCTGAACTGGATGCAGCATCGCCCCCTTAAGAGCGTAGAGTTTAAGGACAAAACACTTGAAAAGGGGGGTTGGGTTGAGGGGGGGGGGGCTTCTCCTCTGAGGACCTTCTTCTGTCCAGCTCTCCCCAGAGTTTCCTGCTACTGAGAAAAGCTATGAGCATGTTTTGACATTGACTATTTGCACTATACAAATGGAACGATTATTACTATTATTAAACGTATAAAAACAGAACAAGAACGCCGATTTGACAAAAAGAAATAAATAAAACAACAACAACAACAACAACAAAACACACACACAGACACACACACAGACACACACACACACACACAACACCAAAAACACAGAATGACAACGTGCACGAACAAAACGCCCGTCTTTCGTCTAGTTGTATTACACAAGCGTCAACAAAGAAATTCACTAGATTGAGCTAAACAACACACACACACACACACCCCCCCTAAAAACAAAACAAAACAAAACAAAACCAGCAGCAACAACATCAAAATTCATATAACTTCCCTGATAAACCGAATCCGTTCGTGGTGCTCACATACATCATCATCAATACCATCAACCACTCTTGCATAACATTGTTCTCCAAACTCATTTGGACTCATCGCACACCACACATAGTCAACATTTATAATGCAGCACGGACATACCAAGTCAGACGAGCTGGCTGCACTTCACTTTGCTACTAGAATTTTCTGCACTTTACTTTGCTACTACTAGTACTAGAGTTTTATTTTTTCAATCTAGGGATGGTTGAATCTCTACCAAAATTAGGACATGTGTAAGTCCCATCTGATGAATTCGAAATTCGAATGCACATTACAATCTTATATTTCTTTCAAATCTACATGGCTACAATCAACATTTTGAACGCTTTGCCACATGCACAGTCGAGGGTCTGATAAAGTAAACAGAAAAAAAAAAGCGATTTAGAAAGGGAGAGAGCTCAGACTTCAGACTACACTTTGCTACTGCACAATTTGTATCTTTGGTGGCTCTGCATGCTGGGTGTTTTCTCAGGTTTCCATAAGCCATCCACTGACATGACTCACAGGATCTTTAACGTGCGTAGCTGATATTTTGCATGCGTACACGAAAGGGGTTTAAGCGACTGACAGGTCTGCACTCATGTTGACTTTGGAGACCGGAAAAATCTCTCCCCTTTACGCACCAGGAAGGAATGCAAACATGTTGATGTATGTAGATAGTCACTAAGTATTTGTACTGCTTCAGCTAATATGACCTAACATGAATATTTGCATCTATCAGCACGTTCGCAGTCTTGAGTGTATATGTGTGTGTGTGTGTGTGTGTGTGTGTGTGTGTGTGTGAGGGGGAGAGAGTGTGTGTGTGTGTGTATGTGTGCACGTGTATAATACGTGCACGTACGTACGTGGTTGTGTGTGTGTGTGTGTGTGTGTGTGTGTGTGTGTGTGTGTGTGTGTGTGTGTGTGTGTGTGTGTATTCGAGTGTGATTCAATTGTCCACGCATGTTCATTCGTGATTTATGTAGTTTGAATGAATTTATAAATACATTTATGTAAGTCTGTGTGAATAAGTGTATGAGTCCAAGCGTAATCTATATTAGCGCCAAGTGATAAACTTTCATTGTTACACTTAATGACTTGTCCTGCCTCCACTGACCATTTCATTTTCTTAACTTCATTCTCCCCAGTCTCTTATGAGTTTTGGATTTGCGGCCGATCATGTTTCCATACTTTTTATCTGTTTCAATTCTTTCTTCATTAGACAGGCTCAGCCGCGTCTGACAATGCATATTGTATATATGCATACATGACATACAGTGTATGTATGTATGTATGTATGTATGTATGTATGTATGTATGTATGTATGTGTTTGTGTGTATGTATGTATGTGTGAGTGTGAGTGTATACGTATGTATGTATGTATGTATGTATGTATGTATGTATGTATGTATGTATGTATGTATGTATGTGTGTGTATGTATGTATGTATGTGAGTGTATGTGTGTGTATGTATGTATGTATGTGAGTGTATGTATGTATGTATGAGTGTGTATATGTGTGTGTGTGTGTCTGTTTGTCTGTCTGTATGTATGTATGTATGTATGTGCGTACTTACACATATGCATAAGTATGTATATGTACGTACGTACGAATGTAAGGGTTTATGTATGTTAAGAAGCATTTATGCATGCATGCGTGCATGTCTGTATATTCATGTGTGCATGTATGTATGTATGTATATATGTATGTATGTATATATGTTGTGTTCGTTCCTTGATTTAACGTCTTTTCACTATAAGTGATATTAGACGGGTAAAAATGGCATGGAGGATGATTTTTTTTTTTTTTTTTTTTTTTGGGGGGGGGGGGAGGGGAGAGGGGACAGAGGGGAACAGAGTAAGAGACGGGGAAAAAAAAAATTAAAAGGAATCGGCAAGGTTTTTAGAAAAAGGATATGGATGAACAGAGAAATGAAACTAGAACAACGCTAACATTAAATGTAAAAGAAAACATCGTCATAAAAAACGAAACAAAACAAAATAAAATAATAATAATTAAAATAATAACCTTAAAGTAACGCATTAACAGGACTGTGAACCAATGATTCTGAAATTTTAACTAACAGAACTTGATCTGATATTACTTCTTTAAAATGCTTTTCAAGATAGTTTCCTTGTGTAAACATCTTTGGTAAGAAATAACGAAGCTTTCTGCAGTAAAACAAACAGTGATACAATGTGAATTGTTCACCGCAAATACATAAAACGTTTTTACAATATTTAGTTTTCAAAGCGTTCATTTGAATACGAAAATATGTGGTAACAATTGATCTCAAATGATATAACGAAGAATACTGAATTTTTTTACAGATATTTTGAACTGAAAGTTTGATTCTTTTTTGGGACACAAATTTTTCATTTAAATGTTCATGAAATCGAATCCATGATGCTAATTCTAGCGAGTTGTAAGCTTCATTTACCGAGGTGTTAACATGTAATTCTATGGAATTTTCAGAATTGAGTGCACCGGATTTAGCTGCTCTGTCAACTACGTTGTTGCCTTGAAGACCAACGTGAGAAGGCACCCAGCATAAACTGATTTCCGAGCCATTTATCTTTAAACAGTGTATTAGATGATTTGCCTCAATTATTAAATCAGGTCTTGTGTCTGTATCAAAAGACTGTAAGGCATATAATACAGATTTTGAATCAACAAAGAGAACTACTTTGAAAGACACAGGCCGAAGGCTTATTAAATAATGCAACGCTTGAACAACAGCGACCAGTTCTGCTGTATATATAGATACATTTGTCCCAATGAAAAAAGACTTTTTAATGTTAAATTCTGGAACATAAAACGCTGCTCCAGCGCTCTGATTTGCTAAGACTGACCCATCGGTAAAAATGTGGAGGTGGGTACGGTACTTTTCATCGATGTGTTCACAAACTGTGGATAGCGTAATGTTGACATTATCATCTTTTTTAACGTCTGCATAATCGAGATCAAACGTGGCCTTTAGCATTTCCCATGTAGGGATAGGCGTTAACATTGGTTTTTTGGCTATTTCATCCATAGTTATGCTGGATTGTTTGATCAGGTCAGATATGTAAGTTGCGGTTGTAATTTGTGATGAAATGTTTTTTGCTCGTTTTGGAAAGTCAATATCAGACCTGATTTTAATTTCTTTGCTCACAAAATTATTCGCTTGTGAAGTAGTTCTAATTGCAAACTTTGCTGTAGCTAGCTCACGATGGTTGTTTAGAGGTAGAATTCCAGCAGCTTTGTACGTTACCAGAGTAGAAGCATGAGTTGGTACACCTAGTGCAATTTTAAGACTTTTGCAGTCCAAGTTCTGAATCTTTTTTAGTAAATATTTAGGTGCATTGAAAAAAATTTCTTGCGCGTAGGATAATTTAGACCTGACCAGCGCTGTTGCCAGATGAATCAGTATATTTGTATCCATTCCCCAGGGTAATTTGCTTATTATCTTTAGAAAATTTAAGGTTTTTCGTGCTTTTGTTAAAATATAATCAAAATGGATATTCCAGCTTAATTTCGACGTGATGTAAACTCCCAGAAATTTTACGACCTGTTTGTAATTTAACACTTCACCAAGCAATTTGAAAGTAGGTAAGTTATTTGAGTTACCACCAGGATCAAACAGCATCATGTTAGTTTTTTCTGCCGACAATGACAGACCATTTTCTAACATATAGTTTCCAAGGTTATCAAGATCAATTTGATACAACTTCCTGATGTAATTCCGTGTTCTCTGTGGAGTTGTCTTTTTTAAAGTGATATTCATCCAAGTACATATATCATCAGCATACTGTACTAAAACAACACGATTTGAAAGAGCTTTAGGAAGATCCTGTATAAGGATATTAAACAAAATAGGTGCTATCACTGAACCTTGTGGAATCCCCATGTCAAGGCATCGTGAAGTAGAATAACTAGCTCCCACTCTAGCCCGTATTGTTCTATTAGCTAAAAAAGATTTAATGTAATTGTACATATTACCAGATAAACCAACAGATTTTAGCTTGAACAATAGACGTTTATGCCAAACTTGATCGTAAGCTTTTTTTACATCAAAGAAAGTAGCTAAAACACTTTTTCTGCGGGCAAACTGTTGTTTGATCTGAGTTGTAAGTTTAACCAGGTGTTCAACTGCAGATCTCCCTTTTCTAAAACCCGCCTGGTTTATGTATATATGTATGTATATATGTATGCATGTATGTATTATGTATGTATGTAGTATTATGTGTGTGTGTGTATGTGTGTGTGTATGTATGTGTGTATGTATGTATGTATGTACATGTATGTATGCATATATGTATGCATGTATGTATACATGTATGTATGTATGTATGTATGTATGTATGTATGTAAGTATGCATGTATGTATTATGTATGTATGTAGTATTATGTGTGTGGTAATGTGTGTGTATGTATGTGTGTATGTATGTATGTATGTACATGTATGTATGCATGTATGTATGCATGTATGTATACATGTATGTATGTATGTATGTATGTATGTATGTATGTATGTATGTATGTATGTATGTATGGATGGATGGATGGATGGATGGATGGATACGTGTGTATGTAAGCATCTAAGCATTTCTGTATGTATATAGAAAACCATACATAATTTCTTATATATTGTGAACCACATGCATGTAAACAAACAGACAAAAAATAAATGATCTAATGAAAAAAATTCTCATCCACTTTATGGATGCATCACTGAAGGTACTGCTCAAATTTTCTGACCAAGACAGCAGAAGCCTGTTTCTCTCAGGCCTGGTTGACAACATGATGTGTTTTGTAAGTAAACTTACAATACAACCCTGTCGCGCAATTTCATTCCGAAATGGCACTCCACATAGCATCATCAAATAGCATCTCCCATTCTAATCATCAGCAACATCCTGAGACAAACAAACAACCCCAACACCTGTCCCAGGTTCTGTGGCCCATCGTGCAACCCTTACCTCAGTTTTAGCACTTTTGGAGGTGTGTTGATAAGATACACAGGTACACATGTCATTTACATGTAACCTAGATTGTTCCAATGGTTGATACAATTATTGATAAGATACACAGATACACATGGGTACACAGATACACATGTCATTTACGTGTAACCAAGATTATTCCAATGATGTACTGATACAATTATTGATAAGATACACATGTCATTTACGTGTAACCAAGACTGTTCTAATGGTAGACTGATACAATACTAGTATGAAAATGTAGACTTAGTAAAAACATAGGCTAGGTAGGACCTCAGGATCTGGCCAGCTCATGGGTTTATCTGCAGGCCTAAGGCTTGTGCCATGATCACCGTACACATGGCACCTGTGATGTTAGTGCATATGGAATTCATTCCAACCGCACAGACATCATCTTGAGAAACTGACACTGTACAGCCAAAATAAGCACCATAAGAGTAGTGGTACAGAGGCAATGCACAAAGTGATTTTAAAAAAATGGGGGAGGGGGTAAAAAAAAAAAAAGAAAAAAAAAGAAAACGCCTAAACTAGACAAGAACACGCAATCAAACAAATGGGTGGATTGACCATTTCAATGCTTTCAAGCGGGTACAGCAAAAACAAACAAGCCAACAAAGCGAGCAAATAAGCAAACACAGCGGCGTTGGCACAGAATCCCCAGGGTGAAGGCAGAAGGCAGACAGCAGCATGCAACCTACGTTATACATAAAACAATAGTTACTAACAGTCATCAATCATCCTTCAAATTATCAGTTAATGAAACAAACTTTAAAACTATCAATTCATAAAACAAACAAACAAAAAAAAGACAAAAACTGAAATAGAAAACAAATAAATAAATGTATGAATAAATAATACCTTTAGTGACAGAAGCAACAAAACACCATTATTATATATCAACTATTTAACAAATAAATAAATAAATAAACATCTCTAGCTGCAGATGCAACAGAACACCACAATTACACACAACTATTTAACAAATAAATAAACACATAAAATAAATAAATAGATAAATAAATAAATAAATACATAAATGAATAAATAAATAAAGACAAATAAATAAATAAAGCATTTGCTGCGGAAGCATAGAGATGAGCATTCGTGTGTCTATGAAGAAAAGGCCAGCCGGTTAAACACGCGCACGAGAACTATTTCCGCTGCTTCGTTTCTTTGTTTTTCCACCAACGACAGAACTGTAGGCATTCTGTTTTGTCCGATAAGCTTTTGGACCTAAAGTAAGATAACTCTTTGTCTCTCTTCTATGTGGGTTGGTTGGTTCTGTTGATAAGAGCTGTGGACTCAAGATGATATATATCACCAGTTCAATATCAGCCTGCTACATACAAACTGGCCTGTTCGCTGCCCGTTTTAACCCTTTTCACTCCCGCACCCTATCCATCAATAGCAAAAATCTAGCTCTTTGGCTCCCCCACAATATCCATCAATAGCAAAAACCTAGCTTTTTGGCTCCCCCACCCTATCCATCAATAGCAAAACCTAGCTCTTTGACTCCCCCACCCTATCCATCAATAGCAAAAACCTAGCTCTTTGGCTCCCCCACCCTATCCATCAATTGCAAAAACCTAGCTCTTTGGCTCCCCCACCCTATCCATCAATAGCAAAAACCTAGCTCTTTGGCTCCCCCACCCTATCCATCAATTGCAAAAACCTAGCTCTTTGGCTCCCGCATCCTATCCATCAATAGCAAAAACCTAGTTCTTTGGCTCCCCCACCCTATCCATCAATAGCAAAAACCTAGCTCTTTGGCTCCCCCACCCTATCCACCAATAGCAAAAACCTAGCTCTTTGGCTCCCCCACCCTATCCATCAATAGCAAAAACCTAGCTCTTTGGCTCCCCCATCCTATCCATCAATAGCAAAAACCTAGCTCTTTGGTTCCCCCACCCTATCCATCAATAGCAAAAACCTAGCTCTTTGGCTCCCCCACCCTATCCATCAATAGCAAAAACCTAGCTCTTTGGCTCCCCCACCCTATCCATCAATAGCAAAAACCTAGCTCTTTGGCTCCCCCACCCTATCCATCAATAGCAAAAACCTAGCTTTTGGCTCCCCCACCCTATCCAATAGCAAAAACCTAGCTCTTTGGCTCCCCCACCCTATCCACCAATAGCAAAAACTTAACCCTTTGACTCCCGCATCCTATCTTTCAGCTGCAAAAGTCTAACCCTTTGACTCCCGCACTCTCTTTCAGCTGCAAAAGTCTAACTCTTTGACTCCCGCACTTTATCCACCGACTGCACAATCTTAACCCTTTGGCTCCCGCACCCTATCCATCAGCTGCAAAAATCTAAGCCTTTGACTCCCGCACGCTATCCATCAACTGCAAAAACGTACCCCTTTGACTCCCCACCTTACCCATCAACTGCGAAATATTAACTCTTTGGCTTTCTCAGCCTATCCACCAGTTTCTTTGCTTTGCTAGCATGGCTGACAATGCACGATGCTGGTAAACAGGACGCAGGAGTTAAAAGGTTAATAGTCATTCAATCTTATGGCGTCGGCTGAGTGTTTCATATGTTCCTTCCCTTCCCTCCACATTATAACGCCCTACCAGCATATAGCGGTTTTTGCTGGCTGAAGGCGCCTGTCAGATAATCGCTGGAAGAGTTGAGTGGAGAGTGTATGGAATTGACCGAGTGTGTGAATCCCTCCTGAACAAGCTATAAAGTGGGTGTGTCTGCTGACGACGTTGGCATTGATGTTTTCGTTATCGTTTAAACACAACTTTCTATTCCATTATCTGTTTCTTGTTTGTTTGTTTGATGTCCGGTCAATCTTTTTTTTTTTTTTACGAATGTGATGTAAATTTGCAACAATCTTGCACAATCGGAGAAATGAAACAAAACAAAACAAACAAACAAACAAACAAAAGGCCCCAGAAAAGAAACAAATACAAACAAAAACAGATAAACAAAGAACTGCAGACACAAAATTTGTTTAGTTGTTCTGGCGTGAACAGTGCAAACGTATTGCAGTTTTTTTCCCAACATTAAATTCCACAATACGAATGCATATTCATCATAAGACAGTGAATATTATTCGCCTTTTATTCCTCTTTTTCTTACAGTGTCTTTCCCTCCTGTTCTTTTCTCTTACTGTGTCTTTCCCCTTCTTTTACTTCTCTATGTTTTTACATAAACTTTTTGTTTATTTACAATCTAATCAACAGATCGACATGTATACATCAAGCATCACCGTGCCTAGAATATTTTCAATTATGTACAAAAACATGCACTTTTACGTCCACCTACCATATTATATTTTCACTCCGTCTGATCTGTCTTTCGATGTTTTTTTTTTAAGTCACTTCTATCTATCTTTTTATTTCTATCTTTTTTTTATGCAGAACTATCCCCCTTTCCCGTCCGCCCGCTCGCCCATCCCCATCTCTTTCCCCCTTTTTCTAAATGCCGTATTTGCCTCAAGTTTTTTTCCTTTTTGTCTTTTCCCTTTTTGTTTTTTTTTTCTGCGTCTTGTTTCTTTGTACTTGTCTCATTTTTTTCTTTTTTCTTTTCTTTCTTCTCTCTCTCTCTCTCTTTGTTTTACACTTTGTTTCTTTCTCTCTCCCAGTTTGGTCGTTTGACACCAACAGTTTTGCTCGTCTTCGGACCTGACTGACCTAACTGTGACCTTGTCAAATAACCAACCTCAATCAAATGTGAATAGAACGACCGTACAGTGACCCCAAATTTTCTTCGATGGCCATGAACAGCCGATATGGGAATGTTTTTCACGTTCTTGTTGGCTGTGATCCAAATAATGATTATTATGTTACTGATTTCTCATTCTATGTTGAATTTTTTTTGTAAATTCTGGTTTCGATGTACATGTGGCTTTACTTTTGGTAGATTTCAAAATAAACGGTAGAAAATTCCTTGCTGAGGGGTTTTCTTCAATTTCCTTTTTATATGGCGAAATTGTTTAATAACAACAATACAGAGGTGTGTGTGTGTGTGTGTGTGTGTGTGTGTGTGTGTGTGTGTGTGCGTGTGCGCGCGCGCGCGCGCGGTGTGTGTGTGTGTGTGTGTGTGTGTGTGTGTGTGTGTTTGTAGTCTGTATGTGTGTCAGTCGGTGAAGAAACATGTAAACGGCAAAAATGTATTAGCTTTTTCTGGGTGGAGCTTTACCAAATTTTGTTGAATGGTGTAGACAGTTATGGAGTCACGAACGCATAAGTTTGGAAGCTATGACATTAAGGTCAAGGCCACACGGGTTAAAAAGTACCTACAATCAGCATTTTAAAAATTTCTCTTCAGGAAATATGTGAACAGTTCTTTCTCATGATCCTCTGACCATGTTTACATTGTATCTTCACTGTTGTAACAGTCTACCACTGCCCTCGTTTCACGACAAGTTTTATTTCGCCTGCTGCTTCTTCAAGGTCACAATAACCTTAAGAAATAATGATAATAATAAAAATCAAGATTTTCTGTAATGCTTTATACATTACGAAACCCAGATCTACACTACGGGTTCACGTGACTGAATCGCTCTCCCCAACAATATATTTTCACAGGAAGACATTAAAAACATACGATTTATGTTTTACCGCGAAAGAATAACAGACGAGCACTGACAGTTGCGACAAGCCATAGCGCGCCATTCTGACACGACCGGAAATTGCGAAGCATAGCGCACGCGCCAACCGAAGGCTGGCTGACCTTTTCTCAACAGACGCACGTCAACCCGTCAACACCACCACCACCAACCTTTGCCCAAGCTGACGTCAGATCCCAACGTCTCCCCATCCGCTCGCGGAGAAGCCTCGCTTTCGCTCTTTCCCTCCAACGTCACTTCCTCTTCCTTGTTGGCGTCCGTTTTCTCCTCGCCTTCTCCCTCCGCCATCACCACCTCCACCGTCCGCCCACCCCCACCGCACTCACCCCCATCACGAAGTTCAGAACTTTGGCTGAGGCTGGTAGGAAAACAGCCGTCTATATCAGTCTCTTTGACGCCAGGGCGGACGCTGCCACCACCACCACCACTACCACTAAAACCGCCGCCACCACCACCACCACCACAAGTGCTACCACTACTGGCGCTACTACCACCGTTACCACAGACACCGCCACCCTTGTCCTCCACCACCGCCATGGTCTCGTCGCCGGACGTACTAATCTCTGACAGTCGCTTGTTGGTGTCGGCCAGCTCAGCACGCAGCGCGTGCACCTCCTGGTTGGCGGACTGGATGGAGCCGTCGATGCGGACGGCCAGCTGCTTGTTTTCCTCCACCATGTTGCGGAACTTGCTCTGGGCGTCTTGCAGCAGGCGCCGGATCAGCACCATAGAGGCCTGAAGGTTGCTCTGCTCTCGTGGCGACAAGGGCTGCTGGTTGCGACCTTGACCTTCACCCTGGCCTTGACTGTGGGGGTCAGGGTTGATGAGGTGGAGGACGGGTGGAGGAGGTGAGGGGTTGTTGCCATGGGGATCCTCCGCTGCCTCCCCCGTCGCCGCCGTCTGCTGGCCGAAGATGTACTGCACGATCTGGTCGTTGAGGGAGTCGAGGGACTTGATGGCTGCAACACACGAAAGAAAGGTTTTTGTGATATTGTTATTTTTGTTGAAAGCCCAGCCGACTGTGTAGAGCCATATCAGGACTATAACCGTTTCAGAACACACACAATACTTCAACTGGAAAAAGAGGGAAAAGAAAATTAAGTGCACGTACATATCAATGCATTTGCGCACATAATCTAAGGAGATGCCCCTGGCGTTGACCACTCCGTCCAATTTATCGCATAGGGGATTTAAAAAAGATACCTGAACACAAATTTAATCCAAACTTAGGACATTAAAACATATATAAAACCGGATCTAAATGACCTAAAATTGCTTCCGCATATCTCATTTCCCTAAACCCCAGAATACACTTAGCACACGTACCCAATTACCAATCCTAAGAGAAAGTACATTAGGCTTTCTCGAACAGATACAGGTGAATGGACCAGCAAGACAGAAAAAAGACAGAAAGCAAAGAGTGACAAAAAAGAGGATAATCACTGTTAAAAATGAGTAAAAACAAAACAAAACAAAAAAACAAAAACAAAACAAAAACAAAAAAAGAGAAAAAAAAGAGAGGAAATTTCTAGCACAGAATTCCAGGTGTGGATACCAGTTACACTGAAAGCGCCCTGGCATCCCCACGGGGGAACAAAAGTATGGTACCGTACAAGGATTGCAGCGATTTAAAAGAACCTATCTTCTATCTCGTGTGAAGACCCACACCAGACCCTGACACCAGTATGACTGCCTACTCCGATCGACGGGACAATCTATCGTGACCAACGCGCATCATGCAATGCATGATACTTGAACAACATGGTACAATAACAGAACATGTTCCAACGAACAAGGATCATCATCATCATCATCATCATGATCATGATCATCATCGTCGTCGTCGTCGTCGCCGATACTATCAGTGTCACAATCATCCCTATCATCATCATCATCATCATCACCATCATCATAAACACAATCATCATCATTAATAGCAGCAGCACAATCTTATCCCGTAAAAGGAGGTCGTTAAAAGGACTTATGACGCGCAATAGTCAGGGTTCTCAATCGTCATCATCATCATTATAATCATCATCATCGTCGTCGTCGTCGTCAACGTCGTCGTCATCATCATCATCATCATCATCATCATCATCATCACCCGTTTTGGTTCCGTCAAAAGAAAGGTCGTTGGGAAAACTGATGGTATCTATCAGTCAGCAGAATCTTGTAGCTCTGTTGTTGCTGCACGTGCACTACACCCACACACCCACACATATAAAACGATATGCGCCCCTACCTCCACAAAACAGAAAAAGCTATGTTCTGATGGTTTAACAGCCACGGTGGAACTCTTATATCTCTGATTACCACCCACCCATTCACCCACCCACACACACACATTATAGGTAGAAAGTTGTAGAACGTGTATGGAACAAAGGCACATTAACCCTTTCACCTCCGCAGCATGTCCAATAAGCTACAAAAACTTAACCCCTTCATTCCCCCACCTGAGGATGCTGGTAGACAGAGTGAGGGAGTGGAAGGATTAACTTTCTGCATTGCCATCGTGGCTGGCAATGCAGGACGCTGGTGGATAGGGTGAGGGAGTCAAAGGGTTAATTACAACTAACTACCACCTGTGCACACACACACACACACACACACACACACACACACACACACACACCTTGAATTCCAGTAGGCAGGTGTAAACGGGCCTGAACTAAAGACATTATGTATGTGTACTGAACATTGTACATCAGTGAAGCCTACCTGTTGTCACTTTGCCCCCAGATGTGGTCTGACCACACAGACGACAAGCGAAAGACAAAAAAAGTTTGTCAACCTGTCAAACTTGTCAGCTTGCACGAAGGGGTTCGTCTGTCGTGAGTAGGTCGGTGTGTTACGGTCTTTAAAATGTCAAGTTTAAAGGTTTAATTTCACATGGATAGACGGTTACAGGGATTTGATCGTTAACTTCACACGCACACGCGCGCATCTACAAAAACACACACACACACACACACACACACACACACACACACACACACACACACACACACACACACACACACACACCACACAGGGAGGGATGAAGAGAGAGGGAGAGGGAGAGAGACACAAAGGGATAAAGAGGGAGAGAGAAACAGAGGGAGAGGGAGAGAGTGGGAGGGAGGAGGGAGGGAGGGAGGGAGGAAGAGAGGGTGGAGAGAGAGAGGGCGAAGGGAGAGACAGCGAGAGAGAGGAAAGAGAGAGAGAGAGAAATGGAGAGAGAAAGAGAGAAAGAGGGGGAGGGAGAGATGGAGGGAGAGAGAGAGACAGAGAGAGGATGAGAGAAAGAGAGAGAGAGAGAGAAAGAGATGGAGAGAAAGAGAGGAAGAGAGAAAGAGATAACAGAGGAAGAGAGAAAGAGAGACAGAGAGAGAGAGAGGAAGAGAGAAAGGGAGAGAGAGAGGAAATAGACAGAGACAGAGAGAGGGAGAGAGAGCAAGAGAGGGAGAGAGAGCGAGAGAAAGATGGTGAGAGAGAGGGAGGAAAGAAAGACAGAGAGAGACTGACAGAGAGAGAGGACAGAGAGAGAGGGAGGGAGGACAGAGAGAGGGAGAGATGAAGGGAGAGGGAGAGGGAGAGAGACAGAGAGGGATAAAGAGGGAGAGGGAGAGAAACAGAGGGAGAATGAGAGAGAGGGAGGGAGGGAGAGAGAGTGAGGGAGGAAAAGAGGACGGAGAAAGAGGGAGAAGGGAGATACACACACGAGAGAGAGAGAGAGAGAGAGAGAGAGAGAGAGAGAGAGAGAGAGACAGAGACAGAGACAAAGAGAGAGAGCCAGCCACACACAAACACACACACACACACACACACACACACACACACACACACACACACAGAGGACAAAATGCTAGATCCTAGATCCTATATGGAACAAAGACACAGCCTACCTTGATTACAACGAACCACCACCTGTGCCTGATGTGCCTGTATCGGGCACACCTTGTGAAGTCCAACCGGACTTAAGTGGAACTGACAGTCTACCTGTTGTCAGCTTGGCGACTAACACAACTAGGTTCGACCGTCCTCACCATGTTACAAGTGTTGCAAGTATTTTAAATGAAAGTTGTGACTCTCTCCAATAGACTGGTGATTAAAAGGAGACTTGATCAGTGACCTCTCTCTCTCTCTCTCCCCCTCTCTCACACACAGACCATACATACAACATACATACAACATACACACACACACACACAACAATCACACACACACACACACACAACTCACACGACCAAACACACCACACACACACATGAGCACACAAACACATCTGCATGCCGCACACAACACACCACACCAACACCTCTCTACATACATCCTCAATACATACATTTCTCATACACATCCACAAACACAACACACACACACACACACACACACACACACCACACACACACCACACACACACCCTCTCTCTACATACACTTTCTTTCTCTCAATACATACATTCTCTCTCTCTCTCTCATCTACACACACACACACAACACACACACACACACACACACACACACCAACACACACACACACACACACATCAAGTGTTAAAATAATTTTACCCAGTCTCTCTCATTCAAAAATCCAACGTCACACCATGTTATCACACAACTTAACAACGCCACAACAACAGCAACTTCCAAACCATATTCACTTCAAACAACACCCAAACACAAAAATATTCACGTACACACCTATGTGTATACTCGGGGGGCATCCAGGCGGCACTCCGCACATTAATGAATGCAATCTTATCATCAAACGGATTCTTCAACGAGTTATCATAAAAGAGACATTAACACCGGTGTGTCACTGAACTTTGCAACCAGTAAAGAGGTGCTCCATGGCCTGCATGCCTCCGGGTGTTCTTTAACGCGCAAATACTGCATGCACGCATGCACGCGCGCACACAGACAAGCAGACACGCACACAGATAAGCAGACACGCACGCACGCGCACAACACACACACGTTACATCATTAAGAGCTAAAATTAATTGAAAGTAAGAACGAAAACATACACACACACACACACACACACACACACACACACAACCACACACACACACCACACACACTACACACACACACACACACACACACGTTACATCACTTAGAGCGAACCCCCCCCCCAAAAAAAAAAAAAAAAAAAATTACAAAAAAAACAACAAAAAAACAAAAAAGAGCGAAAATCACTTGAACGAACGAACGAACGAACGAAACACACACACACACACACACACACACACACACACACACACACACACACACACACACACACACACGAGCACCACTCCAACACCAGTGCAGAAAGACAAACATTTATATAATATACGCGCTTCCAAACATATAAAATACCACTTAAGGACGAAAGCAAGCCGATCTTTCAACAAGATAAACAACAGGCCAACACGCCGGGTTGTATCACTCACAATGCAAAAAGAATGAAGGCACTTTTATATATAAAAACCATACACCATACACCTTGCAATCACTCAGCCGACCGAATAAAATAAGACAAAATAAATAGATAAATAAAGGACGTGGTGTTAGTCCTGATATGGCTCTAGTAGTCGGCTGGGCTATAAGCAATATGAAATGAACTGATATAAGCCGACTAAATCACAACGAACATAATACCATAGTTCAAAAATGAGTAGAGCTGTTCTGTTTTGTTGAGTTTAAAGTCCTACCACTCTCAGAGTATACGAGGACTAGCTATAAGAATGTTGCTCAAAGAAGCCTAAAAATGTTTTAGTTGTATTGTGAGATACCGACGCTTTTGTCGGATTCTCTGGAGATGATAATAATAATGAGTAGAGCACAAACGCAAACGAATTTATAACAATCCAACGATAACGTGTGCACATTCCTGAACACCCCACGCAAACAATCCTAGTCATAGATCCTAGTCATAGCCAATTAAGTATCAAATTATATTTCAACAGTCGCCGCTGTGCAGTGGTTAGCGTAAGGGACAATCAATTGGAAAGTTGTGGGTTCGAATCCCAATCAGTCTTGTAAACCCTTTGACTCGCGCAGCTTAACCATCAACTGCAAAAACTTAACCCTTTGACTCCCTCACCCTATCCACCAGCTTCCTGCAGGAAGCTGGTGGATAGGGTGAGGGAGTCAAAGGGTTAAGTTTTTGCTTTGCTGGCATGGTTGACAATAGGGGGCCTGGTGGACAGGGTGCAGGAGTCAATGGGTTAAAATCAGTGTGGGATTTTTCAGTCCCAACAGGCTGCAACCCAGAGTTAAGTGTGCTATGAACTCACTGGGAAAACTGGAACCACACAGTCAAATCTCGTCCATTTTATCAAAGAGCATTATTGAGGGTGTTGCTCAAATGTCCTGACCAACACCGCATGTGCCTGTATCTCTCGGGCCTGGTCGGCACCAGGATATATTTCGAAAGTAAACGTTGAGCACAGCCTTGTCACTCAAGCCTCAATCCAGAGTGGAACTTCACAGCATCATGACTATCATACTCATCCCCCCAAAAAAAACCAACCAACAAACAAACAAAACCCGATTCCCTGGCCATTAACGTAGGATATGGGATAGAACAAAAATCAAATATCAACAAGATCTATAAAAGAAACAGAGAACTCTGTGTCATTCCACACGACAACTCATCCACGTGTAAATTTACACAAGTACACACTCAAAAACGTGCAAGTGGCAATCCTCTTCAGAACGAATAAAATATCACTTGGCAACAATTTGATGTGAGTTTAGAGTTTGTTCATGAGGAATTTATTGCGCTCTGATTAATTCAATTGTCCTCTTCTCAAATCTGCCGCAGTTGTCTAGACTCCCTGAGCAGGCGTAATACCTTATGCGTTGGCAATGTATTCAAATGGGGAGGGGGCAGGAGGACAGGAACAAGTATGAAGCACTAAGCTGACATTACCAGAATGATGGGAACATTATGATGGACAGCGAACAGGCCAGGTTTTAATGTTGGGTGCTTCGTTACAATAAGACAAATCAGCACACACACACACACACACACACACACACACACACACACACACACACACACACACACACACACACACACACAACACAACACAACACAACACAAACACACACACACACACACAAAACACAACACAATGCAACACAACACAACACAACACAACCACAACACAACACAACACACACACACACACACACACACACACACACACACACTTTACAGAACAAACACAAACACTGTTGTACCACTCCAATAATCAAAGCATCAAGCTGTACGTTTACACAATGTACACAAACGGAAAAGTACAAGTAGTAGTACTCATCAGAAGGAATACAATACAATCCCACTTGGATAAAATGATCCACGAAACACGAACATCGCAAACACACCACAACACCACCACATCACGGAACAGGCCCTACATTTACACAGTATGCACACCCGCAGTCCTCATCAGAACGAATCAAATCTCACCTGGCGAAAAGATCTGCGAAACACGAACAACGTGACTTCATCCAAAACAAGTGTGACTGCCCGCGTTAGGAGAAAAGGACTGAAACTTTTTCTCTCATTGGACGAAGCAGCAGGGAAGTTTCAGTCTTTTTCTCCTAATTTTTATATTTAGTGTTTGTTTGTGATCTTACATTCACGCTTGACAAAGGCCTGTTGGCCGAAAATTTGCGCCTGTCTTGTCTCGTTATATTAAATACGCGTTCTGATTCTATGTTCGTGTTTTTCTGGTTCTTGTTAACGTGACTTTAGACAGGTGCGGTGGTAAAATGAGTAAGTGTCGGACTTCCAATCGGAAGATCCTGCTGGGTTCGATCCGCCCAGACACCTCTGCCAGGAGGCTAAAGGGTATCCCCCCACCTCTCTCCCTCTCCCTCCCCCGATCTCCCAGGTCAACATGTGAGTGTGCATACCTCTCAATGCCTAAACCATCTTCGTGAATATACGCATGCTGAGTATCGAGTATACACGTTAACAATCCCTGTAAGTCATGTCAGCGGTCGGTAGGGATTATGGTAACATGAAAACACTCAGCATGCACACTCACCGAGAGCAGAGTATGTTGACTGTGCAGCAAACATCGCCTGCACAACATGGGCGTAGAAAAGATCGTGTATGTATGAGTCCGAGAAAAAATATAACACTTATTGTTATTGTTATTGTTGTTTAAAGCCCAGCCGACTGCGTAGAGCCATATCATGGGCTATAACCGCTTCAAAACACAAAACTTCAACAGGAAAGAAGAAGAAAAAAAAAAGAAAAGAAAATTAAGTACGCATATCAATACATTCGCGCACATAATCTAAGGAGATGCCCCTGGCGTTGACCACTCCGTCCAATTTATCGCACAGGGGATTTAAAAACACACCTGAATAGAAATGTAAGTAAACCTAAGGACACCAAAACATATATAAAAACAGGCCAAAATTACCTAAAATTGCTTCTGCATATCTCACCTCCCTAGAGCCAAAAATGCACTTAATACATGTACCCAATTATCAGCCCTAAAAAAAAGTAGTAAGACTTTATCGAACACATAAAGGTGAATAGACCATTAAGGCAGAAAATAATAGGTACAAATGACAGAAAGCAAAGGAACAAGGCAGAAACAAAGAGAGTGACAGAAAGGAGGAAATTTATAGTACAGAATTTCCAGACGGTGGGGGACACTATTTATACTGAAAGAGCCCCCGGCATTTCAACGGGGGGAAATATAACGCTAAAAACATGTAAACTTCACAAAATCCCAGCGCATCAATAAGGTGTTATGCTTACACCATTACATACTCCCAAAGATCCAGATAGCAGTGCACTACTCATCAGAATGAATGCAATATCAGCTTACAAGATCAACACAACAACTATAGTACACCACTCCAAAACGCCAACGCATCAGGACATAACAGTCAGTCACACATTACTACTTACAAACATCCCGGTAGAAAGCCTGTATCAGTTTCTGTTTCACCCCGTCACTGAGCTAAAAGCAAGGCGTGAAAGCATAACTGCATACACAATGATCGTATGGGATGGGTAGAAGTAACTCGAGTACAAACTGCATACACAATGATCGTATGGGATGGGTAGAAGTACCTCGAGTACACACACACACACACACACACACACACACACACACACACACACACACACACACAAAATAAACAAACAAAACGCGCGCACGCACACACATATACATACACACACATATACGCATACACAGACACACACACATACACACACAAATACACACACACATACGCACACAAATACATACACACACATATACACACAAACACACAAAATCCAACGCGCTGGTTAAGTGCTGAGATTCAACCTAACTCATGAAGCACTAATCAGAGTGGTAAAAGATATCTTTAAGCGAGACATAAACAGAGAGAGAGGGGGAGAGAGAGAGAGAGAGGAGAGAGAGAGAGAGAGAGAGAGAGAGAGGAGAGAGAGAGAGAGAGAGAGAGAGAAAAGAGAGAGAAAAGAGAGAGACAAACATAGAGAGAGTTCAAATTCCAGAATTTTATTCAGGAACGGTCATAGCCCCAACTCTCACTCTGTGTGTGTGTGTGTGTGTGTGTGTGTGTGTGTGTGTGCGTGCGTGCGTGCGTGCGTGCGTGCGTGCGTGCGTGGTGTGTGTGTGTGTGTTCGTGCGTGAGAGAGAGAGAGAGAGAGAGAGAGAGAGAGAGAGAGAGAGAGAGAGAGAGAGAGAGGAGACTCGGGAATACACTTGCACAACACCAGAGAATGAATGCAACCTCACGATTCAACAAGAACAGTCCAACGAACACAATCACTACTTTACTAACCTCACTCATTAAGACGTACAGTTTGTTTTTAAAAGAACCACATTTAAGTCAATACTAATGAAAACTTCAAAGAATATCGATGATACACACACAACCGCACCATTTCAACCCACGAGACTTTTTTTTACCTCTCTCTCTCTCTCTCTCTCCCCTTCTCCTCTCTCTCTATTAATTAAAATATATGTAAAGCCTATTCGCAAAACCCAGCACAACATCTCAGAATGTACAGGCCTACAATCTCACCTTTCAAAAACAAATGTAATACGTACACAAACTCAACAACCACCTGCCATTCCCATACACAAAGACGTAAGTTTACGTACAGTCTATCCACAATTTCACTCAAACACCTTCTCAGCACGGGAGATCACAACTGAATAAACATCAACAGTATCTTCCAACAAGATCTCTAACGCAAACACAATCCTCATCCATTTCAACACTCAAAAATAGACAGTTACTCGTGTTTCCACAGACGAACGCAGAAAGACAAAGGCTTAATGTAAAGATTACTCGCAAAATACCCGGCAGAACATCTCTGAATGAATACTGTCTCATCTCTCAGCAAGAACAGTGTTAGGATTCTAAATACAAGCCACACGCACCATCCCAATATATTAAGGAATAAGTTTGCATACACGTAGTCTCCATTTACGTAAACAGTTTCGTAAACATTCAAGGGACCAGACCTGAACGAATACATGAATATCTTCAAACATGATTTTTTTTAAAATAGAGAGAGAAAAAAAGGAAAGGAATCCCCCCCAAAAAAAAAACAACAACAAACAAATAAACAAAAAAACAAAAACAACCAAGTCCAAACACAAAGGCCGCACAACCAACACTCCAAACACACATAATTACTTAGTTCTTGGAAGTTCACAATCCCGTTTCCAGAGCACATGCGGTCACAGACACAAACAGAAGAAAGCGGGAAAGAAGTTTTGCAGAGCGTAACACACTCCCAAACAGCAAGCGCAACACTTCACACAGAGTACAATCTCATCCGTCAGTAAGACCGGTAATACAAACACATTTATATACCACTCCTGCCTACAACAACACAGACTGGCCTACTACTGAACACCCCTCTGAGAGAACTAAGTCCAGACATAAACTATCTTTCATACAAAATTAATAGCTTATGACAAATTGAACCCGCTACTGCAGTGACAAGCCAGTAGTGCTTCCCTAGTCAGATTTTCCTGCCAGAAATGTTTGTGTTTGTCCAGATATACGACAAAATTATAAGCTCTCGTTTATGATAAAAACACTGTTTCTCAAGGAAGAAACATACACGCGCGCGTGCATACACATGCGCACACACATAAACACATACATACACACACACGTGCGCGCGCGTGCATGCGCGCACACACATACACACAAACACACACAGCATACAAACTATGAAAATGGAGCTTTTGTGTGTGTGGTTTTGAGTGTGTGAGTGAGTGAGGGTGAGTGTGTGTGTGTGTGTGCGTGTGTGTGCGTGTGCGTGTGTGTGTGTATGTATGTGTGTGTTCGTTCTTTAATTTAACGTCTGTTCACTATGAGTGATATTAGTATGTGTGTGTGTGTGTGTGTGTGTGTGTGTGTGTGTGTGTGTGTGTGTGTGTGTGTGTGTGTGTGCGTGCGTGTGCGTGTGCGTGTGTGTGTGTGTGTGTGAGTGTGTGTGTGTGACACACACAGTGAAAAAAAAAAGCAACGACTGGAAAGAGAGAGTGAGTTCCATAACCCTGGGGTCGTAGGGCAGTGAGGTGGTAGAGACCTCAACTTTTCTCGGAGCTAACATTGTGACGGCGGTGCCCATTTTGTCTCTGTCGGTTCACATTCATATTCACTTTTTTTTATACCAAGGCTTCAGAAACGCAAGAAGGTTAATCGGTCTGGAAAACCAACCTATCTCTCCAATAGTTTATACAAAGACAGATAGAGAAAGGAAAGAATGGGGGGGCGGAGGCCAAAAAAGGGTGAAAAGCAAACATCCCAGACAAAAAAAAAAATCCAACAAAAACAACATTGAATTTTAGCCAGACCGGACAAACAAAACAACATACACGACACAGCGAACAACGATTTGGCGGTCACAAAAAATCGCCAGTGAGGCAAACCTATTGTGGGAACATTTCTGTCCCATTACACACACACACACACACACACACACACACACACACACACACACACACACACACACACACACAGAGTCCCAACCAGCGTCACCGCTGACCAGAGGTTCCGGGCCAGTGGACATGTAGGTACGACAGTGTCGGTATGGGTGACTGCCTCCACAGGTATGATGATAGCACAAACATATTGACCACGGCTGACTGACCCTCTTCCACCCCATCACCACCACCACTCCTTCTTTTTCCCCCATCATCTCTCTCTCTCTCTCCCTGTCACACACACATACTAGTATGTAAGCATAGAGGGCACACACACGTACACATACTTGTACACACACACATACACATATACTCTCTCTCTCTCTTATCCACAAAGGTGCTTTAAGCACGCACACACGGGTGAGAGAGAGAGAGAGAGAGAGAGAGAGAGAGAGAGAGAGAGAGAGAGAGAGAGAGAGAGACACAGAGAAACAGACACACACACACACACACACACGCACACACACACACACCACACAACACACACACTCTCTCTCCCCCCCCCCTCTCTTTTATCCACAATGGTGCTTAAGCACGCACACACGGGCAAAAGGCAGGCATACACACACACACACACACACACACACACACACACACACACACACACACACACACACACACCAAACTGGACATATCCTTAGATTATGTGTACACTTGTACTGATATGTATACGTAATTTTCTTCTCCAATTTTTTTCCAGGTGAAAAGAGTGTTAAGATGGTTATAACCCTCTGTGCAGTCGACTGGCTGGGCTTTAAATAATGATGATAACATCAACCAACCAACCAACCAACCCACCCACCCACCAACCAACCAACCAACCCACCAACCAGCCAATAAACAACCAAAAAATGTCAACTAATTCATCATCAACATCATGTGCCTTGCCGCATGGCGTTGGCGATCATGGCCCTCCACATGAATCTATCTTTTGTCACTGCAAATATAATCTCCCACCCTTTCTGTCCTCATCCATTCCGCAAATCCAATATTTTCTCCTTGTGTTTTTCCTCCTCCAGCTTTCCTGTTGTGACTAGGTGCTCAAATTTGTTTTGCCTCATAAAATGCCCTATAAATGTTACTTGTCTTCTCCTAATCTGATATGTTTTGTTTTTTTGTTTTTGCCTCTTTCAAGACTGTCTCGTTTGTTTGTTTGTTTGTTTGTTTTGCTGCCCATGGAACTCTTAACATTCTTCTTAAAAGATCACATTTCAGCTGTCTCAATCTTGTTCTGACTCTGCGTGTGTCAGATAATTACAGACATTAAACCACTTTCCCCCATCTTAGTGCACACACATACACACACACACACACACACACACACACACACACACACACACACACACACACACACACACACACATGCATACACACACATACTCTCTCTCTCTCTCTCTCTCTCCCCTCCCTCCCCTTTACGTTTGACTGAGTCATGATGCTGGCCTGTTTACGTTTAAGGTCTTCAGTTACGGTTTGTCTTTTCCCCTTGTGGTGTTCAAGCATGGTTACGCCTGGAAACAGTCCGGTGGTACGGATGGTAGATGTGGTTTTCATCAAGTTGTCTCTGTTGCCCCAGATCTGCTCTTCCAGAGTTTCTCAATTTGCTCACTGCTCATGTCTTTTACTTCTGAACAGAGAGCACAACTGCAGAACGTGCGGGAAAAGAGTGGCAGAATGGTTCTGACGTTCGCCTGCCAATAATTAAACTCGAGGTTCCAGGGTTTGATCCCCGTACAGGCCTCCACTTTTCTCCTCAGTTTGACCGGAGAATCGAACTGAACGTCTAGTCCAAAAAGAACCAAAACTTTATCAAAAGAACCACAACTCTATCAAAAGAACCACAACTCTATCAAAAGGACCACAACTATCAAAAGAACCACAACTCTATCAAAAGAACCACAACTCTATCAAAAGGACTACAACTCTATCAAAAGAACCACAACTCTATCAAAAGAACCACGACAAAAAATCACAGCTCTATCACGAAACAAACAAACGCAAACAAACAAACAAAAACAACAACGACCGATCAGCCCACCGAAGCCCTCAGGCGGAAGAATATCGTTTATTGTTGTCACTCGATGTGATGGACAACATCATTGTTGTTATGTTCATAGTAAATATTTCGTTTTATGACGGTGTTTGCCTCACTATTTTAATTTCCTTGCTTTCAAATTTCTCTCTACATTCATTGTTTGTTATTGCCGCCTTTTGATCTCCCCACCTACACACGTTAACCTTCATCTATATGGACTTTAACCCTTTGACTCTCTCACCCTGTCCACCAGTATCCTGCACTGTCAACCATGCTAGCAAAACAAAAACTTAACCCTTTGACTCCCTCACCCTATCCACCAGCTTCCTGCAGGAAGTTGGTGGATAGGATGGGGGAGTCAAAGGGTTAGGTTTTTGCAGCGAATGGATAGTGTGCGGGAGTCAAAGGATTAATGGAACTATAAAAGCATATTACACTGCACATTGCACTGCACATTTAATGTTACACTAAGATGATTATTTTTTCCCCCGTCTGATGTTTTCTGTTATTGTTTGGTATGTTTTGTGTTACTGTTATAAAACGGGTTGTAGGCTTATTATTGCCGTATCAGCCGTAACAGGCAATTGTTAATAAAACGCCGAAGCGTGGACGTGTCTCTCTCTCTCTCTCTCCTCTCTCTCTCTCTCTCTCTCTCTCTCTCTCTCTCTTCAATTTTGTATTTGAAAACCCCTTCATGAAGGCCTATGGCCTAAATAACAATCAATTGAAGTCTGAAAATTAGAAATGCAAAGTGTGAAATCTGAACTCTCTCTCTTTTTCTCTCTCTCTCTCTTTGTATTTGAAAATCCTTTCATGAAGGCCTATGGCCTAAATGACAATCAGTTGAAGTCTGAAATGCAAAATGTGAAATCTGAGCTCTCTCCCACTCCCACCCCCATTTTGTAGCAAGTTCATTTTTTTGCGGGGGGGGGGGGGGGGGGGGGGAGGGGGCTGGGGGTTGAGGTCACGCTCTCATTCGGTATTACCATAAAATGAGTTGTAGGTGTACCGCTTGACGTAAGGACCATAACAGGTTGTCAATAAATCGCCATAGTGCCAACGTGACTGTCTCTTTCATACGCACATACATACAGAATAGGAAGTGAGTGCACGTGACAGGAGAGGAGGGATAGGCTGAGTGAATTGATGAGGCTGTCACAGGTACAAACAGGTAGATTTCTGTCGTCATGCCTGTCAGCCACCTTGTCCCGTCTTTCCTACTCCTTTTGTATTGTCCTACTTATTAACCCTTTGACTCCTGCATCCAGTCCACCAGCATCCACATGCATTGTCAACCATGCTAGCAAAGCAAAACCTTACTACTTTGACTCCCTTATTCTATCCACCGACTTCCTGCAGGAAGCTGGTGGATAGGGTGAAGAAGTCAGAGGGAGTTGTTATTATTGTTTAAAACCCAGCCAACTGCGTAGAGCCATATCAGGGCTATAACCGCTTCAAAACATACAAAACTTCAACAGGAAAAAAAAGAAAATTAAGTACACATATCAATACATTCGCGCACATAATCTAAGGACATGTCCCTGACGTTGACCACTCCGTTCAATTTATAGCACAGTGGATTAAAAAAAAAAAACACACCGGAATACACATTTAAGCATATCTAAGGATACCAAAACATATAAAAACAGGCATAAATTACCTAAAATTGCTTCCGTATATCTGATATCCCTAGAGCCAAAAATGCACTTAATATATGTACTCAATTATCAATCCTAAGAAAAAGTATGTAAGACTTTATCGAACACATACAGGTGAATGGACCATCAAGGCAGAAAATGATAGGTAGAAATGACAGAAAGCAAAGGAACAAGGCAGAAACAAAGAGAGTGACAGAAAAGAGGAAATTTCTAGCACAGAATTTCCAGAAGGTGGGGACACTATTTACACTGAAAGAGCCCCCGGCAACCCCACGGGGAGGCCTGTCAACCACATTGTCCCGTCTTTTCTACTCCCTTTGTACTGTCGTACCTATTAACCCTTTGATTTCCATCCAGTCCACCAGCATCCTGTACTGCCAACCATCGCTAGCAAAGCAAAAATTTTAACACTTTGACTTCCTTGTCCTACCGACCAACTTCCTGCAGGAAGCTGGTGGATAGGGTGAGGGAGTCAGAGGATTAAGTTTTTGGAGTTGGTAGATAAGGTGCTGGAGTCAAAGGGTTAAATCAAACATCTTCCTGGCGCTTGTACTTCGACTGAACGAACTTGGGATTAATTGTGTTGAAGAGCCGCGATGATCCGCGTGGGGATCAATGCCACCAAAAAGGGCTCACATGAGAAACTGAAATCGAAATCGTGTTGCATTTAACACCCTAGCTGACTACTATGGCCATGTTTTAGGGCTAGCACCATGTTAAAACATCTTCCAAGTATGATTATTTAAAACGCCAACATTTAAAAACAAAACACGCACAGGATAGAGCATAAAAAAACTTAAAACAAATAGACCTCCCCCAAAACAGCAACAACAACAATCAAATAAATAATAACACATACACACATACACATTCACACACACACCACACACACACACACACACACACACACACATACACACACACACACCCTGCACATCTCTTTCAGGCACGCGCGAGCGCGCGCGCGCGCACACACACACATATATACATACATACACACGCATGCACGCACGCACTCGCACGCACACACATACACACACACACACACACACACACACACACACACACACACACACACACACACACACACAAATATCAGTACCATTCTTGTGGGGGGCTATCTTTCAAGATCCCTTGTCATTGTTAAAACTGTTTAAACCACGAAGAAAAAGAAACTAGAACACGGTCAGTTATAAGACCAAATTAAACGCCAGAAGTATACAAACAAAAAAAAGGTTATTATTTCGAGAATGCGGTCATTTTTTAAAGACAAAATTACATACCAGAAGCGTGAAAACAAGTTTACGCCAAACAAGTGTCATTATTTCCATGGTCTGACAAGTCCAGAAGTTATCATCATGTCGCCAAGTTTGAACAGTGCCACGCTCTTTCCTATCAGCTCGGCTAAAGCCCATTACCTATTGTCCGCCGCTGTTGTAAAGGTTCTTTATCTACTGTCCGTCACCAGCAGGTGGGTTAGCAGCAGGTCAGGTTTATGAAGGGATCAGAAAGTCATCGTCAACGGCCTAATCGTCAGCTTGTCGCGTGTCATGATCACTGTTACGAAAGACTACACCGTTGTTGTTGTTTTTGTTGTTGTTGTTGTTGTTGATGTCTTTGTTAGATAAGCCATCTGACACACCTATCCGCACCATCGTAATTGATAGTATCCCTTCTATCCTGTTCTTTTTTTTTTTTCTTTCTTTAATCTTCTCGCCTCCCTCTTCACATAAAGGCAAAACCTTTAAAAGAGAATTACAGACTTAAACACATGTGTAATTCACTTGCCACGATACAAATATCGCCATCACAGCTTACCCAGTCAGATAGACAGACAGACAGACAGAGAGAGAGAAACAGACAGACAGACAGACAGACAGACAGACAGAGACAGAGAAAGAGAAGCGTACGTATGAATGTCCACTCCCATTTAATTCAGTCTACATCAACACAATACTCAATACCCATCCCCACCCCCCGAACAGGCATGCGCACACATACAAACACAAACACAGGCACATGCATGCTATTCCACACACACACACACACACACACACACACACACACACACGTACACACACACACACACACACACACACACACACACACACACACACACACACACACACACACACACACACGTCAGACCTGTATTAAGCTAACGATGTAATTAGTAAGGTCTGACACCATGATCAACCAGCCACACCCTCCCTTTCGCTCTGATGACAACAGACATATAAGTTATATAGTCAACCTATCCTGGTCAGTAGTACAGCACTACCGCTCAACCATTGCACGCCATTCCTAATAAGGACTGTAACATTATAGTTCACTTTTCCCCGTCGGCTTGTACCTGGAGTATTATCACGGGGAGATGAAGATAGAGGTCTGCAACAAGACCGGACACTAACAATTCCACTCCTGCTGGCCACTTTTCGGAAGTGGACGTAAACAGGGAAATGTTTTTTCCAATTGACCCTGATGTCGTAGGGAAGCGAAAGGAAGGTGACAGAGACCTCAAGTCTTCTTGGGGCCAACATTACGAGGGCGGTACCATCTCCGGCCCCTCGTTGCTATAGATTCGCTTTTTGTTAGTGTTGTTTAAAGCCCAGCCGACTGCGTACAGCCATATCAGGGCTATAACCGCTTCAAAACATACAAAACTTCAATAGGAAAAAGAAGAAATTAAGTACACAATGCCTTCGCGTACACAATCTAAAGACATGCCCCTGGCGTTGACCACTCCATCCAATTCATCGCACAGGGGATTTAAAAAACACACACCTGAATACAAATTTAAGCATACCTAAGAACAAAATATCTATAAAAACGGGCATAAATTGCCTAAAATTAACTCCGCATATCTCATCTCCCTAGAGCCAAAAATGCACTTCGTATATAATAATAATTAATAATTAATAATTACAATATTTATATAGCGCAAAATCTTGATAAAATCAAATCTAAGCGCTGAAGCAGACACACACGCAAGCACGCACGCACGCACGAGCACACACGCACGAGCACACACACACACTCACACACACGCATGGCTATAAATGGGGAGAAAGAATAAAAGCAATAAAAGCAAGAATAAAAGCAATGGAAAATTATAGAGAGCATAGCATATACAATTATATATTATAACCATGTGATTCCCCTCCGAGCGGAGACAGGCTGCAGAGGGGGGGGGGGGGGGGGGGGGGTTGAGTGAGGTTAGGATTTTATGCGGAGGAGAAAAGGTGAGTTTTGAGAGCGGACTTGAAGGAGACAAAAGTAGGTTGCTGACGGACTGAGAGAGGAAGTTTGTTCCAGGAGAGTGGACCAGAAACAGAGAAGGCTCGTGGACCATAGGTATTGAGCTTAGTGCGTGGAAAGCGAAAAGTCAGAGGATCGGAGGCAGAGCGGAGGGTACGTGAGGGAAGATAGATCTCAAGTAGGCTTGACAGGTAATCGGGGGCTGCGTTATTGAGGCTTTTGTAGCACATGGTGTCTAGTTTGTACTGTATGCTCTTTGATACAGGGAGCCAGTGAAGTTGTGCCAGGAGAGGAGATATGTGGTCAGCTTTTTTCTTTTTGAGTACAAGGCGTACAGCATTGTTTTGAATGCGCTGAAGGATGTGAATGGGGAAGGCAGGAAGACCAGACAGGAGTGAATTGCAATAGTCAATGCGAGACATTATGAAGGAGAGAACGAGTCTTGCAGTTGTTTCGACAGAGAGATACTTCCTGATCAGCCTTATACGATGGAGATGATAGTAGCAGGATCTGGCAGTTTGAGAAACAAAGTTGTTCATGGAGAGGGTAGAGTCAATGCAGACACCAA
>JAPXFY010000015.1:41907865-41910365 GCA_030674185.1 Monoplex corrugatus
CGATCACTAGATCACTACACTGCTCGACGGACTGGTGGCTTCTCTGGATATCCTAACGCCAACGCACCTGTCACCCTGCCCTCCCTCTATCTGGACAGATCGTGACCTACGGTTCGACCTTTTGGCATTCGGCCTTGAACTCTGTACTGACCTCTGTCATCGTTATCTTTTTATCTGTTGGCCTCAGGGCAACGACCTATAGTAGTTATGTGGACACGTTTGATGAAGGAGGTCGTTGCAATGACTATGGGAATGAGATTTGTATGAAGAACACACACACACACACACACTCTCTCTCTCTCTCTCTCCCTTTCTCTCTCTCACACAGACACACGCAAATCCTCCCTCCCCCTCTCTCTCTCTCTCACACACACGCATATCCTCCCTCTCTCTCTCTCTCTCACATACACACACACACACAAACACACATGTAAATCCTCCCTCCCCCCTCTCTCTCTCTTTCTCACACACACACCCCCGCCACACACACACACAACCCCCCCCCCCCACACACACACACAAACACACACACGAACTGGACATCCTACGTAGACCCATACATACACGTACACATTGAGGTAGATAGACACAACCATCGATGCAAATTCATAATTATTCTCTCAGTCTCTATCTGTCTGTCTGTCTGTCTTTTATGTATACCTCTCTCAACACAAAGAATATACTGAAAGGAACATATAAACTAATTTTAGTAGACATGTATTTTTACATACATGAGAAATCTTGAGAAACCTGTGCTCATACATTCATTTTCTTCACAGACACTGGCCGACTCAGAGAGAGAGAGAGAGAGAGAGAGAGAGAGAGAGAGAGAGAGAGAGAGAGAGAGACAGAGCAGAGAGAGAGACAGAGAGAGAGAGACAGAGAAAAGAGGGGGGGGGGAGAGAGACAGAGAAAAGAGGAAAGAGAGAGAGAGAGAGGAGAAGAGAGACAGACAGAGACAGAGACAAAGACAGAGAGAAGGAGAGAGACAGAGACAGCGACAGAGACAAGACGTACAGAAGGGGTGGGGGTGGGGGGTGGGGGATAAGGATGATACACAGACGAAGAAGAAACGAGTAATAAAAGTGTCACCTTCACTCATGACAACGAACTGCTGAAGCCGGTTTTGAAAAACACAAGAGATGACTGGGTGAAAATGTCAGTAGGTAGACTATAAATATGTTTAAGGCATTACTTAAATCTATATACCTGTCTGCCTCTCATGTCTCTGTGAGTGAAATTTTCTCTCTCGCTATCTCTCTCTCTCTCTCCCTCTCTCTTCTCTCTCTCTCTCTCTCTGTCCCTCTCTCTCTCTTTCTCTCTCCTTCCCTCCCTCTCTCTTCCCTCACTCGCTTCAATCATGAAGATATTGTGAGAAATCTACATTAATATATCTGTATAAGGTATTTAACAGACAACGATCTACTGTATCAGCGAAGTAAATTAGTAGTATTATGCTACACGAATAGTTAACTGGCCGTGGTGGACTCAAGCAATCATTCTAGTGGTTGTCGGTGTTTCATAAGTCCCCGTCCAGCTCTACGCATTTCAAGACCTTAAGGTTTTGTGCAGGCTCAACAAGTTTTGGGCAGTTCTGGTCGAGCGTATATGGAATAGTCCGAAAGCGATGAATCTCTACTGAACAAACTCTAGCCCACACAACACCCGCATCCCCCACATTTCTTAATTTACTATACATATCCAGTAACTGATACTCCTCTTTCGTGTTATTTTGACATATTTATGCCGTCATAATTTTGTGTTAATCAATACAGACTTCCTATGAGTGTCACTGCGTACTTGTATTTAGTGGAGACCCTCGGATTCAAAAATCTAAAACAGCATTAATGTATTTATTATGCTACCCTCGTAAATAACAAATGTGTTCTTGTTCTTTGTTCTTCTCACTGTTTCGCCGGGTCTCTGTAAAACTGCTGTCTGTCTGTCAGTCTTTAGTTCTATCTATAAGCCTCCCCTCCCTCCCCCCCCCTCTCTCTCTCTCTTCTCTCTCAGGTATGAGACACGCTCAGATATTGATGCTGACAATGCAAATTGCAACACACGACCGAATTCAGACTCGACACCTCCACAGAGACTTAACCCTTTGACTCCTGCATCCTGTCCACCAGCATTCTGCATTGTCAACCATGCTAGCAAAGCAAAAACGTAACCCTTTTGATCTCCCTCACCCTATCCGCCAGCTTCCTGCTCCTGATGGATAGGGTGATGGAATCAAGGGGTTAAGTTTTTGCAGTTGGCGGAGAGGGTGCGGGAGTCAAAGGGTTAACATGAGCGGGAGACGAGAGCGAGTGGATGGTGAGAGAGTGGAGAAGAACAGGAGTGGTGGTGGAAGAACTGAAGGAATTAGGTCAGAACAGTCTCAGTAGGAATGGGGGAAAAGTAGGGCAAAACGACTGTGTTGGGGAAAGAGACAGAGAGAGAAAGAGAGAGAGAGAAAGAGAGAGAGAGAGAAGAGAGGAGAGAGAAAGAGAGAGAGGGG
>JAPXFY010000015.1:41912865-41930365 GCA_030674185.1 Monoplex corrugatus
AAGACCTTGAAACAGAAATCCTAAACAAAACGATACCCAATTTATTAAACGACGAAAAACTATTGTTGAATGGTGACATTATTATAAATGAAGAAAGTGTAGCACTGAAAAACATGGAAAATGGCAGAAGTCCTGGAACAGATGGATTTAGCGCAGAATTAAAAAAAAATATGGAAACAAGTGGGATCATTTGTGTTGAGATCACTGAATGAGGCATACAAAGATAGAGAACCTTCTACAACATAGAAGGATTGATCACTTGCATTCCCAATGGTGACAAACCCAAAGAATACATAAACAATTTGGCGTCCTATTTCTCTTCTTAATACTCTGTATAAAATAGCGCGAGAAAAAAAAACCCGTAAGTAACACGGCTAGGGAGTGAGAGTAAATCATAAAATATACTGTCCCCGATTAAAAATGATATGGAATCCTCCTAAGTTTAAAATACTTGGCGTCTGGTTCACTGACGAGCTAAAAAGTTGTGAAACTATCAATTATAACAATGAATTTACGTAAGCAAAAACACTATATTTAGAATATGGTCACAACGAACCATTACTCCCGACTGGTAACGTCGCAGTTTTAAAGTATCCAGCATTATCTAAACTTACACACTTACGGATATTGCTACCAGCTCAAAGATACCACTTTAAGTTCTGCTTTCATTTTCTATGGAATGGAACCAGGATAAAGTCAGTTGAAAGACTACCACTGATTACATAAGGGGGGGGGGGGGGGGGGGAGATGAGTATACCTGATTTACAAGCATATCTATATGGACTCAAATCTTCCATGGATCAGAAAAAATTCTAAAAATCTTCAAACCATAAATGGAAACGTATTGCAACGGATATGTATCCCTTTCTATGGACCAGCGTTTCTTTCATAAGGAACAGTTTGTTCTGGGTCCATACATTTAAGGCCTATATGACATTTTGTAATCACATAACACCTAAGAGCTCAAGTGAATTGTTACCTGAACGTGTTTTCTGTAACGAAAAATTGCAGGTGAACAATCTGACAATCAAAGACAACAAACCGATAGAGAAAGGAACATACTCTGACAGACATTTCTTAAAGAAAACGGCTGTTTTTTCTAACCTATGAAGAGATAAAAACTACCACTGATTACCGTATTGATATTGTCACTTATAATGGATAGATATCTTCAATCAAACAAGACTTAAGAACAACAGAACTTATAATATAAGGAACAACAAAAGTAATATTCGAATGTGCTCAGCGCAATAATAAAATAACATAATGAGTACACAAAAGGGAGTAAAACTTTGTTATGAAAAAAATTCAATATGATGACATTATACTAAACTGTTGCCTAAAATGTCAGAGAAACTAAACGTTATTATTTCGTGGGAAAAGGCATTTCTAAAATTCATGAATTAAATGACGTTAAACTGAAGTTGTTGCAACATCGTACTGTTGCCACCAATATATTTAAACGCAATGGGTATGGCAACTACGACAATTTGTACAGATGTAATAACACAAGAGAATCTACTAAGCATTTCTTGTGAGACTGTTAGTGTCCATAACGTTTGGAAATTAATAGAACGATTAATAAAGGGAACATGCGAAAATAATCTAACCATCAAAAACCTGTATTGTCTGATGTTGACCAAAACAAAAAACAAAACAAACAAAAAACAAAAAACGACAAACACCCCCCAAAAAACAAACAAAACAAACACACACAAACAAACAAACAAACAAAAAACAGAATATTTGACCTTAAAATAATTATGCTTGCAAAATCATAGTATCTATAAATACAAAATTGACAAATGTTTCCAAATGTACCTACTTTCCAAAGGCTACTAAATATGAGATTAAAAACTGAGCAGTATAATGCCAAAATAAGCTCTCACTTGTCCGTCTTTAATGCTCAGTGGAGCAACTCTATGCCAATGTCTTCTCAATAGAAAACAAATTTATTTTCATAACATTTTCCTAAATCTTGATGTACATACTAAAAATGTCACTGTTTAAATTTTGTTATGTTGTTCATATGTGAACAGTAATTTTTCTGACGTTTTTGAATTGATGTAATTTTCTGTTATTACATAACTTGTTCATGTCTAACAAAAAGAAATAACAAACAAACAAACAAACAACAAAACAAAACAAACAAACAAACCAAACAAACCAGACAATTACATTGCATCAAATAGCCAAGCAGCCAATCACACTGCATCATTCAATCAACCACAGCTTACAATCACCACCAATCACAAGGCCTTATTACAATCAGCCACATGACAATTTGACAATCACCCAGCCAATCACAAGGCCTTAATTAACAGATCAGCCAATGACAAGATCAATCAACCAATCAGCCAACCACAGTACATCAATCAACCAATCAGCCAATCAGGCTGTATCAATTGACCACTCATCTGATCGTACTGCATCAATCGACCAATCAGTAAATCATAATTCATCAACAATGCAACCAATCACATTACATCAATCAACCAACTGGCAATCACAATATGATATTCAGTGTAAACTAAACACTCCATGAAATCAAGCAATCTCAGTCGATGAGTCAATCAATCAGCCAATGACAGTCGTCAGCCAACCTATCACAGTCAACCAACCAATCATATAGGTCATTCAATCAACCAATCACAGTTTGTCAACCAACCTATCAGCTGATGACACTACACCACTCCAACCAATGAGCGGACCACAATGCTTCGTTCAACATATCAGCTAAGTACAGTGCGTCAAGTAGTCAAGTAATCAATCAAGCACACTGCCTCAACAAAGCCAAACACAATTCAGTCAGAAATCCAAAACAAGTGTGACTGCCCGCGTTCAAGCAAACAGGAACCAGAAAATACACGAAAAAAATCAGAACGCGTATTTAATGCAACCAGACATGACAGGCGCAAATTTCTGGCCAACTGCCCTTTGTCAAACGTAGACGTAAAATCACAAGGAATCGGGAACAAACACCAAATACAAAACTTAGGAGAAAAAGGTTGAAACTTCCCTGCTGCTTCGTCCAGTGGGAGAAACGTTTCAGTCTTTTTGTCCTGAGTTTTCGTATTTGATGTTTGTTCATTTGTGATCTTACATCTACGCTTGACAAAGGCCAGTTGGCCGAAAAATTGCGCCTGTCTTGTCTGGTTGTATTAAATACGCGTTCCGATTCTTTTTTCGTATTTGTTTCTAGTTCCTACAACTCAATTAGCCAACCACAGTCTGCATTCAACCAATCAACCACACTACACAGATCAACAAAATCACAGTCAGTCAACCAATCAGCCACAGGGTTACCTACCAGTCGCCGCCACTTGGTTCTGGTGGTCGAAAGCCACAGAGAACTTGTGTTTGGTCTTCAGCTCTCTCAGAAACGACAAATCCACTCCATGACGCAGAGGAGACACAGACTGCTGCGGTTTGTCTTTCCCTGTTTCACTTTTGCCACAACTACTACCACATTCTCTACTATTGTTACTACTGTTACTACCGGTAACATTTCCTGTATTTCCTCTATTGTTTCGCAAACTGTCTTCAATCATCACTTTCGTTTCACGTTCATTCCTATCCGCTTGATACTTCGAGTAATCACGTTTTGCAGCATTGAAAGTCAACTCCTTTTCACCAGTTTGTTGAGGCAAACTTATCCGCACGTCTTTTAGCATCCTCTTTGTGTCATCTCCATCCGCCTGGGACATAGCGTTGTCACGATTTCGAGCCATCAGAGTGGAATCTTTACCGTCCTTGTTTCTGGTGGAGAAGAGAGACGATCGTTCTTGCGTATCCCCCAGCGAGGACCTAGCCTCAAGCTTAGCTCTGTCCGCTTTCCCAGTTTGTGGCTCCGGGTTGGTGTGGATGTCAGGTTCCTTGTTGCTAACGACGAGAGGTGTTGTGATGTATTCTGAGGGCGAGACCTCCGCCAGAGTCCATCTTATCGGGGGACTGGAAGGTTTGAGAATGGAAACAGGCGGAGCGGCGGCGCTGCTTCTAGAGACGGGGTCTATTTTTGGGTCACCACCGCTACTGGAAAAAAGGGAAGGATTGTCTCTTCGGCGAATTCCTGCACGCCCTCCCGGCTCAGAAAACGTCACAGATTTACCGGTTTTGCTGGGCGTGGGTCTACTGGCCACAGACAAGGATTGTTTTCCCGCCTCCATGCTTATCTCCCCTCTTTGTATTTTCCCCCTTTTCTATTTAGTCTCGCCTGCTGGCTCGTACAAAATCGTTGGAAAATTTCAGCTTCCGAATCTCGCACACTCGCAGTCACATTTTACGCCGTCTTAGTGTCACCGGTTTTGATGGAAGATGAACTCCTGTTGAAAAGCATATTTGTCCTTCTCACAAAACTTGCATTCATAAGCAAATCAAGAAATCATAACGACATACTTGCGAGCGTAATTTGCCGATGTAGATGGTGCGTTTCTTTTCATTTTTAACATATACTAGCGGGAACAACTGATTTCAAATGCTTGTATCCAGTGTGCTGCTTTATTGCCTACTTCTACTGTTAACAATAGGTAACCGTTGTCTGCAATAGGTTAAAACGTGACTAATATTAAATGCTGATTTAACCCTTTGACTAACGCACCCTGTCCACCAGTATCCTGTATTGTATACCATGTTACCAAGCAAAAACTTAACCCTATGGCTCCCCCACCCTGTCCATCATCTTCCTGCAGGAAGCTGGTAGATAGGGTGAGGGGTGAAATTGTTAAGTTTTTGCTGTTTGTGGATAGGTTGCAGGAGTCAAAGGGTTAAACTTTATGCAGAAATTACGTCATGTCATGGCCTAACCTACAAAAACAGACCTACAGCTGTCAATTTAGTTCTGATCGTGAGTTTATTCTGATCACGGACAAGGACCGACTGGGACGATTACCACCGTATGTTCAGACGGATCAAGTGGTCCTGGTGAGGTTTAAGCATAAACTGATGCCTTCATCATCCTGCCTCTTGTGGTCGAGAGAATCAAACAACTGAGCACATACTGCAAGTGGTGAGACAGGAGACCTGACCGACTACAAGTCCAAAACAAGTGTGACTGCCCGCGTTCAAGCAAACAGGAACCAGAAAAACAGAGAGAGAGAGAGAGAGAGAGAGAGAGGAGAGAGAGAGAGAGAGAGAGAGAGGAGAGAGCGAGAGAGACAGTGAGACAGACAGAGACAGACACAGAAGAAAGAAGAAAAAAAAAAAAAGAAACTGACAGACGAAGATGAAGAAGAAGAAGGAGGAGGTAAAACAAAAACAAACAAAAAATAAAAGAAAGAAAAGAAAACAAGACGAAAACTGACACACATCGTTCTGAGCTAACAACTAATCTGTACAATGACAGCAAAATAACAGGTGACCTAATATTTACCTTGAATTCAGGTCATATCAACAGGGGAAAGAACAGAATAAAGAGAATACACACCACCGTGCAGCATATCGCTTCAAATCAGTCACAGCAACAATAACAAAATACACTTATAGTAGCATACGCAACGCAGTGACCTGAATCGATGTCTGCATAAATAAATATGACACAAAGAAATAGACACTCCACTCAGGCCTAGAGTTGATATTACTTCAAAAAGATCATATCGGATGAACACTTATACTCAAAACTGCATTCCATTTTGAACAGTCACTGCGAGTGAACTAAGAACTTGGTCCTTTTCTTTTCTTTTTTTTCTGTTTTTGTAACTGTCCCATTTCTACGCCACTTTAGTAGCCACAGAGTTTGGTATAATTTTTTTTTCAGAATGCTATCATGATGCATGACGACGAGGATCATCGTCATGATGCTATGGGGTCCCATTCTGGACAAAGACCGGGTGACAAAACGTCAACCCGACCCGAGAGATACAGACACTGAAAACTGAAAAATCTTTTGACTCCCGTACCCTATCCATCAACTACAAAAACTTAACCCTTTGATTCCCTCACCCTATCTACCAGCTTCCTGCAGGAAGCTGGTAGACAGGGTGACGCAGTCAAAGGGTAAAGTTTTTGCTTTGTTAGCATGGTTGACAATGCAGGATGCTGGTGGAAAGAATGCAGGAGTCGAAGGGTTTTAAACAACATCCTCCATGACGCACCACTGAAATGGATTAAACACGACTACTGTGGTCCCAGTCTTTCCAATGAACCCATATAGCATGCTCAACTCTGGGTAGGAGCCGAACGGGGACCGAACAAATAGAAAGTGTTTTTGACAGGGCTCGTCGAAATCGAAACTGAAACATCCCAAACGGTGGTCCGTTGCGCTAACCACTACACCACGGTATTGGTTGGACAAGGGCGACTGTATGTACGGGGACATAATTCCTACTGACTCAATATCTATGTACGTGAACTGAAAATGACAGACAGATATTAAAAAACATCCACGTAGATCAGTGGCTTAGATCCTATCAGCTGGCGTAAGGATAGATGAAATCCAGTTGACCTACACGTCTCTTCCTAACAATTCAAACTGGCTAGAAGGTGAAAAAAAGTAAAAACAATACACACACACACACACACACACACACACACACACACACACCACACACACACACACACACAACACACAGCTTAATACACATATGTGACCCGATCTGACAAAGGCGGACGTAAGTCGATTTTTGTTGATACCACGTTAGTGGTATAGCTACAAAAGGCATAAAATTTCCTTTTCAATAATATATAAATAAAGTCTCTAGGACAAACACCATCAAAGTTGTGGCCATTTGAAATGCACAGGTGCGTACTCCTTGTTTTGAGAAAACGGAAGAGAAAGTTTGAGAATGTAAATATATGAATAAAACAAGCCGAATAAAAACGCACTCTCTTATGAATTCTGAAAAGATTAAACCAGTGAGCGGGAGAAAAAGCTTTATATCACCCTTTGACTCCCACACCCTGTCCACTACCATCCTGTATTGTCAACCATGCTAGCAAAGCAAAAACAACCCTTTGAGTCCCTCACCCTATCCAACAGCTTCCTGTACGAAGCTGGTGAATAGGGTGAGGAAATCAAAGGGTTAAATTTTTGCTGATGGTGGACAGGGTACGGAGTCAAAGGGTTGTATAATCACTAATACTGCCTTGCCTGCTGACTCGCAGTCTGAAAGTGTCGACAGCAAAGAAAGACCTAACTTGTATCCACACAATCAATACAACACAGATTAAGATCGTATCAGCTGGGGCAAGAGCGGATGAAACTTATTCACAACGCTGCGTACAAAATCAAACCAGTCAGCAAAGATTTATACGAAAGTTAATACAATATAGATAAGCTTGGGGGTGTACTGACTCAACGTCTCTACGTGAACTGCAAAGAAATGAGAGAATTAGAAAAAAAATCCTCCCTGGTCAATATTTTCAGATCGTATCAGTTGGAGCAAGAACGGACAGAATCGACACACACATACACACACGCACCCCCCCCCCCCCCATACACACACACGCACCATACGCACGCACGCACACACACACCAATTTTCCCGTCGATATGACACAATATCCTTTTTCATCGTTGTGAATTGAATTTGAACATGCATACGGGACACAACAGTAAAACTTAATACTACACATAACGCCAACCCATATTGATCCACATCACAGGAGTCAGAGGGAGAAATTAAGAAACTGAATGCACACAACTTCGTGTCAACTCAACCTAGTCGAAAATGGAAAGTTTGTACACACGTACACTGTCGTGCAAATATTTGATGCTGCTGCTGCTGCTGTTGTTACCGTTCTGATTTTTTCAGATACATGTATGTGCATTCTTTTGTCGACACTACGCAGGTAGCATGTTGCTACATAGTCCAAATACTTTTGTCTTCAGTGAGTGTGCATACTGACATTTTAATGTTTCTGTAAGCGAACCACAGATATGACTTACACAGAATCTTTAACGCGCATATTTGATATCCTGCATGTGTATACACTACAGAAATGATTGAGGTTCTAGATGAATTTGATATTAAAAAATAGCAGTCCTCCTGAATATAATGAATGACACTGGAAAATCCCCACAGATATGTTAAAGTCAATTTTCACTAAACTTCCCCAAAATGCAGGAGCTATAGAATGTGAACTCCATCATACACTCAGCCTGATGAATCATGTGACAAAGATTCTATTAAGAATAATAACGACGACGACAAGGAACAGAATCAAACCAGAAATAGCAGGACAATGTGGATTTGTTGAAGGGTAAGGAATTGTTAATGCCATAATATAACCTAAGAACTCTCAATGAAAGATCAATTCCATTGAATAAAGATCTATTTTATGTTTAATTGATCATACCAAGACTTTTGATCGGGTAAGACACGAAGAGTTGATCAATCAACTGGTAAATCTCAATATTGATGGAAAGGATCTATGAATAATAAGGAATATGTATTGGGAACAAACAGCAGCAATGAGAACAGAAAATGATACAAGAGGGGACAGAAGGATGTGTTCTATCACCACATTTGTTTTCCCTTTATAGCGAACTCATCATGAGAAATCTACAAGAATGCCATGGGATAAAAGTTGGAGGGAAAATATTAAACAATCGTCGTTATACAGATGACATCGTTCTAATTTTGCAAAAAATACTGGACGGACTTGCAGGGTGGGTGAGGACAGAGGGTGGGAGATGTACTTGCAGCGACAAGGGATAGATTGGTATGGAGGCCATGATCGTCAAAAATGCCATGCGCCACGGCACATGATGGTGATGATGATGATGTGCATACACACGACGTGATTCAGGCATTGCCAGACCTCCACACACGTTGACCCGGGAGATGGGAAAAATGTCCACCCTTTATCTACCAGGCGGAGGTGTCTAGCGGATCGAACCCGGGACCTTCCGATTGAAAGTTCGGCATTTACCCATTTGATTACCGCGTCCATCGTGTCGGGAGTTTGAAAATGTCGACAGCCACAAAAACATAAAACTTGTTTCAAGCAGATCGGCAACAAAAACAGAAACTGTGTAAAAATTATATCGTTGTACATTCACTCAAATGTCTGGTTCATTCACTCAATTATGACGTACATTCACTCAATTATGTCGTTGTATATGCACTGAATTATGTCGTGTATTCACTCAATTACATCGTTGTGCATTCACTCAAATGTGCGTTTACATCACTCGTCATTCGTTGTACATTCACTCAGTCATGTCGTTGTACATTCACTCAATTATGTCGTTGTACATTCACTCAATTACTTTGTACTTTCACTCAATTACTTCGTACGTTCACTCAATTATGTCGTTATACATTCACTCAATCATGTCGTTGTACATTCACTCAATTGTGTCGTTGTACATTCACTCAGTTATGTCGTTGTACATTTTCTCAATTATGTCGTTGTACATTCACTCAATTATGTTGTTGTACATTCACTCAGTTATATCGTTGTACATTCACTCAATTACGTCGTTGTACATTCTCTCAATTATGTCGCTGTATATTCACTCAACAACGTCGTTGTACATTCACTCAGTTATGTTGTTATACATTCAATCAATTGTGTCGTTGTACATTCATTCAATTACATCGTTGAACATTCACTCAGTCTTATGTTCTTAGTAGCAGTGGTAGTATTAGCGTTAGTTTATAAAACCCAGTCAACAGCTCAGAGCCACATCCAGGCTATTTCGACAGCCAAGAACGACGTGAATTTACACAATAACACACACCCATTCACACCACAAGTATCAGAGAAAGACCCAGCGAAAGAGTACGCACATCATTGTATATCGATTCAACCCGGCTAGCAACGAAAAAAACAAAAGTTGACACATCATGTGAACTGACTCAAGGTCTGATAAGCCAAGAAAGATTAACTTAATACACACATCAGCTCACACTGATTGACACCACATGAAATGGAGGAAGAAATGGCGACGTTAAATACACACGCTTTGTGTCGACTCAACTCAATCATCAGTGAATAAGGAAAATCTGCACACACGCATATCCCCCGTCGTAAATGAACCAGAGTTTGAAAAGGTCGACAGCGAAGAAATACGAACTTCAGATACATCATTATAGAGTTTGAAAATGTCAACAGGGAAGACATACGAAACTTTATTATATATTACATCAAGTCATAAACAGGCGGGCACGACAAGATGGAACTGAAATACACGTGTGACTGTATCGACTCTACCCAGCACAGCAGTGAAAAAAACGAAACTTTATACACATGTGATACACGCCCATTGTAAATCAACACGGAGTAGACCTATGAAAATGACAACCAAATAAAATGAAGCGTAATACATACCACATCAACGCATACCGATTTAGATATTACTGCAAGAGCAACAGATGACGAAACCATTTCCTATAAAGTCACAGTAAAAGCAAGACAAAACGAACTTACAGACGAACTATTTCCTATAAAGTCACAGTAAGAGCAAGACAAAACTTAAAAGACAAAATACATTCTATAAAGTCACAGTAAGAGCCAAACGAAACTTGAAGACAAATATCATTTCCTATCAAGCAACAGTAAGAGAAAGAGAAGACAAAACTTTCAGACAAAAACCATTTCGTATCAAGTAACATAAGAGAGAGAGAGAAGACAAAACTTTAAGACAAAAAACAACAACAAAAAAACAAAAAAAAACACATTTCCTATCAGGTAAAACAGTAAGGGAAAGAGACGACAAAACTAAAAAGACAAACCACTTATCAAGTCAAAGCAGTCTGCAGTGAAAAACAGAATAGTGCACGTTTCGCACATCATCTCTGTGTACTGACTCGGAATCCTTCCATGATGTTTAGAGTTCAATTCCAGCGTGTGACATAAAAACTGACCTGTTCACTGTCCATCTTACTGATTCATGTCATTCTGTTGGCGCTAGGGTTACACCATGTAGACGGCAACCGCAAGAAAAATAATTCTGGTGGCTTCAACTTTAACCTTTTGTGTTTCATAGATCCCGTTCTCCCTCCCCCATTTAAGACCTTGCCAGTGCACAGTTTTGCGCAGGCTCAAGAAATCTGCCAGAAGTTACTGGTAGATATGGGTGGAACGCACAAAGAATTGTCCGAGCGTAATGAATGCCTCTTGATCAATCTCCGAACTCCTCATGTCAACAACAGCCAAGAAAGATGCGACGTATTACACTAATCCATACGAACTGAGACTACACAAGGAACCAAAAAATGCATCTTTGTACATGTATGTATCAGTGCAAATTTATACGGAAGTCTCTATTATCAACCACAAAGTATGACGAAACTTGATGTAAACTCATACCAACTTAAACTGTATCAGTCGGAACAAGAACAGAATAAACTGAGACATACATCCCATCGAATAAAGCTAGCAGGTTAAAAAACAACAACACTTTGTACACATTGTGCACAGTGTTTGCATAAGTCGTTGTATACAATATGATTCAAAGTGACGTCAGCGTTTAAGCCAATGAAAACCAGAAACACGTAACAATGGAAGGACAACGCTTATGTCATCAACGAAACAAGACAGGGACACATTTTCAGCCATTGGCCTGCGTCACTCTGTTTTATTCATCGTTCGCCGATGTACACTTTGTTTGTCCCGTGAATCCATTGTGTGTCGACAGCCAAAGATGATGCAAACTTATACACCCATCAGCTCATCAAATTTTGATCCTCTCAATCCCGCAGAAGAACAGATCCATTGTCACAACGACAAAAAACGAGAAACTTTCTACTCATCAGTTTATAGGCTGCTGCTGTCCTACAAAGCCGACCCGAAAGCCTGTATGTACGCAGAGCGAAGAAAAAACGAAACTTTCTCTATGCATCCCTGTGCAGGAAGGCTGCTACTGTATGAGCCATGAGTCTGAAGCTCACAGCAAACAGAAGCGGAAATCCATTCGCGTCAATGCATTATGTATGATCGATTCAAACATTGTTTATCAGAGCGAAAAACATACGAACTGTGTGACATCAGCACAGACCGTTATAATCATTGAATACACGTCAGCACATCCACAGCAAAGAAAGACGGGACAGAACACGCTTGAATGCTTACTGAATCAGAGTTACATCAAAAACCGAAATGAATGAATGAAATCACAACACTGACGAAATTTAAGTAACACACACTCTTGCGTTTATCCGCCATGTAAAAGGAAGACGGGGGGACTTAAACGTGTGATTCTGAGTCATTTCACACAACAGAAAATCAAATCCCATCATTAGGCGAAAACTGAAGTCACACGCCTACACATCCGACACATAAATGAACAGGCGAAAGGCTTCCCCCGAGCAACAGGGGAGGAGTGGATGAAAGAAAGCAAGGAGGGAGGGAGGGAGGGAAGGGTGGAGGAAGCGGAGGGAGCGAGGTGAGGGAAGGAGGGAGAGGGACATGAGAGAGGCTGTCTCAATGCAATCGTTATATCGTCTGCAGCTGACGTCAACGATTTGTGCACTCGTGACACAAACATGACCTAATGGTGTTTTTCCAGTGATTTTTGGCGTCTTGTCCGCCACCTTGTCATCAGACTTCAAACTTCACTCTCGTAATATTCTGGCTGAGGTTCCGATGTAGATATCATGATGTTCGCAACACGTACATTATTGTACTCTCATTACTTACGTCAAAATATACATTACTATAATCTCGTTACTTACGTCAAAATATTCCTAATACGTTACAATACTCCCAAGCAATTATCATAATAGCCACATATACCCAGTACAAACGTGATGATAGTTCTAACACTGACAAGACAAACGTCAATACAATCCCAATACAAACGTGATGATAGTTCTAACACTGACATGACAAACGTCAATACAATCCTAATACAAACGTGATGACAGTTCTAACACTGACATGACAAACGTCAATACAATCCTAATACAAACGTGATGACAGTTCTAACACTGACATGACAAACGTCAATATAATCCCAATACAAACGTGATGACAGTTCTAACACTGACATGACAAACGTCAATACAATCCCAATACAAACGTGATGATAGTTCTAACACTGATACAAGAAACGTCAATACAATCCCAATACAAACGTGATGATAGTTCTAACACTGATACAAGAAACGTCAACACAATCCCAATACAAACGTGATGATAGTTCTAACACTGATACAAGAAACGTCAACACAATCCCAATACAAACGTGATGATAGTTCTAACACTGATACAACAAACGTCAATACAATCCCAATACAAACGTGATGATAGTTCTAACACTGATACAAGAAACGTCAATACAATCCCAATACAAACGTGATGATAGTTCTAACACTGACATGACAAACGTCAATACAATCCTAATACAAACGTGATGACAGTTCTAACACTGACATGACAAACGTCAATATAATCCCAATACAAACGTGATGATAGTTCTAACACTGACATGACAAACGTCAATACAATCCCAATACAAACGTGATGACAGTTCTAACACTGACATGACAAACGTCAATACAATCCCAATACAAACGTGACGATAGTTTTAACACTGACAAAACAAACGTCAACACAATCCCAATACAAACGTGACGATAGTTCTAACACTGACATGACAAACGTCAATACAATCCCAATACAAACGTGATGACAGTTCTAACACTGACATGACAAACGTCAATACAATCCCAATACAAACGTGATGACAGTTCTAACACTGACATGACAAACGTCAATACAATCCCAATACAAACGTGATGATAGTTCTAACACTGACATGACAAACGTCAACACAATCCCAATACAAACGTGATGACAGTTCTAACACTGACATGACAAACGTCAATATAATCCCAATACAAACGTGATGACAGTTCTAACACTGACATGACAAACGTCAACACAATCCCAATACAAACGTGATGATAGTTCTAACACTGATACAAGAAACGTCAATACAATCCCAATACAAACGTGATGATAGTTCTAACACTGATACAAGAAACGTCAACACAATCCCAATACAAACGTGATGATAGTTCTAACACTGATACAAGAAACGTCAATACAATCCCAATACAAACGTGATGATAGTTCTAACACTGATACAAGAAACGTCAACACAATCCCAATACAAACGTGATGATAGTTCTAACACTGACAAAACAAACGTCAATACAATCCCAATACAAACGTGATGATAGTTCTAACACTGACAAAACAAACGTCAATACAAGCTCAATACAAACGTGATGATAGTTCTAACACTGACATGACAAACGTCAACACAATCCCAATACAAACGTGATGATAGTTCTAACACTGACATGACAAACGTCAACACAATCCCAATACAAACGTGATGATAGTTCTAACACTGATACAAGAAACGTCAACACAATCCCAATACAAACGTGATGATAGTTCTAACACTGACATGACAAACGTCAATACAATCCCAATACAAACGTGATGATAGTTCTAACACTGATACAAGAAACGTCAATACAATCCCAATACAAACGTGATGATAGTTCTAACACTGACAAAACAAACGTCAATACAATCCCAATACAAACGTGATGATAGTTCTAACACTGACATGACAAACGTCAATACAATCCCAATACAAACGTGATGACAGTTCTAACATGACAAAAGAAACGTCAATACAATCCCAGTACAAACGTGATGATAGTTCTAACACTGACAAAAGAAACGTCAATACAATCCCAGTACAAACGTGATGATAGTTCTAACACTGATATAAACAAACGTCAATACAATCCCAATACAAACGTGATGATAGTTCTAACACTGACATGACAAACGTCAATACAATCCCAATACAAACATGATGATAGTTTTAACACTGACAAAACAAACATCAATACAATCCCAATACAAAGGTGATGACAGTTCTAACATTTACATAAGAAACGCCAGCCTAATAGAAATCCAATACAGACCTGATGACACTTCTAACACTGACGTAAGAAACGTCAGTACAAACGTCATGGTATTTTAAACACAGACGTGACGATACTCCCAATAAAAACGTGATGATATTCCGAATACAAAACTAATAAACTCATAATAGAGGCACCATAATGTTTCCGATAAAGATGCAATGAGACTTCAAAACATACTTGAAAATATTCCAATTTTAAACGTCACAACACCCCAAAACGCGAATATACTGCTAATACAATTAAACCCCTCGTGATACAGGTGTCAAAATTCTGTCAAAATGGGGCATAACAGCTCTCTCAAAGGATGCTAAAAATGTCAGTAAGATAACAGGAATACTACTACTCCAAAGCAAACATCGTAGTACTCAAAATACAAATGTAATATTAGTTCCAAGAAAAGATGTGATAATATTACCAATTTTGACACGCTAACACTCCCATACAAATCAGAAAAAGACGTTATCAATACAGATAAGGTAAGACTCTCAACACAAAAACCACAATTCTCCCAAACATGATGATTGTGTTAGTTCAGAGATTTTAATACTCCGAAAACAAGATGTCACGACGCTCCGAATACAAACTATTAATCCTAAACAGATGTAAACAAACATTATCAATGTAGCTGTAGCAACACTTTCAACAGGCACTTTTCCAATACAGACTTATGTGGGCGGGCTTCGTACGCCGACAATTGTGTCACGCAACATATCCCTAGAACGGTTGTGTACAACAATTCTGTCACGTGTAAACAGACCTTTAGAGAGTAAGATTGACGTGGCTGGGTGGCTCGTTCTGTTCTGACATCTGTTGCACGTAGCTTCTCGATACATCATTTGTACACAATACAATTGTGGTATGTAAGCAGGCCCTTAGGCCTAAAATGCATGCATATAATCAAGTTGGAACATGGCATCACTGAGGGAAAAAGAAGGTGCAGACACTGACGGCACGTGAGCAGATTTCTGTTGCAGGCTGTACACACACTCATCCCCTTGAAACTTGAAAAGTTACACAGGTTGCACATTATGCAACAGAGGGAGGGAAGGAGGGAGGGAGAGAAAGAGAGACAGAGACGAGAGAGAGGGGGAGGGATGGAGGGAGAGAGAGACAGAGACAGAGAGACGGAGAGAGAGAGAGAGCGAAAGAAAGAGAGAGAGGGAGGGAGGAGGAGAGAGAGAAAGAAAGACAGAGAGGGAGAGAGGGAGGTGAGAGAAAGAAAGAAAGAAAGAGAGAGGAAGAGAGAGAGGAAAATGGAGAGAGAGAGAGGAAGATGGAGAGAGAGAAGAGAGAGAGAGAGAAAGAAAGAGACAGAGGGAGGGAGAAGAAACAAAGGGAGGGAGGTAGAAAGAGAAAGAGACAGAGACAGAGGGAGGGAGAAAGAGAAAGAGACAGAGGGAGGAGAAAGAGACAGAGACAGAGGGAGGGAGAAAGAGAAAGAGACAGAGGGAGGGAGAAAGAGAAAGAGACAGAGACAGAGGGAGGGAGAAAGAGACAGAGGGAGGGAGAAAGAGACAGAGACAGAGGGAGGGAGAAAGAGACAGAGGGAGGAGAAAGAGACAGAGGAGGGAGGGAGAAAAGAGACAGACAGACAGAGGCAGAAGTAGTAAAAGAGACTCGAAGTCTGCTCGCTACATGTCCAGCATACGCCTGTACACACATGTATATAGATCTATCAACTGATCTGTCTATCCTATGTATTCAAAAGGTTTAAATATTTTCTATGTTAATTACATCATTACATATATGTTTTGTACGAAATTTCATGAAGCACCATCAACACATTCTCGTGATAAATATCGTCAATGAATCCTTGTCCTATTATTTTCCCTTTCTTATACATAGTTATAACTCGTTTCCTCTGTTTCGTTTCCTTAATCCTTTCAGTTATCACGAACTACCTTGTTAATGTTCATGTCAGTACAACAAGAGTCAATGTAGCATAATGGCTGTTCATTTGAAATAAAGGTTGTCCTCATAACATTGGCCGGGAGTCATAGGGGAATGAGGTGGTAAAGACCTCAACTTTTCTCGAGGCTAGCATTATAACGGCGGTGGCCATATCCTCCCCCTCCCTGCTTTACCTTCTCCAACCATGAACAGAATCAGGCGCCATATCACCTACAAACAGACGCTGAGCTGTGAGAACACATCGACAGAAGTGTTTGTCTTCAAACCATTCTAGTCAGTCAGTCATAAGAAATATCTATCTCAATATCAGTCTAGTCAGTCACTCAAAGCTGGGGGCACTGAAGGCAGTACGCACAAGATTTTCTTGGGTCAGGCTCGAACATAGCTGAGAAAGGCTACTGCCAATTTTATAGTACAGCCACCATCCCCAGTACAGCAGATCGCAGGTGGCGGATTGTGGATGGTCTTCAGGTATGAAGGTAAGCTGCGAAATGAAGCAGGCTTGCCTGGTGAAAAATAAAAGCCAGCTCATGAGTGTACGTGCAGGCTTAAGGCTTGTGCCATGATGATGGTCTCATGGGTGTATGTGCAGGCTTAAGGCTTGTGCCATGATGATGGTCTCATGGGTGTATGTGCAGGCTTAAGGCTTGTGCCATGATGATGGTCTCATGGGTGTATGTGCAGGCTTAAGG
>JAPXFY010000015.1:41940365-41952865 GCA_030674185.1 Monoplex corrugatus
GGGTTAAAAGAAAACGACGATCAAGAATTATTAGGTAAATTTTATTATTTCCTCCCCCTTTTTTTTTTTTTTTTAGTGTTCCTGTTTTTCTCGTATATGTGTATACACGTTTGCTTTTTTCGCCCACACTGTGCTGGCTGTATTTTGTAGCAAAGTTTGCATACACCGTCTTCGGTAGGTGTACACGCTGCCACTTTTTCGTGTCTCCGTAAACCCTTAAACACTGACACGACTTGCAGGATCTTTAATGTGAATAGTCGCTGTTCTGAAAGTTAGATCTTTAAAATGTTTGATCTGGCCAGTCATGATTTACGGCTGCAAAGCCTAGACTCTAAGAAAAACTGATTGCAGAAGAACTGAAGTAGTAGAGATGTGGTTTTATCGGAGATAAATACGTGTCAAATGGACAGACAGAAGAACTAATGAAAGTGTCCTGGAAGAACTTGATACCACCAGAAAACTGCTATCAGACATCAACAAGAGAAGACTAAAATACATTGGCCATGTGTCACGGGCCTCATGGCAACCATCTTTCAAGGAAAAAACAGTGGCAAAAAGGAAGAAAGGCAGACAGACCTCCAATCTCACATACCGAGAACATAACCAGCATCAGTGACCTAAATATTCAAGAAATTGTCCACAAAATTCGAGACAGAGCGGCCTGGAGGGAGATGGTGCTGTCAAAATGTGCAGCGGCCAACACCGCACCCGGTGACGCCGACCGTTGAGACAGGTGAGGTAAGTAGATGTTCAGCGTAGTAAACACGCCAAAGGGAATCTCGCACTAGCAGGTCAGCACACATGCAGACTTGAAGACAGCAATAATCTTCACCCTTTACCCACAAGGCAGGAGGTAGCCAGGTAGGATCGAACTCTGACCTTCTAATAGAAATCCGACGTTTTACTGTTGTCCACTTGACTATCACGCCTGTCAGAAAATGTGATTCGGCTAGGAGTTGAACCCAGAGCCTCTGAAGTGCGAGGCGAGCATGATTACTACTACACAACCGAACCTCCTGCTCTTTCTATTCGATAAAACGACAAGACAGAACTCGTCTTACACGACGTCAAGGGAGGAAATTACAATTCAGAGAAGTGAAGTTGCTTCCCTTGTAAGAATTCAATGGACGAAATCACAAGCCAATGAGGTTAAGTTGCTTCCCTTGTAAAGTTCAGGGTAGGGAATCCCATACCAGTAAAGCAAAGTTACTTCACTTACACAAATTCAAGGGTGGAAATCTCAAGCCAGCGAAGAAAATTTTCTTCCCTTACAAAAAGTTCTTCCTTTCCTTCCTTCTTTTCCATCGATTCTATACCTGTAATTTACGTTTTCTTTTTAAATTTTGTGCCTGTATTATTTTCATCGTTATTATCGGTATCACACACACACACACACACACACACACACACACACACACACACACACACACACACACACACACACACACACACATAATATATATATATATATATATTTATGTATTTATGTATAGTTACATACATACATATATATATATATATACATGTGTTTGTCTTTGCCTCTCAAGCTTTTGTAAAACACTTGACCAGTTCATTTATACAGTTCAAGATTTTATCATAATTCACTTTTGTAACTTCTTTAACGTTGGATGTGTTACGCCTTCTCTGCTTTTTAATATGATTATACTGTATGTGCAGAGTAGCAAGCTCAGACAGGCCCAGAGGGACCTAATGCCACTATTTTTGATAAATAAAGTATTTTGAAGATGAAGTTAGAAAAACAAATGAAGGGAGGAAATCACAAGTCAGTGAAGTAAAGTTGCTTCCCTTGTCTTTAAGACGACTATGTATTGAGGAACTTTGACTTTAAATCAGTAAATGAGCCACGCGCATTTGAGCTCGTAGAGAGCTGAGAAAACATAGGGGTGACCATATTACCCATTCTCTGACTAAAATATGTTCAAAACTGGGCCATGTCCATGCCAACTAAACGCTGTTCTCCTGCCTACCCGTCACCACAACCACCACCACCCTACACACCCACTCGAACATTCCAAGTCAATCCGATTTAATTTCTCAATACAGTCTAATTAATTGTCAGATTCTGTCCTAGACAAAACTCCGTAGCATCGTACTTATCATCCCCATAGTCAGCATCATATAATACTGTCTAGAAAGAAAGAAAGAAAGAAAGAAAGAAAGGAAAGAAAGAAAGGAAGAATGAAAGAAAAATATCTCCCAGCTTCTGTGGCCATTAAATGGGACGGAAAAATAAACGCGAGCACACATAAAACTGCCCAATGCGATGACCCTTTACATCATCCGAAGAAAGCAAGATAACATCACCCTGGCTGTCCTTTCACTGGATTCCAGAAGGAAGACATAAAAGAAGAAAACCTAATAATACCTGGCGAAAAACAGTAGTAAAAAAAAAAATTTAAAAAAAAAAAAAGGAGAAAAGGTCCTGAATCAAACCACGGGTACTATATACAGAGGCCTGCCCTCAATGGACAGGTTTGGAGGATCTGCCCTGCTGCCCTACATACCAATGGTGTAATGGACAATAAGTAGGTAAGCTATTAGTGGTAAGAGCCAACTGACCTCATCCTAACTGACTTACGAAATCTGATTTACCTTCTCCCAGCAGACCTTGATTCAATTCCATCAGTGTCCCAGTGAACGTACAGCAAGTCCTGTTACGTTTACTCCTGCGTTTAAACATGGACGAAGGACAAGTACCGTCTGATGGTCAAGTTTGGAGTTTGTTCAAGAGGGATTCATCGCACTCGGACAATTCCATATGTGCTCCATCTATCTGGCAGACTCCCTAAGCCTGCGCATAACCATATGCGCTGGCAAGGTCTTGAAACTGAGGAGGAGAGGGCGAGGACTTTTGAAACAATAAGCTGACACCACCAGAATGATGGAAACATTGTAACAGGCCAGTTTTTAATGTTGCAGACTGGGGCTGAACTCGAGATACGAGATCTTGAGTCAACGGCTCTATCAAAAGAACCAATCGGCCCGTTAAAAGCCTACATGCAAAATCGAGTGGTCTGTCTTCATGCCTCTATCTGTGCGTGCCTCTCTTTCTCACGTAAATTTCAAAGGGAAAATAATCAGTGATATCGTGATAACGCAAACAAACGCTTAGTATTTTAACGAGAGCACACCTTTCATTAACGTGCTTGATCCAAAACAATAACGAGTTGTTCAGAGATCTTGCTAACAAATGTGGTGATATCGAAAGACAGCTGGTATTTACAGTGAAAGGAAACCGCTTTAGTGATTAATTCAAGAGAACAAGAAAACAGCTTAACTACATAATGGAAGTAGATTACTCACTGTGAGTAGTTTACTTTAATTTACGGTCGAACTGATCGTTCTTATAAGTTTCCCTTTTAGTTTTTATGATGGTCAGCATCCAGAATGAAAATGGCATAAGCCGTAACCCTATGTATAAGCCTTACGCGCTGGCAAGGTCCTGAGGTCCTACCCGGCATATGGGTTTTATGTTTATTCTTGCGTTAAACTGTAGCTGAAACTAAAACTTCTATTCATTTAACTTCCAACGTAGCAACCACCGACTGTTACCTGAGGCTGTATCAATCCTTCTGTAACGCTGCTAGAAACCAGACATATACAGGTGTCCTCAAAATGCTGTTCTGCGCTTTTTCAACCTGACAGTACAGAGGATACACTGTGCTCTGTTTATCTGCTTGATCTATTGATATTATCACACGTTCGAAAAGGAGGACGAGAAAAACGACGGAGGGACGGATATGCGGTTTGTTCAATGGGGATTTATCACATTCCGACAAATTCATATATGCTTTACCCAATTAATTAACAGCCAGTAATTAAAGAGCAGATGCCCTTAACCTGTGCAAAATACTACGCGTCGACAATGTACAAAATGCTACGCGTCGACAATGTCTGTGCAAAATACTACGCGTCGACAATGTCTGTGCAAAATACTACGCGTCGACAATGTCTGTGCAAAAGTGTACTACGCGTCGACAATGTCTGTGCAAAATACTACGCGTCGACAATGTCTGTGCAAAAGTGTACTACGCGTCGACAATGTCTGTGCAAAATACTACGCGTCGACAATGTCTGTGCAAAATACTACGCGTCGACAATGTCTGTACAAAATACTACGCGTCGACAATGTCTGTGCAAAAGTGTACTACGCGTCGACAATGTCTGTGCAAAAGTGTACTACGCGTCGACAATGTCTGTGCAAAAGTGTACTACGCGTCGACAATGTCTGTGCAAAAGTGTACTACGCGTCGACAATGTCTGTGCAAAATACTACGCGTCGACAATGTCTGAGCAAAAATGTTACGCGTCGACAATGTTTGTGCAAAATACAACGCGTCGACAATGTCTGTACAAATTGCTACGCACCGACAATGTCTGTACAAAATACTACGCGTCGACAGTGTTTGTGCAAAATACAACGCGTCGACAATGTTTGTGCAAAATACTACGCGTCGACAATGTTTGTGCAAAATACTACGTGTCGACAATGTTTGTGCAAAATACTACGCGTCGACAATGTTTGTGCAAAATACTACGCGTCGACAATGTCTGTACAAATTGCTACGCATCGACAATGTCTGTGCAAAATACTACGCGTCGACAATGTCTGTACAAATTGCTACGCATCGACAATGTCTGTGCAAAATACTACGCGTCGACAATGTCTGTGCAAAATACTACGCGTCGACAATGTCTGTGCAAAATACTACGTGTCGACAATGTTTGTGCAAAATACTACGTGTCGACAATGTTTGTGCAAAATACTACGCGTCGACAATGTGCAAAATACTACGCGTCGACAATGTGCAAAATACTACGCGTCGACAATGTTTGTGCAAAATACTACGCGTCGACAATGTTTGTGCAAAATACTACGCGTCGACAATGTTTGTGCAAAATACTACGCGTCGACAATGTTTGTGCAAAATACTACGTGTCGACAATGTTTGTACAAAATACTACGCATCGACAATGTCTGTACAAAATACTACGCATCGACAATGTCTGTACAAAATACTACGCGTCGACAATGTCTGTACAAAATACTACGCGTCGACAATGTTTGTGCAAAATACTACGCGTCGACAATGTTTGTGCAAAATACTACGCGTCGACAATGTTTGTGCAAAATACTACGCGTCGACAATGTTTGTGCAAAATACTACGTGTCGACAATGTTTGTGACAATGACTGTGAAAAATACTACGCGTCAACAATGTCTTAAAGTGCCGACGGAAGAAGGTGAGGGGGGGGGGGGAGAGAGGAGAGACTTACAAAACAATGACATAACTGCATGGTTGTAGCGAAAAGACGGGCAGCGAAAGGCCAATAATAAGTTGCGGGCTGAGACTGAACTCGCTATATCTGATTTTGAGTGCAAGTCTTTATCAACAGCGCCCGCCCTACTTGATGATATCACTGTGATGAAACATTACATGATCAATGCCTCTTTCTCCTCGATACTATGTCATTAACTACGTCGTCTCGTCAACAACACAAAGTCGTCGAATCTATTTCAAAACACAGAAACTTGGCTCAACTGTAATAATTACATAATTTATCCAACATCCGTTGCCTGACAATTTGTCAAGGCTTTCATCAACAACATAATCAAAATAAACAAACAAATAAACAAACAAACAAATAAGTAATAGATAGAACAAACAAACAAACAAATAAGTAAATAAATAAATAAATAAATACATAAATAAATATATAAATAAATCAGGCGGTTAAAAACTCGGAACACATTACTCCTATGATGCAGTTCACGATCAAAGATCTTCACGTAACTGACGATTTATCAGCAGTTATCATCTGTTTCCCAGTTATTTTATCACAACAATCTACCATAGAAAACTTGGCACAATTGCCACTCTGACAGGGAAAAAACATGACCACACATCTGACTGTCTATCAACATTATCATTTTATCTGTTTCCCGGTTGGGTTGCTTGCGGTAGATTTTTTCCTACTATATTATTGATACGATCCCCACTGTGTGATGGTAGGGTATGAACACACACACACACACACACACACGCACGCACGCACAGAGAAGAGAAAGAGAGAGAGAGAGAGAAAACGAAGAGAGAGAGAGAGAGAGAGAGAGAGACGAAAGAGAAGAGAGAGAGAGAGACGAGAGAGAGAGAGAGAGAGACCGAAAGAGAGAGAGAGAGACGAGAGAAAGAGAGAGAGAGAGAGAAGAGAGAGAGAGAGAGAGAGAGACGAGAGAGAACGAAGAGAGAGAAGAGAGACCGAAAGAGAAAGAGAGAGAGAGAAAGAGAGAGAGAGAGGGAGAGACATACACACATGCACACGCACGCACACACGCGCGCGCGCACACACACATAAACATCACATACACACACTCACACACAGACACACACACACACACACATCTCTCTCTCTTTGTCTGTCTGCCTGTCTGTCTGTCTGTCTGTCTCTCTCTCTCTCCCCCTCACTCTCTCTCTGTCTGTTTGTCATATCCGTCTAACTTTCTATCCATGCATTCATCTGTATTATTTTTTTTTCTCGAGAAAGCTCCCCACATACACACACATCCCTACTCTAATGAAATGTCTAAGAGGATCAGCGAGTAAGATCAAAAGAAATGTGATTAAAAGCAGCGAGACAGAAAAGAAGAAAAAAATGGCTATGAGAACACCTGTCAACCATCACATCAGACACACAAGAGCAGATCAATTAAATGGTTCGTCCATCTGACTAGGCAGGATTTCAGCCCTTAGAGCCTACAAAGGCAGATGCTCGGGCTTCACAGCCAATAGGAGACCATGGCGGCTATGGAAAAGATGGCATGAAGGACACACTCCACATCTGCAACACTACTCCATGCTACGCTTTACGTCTAGCTGCAGATCGGCGGCTTCATATCCCCGTGACACCTCCAGGTACAAGGAGGTCATCATCATCATCGTCGTCGTCGTGGTCATCGTCATCATCATCATCGTGTGCCCTGTCACATGGCGTTGGCGATTATGGCTTTTTTTATTTATTGTTTTTTTATTTCAACAAATCTATCCCCTGTCGCTGCAAGCACATCTCCCACCCTGTCTGTCCTCAGCCACCCTGCAAGTCCGTCCAATAATTTCTCCCTGGGTCTACCTGGTGTTCTCTTTCCCTCCAACTTTCCTGTTGTGACCATGTTCTCTTTCCTCATAAAATGGCCTATAAATATTGCCTGTCTTTTCCTAATCTTCCTTATCAATTATCTTCATGTGTCTGCCTCCTTCAAGACTGTCTCGTTTGTTTTCTTTGCTGTCCATGGAACTCTCAACATTCTTCTCAGACACCACATTTCAACTGCTTCAATTCTGTTCTGACGTTGCATGTTGACTGTCCACGGGTCACACATCTTACTCCTCTCCTGTCTCTCCCCCCCCCCTCTCCCCCTTAGCTTGTGTGTGCCTTGTGCCCTGGGGATTTCGTCGTTGTTGGTAAGTCCTTTGCTGAATGATGACAGTCTACGTCTTGACTTGATTCTTGAATCAAGATTTGGCTTCTTTAAATGTCATTATCAGCATTATTCTTATTCTCAACATTATCATTATTATTATTATTATTATTATTATTACTATTATTATAATTATAATTATAATAATTATTATTATTATCATCATCATCATCATTATTATTGGCACTATTATCAACAGAAAGATCTATCTTGGAACACTCAGCAGAAATCACTCCGTCGACATTTCTCATGAACCCAGAAAGCCTCATCCCACCGCCAACATCAAAATCATCAACACAACCATGTCACACAGAAAACGATTTCGACAGAAAGATTTAGACGACAATATACGAAACAATCAAACCTGATATTCAACAAACCATTCTTCTTAGACCGTCTCTGAGTGAGCGAATGCACACAAACACAATCGAATATCAGATCTCACAAACGTCTCTGTAATGTAACACAAATCCTTTTGATGACTATCTGTGAAATTACGAACACGATCCAATCTGTGATCACATAAACGTTTACGAAGACAAGTCTCTGAAATTATATACACGATCAGATCTGAGATAATTTACTGATATCGACGAAAGCCATTAAAATTGCACTCACAGTCAGAGGTCAGATTACAGTCATCCATGAAGTTACACTGACAGGAGAGTCCTATGATCACACAACTAAACTGTTACGACTATAATCAGAACTATGATCATACAACATTTCGGAGATGGTCTTTGTTACGACTATAATCAGAACTACGATCATACAACATTTCGGAGATGGTCTTTGTTACGACTATAATCAGAACTACGATCATATAACATTTCGGAGATGGTCTTTGTTACGACTATAATCAGAACTACGATCATATAACATTTCGGAGATGGTCTTTGTTACGACTATAATCAGAACTATGATCATACAACATTTCGGAGATGGTCTTTGTTACGACTATAATCAGAACTATGATCATACAACATTTCGGAGATGGTCTTTGTTACGACTATAATCAGAACTATGATCTTACAAACATTTCGGAGATGGTCTTTGTTACGACTATAATCAGAACTATGATCTTACAAACATTTCGGAGATGGTCTCTGTTAAGACTAGAAAAAGAACTATGATCTTACAAACGTTTCGGAGATGGTTTCTCTTATGAATAAAATCAGAACTGTGATCATATGAACGTTTCGGAGATGGTCTCTGTTACCAATATAACCCGAATTATGATCATATAAACGTTTCGGAGATGGTCCCTGTTACGAATATAATCAGAACTATGATCATATAAACGTTTCGGAGATGGTCTCTGTTACGACTATAATCAGAACTATGATCATATAAACGTTTCGGAGATGGTCTCTGTTACTATAATCAAAACTACGATCACATAAACGTTTCGGAGATGGTCTCTGTTACGAATATAATCAGAACTATGACCATACAAATATTTCGGAGACGGTCTCTGAAATCACATATTAAATCTTGGATCACTTACTGAAGGGCGCCATAGCCAAGTAGGATAAGTCGTTGGACTCTCAATCGCTATGTCTGGGTTCGATCCTGCCTGGGTACCTCTCGCCTGGTAGACGAATGATGGGGATTTTTTCAACCTCCCGGTCAACGTGTGTGCAGACCTGGCCATGCCAAAAATCCGGCCGTGTGTGTACGAATGTAGAACATCAAATATGCACGTTAAAGATCCCACAAGTCATGTCAATACCGGTAGCTTAGGGAGACATGGAAACACTCAGCATGCACGCCGACTGAAGGCAAGAGTATGCAGACCGTGCAGTTGCATATCGGCTGCACGAGGACAAAACAACGTGTACACACGCACCAAGGAAAATTTGAAACGCTTAAACACGCACGCACGCACGCACGCACGCACGCACGCACGCACCACACACACACACACACACACACACACACACACACACGACCTCATTTCGATATCGAACCACAAAATTACATAATTACACATACAGTCGAATCTTAGGTCTCACAGCTATTTCACTATCAGTGAAATTACGAACATATTCAAATTTGTGATCATGCAAATGTCTCAAAGACGGTCTCTAAAACTACATGCATATATTTGAGATCAAATTCTTATATTACCAAGAGTTTATGAATCCGAGATACACCATCGTTACAACATACGAAATAATGCAAAACCTACAATCAAATCTGATCACAGATTCATATCGACAACCACTTCTAAAATTTCATTCACAAGCAAACATCGGATGACATACTCATTTCTGAAATGGCTGAAGTCTGCAAAATAATACACACAATCGAATCTTCCAAAAAAAAATTTGGAGACAGTCCACGAAATGAAACACGGGGATCTGAAATGTATACACTTGTTAACGCCACTGCCCACAAAAAGTCAGGTAGAGGACTACTGGAAATCACTTAATGGTTACATTGAGAGTCAACTGACATGCTGCTGTGTTCAGGTCTCGTGCCACAAACGCAAAGCTCAACAAGACGCAGCGGGGTCTCGGTTCTCAGTCGATGGGTCCCACAACAACAAAGAGTCGTGCGCGCTATGGGACACCTGCACCTTCCAAACGAAATAACTACAATTAAATGGTAAATTATTTCGCAAGACTTGCACGGTCGCCAAATCTTTAAGAACAACGAAGCATCGCGCACGCTATAGGACACCTGCACCTTCAAGAGGAAACAACTGAACATTTTATATGATTAATTGTTTTGCAAGACATGCAGGCTATAAGACGCCTGAAATTTGTAATATATTCAAGACAGCGTCATTGCACCCGGACAATTCCATATGCACTCCATTCAAATTTGTCAGCAGTTAACTGGAAGACTCCTCAAGCCCACGCAAAACCTTGTGCGTTGGCAAAGTTTTGAAACTGAGGGGATTAGGACTAATGAAACTGACACCACCAGAATGATAGCAGATGGGCAGCACACAAGCCAGCTACAAAAAAAGGCGAGATTGTACTCAAAAGACATGATATTTTGAGTCCATGGCACTGTCTAGAGAGCCAGCCAGCTTACAGTTTTTATGATTTTTGTGTGGTCTAGGTTAAGTCCACGTTTTACTGCAACAGGTCTGGTTTGACTGGTTACACACACGTCCTGTGTCATACTGATTATAACACCCATCAACCCCTTTCCATACGGGAATCAAGAAATCTCCTAACTAAATGACATGTAACTGTAAAGTCCACTTCTCACATTTACAAAATTTTAACATAACCAAAACACAGTCATTTTTGTTTTTGTAAAAAGTTACAGGATGACTGTCTAACATTTATTTTAAATAATCTATTTGATATTGAGACATCTTTATGAAATAAATTTTTGGCATTTTTATAAGCAGATGGCATCATGAGTATTTAAACTGTACTTTTTCAAGGTTTTGCAGTGTGATATAAGAAAAGTTTTTTTTTTTTTTTTTTTTTTTTGCCTTATAAGAAAACACGTCAATATATATATATATATATATATATATATATATATATATATATATATATATATATATAATATATATATATATATATCATATATATAAAACTCTCCAAACTACGGCATGTTCATTGTGAAAATGTGTGTACTATTCTGTACCTCTAATGTAAACAATGCTCAGTGATTAGTAAGGCAGTGGGTGGCCTGGAGGAGAAGGAAAACAAAAACACCTGGCACAGCAAGAAACAAATTTTTTTAAAAGAAACAGTGTACCCCCCAACTAGCTGTCTCTAATGACACCTACAAGTTCAAAAGGAGAATTTTAAGATTTAACAGATGGATCATTTCGCAAGACGGACCCTGTTCCATACGATCTCGCAGCAACAAAGTTTCTTGCACGTTATGGGATACTGGACTATTTCACAGCGGATAATGAAGAATTTATACGCACCTGATTTCCGAAATTAATTGAAAATATAAACGGCAAATTATTTTCCAAAATATGCAGGGTACGATCTCTGGACAGTACGTTCCACAAAAAAAAAAGAAAGAGAGAAAGAAAGAAAGAAAAAGAAAAAAAAAAAGAAGAAGAAAAAGAAAAAGAAAGAAAAAAAAAAAAAATAAAACAAAGGAAAGAAATCTTGCAAGCTGTGAGATTCCTCCGCGCCAAGGGGTTTTCATTTTTTAATCTCTTCACAAAAAAGGGAGCTTATTTCAAAGCAATCTTTTGTGTGTGTGTGTGTGATGTGTGTGTGTGATGTGTGTGTGTGTGTGTGTGTGTGTTGTGTGTTGTGATGTGTGTGTGTGTGTGTGTGTGTGTGTGTGTGTGTGTGTGTATGTATGTGTGTGTGTGTGTGTGTTGTGTGTGTGTGTGTGTGTGTGTGGTGTGATGTATGTGTGTGTGACGTATCTGTGTGTGTGTATGTGTGTGTGTCTGTATGTGATATGTGTACAGTGTACAAAATGTGGCTTTGAACGTTCTCCAGTTGCGACAAGCAAACTTTACGAAACTGATAAAGACATACTGAAGGGAAAGCTACATACTACGGTCCCAAACAATATTTGTTCTTACGTATGCACTAAAAAGCGACTCTTCAAATATGCTATGAATTTATTCCATGCTCAGAACAAAAAAAATTTTCTTCGTTCTGAATGTCCATTTGTTAAGAGTGAGACAGCCATATCTGAAGTAGAGAATGATTATTACGTGTATAAAACCATGAGCCTACTGACAATCTTGGGTCTTCATATGGAAGGGTGACGACGAATCACGAAGTTATGTTGTTTTGAGAATTCAGTGCACAGTTTGAAGTTGTGTAAGATCTCGAACTTTTCATAAAACAGGTTACACTTATGCAACAGTACTTTTTAGTTTTCCCTGATGAGACTGAAGGTGGTCTCACTTTGACAAATAGAGGCTGATTCTCTCATTCTGCTGACAGATCTAGGCAGGTAAGTTCAGGTAAGAATACAGTTTTATTTTGCTATCAGACTCGGTCAAAACTTACTGAAATTTGAAATACTGTAGTGTGGCTTTTGTTTATAT
>JAPXFY010000015.1:41955365-41967865 GCA_030674185.1 Monoplex corrugatus
TTCGTGCACTTAATCTAAGCATATGCCCCAGTTGTTGACTCTCGTTCAATTTATAACCAAGCGGTTTAAAAGAAAACGTACCTACATGAATAAAGACATAAAACAAACATAACAACTGGCCTAAATTACCTGAAATTTCTGCTGCACACCACATTTCCTTAGAACCAAAAATGCACTTAACGCATGTGCCTACTTATCAATCCTAAGAGAAAGTATGTAAGACTTTATCGAACACATATAGGCGAACGGACCATCAAAGTAAAAAAAATAATAGGAAGAAATGATAGAAAGCAGATGATCAAGGCAGAAACAAAGACAGTGACAGAAAACAGGAAATATCTTTCAGAAATTTCTGGAAGGTGGGGATACTATTTACACTGAAAGAGCCCCCAGCATCCCCATGGGGGGTTTGGGGTTGTTGGCCTCTGTACTATCTCTTGACAGTTTGGAGAACAACTGATATAATCAGCTACATAGATAATTTTCATTTCCTTAACAGGTTGCCTTGTGCTTATATCAGTGTGGAACGCTTCATCAATGTGCGTGTCATCTAATCCTAAACTTGCGCCAGGGGCAACCCTTGTCTTCTCTGTATCGTTCCGGTCTTAGTGTATGTATTGGGGGAATATTGACTATAAAGACAGTTGTGTAGGCCGATGTCGGTGCAGTCAGTTCGTACTAAGAGACTGGATGTGTTTTAGTCCATTTCCATAGTCTTTTGTTTTTGTTTGTTTTGTTGTTTGTTGTTTATTTGTTTGTTTGCTTGTTTCTTTCTTTCTTTCTTTTTCTGCTTTAACTTCATGAACATTGCAGGTGGAATTTAAAGTTTGGAGTTTCTTCACGACTTGGAGGTTCTTCAAGACGGATTCATCGCACTCGGAGAATTCCATATCCGCTCAACCCAAATCTGCCAGCAATTTTCTGACACTCCCTGAGCCTTCGCAAAACCCTATGCGCTGGCAAGGTCTTGAAGGTGGAGACATGGGTAACATACATTTCATTACAAGATAACCTGTTGTTTCAGTGACAGATTAATACAAAGATCGACACAGAACCCCATACCCTAGAGCAGTCTTACATTATGACCAGTTTGACTCTTGTCATTTAACCTGGCATCTGTGGCATCAGTGTAGAAGTGTAGATGGATTTTTTTTCCTGAACACTGAGACGCCATCTTGAGAAACTCTGACACGTATATTAATAATCACAAAGAGAACGAAATGGCGGTAACTAAAAACATGAGTATATATATTATGGCATGTTTATAGTCGGTAAGAGAAACGTCACAGTATAGTAATCCAGGCTCCTATTATTTAAAACATTAACTGTGAACACCCTTCGTCTTCAATCGCTCACAGAACAGGAAAGAAATGTCACTCTCCCAGAATACACCGTCACGTGCACAGTTATCGACCTTGGTACCCTGTTTCACCGCACGCCAAGAACTCGAGTGCTCGTGCGTCGATCACAAATAACATGCTCTGTCACAATCTTTGTCTCGGAGAAGTTTAAAACACAGTTGAAGGCGTTTTTTGTTTTCTGACTTTTTTTCGGGATTGCCCTTATCGTTGGCATACTTTCCAGGTCTCCCTTGACAGCACCCCCAGTTTTTTTGCCTTGAAGACAGTTCCAACAGTTCGCACAACAATTTAGTAGTTGCACTACTGCTTGTTTCAAAACCTCGCAACCACAAAGGTTTTATGCGCACACTTAAGGCTTTTGCCACGGCTGCATCGGATTGTTGGTGTGTGCATCACACGGCATCTGTGGTGTAAGCATATAATGATGGAATTCATCCTAGCACTTTTCGAGAAAACATACCTGAAAGATTGCAGAACCTGAAAAATTGTATTCAGTGAAATGCATCAGATAAAAATTTAACTACGAACACAGCATGAGCGGATCATCAAACCACGACTTATCTTCTTAGCCTTGCACTTCAAGGTAGAGTGTTAATGTTATTGTTGTTTAAAGCCCAGTCGACTGCGTAGCGCCATATCAGGCATATAACCGCTAAAAAATAAACAAAAAGAAAGAAAGAAAATTAAGTACACATATCAATGCATTCGCGCATATAATCTAAGGACATGCCCCCGGCGTTGACCATTCCGTCCAATCTATCGCACAGGGATTTAAAAAGAAACACACCTGAATACAAATTTAAGCATACCTAAAGATACCAAAACATATATGTAAAAAAAGAAACGAGCATAAATTACCTAAAATTGCTTCAACATGTCTCACCTCCCCAGAACCAAAAATGCACTTAATATCCGCGAAATCCCAAGAAAAAGTGTGCAAGACTTTATCGAACACATACAGGTGAATGGACTATCAAGGCAGAAAATGATTGGAAGAAATGACCGAAACCAAAGCAACAAGGCAGAGAGAAAGAGAGTGACAGAAAAGAGGAAATTTCTAGCAGAGAGTTTCCAGAAGGCGGGGATACTATTTATACAGAAAGAAACCCCGGCATCCCCACAGGGGGTTCAAGGTCGATAACAATATGATTGTTTATATCTGACCAAGTGAAGTGAAATAATTATGATTAAGAATGTAATGGTTGATATGCACAACAAGTGGCACTAATGAAGCATGAAGATTTCGTTCAAAAAAGGAATGAAAAGAAGCAGCATAAAGCCAAACAGATCGGTAGAAAGAGGAGTAAGAGTATGTCACGCATAATCAGCAAAACTGTTACGCTTTTACAATTTAGTTTAATAACAAGTACTGCGCAGAGGATCTGGCCTTCTATAGCACATCAATAAGTTACTTAAAGTAAGTTTATAAGTAATCAATAAGTAGTCGGCTTCACCATCATCACCATTATCACCACTGTCATCATCATCACCTCATCCATCGTAAATACCCTGAACAGCAAACAGTTGTCTGTCACGCTACATGCAGACAGTTATCAGGATGATCGATACAGTGGTGGCCACACCAGCCATAGCATCGGCGTGAACAAATACAAAGACTGGTTCATTAAGCTATCGAGCGGGATTATCTGTTCACGAGAAAGAGAGAGAGAGAGAGGGAGAGAGAGAGAGAGAGAGGGAGAGAGGGAGAGAGAGAGAGAGAGAGAGAGAGAGAGAGAGAGAGAGACAGACAGACAGAGACAGAGAGACAAAGAGAGAGCGAGAAAGAGAGAGACAGAGAGCCAGAGACAGACAGACACAGAGAGGGGGGTGACGGGGGGGGGGAGGGAGGGAGGGAAGGACAGAAAGACAAGAGTGAAAGCAAAGAATCACTTCTCTTGTTTTTCTCTTACTATCATCTTTAGAAATAAACGCAAAACCGTCAGCGTCTACCCCCCCCCCCCCTGTCTGTCTGTCTGTTTCTCTCTCTCTCTCTCTCTCTCTCTCTCTCTCTCTCTCTCCACACACACACACAGAGGCATTATCAGCAGCAGCAGCAGCAATTTACTGTCAAGTTTACATAACAATTATACTGACAACACACACATGCTCACTCACACGTCACACACACACACACACACATCACACACAAGCGCGCGCGCACACACACACACGCACCACACACACAAACACACACACTTTTTTTCTAAAGTCATCACTGTGAAAGGGCAATCCATTTACATCAAAGAGTAGGCGCGACAGCCAAGTAAGCACGATGTCCACCTGGTGGGTCAAAGGCCCACCTGGTGGGTCAAAGGCAGAGGAGACCTTTTTGACCTCCAGGTCAATATGCGAGCGGACCCCTAACGCCTAAACCCCCTTCGTAAGTACACGCATGCTGAATATCAGGAATGCACGTAAAAGATCCTGTAAATCATGTCAGTGTTTGGTGATCTATGGAAACACGAAAGCACCCAGCATGTCATCATCATCATCATCATCATCATCATCATCATGTGCCCTGCCGCACGGTGTTGGTGATAATGGCCCTCCACATGAATCTATCCTTTGTCGCTGCAAGTACTTCTCCCACCCTTTCTGTCCTCAACCACTCTGTAAGTCCGCCCATTATTTTCTCTCTGGGTCTACCTGGTGCTATGTTTCCTTGCAACTCTCCTGTTGTGACTAGATGCTCTAAATTCTCTTGTCTCACAAAATGTCCTATAATGTTCTTTGTCTCTTTCTGATCTTGTTCATTTACGTTCTTCTCTTGTGTCTGTCTCCTTCAAGACTGTCTCGTTTGTTTTCTTTGCTGTCCATGAAACTCTTAACATTCTTCTTAGAAAACACATTTCAGCTGCCTCGATCTTGTTCTGACTTTGCGTGACCCACAGCATGCACGTCCACCAAAGACGGACTATGCAGCCTGCGCAGCATCATACTGAATGCACAGTGTGGGCAAAACAACGTGCACACACGAATCTGAGAAAAATCAGAACGCTTCCACACACACACACACGCACGCGCACGCGCACACACACACACACACACACACACGCACGCACGCAAGCAAGCAAACAAGCAAACCAAACAAACTTAAACTCACAGTTATACAACCAAAACAATAACAAACAAAAACGCCACATAACCAGACAAAGCAATGGTCAGCAGAGCCATATGCAGACACCACACACACACACACACACACAGGTAGCAACAGAAGTCTAACAGAAGGACAGACAGTTAGCGATCAATACACACACATTATCACACTCGTGACAGCACGCGCAACACGTAGTGTCTGGTTCATCACGAATAATAATGTCACGTACAGCAACATGTCGATCGGTTTTCACAGAACTACTTCTGTGCTCGTAACACGATACATGGAGTCCAAAAAAAAAAATCTGATTAGAAAAGAGCGAGTGCGTGTGTGTGTGTGTGTGTGTGTGTGTGGTGTGTGTGTGTGTGTGTGTGTGTGTGTGTGTGTGTGTGTGTGTGTATGTGTTGTGTGTGTGTGTGTGCTTGCGTGCGTGCGTGCGTGTGTGCTAACTTGCTTCGTGAGTGCGTGCGTGCACGTTTGTATGTGTGGGAGAGAGCGTGAGAGTATGTGCGTGTATGTTTTCTCTAATCCAGAATTAATCATCTGAATACCTGGGAGTCAAAATAGCGCAGTGATGCAGGTTTCGCAATACCTCCATAAGAAGAAATTATTGGGGGTCGGTGGAAATTCACTAGTGAGTGAGTGAGAGAGAGAGAGAGTGTGTGTGTGTGTGTGCGTGTGCGTGTGTGTGTATGTGTGTGTGTGTGCGCGCGCGCGTGGGTGTGTGTGTGTGTATACATGTGTAAGTGTGTGTTCTCTGTGTGTGCGTGTAAGCGTGCGTGCGTGTGTGTGTGTGTGTGTGTGTGTGTGTATGTGTGGGGGGGGGGGGGGTGCATGCGTGTGCGTGTGTGTGTACGTGTGTGTGTCTGTGTGTGGTGTAGTGTGGTGTACGTGTGTGTGTGGCTTTCGTGGGCGCAACTTCCATATGCCCCACCCCCCTCTTCTTTTTATTTTTTGAACCGCACCATTATGGCATTCATATTCCGTTTTCAGGAGTACGCATATTAGGGGTGTTTATGTGTCTGCATACACCGAATACTGATGTGACTTACAAGATCTTTAACGAACCTATCTGATGTTCTGCTTCTGCCTCCACAGGAAAGTGGTTCAGGTTAGCACTTACGCTGATCAAGGAGATGGGGGGGAAAATGTCCACCGTTGAAACCCGGACCTTCCAACTGGAGAGACCAGTGTCCCAGCCACTCGACTAACACAAGCATCAGACGAGAGAGAGAGAGAGAGAGAGAGAGAGAGAGAGAGAGAGAGAGAGAGAGAGAGAGGAGCGAGAGAGGGAGAGGAGAGAGAGAAGTCAGAAGAGAGAGAGAGAGAGAGCGAGAGAGGGAGAGATAGAAGTCAGAAGAGAGAGAGAGAGAGAGAGCGAGAGAGGGAGAGAGAGAAGTCAGAAGAGAGAGAGAGAGAGAGAGGGAGAGAGGGGAGAGAGAGAAGTCAGAAGAGAGAGAGAGAGAGGGAGGGAGAGAGAGAAGTCAGAAGAGAGAGAGAGAACGAGAGAGGGAGAGAGAGAAGTCAGAAGAGAGAGAGAGAGAGCGAGAGAGGAGAGAGAGAGAAGTCAGAAGAGAGAGAGAGAGAGAGAGAGCGAGAGAGGGAGAGAGGGAGAGAGAGAAGTCAGAGGAGAGAGAGAGAGAGAGAGAGAGGGAGAGGGGAGAGAGAGAAGTCAGAAGAGAGAGAGAGAGAGAGAGCAGGGCTCCCACTGAGGAAAAGCAAAAATCCCTGAAAATCAGGGGGAGTCGGGGTGGAGGGGGGGGGGGGAGGACTTGCCCACCTGGAAAATTTTGAAAATTTACGTTTAAAATGGCGCAATCTGACACAAATCTGAGCTTAATTTATAGTTTTTATAGTTTGTTTTTTTTTTCGCGGAAATTTATTTTTTCGCGGATTCTCACTCTCGGTTTTCGCAGAAATCCGCGAAAGTGGGAGCCCTGGAGAGAGAGAGAGAGAGAGAGAGAGAGAGAGAGAGAGAGAGAGAGAGAGAGAGAGAGAGAGAAGAGAGAGAGAGAGAGACAGAGACAGAGACAGAGAGAGAGAGAGAGAGAGAGATTACGCAAAGATTAATCACAGAAAAAGAAAACAGCAGATTTAAGAAAGAGCAGAAAAGAGGTGGAAGCAGAAAATACACCCAGAGGGAAGGCATATATCTTAAAAACAACAACAACAACAAAAACAGAAGGAAGGCATACATCTAAAACAACTAACAAACAACATCTAAAATAGACAAATAACAGACAGACAAATAAAGCAAACAAACTCTTGCCAACTCAACTGGTGGCCATCTTTTTCTAGTGCAGGGTCCAGTTCAGCGTTTGAAAAACGTACCAAAAGACATAAAGAGAAAAAGAAATAAACACACAAACAGAAACAGTATAAAGAGAGAGAAAACAAAGTTTGAAAAAAAAAAAAGAAAAAATGAAAGTGAACAAACATTGTTAAAAACAATGAACGTCTGTTCCAAAAATCAAGCCCCGACTTGCTCTCTCACTGGTGCACCAGGACAAAAGAGCTCGGCGTTCAAGCAAAGGGAAGCAACTGTGTCAATGTTGACCTTCAACAAACAACATGGCGGGCCTGGTCCATGTCTATGAAAACACAAAAAGCCCTCTCCAAACTTTTCCATGGAGACACGAGAGTCAAAACATGCATATATACATGCCATCAGAGTTGAGTGCGGGGGTGGGGGCGTTTGAGGAATTGGGCGCAGGGGGACCGGAGGGAAAACGGGAGGGATGGAAAGAGGGAGTGAGGAGAGAGAGAGAGAGAGAGAGAGAGAGTGAGGGGGAGGAGAGAAAGAGAGAGAGCTAGAGAGAGAGAGGGAGAGAGAGAGAGAGAGAGAGAGAGAGAGAGAGAGAGAGAGAGAGAGCGCTCTGAAACTGACTCAGTTTTACGAGTAGTCACCATCATAACATAACAAGACAAGAATGGCATTATACAGTCTGTGGAGTAAAAAGGATGAACTACACTTTCTAGACGAGTACTCTCTATATGACATAGACATTAGATCACATCTTATTTTGACTTTTAATAACATTTTATACAGTCACTAATCCAATCACCAGCTGACAGCAGAGGGGCATCCAGGAGTCATGACCTGGATGCGGTCCAGCCACCTCAGAGTGTCAGCAGTTAAGGGCCGAAACACTTTCTTGACGGGGGTTTCTACTCTGAGGACCTTCTGCTGTTCGGTTGTCCCAGAGTTTCTTACTACCGATCACCAGATGACATTGGTAACGTACCAAGCCTTCGTGAACCAAGTTCTTTTTTTTTCTTTTTAACTATTAGACTGTACTGAGGCTGAATTATCCAAATTTGTGAGCGTTTTAAACTACGTGGCTCACAAACACACAAATCCAATACTCCCAGACTGCACGTGAACAGGTCCGCTTTCGTTTCATTCCTTCTTGTGTTGTATTTCTGTATGGTGCCCATAATTACTTTGATGGTTTTTATGGCAATAAAAAGAGCCGGACCTCTGAGTCTGTGTCTGAGTCACTTACACAAACACACACATACACACACGCGCGCGCTCATGCACACACACACACACACACATGCACACACGCACGCACGCACGTACGCGTCACCCCCCCCTACACACACATACTTTGGAGTCAAACTATAAGCAACTGAGGAAAAACGACATCATCCTGTTTGCCTTGCATGAACCGAATCGAGCAGTGTGACACAGCCTTTATGTCATGTTTGCCCACCCCAACAGACAAAGAACAAGTGATCAAACAGTGTAAGCACAGTCTTTTTTTCTCTGAGAGGCCCACCCCTACAGGCAAAAAGCATTAACATAAACGTGAAAAAGACAGCCGAGCCATTCTAACAAATCTCCCCTTTTATACAAAAGCAATGTTGACAGAAAAACTAGATCTCGTACTTCTCAAGGTCATGGCGACTTTAAAAAGCATCAGATAAAATAAAGTTTGATGTGTGGTGAGAACAATGACGGACTATCGTCATCATCATCATCATCATCATCATCATCATCATCATCATCATCTCATCAGGTGCCTTGCCGCATGCGTTGGCGATTATGGAATTCCATCGGTCTCTATCATTTGTTGCCTCAAGCATCTATTCCACCTTCTTTGTCCCCAGCCACTCTGCAAGTCCGTCTAGTATCTTCTCCCTGGGTCTACCCGGTGCTCTCTTTCACTCCAACTTTCCCTTTGTGACCAGGTGCTCCAATTCCCTTTCCTCATAAGATGGCCTATAAATATTGCCTGTCTTTTCCTAATCTTCCTTATGAATCATCTACTTGTGTCTGCCTCCATCAAGACTGTCTCGTTTGTTTTCTTTGCTGTCCATGGAACTCTCAACATTCTTCTTAGAAACCACATCTTGGCTGCCTCAATCTTGGACTATCACAACAGTGAAAACAGAATGTGAAAATTTTCAGACGGTTTTGAGAAAGCGCTATGCACTTCCACACACTTTTCTAGGGGGTTGGGGGGGGGGGGGGAGCTGATTTTAGGCACTTTCACGATACGTGTGCCCTTGATTTGGCGTCATGACTTCCAACTCTTTTGCATTTGCGACTCCATATACGATAACAGGGACGGGGGGAGGGAGGGAGAGAGAGAGAGGCAGGCAGGCACGCGCGCGCACGCACACACACACATACAGAGAGAGAGAGAGAGACAGACAGACAGACACACACACACACAAACACGCACGTGCTTGCGCGCGCGACACACACACACACACATACACACACACCCCCCTCTACAGTCGATATGAAACGTTCTCCTTTTTTTCTTCTAAAGTCAGACTGCACAAAAACCAGCGTGCCACGTTTACGTCACAATGGCTTACTTAGCCCCTTCCATGTCTAAAAGCTAAACCAATACAGCAGGAACCTTGTACCGCTCAGTGCATGTTGCTAGTGTCGTGTTGATCCTGCACACACTATTCTTTCCACACGGATGGCTATTGTAAAAACCAAAAATCAAAGCACACCAAACGTGCCGAGCAGCTCAAGTTCGTCTTTCTGGTTTTATGCTTTTTCCTATAAGCTCAAGTTCGTCTTTCTGGTTTTATGCTTTTTCCTATGATAAACCGTTATTGTTATTGTCGTTTAAAGCCCAGCCGACAGTGTAAAGCCATATCAGGGCTACAACAATTTCAAAACAGGCAAAACTTCGAACAGGAAAAAAATTTAGTGCACATATCAATGCATTCACGCATATAATCTAAGCACATGCCCCTGGCGTTGACCACTCCGTCCAATTTGTCGCACAGGGGATTTAAAAAACACGCCTGAATACAAATTTAAGCATAACCAAGGACACCAAAACATACATTAAAAAAGGGCATAAATTACCTAAAATTGCTTCCGCATATCTCACTTCCCTAATGTCAAAAATGCATTTAATACATGCACCCAAGTATCAATCCTAAGAAAAAGTATGTAAGACTTTATCGAACACATACAGGTGAATGGACCAGCAAGGCAGAAAACGATAGGAAGAGACGACAGAAAGCAAAGGAATAAAGCAGAAACAAAGAGAGTGATAGAAAAGAGTAAATTTCCAGCACAGAATTTCCAGAAGGTGAGGATACTATTTATATTGAAAGAGCCCCCGGCATCCCCACGAGGCGGGGGGGGGGGGGGGGGCTATGATAAACTGAATGTTCCCGAACTAATGCAAAAAATGTTATGGCCAGCATCTTGGCGACAAAACAGAGGGTTTGAAATCTGATCTAAGTTTTTTAAACGGTTTCCAGAAAAATCTGCAATACATATGGGACAAGAGACATTTTCTTAATGTCCTGCCTTGTTTTGGAAACAACTGGAATTGTAAGTTCTTCGCATGAGTAGTGAGCATTGTATGTATGTATGTATATATGTATGTGTGTATGTATGTATGTATGTATGTATGTATGTATGTATATGTATGTATGTATGTATGTATGTATGTACGTATGTATGTACGTATATGTATGTATGTGTGTTGTATGTATGTATGTATGTGTGTGTGTGTGTATGTATGTATGTATGTATGTATGTATGTATGTATGTACGTATGTATGTATATATATGTATGTAGTTGTATGTATGTACGTATGTGTGTATGTATGTATGTATGCATGTATGTATGTATGCATGTATGTATTATGTATGTATGTATGTATGTATGTACGTATGTATGTATGTATGTATATATGTATGTACGTATGTATGTATGTAAGTATGAAATGTGGATTTTCAAAAATAATTATTATACAAAGAGGGAGATTACTGGAATAGCTGACCACACTGAAGCTTTCTTTTCTTCTTCTTTTTCTTCTTTCTTTTTTCATTGCACGAACTCTAGCGTATCATTATCAAACCAATGACTTAGATTAGACGGATCGTCAACCACAAGGACCATCATGTGGCGTGAGTGGTGGTGGTGAACACCTGCCTACCTTGACCTGAGCGCAGCGTTTGACTAGTAAACTGTCGTGTCGTTCTGTTGACATAGCGTGCGTCACACACTGACAGTCAAACAACACACACAGCAACTCGCCGGCAGATGTTCTGTTTTTAGAAAGAGAGAGAGAGAAAGAGAAAGAGAAAGAGGCTCTGTGTGTGTGTGTGTGTGTGTGTGTGTGTGTGTGTGTGTGTGTGTGTGTGTGTGTGGGGTGTGTGTGTGTGCGTGCGTGCGTGTGAGTGTGTGTGTGTGAGAGAGAGACGTAGGAAAGTTAAAAAGATACACAGTGTGTGGGTGGGTGGGGGTGACCCTGTATGGAAAAAGGCTTAAATGCAAATTTTTCTTTTTTCTTTTAAGATACCCCATCTGAAACATTTAGAATTTATAAATAAACATAAAATTAAATAATGAAATAAGTTATCTATCATAGTTTTGTGTATTAATGGCTGATGTGATACGTCTAGTATATTGGCTAGTGATTGTGTGCTTGTCACCTCTCGCTTTCAGTCCGCACCGCTGGCTAGCACTGCTGTTTGCAGCTCTGCGAAAAGGATAGAGTGTGCAAGTCTCTCTCTGTCGCTACATAGCCTCTCCATCAGCAAGCCCTACGTTGTGCCTCCCCGTGGCGACACATGGGTAAACAGCACTATTGCTTTGTGGTTGTCTCAGGAGAGATCGAGGCTAAGGGAGTAAACCTTGAGAGGAAATCGTGCAGTGCCTTGTTGGGTAGTCATGGGAATCACAAAGCCTAGCAGACAGCTGTACAAAAACCGATGGACCAAACAGTGGCACTGCGCTGTGGCGGCACGCTGTACCAGGGACGGAGGGGGAGAGAGAGAGAGAGAGAGAGAGAGAGAGAGGAGAGAGAGAGATAGAGAGAGAGAGAGAGACAGACAGACAGACAGAGACAGAAAGAGACAGAAAGACAGACAGAGAAAAGAATATTTAGTAGCCATTCTTATTGTCGAGTGCCACACCTACAGATTTCAAAGAATTACAGACAGACAGACAGACAGACAGAGAAAAGAATATTCATTAGCCATTCTTATTGTCGAGTGCCACACCTACAAATTTCAACGAATGACAGACAGACAGACAGACAGAGAAAAGAATATTTAATAGCCATTCTTATTGTCGAGTGCCACACCTACAGATTTCAACGAATGAATGAAAGTAGTGTACTCACAAACCAATTCAAAAAGAAAAAGCATAGTCTGCAGAATGATAATCATATGAGTCAGGTTTTGAAAGAGAGACAGGAAACGTAGGAACGCCGAAAAAATACACGGACAGGGTATGGTAGACTGGTACAGAAAGAGTAAAACGGAAAGAAGGCAAACAGAGAAGAAGGAGTGAGAATGAAGGTGGGAGTCAGATGATAATGGTAATGCATAATGATGTTTTAATTTCCAAAGGCAGAATTCATTATGCTAGCTCAAATTGCCGTTGCTTGCAAGCTGAAAGGGTTAGTGTGAGAGAGAAAGAATGAGAGAGGAGTGTGAAAGAGATACACGAGACGTGGGAAAGTTGAAAAGATACATGGATAAGGAGCGAGGGGCAGGGGACAAAAAAATACAAAAAGAAAGAAAAAGGAATGGAGGAAGA
>JAPXFY010000015.1:41970365-41980365 GCA_030674185.1 Monoplex corrugatus
AGAACTTGTTTTATTCATAGTTTTCATTCAAAACTTCCGACGTTTAATTAATAGCAAGCAGAACTGCCAGTATACAAAACTCAATGTTGTTCTCATTTCTCACGCTTTCAATGACCTCTCTATTTGGTATAACCACCTTCTGTAAAAGTGGGCTGGCTGAATCAGTTGTCAGAGACATGGACTAAAATCTAATGTCGAAATTTCAGTCTCAGCCCACAACATAAAAATGGCATGTTCGCTGCTCATCTTAATGTTACAGTTATTCTGGCGGTGTCAGATTAGTGGTTCGTAGGTTCCTTCGTCTCATGAGATGCTTTCTGAAGATCCTTGGCATCTCATACAAAGACCACATTACCAACTTGGAGGTCCAGACCAGAGTAAGGCAAGCCATTGGACCATACGAAGACCTGTTGTCCACAGTGAAGAGAAGGAAAATGAGACAGTGTAGTAATGTATCAAGATCAACAGGACTTGCCAAAACCATTCTACAAGGAACATTGCGAGGAGGCAGAAGGAGAGGAAGACAGAGAAGAGATGGGACAACATCAGTGAATGGACTGGCCTCACACTGGAGGACAACATCAGTGAATGGACTGGCCTCACACTGGAGGACAACATCAGTGAATGAGGACTGGCCTCACACTCAGCAACTGTTTAAGAGCGTCTGAGAATCGGGGAGGAAACGGAGGAAGCCGGCTGCGAAGTCTTCTGTTGCGCCCCCTAACGGTTTTCAAACTCCGGGATAGATGAAGGTGAAGGTTTCTTCATCCCACCCTCCACCGCTTCCACTAAACTGACGACCTTGCAATGCATGGCGCTTTGCGCACACTCAGAAGGCTACTAGCTCATCAATGACAGATTTGAATGCAACGTATATGGAACTTTCCGACTGTGATGAACACTTCTTGAACAGACAACAAATCTCAAACTTCATACACGTTAATATCCGTACTGGCAGAGAAATAATCAAAATCTTACTGACTTTTGTCTGTTATCTCTTAAATTCATGTGATATTCGACTCCGTAACACACCACAAACCCCTAATAGTTCTAGAGACAAGAAACCACGGGCGCACAGATGTCCAACCTCATGTGGCACCACCGAGGAGACCTTGCTGGAGTTTAACAGTGCCTGCTTTGATCCAGCTTACTAAGGACAAGGTTTACTAAGGCCTCTACAAACGACAGTTATCGCTCGATCGCGGAGCCACACCGAATGAGAGAGCCCCTCTCTTTTTTCTGGTAAAAAGACCACCATACTTAATACAGAAATGACAGAAAGCAAATGAACAAGGTAGAAACAAAGAAAATGACAAAAAAGAGGAAATTTCTAGTACAGAATTTCTAGAAGGTAAGGTACTATTTATACTGAAAGAGTCCCCGGCATCCCCACGGGGGACTGAAAGAGCAACAAAATGTATTTATGCGCAACATTTAGTGCTGCTCGAAGCTCTGGTTCTCACAATATCCGAGAAAATTTGGGGAGAGATGCTGCTCACACCAGCAAAAGGTCTGAAATGATTTGCTGAGGGCAGTTCATTCCAGTTTATTAGACTTGTACGTCAACATACAACCTCATGTGATATGACTGACGGAGATAATCATCCTAGAAAGTGGGGGGTAGGGGGTGGTTGGGGGAACGGGGAATGCCTGATGGAAGAGGATGAATATTGACACAATGAAAGGATGACCAGAGAAAAGAGGTGGTTAACCTTTTGACTCCCTCACCCTATCCTCCAACTGCAAAATTTAACCCTTTGACTCCCTCACCCTATACACCAGCTTGACCAACTTGAAGCTAGTGGATAGGGTGAGGGAGTCAAACGGTTAAGTTTTTGCTTTGCTAGCGCGGTTCACAATGCAGGATACTGGTGGACATGGTGCGGGAGTCAAAGGGTGAAGTGATAGGTTCGGTCACCATATATACAGAAATGCATGATCTTTAAACGCTTGTTTTTAAATTTCTTCAATGGACGAAAGGCAGCCTGTATGGTAGAAAGAAACTCTAGGGAGAGCTAGACAACAGAAGGTCTTCAGAGAAGTAACCCCCTTTAGACAAGTGTTTCGGCCCTGAATTCCTTACACTCTCGGGGGGCCGGGCCACATCCAGGTCATGACTCCTGGATGCCCTTCTGCTGTTGTCTATTTTTTTTTTTTTTTTTTTTTTTTTTTTCCCCACGCCGGGGATCGAACCTGGGCGATTCTGCGCTTCAGAACTGCGGTACGCGGTTTTACCAATGTGCTAACGGGGCACACATCACCTGTAGGGAATTTAATCCTTATGAAGTTCACTTTTTTCGTTCCTCCTTGCCCAGATCCAGCTTGAGCTCCTTTCTGCTGCCTCTGCCATCGCTTTAAGGGCTCTAGTCCTCTTCTTCCCAGAAATGGCGAGTTGTTTCATGAGATCATAAGCGGAGGTGCCCACAAACCCTCTTGCCCCGACCTCTATGGCGAAGATTTTGACCCGCAGACCTGCTTTCTTCAGGGTGCTGGCAAGACCGGCGTATTTTTCGGTCTTGTAGATATGTGCTTCTTCCATTCTGCTTTCGTATGGCACAGTGAGTTCTATCAGAATCACTTGTTTCGAGGAGTCAGAGTGGAGAGCGATGTCTGGTCTCATGCCTGTCTTGCTGATGACATCTGGGTAATTTCTCCACTCTGGGAGGTCTGCTGTACACTCCCAGTCGACTGCTCCATCCAGAAGACCCTTTGGCAATGTGCTGGTTGTGACTATACGTCTAAAAGAACATTAAGACAGACGAAATATTAAGAAAGAGAGATTAGTAATGTATTGATGGTTCTCTTTCATAGCGGCGTTTCATTAGTGTCATGATTATTATTTCAATCTGAGAGGGAGAGGGAAAGAGAAGGAGAGAGAGAGAGACAGACAGACAGAGGGAGGGGGTGGAGGGAGGGAATGAGGGAAGGGGGAGAAAAAGGCGTAGGAAAGAGCTATAACATTCAACAGTATAGACAATGGTTTACTATTTGTTTTGTTGTTCTTGTAAATGTCATTATTGTAATTATCATTATCATCATTATTATTCTAATTATTATTGTTATTATTATTATTATCAATATTAACATTATTATCTTCATTACAATCATCGAACAAACTGAATCTCAATACAGCACAAAATCTATCAGTATCACAGAGTCATTGACAAACATCATCACATTCTAAAACCTTAACATACGTCGCACTGAGTTCGCATAGTTACGGATGGAAGACAGACCGATGCACGCTTCCCTACACGTGTGTCACATCGCTGAAACACAAAACATGACAGTTCAGAAAACACTTCAAAGTAGCTCTGAATTCACTTCGAAGTAGTTCTGATTTCACTTTAAAGCAGTTCTGAATTCACTTCAAAGTAGCTCGAAATTCACTTCAAATGAACTTCTGAATTTGCAAGGTGGTACGGAATTCACTTCAAAAGTAATTCTGGGCCTATCTCAAAATAGCATCTTGGACAGACTTTTGCAGCTTGGGCAAAAGGCAAGCAGATCGCAGATTCCTGAACAAAAGTTAGTTTTCAGCGGGTCAGAGTGACATACTGATAACGGAAGAATCGCAGATTAGACCCTCGGGTTCAACACTTGCCAGCGTATAAGGTTTTGCGCAGGCTCAAGGACTCAGACAACTGCTGGCAGACCTGGGTGGAGCACATATGGAACTATACCAGCGAATGAAACCATTTTGAACAAACTCCAAACCTACAATTGGAAAAAAAATCTTAAAAATAGGAATGAAATAAAATAAGTAGATAAATAAATTAAAAAAAACAACTAAACAAATTAATAAATAAATAAATAACTGCACTACGCTATGTCTGTTTCCCTTAAACCAACACGGCAAAATACTGACATTGCTTTCGTGCACCTGCTCTCCATTTGTATCCGCAAACAAACACACAAAACACAACCCGTACTTAAGTTACGTTTGCGCGTCTGGTCTCAGTTTTAAAACCGCAAACAGAAAACGGCACACCACTAAAGAACACGAACACCGACCGTTTCAGGTTCTGCAAAATCACTGACTGCATGCACTTGCTGATAAAATTTGAATCACAAACACACCACACGCACGTTAGTCTAAAGCCTTAAAGACCTTCCACGTTGTGTTGTACCACCACCAACCCTGTGCTGCAAACTGATCGTTAAGTCAAACCACTGACACAGACAAAATGCACACCGTACGCCGATCGCCTGCACTAAACACGAAAATCGGTTCACTCTTCGCCCCCGAGTCAACCTGCGCAGCTGATTATATAATTTTAAAGCCACACACAAACACAAAACACACTCTGCCGAAACTGAAAAGACGAAAATGTTCACTATTTGGCTATGTCAGCTTGTGCAGCTGATCAAAATTTTGAACCACAAACGTAACAGCAAACCATACACATTCCGCTGAAAACACGAAGAGAGATCGTTTAACCACGTTGCCATATCAGCGTGTGTAGGTGATTTCGAATTAATCCACAAACACAAAAGATGTCCCCCACCGACCACCTGAACACAAGATCGTTTCATTAATTTTACCAAATCAGCGTGGTGGCAGCTTTCAAAACACACACACGCGCGCGCGCGCGCGCACACACAGACACACACACACATACACACACACACACACACACACACACACACAGTCAGTGACATGTGTTGACAGCTTGTATCTTTCCATGTTGCTGGACTGATTCGCTACTGTGACATGTGACGTAGTGTGTGTGTGTGTGTGTGTGTTGTGTGTTGTGTGTGTGCGTTTGTGTTGTGCTGTGTGTGTGTGTTGTGCGTGTGTGTGTGTGTGTGTGTGTGTGCGTTGTGTTGTGCGTGTGTGTGTGTGTGTTGTGTGTGTGTGTGTTTGGTGCCTGTGTGTGTGTGTGTGTTGTGCGTGTGTGTGTGTGTGTGTGTATGTGTATGTGTGTGTGTTGTGTGTGTGTGTGTGTGTGTTGTGTTGTGTTGTGTTGTGTGTGTGTGTGTGTGTGTGTGTGTGTGTTGTGCGTGCGTGTGTGTGTGTATGTGTATGTGTGTGTGTGTGTGTGTGTATGTGTGTGTGTGTGTGTGTTATATATGTGTGTGTGTGTGTAACTATGTGTATGCGTGTGTGTTAGAAAGACAGGGAGGAGGGGAGCAGGGTGACACACACACTGTGACGAGCAAAGCACAGTAGCAGCTGCACCCGCTGTCAACAAACCTATACAGTTCAGGCCTCTCGACCTTCAGGCCTAACTGTCTCTCTATAGGGCGAGGGGAGGGGGTAAGGGAGGGAGGGAGAGAGGGAGAGAGAGAGGAGAGAAGAGGGAGAGAGAGAGAGAGAGAGAGAGACAGAGAGAACAGACAGAGAGACGTGCCACAGGTTCATGGCGAACACTAAGTGAGATGCCATCATGAATACAACAGGTGTGCTAAACGTATCAATACAACACCAACTGTGTTGCCATTACCCAAACACTAAGCGCGCGACTACTATCGTTACAACTCGTGTGTTGTCATTATGGTAACAACAGTGAAGGGCTGAAAGTCAGAGGCACCAGCCCTGCAGGCGCCTTCTACGTAACAGACGTTCAGACGTTCGTCTGCGTATCAACCATCAACCAGCCGTTGACACCACACTTCAACAAGCCCATGGTACTATGCAGTGTACTGAAAATGTCTACACGGTCAGAAAAGAATGGTGAGCGCTCAGTGACATCCCTTCGGGGTAGAGCAGAGCTGGGTACTGAGCCTCAAGTGTTCAAGTTCTTACTGCTTATAGCCCAGCCGACTACTGGAGCCATATCAGGGCAAACACCACGTCAAAAACGACAAGCAGTTATCGGTCTTGTCGCATGAGGGGATGTGGGGAAAAGAGCCAATGACAACTTCTATGACCACCAAGCTTACCAAGCTGTATGGCAGCTAGCAGGCACTAGCCAAAAATGGCCACAGTCAACGCCAGATGTGGCTTGATCGTGTAGACATCAAACAACGAAAGAATCATAAGAATACAACATTAACCCTTTGACTCCCTCACTCTGTCCACCAGCGTCCTGCATTGCCAACCACGCTAAGAAAGCAAAAACTTAACTCTTTGACTCCCTCACCCTATCCACCAGCTTGCTGTAGGAAGCTGGTGGATAAGGTGAGGGAGTCAAAAGGTTAAGTTTTTGCAGCTGGTGGATAGGGTGCAGGAGTCAAAGGGTTAAATGTTATCATTATCAATACAACACTGTGTCGTCAGTATCAGGCCAGTACATGGGTATATGTGCAGGTAGACAGCAAGCAACGAGAGAATAATGTGAACGCAACACTGAATGTTGTCATTATTAATGTTGTTACCCTGTGTCATCATTATCAGCTCCACTCATGGTTTTATGTACAGGCTTAAGGCTTGTGCTAGGATCACCATCACATGGCACCTGTGACATTAATGCATATGGAATTCATTCCGAGCGCGGAAATGTCTTCTTGAGAAACTGAAACTGAAACATCATTATCAACAGAACACTAAGTGTGTTGCCATTATCAACAGAGCACTAAGTGTGTTGCCATTATCAATAGAACACTAAGTGTGTTGCCATTATCAACAGAACACTGTGTTGCCATTATCAATAGAACACTAAGTGTGTTGCCATTATCAACAGAACACTGTGTTGCCATTATCAATACAGTACTAAGTGTGTTGCCATTATCAAACACAGTAACTAAGTGTGTTGCCATTATCAATAGAACACTAAGTGTGTTGCCATTATCAATAGAACACTAAGTTGTGTTGCATTATCAACAGAACACTGTGTTGCCATTATCAATACAGTACTAAGTGTGTTGCCATTATCAACACTAGTACTAAGTGTTTGCCATTATCAATAGAACACTAAGTGTGTTGCCATTATCAATAGAACACTAAGTGTGTTGCCATTATCAATAGAACACTAAGTGTGTTGCCATTATCAATAGAACACTAGTGTGTTGCCATTATCAATAGAACACTAAGTGTGTTGCCATTATCAATAGAGCGCTAGGTGTGTTGCCATTATCAATAGAGTACTGTGTTGCCATTATCAATAGAACACTAAGTGTGTTGCCATTATCAATAGAACACTAAGTGTGTTACCATTATCAACAGAGCCTTAAGTGTGTTGCCATTATCAATAGAACACTAAGTGTGTTGCCATTATCAATAGAACTAAGTGTGTTGCCATTATCAATAGAGCCTTAAGTGTGTTGCCATTATCAATAGAACACTAAGTGTGTTGCCATTATCAATAGAGTACTAAGTGTGTTGCCATTATCAATAGAGTACTAAGTGTGTTGCCATTATCAAACAGAACACTAAGTGTGTTGCCATTATCAACAGAACACTAAGCGTGTTGCCATTATCAACAGAACACTAAGTGTGTTGCCATTATCAACAGAACACTAAGTGTGTTGCCATTATCAATAGAACATTAAGTGTGTTGCCATTATCAATAGAGTACTAAGTGTGTTGCCATTATCAATACAGTACTAAGTATGTTGCCATTATCAATAGAACATTAAGTGTGTTGCCATTATCAACAGAACACTGTGTTGCCATTATCAATACAGTACTAAGTGTGTTGCCATTATCAACAGAACACTGTGTTGCCATTATCAATACAGTACTAAGTATGTTGCCATTATCAATAGAACATTAAGTGTGTTGCCATTATCAACAGAACACTGTGTTGCCATTATCAATACAGTACTAAGTATGTTGCCATTATCAATGGAACATTAAGTGTGTTGCCATTATCAACAGAACACTGTGTTGCCATTATCAATACAGTACTAAGTGTGTTGCCATTATCAATAGAACACTAAGTGTGTTGCCATTATCAATAGAACACTAAGTGTGTTGCCATTATCAAAAGACACTAAGTGTGTTGCCATTATCAATACAGCGCTACGTGTGTTGCCATTATCAATACAGCCTAAGTGTGTTGCCATTATCAATACAGCCTTAAGTGTGTTGCCATTATCAATAGAGCGCTAAGTGTGTTGCCATTATCAATGGAGTACTAAGTGTGTTGCCATTATCAATGGAGTACTAAGTGTGTTGCCATTATCAATAGAGCCTTAAGTGTGTTGCTATTATCAATAGAGCGCTAAGTGTGTTGCCATTATCAATGGAGTACTAAGTGTGTTGCCATTATCAATAGAGCCTTAAGTGTGTTGCTATTATCAATAGAGCGCTAAGTGTGTTGCCATTATCAACAAAACACTTGGGTGTGTGCCATTATCAACAAAACACTTGGGTGTGTTGCCATAATCAAAACAACTCCAAGTTCCCAATATCATTACAATAGTGATTGTGTTGGCATACCAATGCAACAGTAAGTGTGTTATTATCAATACAACTCTACGTTGTCATTATCCATACAACATTAATGTTCAGCCAGGTAGCCATTATAACATTAAGTGTGTTATCATGATCGCCAAAGCACGAAGCGTGTTGACCCTAGACCAACAACCCCAACGACTATGTCAAGAAGGGGCTGGGGTGGGAGAGAAGAACTGAACCAAAAAACAAAAACAAAATATCCACTGTACGATGATGCATCAAAACGGCACAGTCTCACTCACTAACAGACAGACAGACAGACACAAACACACAAACGCATGTATGCATACTCAGACATTGTACTCGCATCCACTGATAAACGCACAAATATTGCTATATGTCTCACTACAGACAGACAAAAAGAGAGAAAGAAATTCAGATTCAGATCATTTGTTCGTTAAGGCTATAGCTCTTCAGAAAGAGAAAAAACAACAACAAAGTAGCACATTCATACGAGAGAGAGAGAGAGAGGGAGAGAGAGGGGGGGGTTAGAAAGACAAAGTAAGAGAGAGAAGGGAGAGAGAAACAAGAGAGAAATGGACAGAGATAAAGAGAGACAAAGAAATAGGAGAGAAAGAGAGAGAGAGAGGAGAAAAAGAAAAAGAGAGACATACGGATCGAGACAGGAGAAAGAGAGGAAGAGAGAGAGAGAGGAAGAGAGAGAGAGAGAGAGAGAGAGAGAGAGAGAGAGAGACAGACAGACAGACAGAGAGAGAGAAGAGAGAGAATAGAATCATCATAAACCATTTATAGTAAAATTAACATAAAAAGTTCTACTAACATATAACTAAATGTGCGTTACTTAACGTAAAGCACTCACATCATGAATGAAACTCAAGAAACGCGCTTACAATTGTTAAAATGCAATACACACATGTGAAATGAGCATGTGAAAACAGAGACAAATCACCTCTCTCTCTCTCTCTCTCTCTCTCACACACACACACAGACACACACACACAAACTCTCTCTCTCTCTGTCTCTCTCTTTCACACACACACACACATACACACATTTCTCTTTCTCTCTCCCTCACACACACACACACACACACACACACACACACACACACACACACACACTATCCTCTCTCTCTCTCTGTCATGCACACAACACACTCTCAACACACACACACACACACCACACACACACACACACACACAACACACATACACAAACCTCTTTCTCTCTCTCTCTCTTACACACACACACACACACATACACACACATTCTTTCTCTCTCTCTCCCTCACACACACACACCACTATCCCCCCCTCTCTCTCTCTCCTCACACACACACCACACACTATCCCCCCCTCTCTCTCTCGTCATGCACACACACACTCTCTCACACATACACAACACACACTCTCTTTCTCTCTCTTTACACACACACACACACACACACACACACACATACTCTTTCTCTCTCTTTCAAACACACACACACACAACACACACACCACACACACACACACACACACACACACACACACCACTCTCTCTCTCAACACAGAGGAACACGCATCAGCAGTTGATACCGACAATGAAAACTATGACACCAGCGTCATGGTCATCAAAATGTCATCACAACATGGTGTGACAGCACCCCAGGGCATCAGATGCCCGCTCTCTCTGTGTGAAGCTACGCGCCAG